>CAXIVR010000001.1:221729873-222929873 GCA_964035755.1 Teleogryllus oceanicus | reverse complement strand
AGAGGGAGAGTCTACAATTTAATGCAGATTCCATTTTTACACTCCAGGGATGTCAGTCATGGGCGATGAAGTTATAATGATGAAAATGGAATAGACACACACAAACATACAAAGACATACCCAACACAACCATGACCGAGACGGAACTCGAACCCGCGATCCACTGGTCCGAGACCGCCACTGCCCCTACTGCCGTAGCGATCTTGGCCATTGGATCACCTTTGTGGTTGTTTTTGTTTTTGCTCTTATATTATTATTATTATTATTATTATTATTATTATTATTATTATTATTATTATATTGTTATTATTATTATTATTTCCAAAATGAGCAAAGTGACGACGCTAGTCGTTTTCAAAAAACTTCAAGGTTTCAAAATTTCAAAAAACTTCTAGGTTGCTTTTGGGTGGTAAACAATAAAAAATACACCCATATAGTGTGTATCACATATTATTCACATTAATAAGGAATAACACAAAAAAGGAATAATTCTCAGTGTTAAATTATTTGTATGAATAAAATAATATTTTAAATTTTTCTCTAAAGAGCAAAAAAGAAGACAGAACCAGTTATGAAATAGCCCTCCACTGGCATCGTTCACAGACTGGATTTTATTAGGACAAGAATTCGTGGAGGATGTAATGTTGTGTGGATTTTCTCAAGGATTTCGTTACATGTCGAATGTACGTGTATGATCATTGAGAATTTGGCTCCACGGCAAAACTCTTTCTCACCCGGAATTGAAATTAATTAAAGAAGATTGACGTGTTAGCCTGATTCAGCTTATTTATAATTTATGGAATGGTGGTGAACATTAGAATTGAACTGTATAACTAATATCAAGTATTTAGGAAATACATTGATGAACAATGATATATATCGTTATAATACCGTTTCATGATTCACAACAGACAAAAGATAGATGTGTACGTAAACATAAAGAGTAAAATTCATATCTTTTCTTTTTTTTTTTTTTTTTTTATTTAACAGTGAGCTGATTATACAACGCTCAGCCATGTGGCTTTTCAGTTGTTTGTAGCGAGCATTTTCAGACGAAAATATGCGAAGGTGGCTACGGCCACCTCCCATTAAACATAGATTGTTGTAGTGCAATGATAAAGCGGATGAATACATATTGTTGACTATTGATGGGAGGACTATTTATTTTATTATCTTATGTCGGCCAGTTTCCGGAGGAAGATGTGGAAGGGAGTCGGTTGCGGAGACGAGTTTCTATGGATATTCTTTACCTATGTTGTAGTGGGAAGCACCGGTAACTGAGGTAGATTTTGGAAGAATGATGCTGAAAGTTTAATAATGTAAGTTAGGACAGGCTCTATGGTTAGGTCTTTGTGCAGGTTAGTGTTGCTTATAAACCAGGGTGCATTAACTGCAGTTCTGAGGAACCTATTTTGGAATATTTGGATTTTATTTATAGTTGTAGGGCGGCATTGCACCAGACTGGACAAGCGTACGTGATTAATGGACGTAAAATGGTTTTGTATATAAGGAGAGCAGAAGGGAGCTTTAATGATGAGTGTCGGTTGATTACTTGGTCTGAGAATACCTAGGCGTCTATTAGCTTCGTTTACCTTGGAGGTGATGTGGTCTTTCCAGTCAATCTGGTGTCCATTGGGACACCTAGGTAACTGGACTGGGCGGTTGAGGAGCACCATGGTATTAATGCCGAGTCAAATTTTAGTGGGGTGGAAGCTGGAAATCGTAGCGTGAAACTTTGGATGAGGATTTGTTTGGATTTATCTTGTTTTTCCCAGTTTCTGCACCATTTTTCAATGGTTGTGAGGTGTGTCTGAATTAAGTTCCTTGTGGTATTGAGATATTGGTCAGAAGCAAAAATGACAGTATCGTCTGCAAAAAGGGCAGTGTGTACATTAGGTGCGTTGGAATGTCAGAAATGAATATATTAAAGAGGACTGGGTGACAACGGGGAACCTTGGAACTCCTGCTGAACTGTTTCTTGGTGAAGAGAGGTTGAGCCCACTTGTACAATAAATGTGCGATCATTAATGAAATTGAATATGGTGTTGATTAAATATTTTGGTATACCTAGTTTCCTTAGTTTATATATGTTTCCCTTCGTACCAGACCCTGTCGAATGCTTGAGCGACATCGAGGAATATGCTAATAAATGATGGCCAGATTGAAATGCTTCGTAATATTTTCAGTTAAACGCAGTAGTTGGTGGCTTGTGAATGACTTGGGAGAAGCCAAACTGAAAGGGAGGAATAATGTGTTATGATGTATAACTTTACGTAGTCTCTTAGTAGTAATTTTCTAAAATTTTGACAAAATGGGAATGAGGCTGATGGGCCTGTAACTAGTAGGTTGGCATGGTTTTGCTGGGTTTGTACAGAGATTATTACTGAATGTTTCCAGGAACTGGGAAATATCCTGTCCTTAGCACTGAGTTATTTTGTTGGTTAGAAATGCTAAGGCACTTCTTGGGACTTTTTTCAAAACAATGGAGTTGATGCGATCATGACCTGCGATTTCTGCCGGTAATTTTTTAATGGTATGATATACTTTGGGGAGTTATAAAAGGAATCGGTTTTGGGTGTGTCGAAATTAGGGAGCTATTAATTCAATGACTTCATTATGAAATTCTTCCGTATGTTGTGAGTTTGAAGGTTGAGGCAAGTAATCAGCGAGCATTTCGGCTTTCTCTTTCGCTATGTGCTGTCATGTTGCCATTTTTCAAGATTGGAATATTTGATTTGGTTCCTAACAACCTGCGTGTAGCTTTCACAAGGAGCCATCGGGGGTTTAGGTCTGCAACGTTTTTTTTGTATTTCAAGGTTGGAATGAGGCTAATGCGTTGCGGACAAGTCTGTTTAGGTGGTTGTATTCTGATTTTAAGTGAGGTAATCTAGTTTAGTCCAAAGACGTCTTACTTTGTTCTTTCTTGTTATCAGTTTTGATGTCTTCCGGAGTTGGGGTGGTTTAGAGCACGAGTGGTCTGTAAGTGCGGAAAATTTTGGATGGAATTAATAATAGCGTTGGTCAGAATGAAGGTGGATTCATCAATTCCGATTGCGTTGTTAACTGTTTAATAGGTGGGATATATGATGCGAGATGAAGTTGAAACTTTTCCAGTTAACTTTGGGTATTTAAACTTGGTGGACTATTTATAATTGGTCGAGTTGTGCTGGCTGTTAAAATAACCGGATTATGATCCGAATCCAGCTCTGAAATAGAGAAGGAACTAGTGGAATATTTGAATTAGAATGGCTATATCGATGTCGGGATGCAATTGAATTGTATGGAAAGTGCGTGGGTTCGACCGGCAATAACTTTTAAATTGTAATTTTGACAGAGATTGTGTAAATATATTCCGTCTGGAGAATTGGTTTTGGAACCCCATGACGTGTGTTTTGCATTCAGGTCGCCAGCAAATACAGGAAATATTTGAAGAGAAAAGTGTCCAAAAATGTGACCTATTGAGGGATTTGTTCGGTGGTTTGTATGCCGAGATAACTATTAAGTCGCCACTCATGAGGAAACCTTGCTGATATTGTTTCAACACCTGGTGTAAAGGGCAAGAAACTGGGGCAACTACTAATGTTAGTTTTGATAGGATCATAACTCCGCCGGCTGGAGTATTGTTGGGATCCGCTCTGAGCACTTATAACCTGGAATGCGTAGTGTTTTAGTAGAAATAAGATGGGTCTCAGAAAACAAGCTATGTCTATTTTGTGATATTAAAAGTGAATTAGAGCATGTTTTTTAGGTACTATACGTTACTGTTCCATTAGAATCGTTAGATTGTTAAGGCGTAGACTGTCCATTGTTGCAGTTATTGTTAAATGATGCTATTATAGAATTTTATTGAATTGACAATTGATGGCATGAAGGACGGGATTAACTGATTTATGAAATTGTTATTTGCTGAGTTAAATAATTGACAAGATCGAAATTATTATTATTATATTATTATTATTATTATTATTTTTATTATTGTTATTATTATTATTATAGTTGTTATTTTGGTTGAGAGGATGTAGAATTGGGAGGATGTGGATGTAAGTATTTGACTGAAGTGCGGTATATGAGAAGTTGCTGGAAGAGGAGGAAAGGGATTGTTTGGGGTTGGGTTTTATTTGGTAATGGGTTGACTTTGTTAGTATTTTCTGAGTTGAATGTATAGAATTTCCCGTTTGGCTGATTTAAATTCTAATACTTTAGTATAGTGAGCACAAGCATTAGACCGTGCATTGGCTCTGTGACCTTCTGTATTGCAATTCGCACATTTGGAATGAAATTACTCGCCACTTTACAGTCTTTGGTATAATGATTCCTAGTACATTTGGCCATATAATATTGCGTGTGCAGTAGTTCTTTGTATGATAATAGCCTGACACCGCGCGCATTGGATGGGCCCAGGCCGACTTTTTCGATCTTCCACACGCACGACTGCATGGCAAAGTCGATTTAGTTTATAAACGTCTTTCCAATTGTTTTCTTTAGTTAATACTACTGCAACGACGGGAATTGGCAGTCCTTCTTTGTTGAAGTCTTGTCACTTGAACTACGGGATAATTTTGTTTTAGTTCATCTAGAATGTCACTTTACTTATTGATTGATGGATATCTTTAACAACTATTGACAGTTTTAGATTTTGGGATCTGAGTATGTGTATTGTTTTCCGTTTCATTTAAAGATTTAATCAACAGTCTGTAGTTTTCACTTGAGTGAGTTTGTACTTTTACTTGTTATATTTAAGTTCGGTGAAAAGTTTTCTTTAGCATTGATTTCAGGAATACCGTAAATGTAATCATGTCAGTTACATCTAAACAAATATTGGTGGAACGTTAATTGGGATTCTGGTTCATTGAAATCCTAACCTTGGAATCTATTTTTCACTGGCACTGCGTAAACGAGTTCATTTGCCATTTTTGGCAGGAATAGACGAGTTTTCGTTATTTTCAAGTGATCTCTTGAAGTCTGTCCATTTAATTGTTCATTGGTGTTGATTTCAATATTTCTACGTTAGCGATGAAGAGAAACCGTGCAACGAGGGTAGAGACTAGCGACGCTACACCTTGCGGCATTGCTTCGTTACCTTGTGCTTGTGACCCATTTCCCTTCAGATACTTCATACGTTGACGATAGCATTTGGGGTTGAGATTGATGTGGTTGCTTGAAACTCCATCATATGGGACAGATGTGCTAGAAAGCTGGGATGAATCCATGTATTCTTCAGATGAGTATTCAGTGAGGCCATTGCCGACACGGATGGCCTCACCGATAAGTTGTGATGTTGACTCAAATTTTTTTATCGCCTGCGGCGATAACACTGGAGACACTGCCTATATCACTATTAACTCTAAGTAATTGAATTATTCCTTAATATTGATGCACTTATGCGCCGACTAGAACATCAGCTGACGCATCAAAGTTCGTAGAACACTGCACTCGGCTAGAGGTCGGTAACGGGACTGCGGAGCACGTCCGAACGCGACAGCGGCTGAGCGAAGAGTGACACGATATCTTTTCATGAAAGAAAATCTTTGGCTATTGAAGTTCAAGTACTTTTCCTAATAACTCGACACACAATACAATCACAAAAGGACAGCATTCCAATTTATTCGGTTTATATTGAAATTGTTTTCTTTATTTTGACTGTAAACCATGTTGCAAGAGTTACTAAACGTCAGAAAGTATGGTAAAAAAGCAAGGTAGAGGATTCACAAGCCACTAATGAGGACATTTTTATCTGCACCTCTCTTTCGTTTATTTAGAGAAGTTGTGCACTTCCAACGTAGATCAATTTCCAATTAAAGAGAGCTAATGAACCTTATCGAAATACTGTCAGTAATCGCTTAATGTTCCGTTCTTTCTCTCCATTTTTCTTCCATTCTCCGAAGAGCATCTTTAAGTTTCCAGGGGATTGCCCTCTGGCGAAGAGCAAACGTGGAGGGGGTAGGAGAGAGCTTCTAAGGGATGATCGGCGAAGCAGGGGTTGGAGGGGGCGGAGGTGGGGACGTTCTGAGCTGGGAATGTCTGGATCAAGTTCCTCGGGGCACTGACCGGCTGCGAAGCAGAGAGAGCGCAGACTCGACGAGGACTATTTCGCAGAGACAGGATCAAGAGATTAAAAAAGAGCCACCGAACTGAGAATTTTTCGATTACATTATACGGTGAAGTCTGGTTAATTCTACGTTATACCTTGAATTATTAGGTAGTACGAAGAAAATTAGGTTGCCCAAGTTAACATTTGAAAAGAAGAGAAGCTGCGTTGACCTAGTACAGGACGGATTTAGCCCGCTCTGAGATTATGAGCTTCACGAAGAAATGAGGTCTCCTAGGTTCTCATTTTATTTTTCATTCATATATTCTATTTAGAAAAGAATTTAATTTTTGTTTCACCGCAAAAATTGAAGTATATAACATGGTTAATGGATAATTGCGAACTATTAATAACTGCCAGTTTTATTAATAATTTGTTTATATATTTTTCTACATTTTTTACTTGTGTGAAGAATCGAAACTAAGGATGAAACAGAACAAATACCTGTTATTTCATATATTTCAAAATCGAAATTAAATAGATACTCTGACGATCATTCACAAAACTATCATATCCAAATTGTCAAATTTTACGTATGAAATTATGGAAAATACATATGAACAATTATACAAAATAAATAGGAAAATTTTATTAGTAATTAAAATTTCCGTCCACCAGTTTGTCCTGTCGAGATTAATAGTTGCTGTCACCAATTATTAATCATCGTTGTCAGTTCATATGATATATTTTTATTAATCTTTTAACGTCTTGTTTTTTAATATTGTTTTCCCTTCTATGTGAAAAGGGTTGGACCAGTTGAGTACGTAGATTCAATTTTCCATTTTTGTAAAGAAACAAACAATAAACGTCTTAAAATACAAATCAAAACTATTTAGTTCTGAAGGAAGTTCCTTTGCGATTTTTGTAATAGCAAATAATTTCTCATTTTTATACTTGCCGAGATTTCAGTTATAATCGCCTGCGCAATTGTAATGTTGAAATCGTTGAACATCTTAACTACAATTCCTACAAGAAATCTCTTTTAATTCTATGCCACCGGTCCGAAATAATAGACACGTCACACAAAGTCATTTTTCACGTGAGCCATGCAAAGATATGGGAAAAATATCAAAGAAAAACGGGAATAAAAAGCCTCAATACCAACTACAAGTTCTGCTTGTATCCTTTCATTGAACTTTTCTGCCATTTAATGAAGTTTTCTTTGTAAAAGTTAGTTTTTGTACTACCGAAAATTACATGAAGTTACTACATTTGGAAGCAGAAAAATATTTCTGAGGTAGGTCATATAAAAGTGAAAAAATCACCAGGAAAGGGTTTCATTAGAAACTATTATAGAACATAAATAATAAACAAACAAATTTATTTGTATCTTCTCCAAAAATATGTTTTATTGATTACCAGAAAGTAATAATAAATATCGAGACAAAATTTGCACTATTGCACACAAAATACTCGAACACACTCGAAAAAGACTGGTCGACTAACGAGTGTATTGCACATAAAAGCGAAACCTCTCAGCACTACAATAACATATAATACTGTATAATGGAAGAAAAAGTGGGGATACAGTGATCTGTCTGATTCTATGTATTTATTAGAGTAGTAGGACTACTACATAAGTACCTACCCTAGTAGTAGGACGCCGCTCCAAGCCTGGATAAGCCCTAAGCTTCCTAATGGTTTCCCGTCGTCTGTGGTAGTGTAGTGCATGCAAGTGCGTTTGTGTAGTTGAGACAGGGGAGAGAATATGACAAGGACGAGGAGGGAAAGATCGCACGCGACCCATGGCCCGTCTTTAAGTTATTTTTCCGGCATTCGTTTGATATTGAAAACTACCGATCTGCCGGCCGCTAGAATTCTCCTTCAGATAGCGCAGTAACTGAATTCCTTCTACGTATGTAGTAAGTATCGAAAATCCGCCTTAGACAAGACTCCAACTCTAGAACCACTCTGTTAGAGACGTTGCAGTGGCCATATCAGTCGATAATGTGTTAGCAATATTTGATATTTATTAAATTTAATGCCAGCAATTATTAATACTTGACAGTTCATGTGCACTTTTATTAATCTCTTTTAACGTCTTGATTTGTCATTAATTTCTATGTAAAAAGGCTGTCAAGGCGATAATTCTTTGAAGAAATGAAACATAATATGACAATGAAAAAACTATTATTATTTACTCATCCGCACCCCGGCCCGTCGTAATCATCCTGCCTCCGTACACGTACTCGAACCCTAGGGTCTTCCGACAGAGGCATTGAAGTGATATCAATTGACTCCCTGAGCCACCTACGCCGGTTGATCGTTATGAAAGTGGGCCAAAGTCAGGGTTGGTCAGGGCTAAGACAGAGCTTGGCTGCTCATTTGCAGCGCGTTTTCTTCTCGCAGGAGACCGCCCCCGCAGCAGACGCAGCAGCAACACAACAACCACCGGAACATCTCGCTGCTGCTCGACAACCTGCTGCGCGGCTACGACAACAGCGTGCGTCCCGACTTCGGAGGTAGGCCCAGGATATGCGCAGCGCTGCGCCATAGATCTACTCAGTGATAAGCTGCATTACTCTGCCGTTGTAAATGTAGTAGCACTTGCAGGTCACAAGCTGGAAGGAGACTGGAACATTGTCATCGAATCGGGAGCTCCAATACCAAGAATTTAAGTCGTAAAGAAGCTCCCGATTGGATGACAGTGTTTTCCTCTCTGTTCACATCGTGACCTTGAAGTGCCAGTGTTTAAATTGGAGTATAAGGACACGATCTCTGAAAATGAGCAAGTCAGAGAGCAATACCTCGCAAAGAAGGTTTAATTATTTTCTGCGATTTTATTGTCATGTGATCTGTAACGCAATATGATGAATAGAGTAACAAAATTAACAATATTATTTACACTATCCATACTGTCTTTATACTTTTTAATTAGACGCTTAACAACAAACTGGATTTCAAGAACTTATTTTTTCTTTCTTTTATTTTTACTTTTATAATTAATTACTTATATAAATACTTTTATAATTTTGCAAATTTCAGTGTGATATCTGATACATCTTAGAGAATTCATGAATGTTTTCGCAATATTTGGTCTTGAAAGCGAAAGTGGTATGTCAGATTTCTACCACAATCTTATGTTTTGAAATTATAAGAAAGTCTGTACCTCATTATTTTCCATGCATTAGTGACATGCACTCGAACAAAGTTCGTGTGCTCAGCACTGAATCTGAACTGTCTCGAAGTTCTCAATGCTCGCTTATGCTCATGAACATTTCGATTGGACTCGTGCCTAGCAACATTGAGACTCCCTTGAAAAATAGCGAATCCCGCAGTAAGTCCTGGATGGCTGCTTTCTTTGTATTTTTAATAAATTTTGAAAAATAAAATATGGATATTAATGTTGGATTTACCTCCGTTCGAAAGTTTCTACAGTTTTTGAGACTGAGACATCTAACTATAACTGTGTGAGGAAGATCAAGTTCCTAAATTTTCTTGTAAATACGATACTAACGTTTTATCTTTCTAATGATCAAGCATCAACTCATAAAATTTAATCGTCTCAATGAAATCACTAGGACTTTTTATTTTCTTAAAACTCACGTTATATTTTTTACATTAACATTTTTTTAAATAATATTCAATAAAATATTATTTTTATTATACAAGTACCATATATGTGCAATAATATTTTCTAATTACAGGACCTCCTGCGGAAGTCGAAGTCGATATAATGGTTCGCAGTATGGGACCCATATCCGAAGTGGACATGGTAAGGCATGGTAATAAAATGCACAAATCGGTAGATAGATGAAATAAATATCCTTCTAAAACCTTCCATTCTGATGTGCCGTGTTTATTTGGATGTTTTTTTTTCTTTTTTGCGAATTTATTTAGCTTCGAAAAATCCGCGTACCTCTATGATAGGTAGATCAGATGATCACATTGACTACACAATTCATTGCCAGATCCCAGTTAAGGATCAGCCTTGGAAATGCATTTTGCTGCATTTGTTGCTTGCATTTTAGAGCCACAGTGATGAGATCAAATTACACAAAGCCGAATGATACCTGTGGCTGCAGGGAGGAAATCGGATTATAACTGGTCCAACGCCAATGTGCACGAAATTCATTTTGTGATTGTACCACGACAGCCGAGGGACTCAAAGTGAACGCTTTTAGTATAGTGAATGGCATATCTACTTTCCTCGTAGAACTAGGAAAACACACATACCCTACTACCAGACCAATTTTCAAAATATACCAAATTCATAATCGACCTTAAGCTACATATGTAATTCGCACCTTAGCAAACAAGTAATAGTCTTTAGGGACTGGAAATATTCGGTGCGAAATTCTCACTCTCAAGACTAAAATAATTATGAAAGTGATACGTAAACAGGGTAAATTGAATAAATAAAATGCATATTTAAAGTTATGTGTAGTTTAACTACAATATCTAATAATATTCTCATCTCTAAAGATATTTCATGAACAATAATTCATGACAGCTAAAATCCCCGAATAAGTTTTGTAAAATTAACGTTGTGAACACTAAATCAATATGGAATTGTATACTTAACAAAGAATGTTGAGCAGTATTGTTGTTGTTATTATTATTATTATTATTATTATTATTAATTTTCTAATTATTAGTCAACCGTCGTAAGAAATAATTTAGATGTAATTTTCTATCATCTTCACCACTTCATCGATTTCACATGGGTGCAGAGAGAGTTGTACACATATCATAGCAACATTACATCCTCACCCAACTTACAGACATTCAAAATTCTACTTGTATATGGTTTGGGGTAGAGATCCCAGAATTAAGAAAACCTGCACAGAATTCACTTCTCCCCATAGCACGTCACACACAGTTTTTAACTGTTTATGACGTAAAATAAAAGTAAAAGTAAATTACACTATTTTTTTCTCCCCTCGACTATCTTTCCTCGATCAATTCAACTCCTAGCTGATTGACATAATGTACGTGTAGTTTCCCTGGCGTCTCTTCAGATTCACCCTACTTACTGTTCAGATCTCCACATGCGCCAAGAGATCACTTTAAACAAAAATTAGAGATTTTCACGGTTAATATTTTCTAACACCTACTATCAATGATTTTAACCAAAATTAATCTCCAATTTTTCTTTTCCCAAATAATTTCAATTGAAAACTGTTTTAAAACACACACATGAGGAAATTGTTTTATTGCTTAATTCTGAACTCCCTATCATACCACAATCCCTATGTAAATCACCTGTATAATGATTGCCAGATGACATTAAACGATTAAATTCAATAGAAAAGTTTAAATCCAAAGTGAAATCGTTTCTGCTGCATAACTGTTTCTATAAAATTAGAGACTTTACTGAGCATCACAAGAAAAGTAACATTAATTTTAACAATGATACATAATGCATTATTTACCATTTGGACTGTATAAATGAGTATAAACAACCTGTAACAACTATTGTACTACAGCTTCCGGGTCAATGACCCCCATCTCGGTCAGGTTTTTCGTCCAGTTTCCCTGATCCATTGAGCAAATGCTGAAATGGCCCCTTGTTTTGCATCTGGACATAAATGTAACTTCATTTTCTGTGCACGTCTTCTAGAATTCAGTGGGAAATACAATTATTCAAATTATCGTTTCCATGTTGTCGCTGCAGGAAGTGATAAGAGCCAAAATTTATTGCTTATTTATCCTTGAAAATAGATTTTATTACATGGGAGTTTTTTTGGGTTGTTTTTTTTCTCCCTTTCAAAAATCAAAATTTATTGCTTATTTATCCTTGAAAATAGATTTTACTACATGGGAGTTTTTGTTTTTTTCTCCCTTTCAAAATTCAAAATTTAAGTAGTATATGACTTAGTGTAGGGATCACAGAATTTTGAAAATGTGAACACAATTCACTTTTCCCCATAGCATGTCATACGCAGTTTTTAACTGTTTTTTACGTAAAATAAATAAATAAAATAAATAAATAAATAAATAGCGGTTCACTTTTAACTCTTTTAATCTCATCCACTATTCAATCGATTCCCTTTTAATTTCTTTCAAATACCATCTTTGTTAACATCTGA
This sequence comes from Teleogryllus oceanicus, assembly GCA_964035755.1. NCBI lineage: Eukaryota > Metazoa > Arthropoda > Insecta > Orthoptera > Gryllidae > Teleogryllus > Teleogryllus oceanicus. Next base: position 222,917,753 of record CAXIVR010000001.1, on the reverse strand, counting down.
CAGAATAGATACTACTCCGGGCTGTTTTCTGCTAACGATTAACTTATTTTTACACTCTTCGTTTAATTACTAACTTTCTCAATTCGCCTTTGAACTCTCCCAACGTGGTCAGTTTTTTATCACTTTCCTGTCGTGTAAATATTCAGTGTTTGAAAATGCACGCATTCTGTTGACGAAATCTCATCGTACCTCAGAAGTTAGAGTGAAAGTCCCTTGCCCATACCTAATTAAAAATGAACTATTGATATACCTCCTGTCAAAGTAACTTCCTTCTTTGCAGTTGTGGTAAGCGTTATTGTCGACAGTTTTTAATGAATCCAACTTTGCATTTTAAATTTAAGTTGTCGGCTTCATTTCGTCAGAGGAAAATGTAGATGAAGACTATAAGGGTACACAGTAACAGGTTAAATATTCTGCTGGCTATTATTCTCTGATATGCATCAATGTGATTGAGCAAATAGTTCATAATGATAATAACAATTTATTTTTTATTTATTGCCAAAAACTGAATGTGACGGATGTGGAGGTGGCAAATCGGCTCATGTTTCCTTGAGTTCCGGGATCACTACATACCTTACTCCACATAGTGGAATTAGGAATCGAGGGTCTTGGGACATCTGAAAACAAAAAATATTCAAACCCGTGAAATAGTCTATCACATCGTCACACAATCTACAGATTTGATGGTATTGCTGAATAAATTAACTCAACCAATCGCGCATCTAGCATGAGAGCTCAAGAAATCCTGAACCGATAGGGACGATAAATTAAATGTTCAGAAACGAAGCAAAGTTTCATATTAGCATTTGCCAAATGAATGTAGAGAACCTGATCGAAAAAGCTATTCGACATGGGTTCATTCGCCCAGAAACAGATAAAAAATTTGTTTCTGATAGAGTACTTGTGACAGTAAAATTAATTATTTTAAGCAGCAAAAGAATTAACATTTAATTGTTGTTTTCTACTATTTCGTTTTCAAAATAAAATTTATCTACTATTGACGTATTAGATCCTAAAATGTAGAATCAAATTTTTATCCGTATTTAATATCGATTGTTAAAGCATTATAAAGTATATACATGAGTATAATGAGGATATTTTGTGATGCACTGCTTATCAGATACCATATCTGGTTAATATATTTACCCATTCTTGTAATGTAGTTCAATTTTTTAGCATATTTCTACTTCTGTATTGAAGAAAAAGATTTTTGCCTCAATAAAACCTGTTGTTCAAGGACAAGTTTTGAAATAAGTGCGTATATTTTTTCAAAATTATGAGTAGTTTTCACGAAATTTAGTGTGATTTTATTCGTAGGAGGGAGAAAAATTGTGCTGGTTCCATTTTCTGTATTTTTTAAAGTTGTAAAACATTTTGCAAAAATACAATATTAAAGATTGAAATTTCTGTTAAACATAAAATCTGTTCTAAAAGATCAGATGTTCAAAAAAGTAATGTACTTTTTTTTTGAAAAGGATACTTTTTCACATAATTTACTTGAACTTAATGCTGTTAATATTTTTCACAAAAACTCAATTTCAAAATTGTGCATGACTCATTTTCGTTAAACTTTCTAAATTTTTGAAAATTGCAAAAGTTGCTCGTAATGCGAGAACAGTCTGCTGTCACATCACTAATTTTATAATCATTTATAAAAGCTCAAATTCATTCATAAAAGCTCAAAAGCTCAAAGCCCATTATCTCGAAGTGAGTTCAAGGGAGCTGGACCATTTTTAAAATAACGCCTTCTTAGAATATAAAGAAATATGTAAGATAATGAGAACATATTACTGATTACTCGAGGGAGACAGATTGTCAAAAATCGTGCTTCAATTTTTTTCTTTATTGTCGGAAATATAGAATAACTATAAGATCTATGCGACTTCACATTAATGGACACAAAGAAAACGGCAAGTCTTCAACAAAGAAACCAGGCTCCTGTTGAGCGTGAAGCCCTTTCCCAAAGCCCATGAATATATTTTTCTGCTGATTGGGACTGAGTATGCTGAATATAAAGTACCAGCAACAACTTAGAGAACTCCGGCATTGGAACCTTCCCTTTCTGAAAAATGCTTACACAAAATATCAATTATTTTTCATCAATCAGGAAATGATTATCCTAACGAATAGAGAGTGGCAGAGTCAAAATTATTTAGACTTTTTCTCGTCCTAGGCTTCCTTGATTTTCATTTGTATTATTTTCCCATTTGTTATGACAAGAACGTCTCCGAAGCAACCAGAGAAATTTTCGCATCATTAATGTTATCTAACGAGAATAATTTCGAAAAAGGTATAACCACGAACGTCGAATAGATAATAAAGAAAATTAAAATGCCTCTCTTCTACCGAGCTAATTGTCTTCGAAACAAGAGACATTGTTTATTCTTAGACTGATTAAGGAGTCTGCGATCGAGCAGACCAAAGATTTCTCTCGCGAATACCTTCCCTTAAAACTTCTGCGCATCCCGCCCACGATCTACCGGCTTATCGGCACAGGTCCAACTGCGTTCTGCCTCCAGGATGCGGCAAGCTCGAGGCAAAAATGAAGAAGCAGAAACGAAAGCTTTGTGGCGGGGACAAACGAGCCTGCCGCCTATTAGCAGCAATATCTCGGCCGAGGCTCCCCCACAATAGACCGCGCGGCGCGCCCGCTCGCTGGGCGCGCCCACGGGACTCGCAAATGCCACCGGCCGCCCCTCCCCTCACACGCCCACGCGCCCCTTTGTGCCTTCCCCGCCCCTCCCCCTCCCGAGATATCATCCCCCGTCACGTTCGACACGGGCGGGAACACCTCCACCACCAGGGGTAGAGCCTGCACTACACTTTTGGGACTCTTGACCTTGGTGGTTGACGCACATGAAATCAATAAATAATCACACCTCTATCCACTTCCCCCGCCTTCCTCTCTCCCATACATCTTACGCTTCACCCTCCTCCTCTCTTACCAAAAGACCCGTGCCATCTGCATCGCCACCTTTATCGTTCGCCACGTTCGATCGGGGAAGGAACACCTCCACTACTCAGAATATAGCCTGCACTATACTTTTGGGACTTATCATCTTGATTGCTGACACACCTGGAATCAGCAAAGACTCACTCTTATTTGCGCTGCCTAAGCCTTACCCGCTCCCACCCCGTAGTTTACTGTGGTTTCTCCGATCAATACCCAGCGAAAGCCGGAGTAGTGCCCTAACAAATGGGACCACGGACCGCGCATGATCTTTTCTCCCTCTTCCTCTTTTTAACCTCACCCTTTACCCACACGTACTTAAACTCGCATGCACTACACAACCACACATGTCAAGATTCCAGTCGGAAGCTTACAGCAATCCCGAATAGGACGGTGCCCCGCTGGGGAAGATACTTGGATGAGGTCGTCGACGTGTAGGTCAGCGCCGGATCGTATTATCCAGCGGGGATGAACACCCACGATGGAACACTTACTACACTAACTTGACGAATGACCATAGCAGTTCACATGCGGGAAAAAGTTCAATCATTACCCCCTCTCGTAGATCTCTCACGATGCACCTACCTTTACTCCTATCCATATGCCGTACAACCTTCATTGCCTCCTTCGTCCTTCCATCCTTCCGTCCTGTCGCCTTGCTAACGATTTTGCGCCTTTTCCACCTCTTCATGTAAACACTATCTTAAATGTGTATCACGACTTCGCAGCTGCTCTATTTCCAGTGCATGCGAATTCAAGAGATGGACCGTGTTGGCATAGTGCACGTAGTCGATCTTGTCCGTAACTGGAGATGCGAAGAAACAAAATGTGTTGAATTACTGTCTATTCCAATCGACTTGAAAGCAGTGTGACAGATTTGTGGGGCGCCAAGAATTCAAATGTAATGTTTTACAATCCTGTTGTATAAAAATCTCATTTTTTTCATATTTGCATCCAAAAATGTCATTTCATTTTAAAAAGATCGACAAAAAGAAAATTCAAAAATCTTGAACGTGCCCCTCATCCTTTCTGATATTCTGTTTCCTAGTTTTTCTAAATCCCTCTCCTTCTAAATTGTTTGTTGGTCCTGAGCTCATGTTTAGGCCGGTCCCTCCATCTTATTGCACTTGTTCGATCTTATCTCACGCGTCTTTCTTACAGTTATTTGTTGTCATCGTGCTAAAACGATTGTTACCAAAATTATCTTCGCAATAACCTTGGTTGAAGGTTTCATCTAACAAAATTACTATCAGCGAGGTGCCCACAAGTTACCCCCCTTAACCCGTCGCTGGAACTACAAAATTACTCAGCCAATCAACTAAAGAGCCTCGCGGCTGAACGTTGTAGTGTCTGGCATTGTCAAACAAAACACTATAAAAAGGAGAGAACTAGCTGTCGGTTGTTTGATCAATTGATGACTCCGGGCGCAACAACTGCTAAGGTCGTTAGTCCCGTAAGTGTGGTGCATGATTTTCCCCGGTAGGAGACAGTGATCTTTCCCCGCTAGATAGTGAGATCCGGCGCCGATCTACCGTCGGCTAGCGGGACTTTTCCCCAACCAGGTATCACCAAGCGAGTCACAGCCACAGCCGGTACAAGCTCTAAGCCCGATCGTTATCCCAACATGTGTGGTAGTGTACTGCATGTAAGTGTGTGTAAGTAAGGGGTGAGGATAAGACAAGGAATGAGAAGAACAGATTGCGCGAGGTCAGTTTATTTAGGGTACTACCTCGGCATTCGCCTGGTGTTGGACAAAGAAACCACGTAAAATTACCGACTAGAACGCCGGTCCCTAGAATTCTCCTCCAGTCAGCGACAGAACAAGACCTAGCTCTCTAACCAATGTCGAACTGTCGGGACTCGAACCTAGGATATCCCGGCACTGCAGTGACATCAGATTATGTTCTGAGCCGGTCTATCCGTTGGGAACGCAACTACTCTCACTTCTCATTTCGGGCCGTTTTCGCCTTCGGCAGCATTCTTCGGTATGCGGCACCGCAGCTGTCTCATCGCAACGGGGACGCGGCGTTCCGGAAGCCTCCGACAAACGGGCGCGACTGAATGCGCGGTCGCTCGGGACAGCGGCACAGGACGAGGGGGCGGGGCTGAGAGACAGAAAGAGCGAGAAAGCGAAAACGGGGTGCAGCGGGAGAGGGGAAGGTAGGGGAAAGGGGGGGGGAAAAAAAAAGAGAAACAAACTGCAGCTCGGGAAGTTGGCGGCGAAAGTGACTTCAGAAGGGGAAGGTTTGTCCGGCGAAAACGAAGCGACGGTGAAAGGGTCAACATTGCTAGGAAGAGGCAGAGAGATTTAGGAGATGGAGGTGGCAACAGTGACAATGGAGTGGGAGTAATGAAGAAAGAGGTCTAAGGAGATATTTGAGGCAACTAGTTCTTGGCGTTAAAGATGGTAAAACAAAGATGTTGAGAGAAAGTTGTATCGAAAGTCAAAGAAGATATCTCGTAGCGATGATGTGAACTGTCCAAAAACGATAAGCAATGGGCAAAAATAGCGAAGTAAGAGGACGATGTCACGGAAAGCAGTGCGAAAGACACGTTGTTGTTGTTATTATTATTATTATTATCATTATTATTATTATTATCATTATACTCATTATTATTATTATTAAAAATGTACACTAATGAACCATTTATTCAAGAGACAAGATGACAATCAAGCTATTTCTGGTGAGGGTTGGAGGAGGCCAAGAGGCATTCGGAGGAAATGTATGTATTGGAGAATTCAACTTCCATCTGGGTTAGGGTAGGGAAACGCAGAACACACTTCTTACCACAGTACGTCACACAGTTTTTTTACTATTCTTTGACATTATATAATTTTTTTTAAATGCGGGGAATTGGCTGGGTGTTGAGGGAGGGTACGGGGCGTCGGGTTGAGGGAGTCTGCGGGTCGGGGGTTAAAAGAAGCGTGTGAGACATGGGGTTGAAGGAGGGGGGGGAAGGGGGGGGTTGGGAAGGGGGGGGGTTGGGGAGGGGGGGGTGGGGGGGGGGGGGGGGGGTGGCGGGCGCCCGCCTGGAAAACCTACGTGCTTGTTCGAAGCGAAAGCAAGCTCGTCCGCCGCGGGAGAGAGACTTCTCTCTTAAAGCCACACGGCGCGGCTCTTCACGGACGGTGCCGATTCGTTGCGCCATTGATTTATTACTTAAGGGAGTCTTTTTATTTGCACCGTTTCTCCGTGTTTTATTTAAGGCTTCGACAAGCAATGCCAAAGGACTCTTTTCCACAGGAACCAACTTACAAATCACAGGACGAGTATTTGGGAAAGGATGTTATAAACAGTGCGTGGGAAGTCTACTTATGGAAGTTTGAAGATCTCTTTATCTCTTGAATCTGAAGATGTTTTAGAGAGGATATTGAATTTAAAATAGGACATCCTGTAGAAGTAAATATCGTCAGAACAAAAGTATTTAACTGTTGTAATAAAGTTTTAAAAAGCACAAAAAACTATCATACATCAGAAAAGCAACTTCAAGGCCATGATTTACAAAATAATTTCAGACATTTAAAAAAGTATTTGTCTGTAAAAAAAATTAGCGTTATATCATTCATATTATTATAGATATTATTACTATAGTACTACATTATATGTAGTACCACTGAATATAGGTTATCGTTTATTGTAAGTTCAACAAATACAGGCAAAGAAATGAAACAGGAACATATTGAGGAATGATAAACTTTAAAAAAATCGCCGTCAGAAAGAGAAACTTGCAGATACAATAATGTGCCAATTAATCTGAGCGTTTAACAGGCCTACTACATGATTTGAGCGTTAGGGTGTAAATAATAGTATCTCACATTTTATACTTGTACAAAAAAAGAAGAAAAAAAGTGAATTTTTATAATTCAATTATTTTCAAATACGGATAAAAGTGACCATGATAATTCACTTTTTGACACATTTTATATAAATAATAATATGATTCGCATAACGTTCACGTGATTCATGTAAGCCTCTCTTCATTAATCTAGGAATTTTACCTTTTCTGTTTATTTACGAATCAATGGTTTTTGTAAAAAAATGACTAGTTTAAGGGCGGGAATATATTTTCAGAAAATGCCGATGTCTATTACTATAACACTCGACGTAGAAATCATATTCATCAGGTGATAGTATCAACAGCTCATTACAAAAAATTTACATACAATACATGTACATTATTTTATAATACTTTGGCAGATGACATTAAACGACTAAATTCGATAGAAAAGTTTAAATCCAAAGTGAAATCGTTTCTGCTGCATAACTGTTTCTATACAATTAGAGACTATACCGAGCATCACAAGAAAAGTAACATTAATTTTAACAATGATACATAATGCATTATTGACCATTTGAAATATATAAATGTGTATAAACAATCTGTAACAAGTATTATATTGCAGCCTCCGGGTCAATGACCCCCCATCTCGATCAGGTTTTTCGTCCAGTTTCCCTGATCCATTGAGCCAATGCTGAAATGGCCCCTTGTTTTGCTTCTGGACATAAATGTAACTTCATTTTCTGTGCACGTCTTCTAGAATTCAGTGGGAAATACAATTATTCAAATTATCGTTTCCATGTTGTCGCGGCAGGAAGGATTATTCCGAAGGACAACATGGATAAGAGCCAAAATATATTGCCTTTTTATCCTTGAAAATATATTTTATTACATGGGACCGTTTTTTCCTTCCAAAATTTAAGTAGTATATGACTTAATGTAGGGATCACAGAATTTTGAAAATGTGCGCACAATTCACTTTTCCCCATAGCACGTCATACGCAGTTTTAACTGTTTTTTGATGTAAAATAAAAAAATATCTACAGAAAAATGTCTGCTCGGAGACGGCGAGTGTTTTCACAATCACAGCTAAAATTAATTGATATAGTAACATAGTCGCTTAAGAGCATAATTTTGTTTACTTTAATGTCAGCGTTACAGATATTATTGTTTACAATAAAACATGAAGCACTTATTAACTCAACATGAATTATTATTGTTTCCAATAGCGTTGTTGCTTATTAATTAGACTGTTGGTGATGTAGATACCTTATTAATTCAATAATATATCAAATAAAATATCAAAGTAAATAAAACAGATGTTGTCTGGTATCAATTTTTATATTTCTGCATAAGATCTTTTCGATCGCGTAGCGATCATCGTCAGAGCTTGTAGCTGCTGGGCGGAAAACGAAGTTCTGCTTCGTTTCAGAACTTCGTTTTCCGCCCAGCAGCTACAAGCTCTGACGAAGATCGCTACGCGATCGAAAAGATCTTAAGCAGAAATATAAAAATTGATATCAGACAACATCTGTTTTATTTACTTTGAGCGTTGTTACTGTTTTCTGGGTACTGCTTCTAAGTGAACCGTGATTACTTAGAACCGGCCTCCACAAGTAATTCTAGTAAAATGATGTAAAGTCGAGATTTGTTTTGACTGAGGATGAACGATATTTTCCAGGGTGAGCATTGGCTATTTCCTTCAAGGGTGACGCGAAATATGTTCGCTGTAAGGAGAAAATACCAATTATAAAAATAAACAAGAGGTGCTAAAACAGCACGTACTTTCTCGCCTATATTTTCACGCAAAATTACGCGAAAAGTACTCAAATTTTTAGACAGATAGATAGACAGATAGACAGACATAGACAGAGAGATAGACAGATAGACAGACAGACAGACAGACAGACAGACAGACAGGCAGACAGACAGACAGACAGACAGACAGACAGACAGGCAGGCAGACAGACAGACAGTGTTCTTGCCGTCATTGAATTTTTCGATATGAAGGATCCACATAACATGGATTCTGGCAACACCAGGTGTTAGAGGTTTTTCCCCCTAAATTTAGCAAATTAATGTATCCATGTTTTCGTTACCAGGGTTTTGTAATAAGACTTTCTGCCGAAAATTCCGTTTCTTTCGCGCAGCATTGCATAACTTTCTACTCCGTAGCGAGAAAGTAGAAAACTTCAAAATGTGTGCTGGGAATACTGTGTTGTGAAAGCACACTTGTGTTGTGAAAAATACGATCCATGGAAAAACTTGTAAGAAATACTGCAGAGTACCGAGCAGGATTAAGTATAATTGAACGTAACAGCGAGAGTCCTTGTGTACGTGTGCATGTATGAGTACAAGTTTGTGCCTTGGAACAGGTGTGTAGCCAGGCGAGTCGCTCTTTCGGTGTCTTGTTTCAAAGGGAACTACAGAATAACAATCCAAAAGAATAAATGGAAGGGAAGAAGACGGGAAAAAAAGATAGAGTGTATGTTTTTTATGCAATGAAGCATCACTTCATGGCAAATTCCAAGGGACGGTGGAATCGGTAAGCAGCTATGTAGATTGAACTGACGTGATGAATTACGCACATCAATTACGCACGACAATCCAATTACGCACATCAATTTAATTGAAAAAAATATGTAAAATAGAGTAAATCAACGTTTTCCAGCCCCTTTCTCGTAGAACCCTTAAAAACATTCACTCAACATTCCCGTAATCTACCGTTAATCGTAATGTACTCGTAGATGTAACGTATGATGGCGTTTAAATTGATCGGAATTTATACTTACAGGTACCAAGAGTTTCAGAAACATAAAGAAAATTCTTTCTTTGTGTAAAGTTTTTCTTTCGCGTGTCCTACGACGTGCAGAATGTGAATATTTTTTATTATTGCACGTTGTAGGAATTGATTAATATTGTTTAGTGTCAAAGATCCAAAGCAAAATTGGAAAAAGCACCACTAGTCCACACGGCAGGCCGGAAGCGACCATTCAGGTGCTTTAAGTCAATGGATTCTGCTGGGTTGAGGTGAGTTTTAGTACTTTCAGTTGCCCTCTGTGCCGTGTTGCAGACGTATTCCATGGACTGCTACTTCCGGCAGTCGTGGGTGGATCGGCGGCTGGCGTTCGAAAGTGAGAAAGAGACCTTGGCCCTGAGTATATCCATGCTCCAACGCATCTGGAAGCCCGACACCTACTTCTATAACGGCAAGCAATCGTATCTGCACACCATCACTACTCCCAACAAATTCGTTCGCCTTTTCCGCGACGGCCGAGTTCTCTATTCTTCCAGGTGAGTTCGTAATAATTCTGAATTGTTCCAGCTATGTGACGTACGTCATTTATTACCTAGTAAATTAAATAAAATGGCTATCGAGTAATATTTGGATTTGTTCCTGTTAAGTAAAGTTAGAAATTCAATTTTCAGATAAAAATATCTAAAAATCAAACCTTTCTAAGCGATATATTTTTATGAGGTTTGCATGACGTTGTCCAGTGAACATAAAATGTCAAGTAATTTTAATCACACTCCTCTGATCATCTTCAGGGATGAACAGAATTAACTTACTGGAGGTAGAAAAACTCTGATGACAGTCACAAAAGAATAGTTGTGACGTCTGATCTTTTAAAAGAGGTGGCCAACAGGCAAACGTGTGGTACGGTCTTAAATTACGCTTTCCAATCACTTAAAACTCATAAATATGTATCCATTGACCAGAACGGGCTACTTTTGCATTCCAGAATTCTTATTAAATACACCGATGGTATTTAAATAAGTGACAAAATTTGTCAACTTCATGGGATAATATTTCCGTATTTATGGGCTAGTATTACGTTTTAAAAATGTTTACTCAATATTCTTAGAATGAACCTTACTGTTAAAAATTATCACAGTACTTAGAAATTCCCAAAGTATTTAGTATCATTGAAATTAAACATTTGACAAATAGGAATATGCATTTACATAGAATTAGGCAGAATCAGCTAAGTGAACAAAGGAAATTATTTTCAATTATATATTTGAGTGAAACCAAAATTGAAACACCTGTTTCGAATACTTTAAAAGGAGATAAAGCTGAAAATTCTCAAAGATGAATGAAGAATTATAGTAGCTGCCACATTTTCTGTAATTATAAATAAACGATGTTGAATATTATTTCACAGATTCATCAGTTTGCAGATTACAATGTAAGACTTATCAATCCCTGTAAATCCTTGTAATTTTTGTCAGCATAATACCGAATTATTACACTAATAGTACAAGTAAACATTGTGTTTAGAATAATATCTACGTAGATATGTAGTGGAAAGTTGTGGAAAATGTAGATTTTCACTTTTAGCTGAGATAGATTTGTGTTTTCACCTCTTTGTTTGCTTCATACTATATTTTCATTAAAAGCTTGTCAATGTTTCAACGCTGTTATTTTCTTCCGCAATTGCATCAATGCAGAACTGGATAGGACTTGAAACGAGCAGCGAGGTAGAAGTGACGGATTTCGATCTCTTCGTTCAGAATAAACCAGCAGGACGTAAATCTCGGATTACATACGGCCCAGGTAGACACAAAGGGACATGTATGCAACAAACACGTACGATATTACGGGGAGTGTACTATCAAAATGCGATACAGTATATCGGGTTATCCGACTAAAAACAGAAATAAACGCTCACCGTCCAATCAGTAGGGCAGCGCCCCGGGCGAAGCGGGCAGGTCATTGCTGTGTGATGACGGCGAGATAAATTAGTTTGAAGCCGCCCGGCGGCGCATGAAATTTCTCAATTACGCACAACATTGGCGCACGGCGGTGCTCACGACCGCTACCAATCCCTCTACCCCGGCATCAACCGGCCACGTCCTATTCTGGCCCATGCCCGCCTGTCACCAGTCCCCCCTCCCTTCCACAGAAACCACATTTCCGTAACCGTTCTGAAAGGTGGCTCAGGGCTCATCAAATGATGTCACTGCAGTGCCTCTGACAGGGAGGTCTTAGGTTCGAGTCCTGACGGTGGCAAGATTTTCGACACGAGATTGTTAGCTAGATCGAGTTCAGTCGCTATCTGAGGGAGAATTCTAGCGGCCACCTGCTCTGATCGGTAATTTTCCGTGGTTTCTCTTATGAACACCAGGCGAATGCCGGAGCAGTACCCTAACAAACGGGACACGGCCCGCGCGTGACCTTTTCTACCTCGTCCTTGTCCTATCCTCTCTCCTTACTCCCACTTACACCAACATGCACTACACAATGTACACATGCCGTGAGACCGATCGAGAGCTTAGGGATTGTCCCTACTAGGGCAGTGTCTCGCTGGTTGGAGGTACCTGGTTGAGGGAAACCCTGTTTGCCGACGGTAGGTCGGCGCCGGATCTTCCCAACCAGCGGGAGATCTCCGCCATCTCTAGAGGAAAATGCATGCACTAAACTTACAGGACTAATGTCCTTAACAGTTGACGTGCCGAAATCGGGATCTTCTCCTCCCACTCCCTTCCATAGAAACCACATTTCCGTAACCGCTCTCATTTTGACGATTAAAGGGTATAGCCGGACAAGGTGGTAAAAACCGTCCCCAAACTAAATCGATAATCGCGATGTTCATATGAAAGAATAAAAAATTCCGTAACTTCCCAAAAACTGACCCTTCTACAGCAATCTCTTGCAAAGATACGAGAAACGTGTTTTTCATGTTTTATTTTTTCTCAGCTTCTATTGCATGTATCTGGCTGAAACAATATTCGAGATAGAGGAAAGAATAATTGAATTTTAAAGTATTTTTGTCAACTGATTCTGACGCCAAATTCAAATGAAAAAAAGAAATAAATTTTCGAAATGAATTTTCGACGTTATAACGTTTGTGTAGTATAATTTCTTCCCTAGAATGAGACTTATAACATTCACATATTTTTTGAGATTTTTAAACAATGTGGACGATAGTGAAAAAAATTAAAACCAATTTTATCGGTTCAAAAATTTGAAATTCTGTTCTAATCTTTGCTAGCTCACTGTGCCTTATTGTACCTCAACTGTGGATATCGTTTCTTCGTATGAACCCTATCCTCTTGAACGTTTTGTTATCGGCATTCAGTGAATCAATCGCTCACTCTGCTGAGTCTACGGAACGCCTGCCTTTTCTACATTGCGCACCTAAATCTCCGCTACCGGAGATTATTACGACCGTTTACATTTCTTCAAATCCTTCCTGTGCAAAATTATTTCCTTCCCCATGTTAGATCGCTTGGCATCGATGTTGGTACGCCGGCTATAAAAATGCATCCTCTTTCGGCTACAACGTCATTAATTAACTTTGTTTTGGTTTTACTCTTTTCTTTCCATCCAGATACATATTAATTCAGGATTTCAACGTTTCAAAAATTGACATGGTACTCTGCAATTCAATATTTTTGTTTCTCAACAAATTTACGTCTCATTTCATCACTGATAATATACTCTAGTTTATATATCGAAAGCATAGAGATCTATGTGAGATACAAAATCAAATGGTTAACTACCAAAAATCTATCGCACTCGCCAGGTGTTGGTGGGACAACTGTTGCAAACTACCGGTCGGAGCAGCTTACCGCTAGAATTCTCTTCCAGACAGCGGCTGAATTTGACCTATCTATCTAGCTAGTGTCGAAAATCCTGTCACCATTGGGACTTAACCCTAGGACTCCCAGGTTCAACACACTGCGGTGACATCAACAGATGCTCTGAGCTACCTAAGCAAGTTCATATTGTGTATAATTCCAAAGATATATGATAATAAATATCCGTAAATTCCTACTCAAACAAAATAATGTACGCAATTGCAAACGCAAAAATTGAAAATGTGCTCCCCGTATTTATTTCAAAATGTCAACATTTCATTCTTAATCCAAGGATTCACTTTCTGTATTAGATAGTTAAATAACTATATCAATATAAGAGAAACTTTTGAACGTAAAATAAACTTAATACAGTAAAACCTCAATTATTCCGTATTAATTCCATTTATATTTCTTAACCTTGGCAGTTTCAAAACTTAAAAAATCTGTAATTTCAATAATAATACTTGTATATAATCATTAAAATATCTATTTGAATACACTATATTTTAACATACCAAATTATAATATATACAATTTTAACACATTTTCTTAATTAATTTTAATTAATTTTAACCAAAAAATTCCTTATCAGTATGTTTTTTCCATAGATACTCTTCCTATATTACCAGGATAATAGTTCCAACTTTAACGTACTTCTTTTTACTTTCACGTTCACAACGTAGCTACGTAGTGTCTACGTGCCCCCGTAGTAAACAGAAGGTATTTTCGATGAACCCCATATTTTTGAAAATTGCAAAACATAGACCGTTAAAAACTCCGATAGCAATGATAGAGGTTTTTTTTCTTCAAGATTAGATATTTAAATAAGTTCATGCATAATGTTTCGAAAATACGAGTACTTTTCGCGTAATTTTTGTTTGAAGAAAAGGCAAAAGAATATTTTCTCAAAAATGGTGCCAAGTTGTTTTATTAACGTTTTTGTTGAATGCAGGAAACTGCGATTAAATATGGCGTAGGAGTTGTTTTCGTTAAACGGTCTGAATTTTCGAAAGCTCGAAAAATTACAATTAATTCGAGAAAGTGCGGATGTATTAAAAAAACACTGTTGACTTGCAAAGATTTAAACCGGAAAAGGTGGCTCAGAGCATTACATGTCATTGCTGTTCTTCTGACCGGGATGTCCTAGGTACTAGTGCGATCGATGACAGGATTTTCGACACTAGTGTGTCCAGCTAGGCCGAATTCAGTTGCTGTCTGGAAGAGAATTCTAGCGGCCGGCTGCTCTGATTGGTAATTTTCCGTGGTTTCTCCGATCAACACCAGGCCAATACCGGAGCAGTTTCCTAACATACGGGCTACGGACAGCGCGCGATATGCCTTCATCTTCCTTGTCCTATCTTCAACCCTTACGTACACACACGTACACTAACACGCACTACACTACCACACATGCCGAGAGACTGGTCTGGAGCTTAGAACTTGTCCTTTCTGGGGCGGTGCCCCTCTGGAGGGAGATTTTCCACATTGTTCTTAATTTATAATTAATGCCATTTACTCCTGCCACATATCTTTTTTTATTACTTACAGACAATTAATTATTTTTATGCTTATCTTTCCCATTTTCATTCCCTTTCCCTTTCAATTTGTTTACATTTGATCCATTATCTTAACATTTTTCTTTCCTTCCCTTTCTTTTTTTTCTCAAGCGTATCGTCTGTGATCCTCTCGTTACCTTCCCCTCTGTCTCTCTTTCTCTGTCTCTCTCTCTCTCTTCTGTCTCACGTCCCCTCTTCTCTCCTCTCTCTGTCTCCCTCTCTCTGTCTCCCTCTCTCTGTCTCCCTCTCTCTGTCTCCCTCTCTCTGCTCCCTCTCTCTGTCTCCCTCTCTCTGTCTCCCTCTCTCTGTCTCCCTCTCTCTGTCTCCCTCTCTCTATCTCCCTCTCTCTGTCTCCCTCTCTGTCTCCTTCTCTCTGTCTCCTTCTCTCTGTCTCCTCTCTGTCTCTTTCTGTCTCTCTCTGTCTCTATCATTATCCCTTTCTGTCTCTCTCTGTCTTTCACCATGTCTCTCGCATTCGCTTGTTCGCTTGCTCGCTCGCCGGTACCCGCCACTCCCCGTCCCGCCCCACTCCTCCTCGCCTCTCACCGCCCCGCACTACCCAAGCGCCACCCCCGCGCCGGCGCTGCCGGTCGCCGCTGGCGCCACGCCGCCGCCAGGTGGCGCGCGCCAGGCCGTTCCCAGGCGGCTCGCGACCGCTTTCGCGCCAAATCCCGCCGCCAATTGGAACGGCACGCCCCGCCCCGCGGGGGCCGGCCGGAATGCTGGCGCTTCTGCCCCGCGAGCAGAATTAGCCCTTTCTTAGGGGCGTCGCTCCATGTCGCCGCCGAACGGGCTGAGAGCACCCCATGCCCCCGCAGCCAAGCGGTCGTGCAAAGCCTCCGCCGGCACCGCCCCTCCGAATTCACCCCCCCCCGTCCCTCTCGTCGACCCGCTCATACCCGCTCGCCAGATCTCCATGGGCGTTTTGCTTCTGTTACACTTCATTCACATATTAGAGAGAGGACAGCAGTTGCCTAAATGTCCTCTGTATGACAAGAATACTAATCCTGAAAAGATCACGAGAACTGCACCCTTTGACCCTGTCCAAAAGAGAACGATAACCACACTATCATTCCAGAGCCGGAATAGCCGGGTACCTGTACAGTATGTGATCTTTTGTAATCCGACGTATTTGGAGTACGAAGTTGGTCATTTTCGAAATAGCGAACGTCTTGCAGTTCATAACAACCATTTATAAAAGCGGTTCATAATAGCCATTCTGATCCACTCGGATTTATAAAAAAAGCATTGCTTCGTAAAGAGAATTTCCTTTAGATGAGATTTATTTTCTTTCATTCATGAGTATCTCCATTGTCGTTTATCTTTCTTCGTACTGCAATCTCTCCGCGTCCATGATGGAACTAACTGCTCCTAACTCCTAAATTTTCGTATCTTCATACAAGCATTAAACAATCTTAACATTAAAATCTTCACATTTACTGTACTACCGAAGGTTTATCGTAGAATTTTTTTTCTGTACGGGCACGTTTTGAAAATTCTGAATGCTTGCTTTTAATTTATATGAATTAAACTCTTCAAACTTTGTGTGGGAATCACCAACCTCGTCTAGGTGTATGAGAGTAGTTAAGAGTGCATGAGAATTTACATGAATACTTGAATTTATGCTGTCGAAAACCACACATTGAATGACCTACTACAGTATATTTTTTGATATGCCCATAGCATTAGCTACTCATGGAACGACAAATCTATTAATGAAGCAAAGGATTGTGATAAATGCTTATTTTCTCGTTTTGGAATGAAATTTCTTTTTTTATCATTATGCATATGAAGAATAGAGTATTTTCTACACATTACAGCTATGTATGGCCGAAACTACTGATGTCAACTGAATGTTTGGCCAAAAAGCAAATGTGGATTTTTTCCGTAAGGAAATGCCGAATCATGCCGTTCAATACCGAATCTCTAGCATACTGAGATTGTGACATTCCTCTTTGTACGAATAGAAAAATCGATCCAATAATTCTTCCTTAATTTATTTTTATTGATACACTAACTTTTCGGATTAATTACGTTAGATGTTAGACTCTGGAGTAGAGTACCATGCTTATGCACTGAATGCAACGAAATGGAACCACCATACTATCCAGCAAGAACGAATGCGCAGTTCCGTGTGTGAGAATAAGAAGCAAAGATAAACACAAATCGTACTCTAGATTTTCATTACTTTTTGGCTATCTCTGGAAAGATATTTTGCCGCATTTCCTCCTCAAATCTAAGATTTTATTTCATGTCTTTCCCTTTCCTCTCCTCCTTTCTTCGTTCTCTCTTTCTGTGCAACGGAGCTCTGTGAAAACAACCTCGATCGTCGGTTAATTAATTTTTGCGCGGAAGCGCGCCACTTGGTCCCTCTTCCAACAAACATTCTTTAAAAGTTTCCCTGTAATTCCCTGATGAACAAGAAACTTTGCTCTACTCTCTTCTTCATCCCACATCAGTGTGAAGCAATCACAAGTGTTGATAGCTTTAAAGGACAGATTTATCGTAATAATGTAACATATAATGATATATAGCTCTGCATCACTATGCTCAATCTCCTCAATCTAGACTTATCTGAAGCTAACAATCTGAAGATTTAATCACGACTTAAATTAATTGAAGTTATTTATTAAGGTTAATTATTTGTTCAGAAGGGTTTTATGTGTTCAAATTTATGTTTTGCGAAATCATATTTCAGTGTTGATTTCACTTCATTCCAGAAAATCATGCCATTTTCTTGACTGTATGCTATTGAAACTAATATAAATAAAGCTTCAAACTTTTAAATAATCAAAATAGAAATCATTCAGAAACGCAGGGTTGTTCAATGACTAAACCACGACGCACACGTATTACTAACAGAAATCTCAAATAATTACTGGATAGATACTGTACTGAAAGAAACTTAATCACTTTTTTAACAAAATTAAAAAAATTAAAACTTATGCTCAAATCTCATAAGTATTCCAAAACACTCTCTAGTTATTAATCTTCAGTTTTTGTTTCACGTCATTAAAGATGGCTTCTTTAGAGATATCCCCTTCAGGTCTGCGGAACAAAAGGGAATTGCAATCGAGATGAAATTCTCTCTAATGTTCATCCATTAACATTCATCACTACAAAATCAAAGAAACATTACTATACGCTTAAGGAGACGCCATAAAGATTTTCCCAATTGTAAAAAATGTTTAACTGTTGCAAGTAGTAACAATTGAAATATTGAGAAGCAGTGAAAGTGAACTAAACTAAAATCACATGAAAATATACGAAATATAGTAGGTGGTGATATGCAAAACATTGCGTATTTGCTCTTATAAGAAGCCTAAAACATGCACGTATAAATTAATTACTAATTAAATAATATCGACAATGTTTAAAGCTATGAAAGTATTCTTACTCTTCATTTACATTGCCAACAATTAAGTTATTTTGAAATATTTATATTCGAAATATCGAAATTCTGTCACAACAATATGGTTTTAATCTCGCTTGCTCATCAAAAGTGTAATGAAAACTCACCTTTACACGACGTTTGGCGAGTGATATGATCGACCAAATTGCAAATACTCTTGTTTCATTTTCTATTAATATACTTCACACGTAGAAATAAACAGAAATACGTGGTTCAAGTGAGGAAGAAAAAAGTAAAGTTCGAAATCAATCAATTATCTCAATTCAATAAGGGAGTAAAATAATTATTACTTTCACCCTGTCTCCCATAATAAGATTTCCACGCGAAGTGTTCACATCCCTTCTCTGCCCTGGTAGAGCATTTTCAAGGCCGTCATCTGTGGCTGACGCGTCGGCCATTCTATTCGTTCTCTCCAGAAGCGCGCTGTTGAGTCACGGAATGAATAATACTGCCGGCATTACCTTCTGAGAAAGGACACGGCACAATACTCCAATGTCATCCGCAGATGACACACACAGAGGAAATGTTTGCATAATTCCATTGATATACCAGAATTATTACGTACTTCAATTAGTCCTTACATAATTTCGAAACGCAAAAATAATAGAAACATGATGATCGTTTGATCCTTTTTTCGTAATACTCTAGGGACAATAAATTTAGGCCACCCGTTTTTGAGATCTCCTCACAACTCACGTTTAAGTTTCGTCAGGTGTAAGTCGTTCGTCCTCTTTCTGGACACTGGCAGCAATCATTCGACTTCCACATGTACGTAATGGGAAGGCAACAATGCGGTGTTTGTCACGGAGTTTCGACTAGGAAGGAGGAGGACCTAAATAAATTGTCTTCGTCATACTAAAAAACGAGGGTATATCGGATTTTTTTAAGTTTTAACAATGTCTATAAAAGCACAAAGAGAATGGCGTAATTCTGTTATGGACTATATAGATTTAATGGTACGTTTAACATCATAATAATCGCATAGTTTCTAATAAATAATAGTGAATTACAAGAACATAAATAAAAAAATGTCTTTGCGGAAGTTGAAACGACTTTCCGAGAGCCTTTAATATCCTAAGGAAAAAACCAAAGATCTAAAAAAAAAAAAAAAAATGAAAATAAATTTCTGTGTCCTTTCCGCTAGATAATTTGTAGCGGAGATGTGACTTGTACTTTGACTCGGCCATTCACGTTGATATTTTTTTCACTTCTTTTAACAGTGATATCTCTCTTTATATCCTCTTCCGTTTTTCACCGTGTTCTTCATCTATTCTCCCAAGTAATTTTCCACGTACAGAGAGAGTCGCGCGAGGAGAGGCAGAACCCAGTGGGAGGAGGTGGGGTAGGAGGGAGGGTGAGCATGCCACTCGCATTGAGCCCCCGGTCGAGAATGCAATTGCGCGTCTCGATTTGCATCCAATCGAACGAAAAGAAAGCTCTCAAACCGCAATGAAGCAGGCATCTCTGGGAATCGCTCCCGCCAAACAATGTCACCCTTATCTGGACGCGAAAATTACTCCGACCTCGGCGTTAGACCTACGTCATTCCTTCTGTGACGATTCAGGAAGGCAAATCACTGGAATGAACTTCCTTTACTACATAATAGCTCTCATTTCTTAATCTCAATGCCAGTTCATATGCATTCGGAGATTTGGGGCCCCTCTGGGAGGGAAGTCGGGATATGGGTCGATCTCACTGGCATTCCAGATGTGCCATTAGTTCAACAAGTAATAAAGCTATTTGCTATAACCTCTTCGTATTAGTATCTTCCTATCAGCATAAAGTAACGTTCAGAATATAACTATCGATCCCAGTGAAAACAGATGTCTTGAAATATTTTCATTCATTATTTTTTGCTCAGCCGTCCCTTGAATGCCGTAACACGTAATAAAGTCTCATTACTTACGACGTCGAAGAAAAGCCAAGTTTGGATGGGAATTATGAAAACGAACAGGTCCCCGTCATTGATGCACATTTTCCCTTAAGTATTCAGGAAGCTGGATAACTGTGGACTTGAAGTGTGAGCGGAAAGTAAAGGTTAAAATAGCAGTAACTAAAGAAGCGTTTATGAGGAAGAAACGGCTTCATTGATGAAACATGTATATAGACCAGAGGTAAAGACTTGCAAAATGGGTATAAAGTGTTGGGTTCTACGAAAGCAGAAACGTGAACGCTGAGATCGAAATTGTGAAATAACTAGTCGTGGTACAACAGCGCATTATTCGTAAACGCGAAGCATTATTTTAATACGAACTCCAAATGTGTTTCAACTAGCAAAAGCTGTTCCTACAAAGCTTCCAGTTTGCTTGTAATGGGACCAGCACCACTTTCTCCCGACCTTCGAAACACACAAGACAAAACTTTGAACTGTATTTGAGAAAATAATTGTTTAAAAATTGCCTTCACTTCAGACGCAATTACACATGAAATATTCATGTTTTAGAAAAATTGTTTATGATTTCATTTTAAGGTCTGATTTTGAAGAACATTTGATTCAAGAAAACATCTATCTTCATTTTTTAGACTCTGAAACAGCTACAAAAATTTAACACTTATAATTTTTTAGAGTTCAGATATTTCAACATAAAAGACTACGCTGTTTCTAAGCGTTCTTTACACCATTAGAGGAAAAAGTTAAATAAAAAATATGAAGTAATTTTTGAGGAAATTTTGAAAATGTCGCGGCTTCATCTAAAGAATTCCAAAATTCAAAATATTCGCTTCAAACTCACAGGACAATATTTATCACGCAGATTGATCGGGCAATATCCATTTAGGAGCAAATTGTCTGAGCGTTTTAGGCTCTTAGAGTTTACCACGGATAGACGGACGGACTAAAACATGGGCCAACAGATTGACGAACAAACGGACGTAAAGACGGACAAATGGACCAACAGTCAGACTCTTGACGTCAGTAGACTTTTCGGTATCAAGAACCCAAAAAATTTAGATATTGATTGTACATTACGAAAATTTCTTCCAATTAAAAACGTTTAATTTTACACTCAATTGTAAAGTTCAAATATTACCTGTATATTTCTTTTTTTTTTTGTTGTTGTCAATTTCTTGGTTTTCCATAGGAAATGACAATTAATACGGCTAAATTTGAAAAAATGTCTGTGAACCGAATATCTCAAAAGAATATAATGCGGCAGGCATCCAGTGATCAACTGACACCGCGGAGAAATTTGTCCAACGCTTTGTCCGTCGCCGCAACTTCGAGGCAGTTGAACTGGACGCAGAGCCCGCGAACTCTGGCAAGCTAGTTCCCTTGCCCCCGGCTTTGAGTTCCCTGTGACAGGCTCTGTCCCTTTACTCCGATTTAAACATAGTGGCACTTTAAGGCCAGGAGATGCATGGTGGGGACACTGTCATCCAATGTGGAGCTTCGTAACGACTTAAATTTTTGGTATTGGAGCTCACGATTCGATGACATGCCCCATCTCCCTCCAGTTTGTAAACTTGAAGTGTCACTGTCTTTAAATCTGAGTATACCCCTGTGCGGAGAGCAAGGCAAGTGGCGTGGTGGTCGCGCGGGGAAGTGCGCTGACGCGCGGCGTGGCCTCCACCGCCGATCGCCTCCCTCCGAGTGGCGCTCCAGCGGCCGCCGCCTGACGCCGCGCCCGCCTGCACTTGGCGCGCCCCACGCCGCGCATGCGCCGCCGCCTCGCCCCCGCTCCCGCTCCATGCCGCTGCCGCCCTAGCACCCCCGTCACCGCCATCGCCACGCCTACCTCGATCTCTGCGCGCCCCCGCACCCCCGCACCTTTCCTCCCCCCTCTGCCGCCCTAGCACCACCGCAATCTCCCCGTCCGCCTGCCTCGCTCTCTGCGCCCCACCCCCCCCCCCCCGCTCCCCTAGCGTCTCCGGCCCCCCCCGCCCCTGCCCACGCATGTCTTGCACCCCACAAGCCGCCGGGCTCCCGCACCTTTCCTCCGCCCTCCGCCACAATAGGAACCCCGTCCTGCACCCACGCCACCGCCACCGCCATTGCCCCATTGCCACCGCCACGGCCGCACTGCCTCGCTCTCCGCGCCCCACACCTTTCCTCCGCCCACCGCCGCCTGAGCACCCCCGCCACCGCCCCGCCCCCCGCAATCGCCACCTCCACTGCTCCCGCCTGCCACGCCTCTGCGCACCGTCCCGTGCCTTCAACTTTCCTCCGCTCCATGGTCGAAAGGCGGGTATTACACTGTAAAATATATTTTCCGAATATCTTTGCAGGAATTATTAGAAATTTGACAAGGCAACATTGTCAAAGAAATTTGACCAACTTATTACATTTCGTCTAATATGTTATGAAGGTTTTCTAGCGATTCGCGATGAACGATTCAAAATTCAAAATTTAAGTAGTATATGACTTAGTGTAGGGATCACAGAATTTTGAAAATGTGCACACAATTCACTTTTCCCCATAGCACGTCATACGCAGTTTTTAACTGTTTTTTGACGTAAAATAAAATAAATAAATAAAATAAATAAATAAATAAATAAATAAATGACGCACAAGTCGTTGGTTTGTGCTACTCTTTGCTCGATAATATGTATAAGAAAGCTGAAAAGAGTAAAGCGGAATCGCTTTTCGGGTGAGACCACGGGTGGCCTGTTGTGAAGCTTCAATAATATTTTAATTATAGAACTTCGAAATGAAGAACCGAAGCCGTATATGAATTGAAGAAATATTCAATTTTCTTTGTTGTTCTTCCTGTCATCATTCTTTTCTGAAATCGGATCCTCTGATTGAAGTTAAAAAAATTAACATCATGAATTCTCCTTTTTTCACTTCCGGGGAAATTGTGTCATCCACACCAATTCGTTTGCGTTTATAATCTCATCAATTAGTTTGGTTTTATAATCGCATCAATTCGTTTGGTAACACACATGGACAGCATTATATATTTTTTTCTTCCTGGGGCTTTTTCCAACTTCGGGGGATGCCGGTATCGGCTACACTAGACAAACATTCGGACTCCTCGTCTATTGTCAGCAGAATCACTAGGCCTTCTCTGGCAGCACACATACATGAAAGACAAGGGACAACCATGGCCACGCCGGGACTCGAACCGCGACTCTTCGGACTGAGGCGCTGTATCGGCCCACACTCTAGCCACCTCGGCCTTTCTCGTCGGCATGGACAGTATTACATAAACATTCTAATAGCTCATACTCTTCAATTAAATTTTGGTTGTAGCAATACCCTACGTATACTGCTCGGACGCCATGTTACCAAATAGATTATAAAACTTGGACGCTTCAGAATACCTTCTATCAAAGAAATGTTAAGAATGAAATATTTTCTGAAACATGAGCTATTACACTGTAATCCTTCTTTTTATAAAAGAATAAAGATAATTGAAAAAGATAATTTACAGCTTAATATTAACCAAAGAGATGAGTGAGCTACTCCGGCGCACCAATTTTTGCTCTTTCTGCCCAGCATCAGGTTGTGTCACGAACCACGTGACCACAACACGAGCACTTCGTTTGAAAAAGCAGACCAGACGCTGGTGGCCATGTTGTATGGACAGCAAGAAGTGTTGAGAAACATTTATAAAGTGCCACAAAGTTAATTTTTTTAACGGTGACCAACCAAATATAATACGATGAAGATATAAAAGATGCAATATTTAAAAGAAATGCTTCATATATATTT
This sequence comes from Teleogryllus oceanicus, assembly GCA_964035755.1. Lineage (NCBI taxonomy): Eukaryota > Metazoa > Arthropoda > Insecta > Orthoptera > Gryllidae > Teleogryllus > Teleogryllus oceanicus. Next base: position 222,893,817 of record CAXIVR010000001.1, on the reverse strand, counting down.
TAATGATTTGTAACAATGTGATAATTTAGGTATCTGGATGCATTTAAAATTCCGTTAATATTGTGACATAAAGTAGTTCCTGAGGACGGATATTATGCGCAATCACTCACTCACTCATCTATTTCCATCTCGCTCCATTCTCGGCCGCCCACTCCGCCTTTACTCCATCTCCCCGAATTTGGCCGTTGTGTGGAGGAGAATTCTAGCACCAGCTGCACTGACCGCTAGTTTTCCGCCGTTTCTCCGATCAATGCCACGCGAATGCCGGAACGTAACTTTGCAAACGGGCCCGGCACCGCGCGCGGTATTTCTTTCCCCACCTTTTACCTTCTCTCCGTTCACATACACACACACATACACTTACATGCACTGCACTATCACACATTTCAGCAGTGTTCAGCTTGCTACCATCTACCCTGCCTTTCTACAACACCCCCGTCCCTCACCCACTTCCATATTTTCTGCCTTTCCTTCTGCATCCCTCTTACCTCACCTTACTCTACACCGCTTCTTACAATACATATGCCCCTTTTTCCATCTCCCTCAGTTCCGTCGCTGCCCCTTCGCCTCACAAAAATGGTCGCGTTCGGATCGTCTTCTCCAACTGTCTCATCTACAATCGTGTCTCTCCTTCGTCGCACCACCGTTTCATTGCTGCGACACGATTGCTTCGTGACCATACAGATCTCCGACTCTTTCGTCTCTCACTTTTATTTTTCTTTCTTTCTTTCTTCCTTTCTTCCTTTCTTCCTTTCTTCCTTTCTTCCTTTCTTCCTTTCTTCCTTTCTTCCTTTCTTCCTTTCTTCCTTTCTTCCTTTCTTCCTTTCTTCCTTTCTTCCTTTCTTCCTTTCTTCCTTTCTTCCTTTCTTCCTTTCTTCCTTTCTTCCTTTCTTCCTTTCTTCCTTTCTTCCTTTCTTCCTTTCTTCCTTTCTTCCTTTCTTCCTTTCTTCCTTTCTTCCTTTCTTTCTTTCTTTCTTCCTTTCTTTCTTTCTTTCTCTTTCTTCTCTTTCTTTCTTTCTCTTTCTTTCTTTCCCCTCCGGTCATTACATGCACCCGTTACACAGGTGCCCATGATCAAGCAGTCAATTTTCGACGTCCCGCCGGTGCCCCACATTTGCAACCCAGCTATCACCGATGTCCCGCGTCTCTCGTCACCATACTGTCATCTCCAATAGGCAAAATTTTCCTTTCACTGTCGTATCGCTACTACCTTCGTGTTCTGTATGTCATCATTATCACCATTATACCTGTTACAATATCGATGGTGTTTGAGTAAAGGGAGTTAAGCCAGAAACTTTTTTTTTCTTCGGCATTACTATACGTTCTCTTTATTACATACGTAATAAGCATAATGCGTTCCTTTTACTACTACGTACATACGGTCAAAACGATCAAGGAATTATTTATTGTTAATATATGAAACACAATGGTGTGTTTTCTCAACCTCAAATAAATAACCATGAACAATAAATTGTCTTCTTTAAGGCCATAGCAAATAATGTGTTTTCATTACATTGTCAACCAATAATTAATTTCACTCCTCTTAATTATGACATCATATTCCGCTTAGCTATGTCCCAAAAAAGCAGAAGGGCTTAATATTCAATAATAATAATAATAATAATAATAATAATAATAATAATAATAATAAAACCGGAATAATACCAAAATCCCTCATCAAACATCTGCAAGAAGAATTGAATATAAAGCATATACTAGGAACAGTACAAAAAGCAGTCATTCTAGACACCTGTCACATTGACAGAAAAACTGTCACTGATGTGTCTGATATGTAGTGTTAGAGATCCTGGAAATAAATTAAGATCTTGCTCGTTACTTGCTCTGAGCCGTACGAGTGAGCCTAGCCACAATGACATCTGTGGCAGGTGAATGTTTCCCCCCCGCGTGGGAGAAGTGCATAAGTCATAATAATAATAATAATAATAATAATAATAATAATAATAATAATAATATATTAAAAAATATAATTTTGTGCATCACGAATCTTTGTCCTTCAATTGTTTTAATAGGCAACCTGCTTCACTTAGTATATACACTTTTGTGATGAAGCGGGCAACCTTTTGGTTACTATGTCTCATTAAAATTAGTAGGTGCAGCAAGGAGAACAGGAAAGTCAGAAGAAATGAGATGAAAGTGATTTTTACTTTACCCAAGATGGTATTTTGTTTTCACTTAATCAGGAAATCTGCACAATCTTATTTTCCGATTATTAAGCCCCGATACGGTGGAATCCCGACAGCTAGTTATAATGACTATTACAGCGAAAATTACAATTCGAACAAGCCATACCTGGGGCAAGGGCATTGTCTAGTGTGCTTCAGGAGTTTGTCTAGGGGGCGCCCTGGAGTGCTCTGATGACCCACAAAGAGATCAGATGAACTGGTCACTGCAATGCCTCTGACCGGGCCTCTGACCTAGGTTCGAGTCCCGACGGTGGCAGGATTTTCGATAGTGTCTTGTCAGCTACGTCAAACTCAGTCGCTGTCTGGAGAAGAATTCTAGCGTCCGACTGCTCTGATCGGTAGTTTTCCGTGGTTTCTCCAATAATCACCATCCGAATGCCGGAGAGTACCCTAACAAATGGGTCACGGACCGCACGCGATCTTTCCTTCCTCTTCTTTATCCCATCCTCACCCTTACTTACACACACTTACACGTGCATGCACTAGACTGACACACATACCGGGAGACCGGTCTGGAGCTCAGAGCTTGTCCCGGCTGGAGCGGTGCCTCACTGGTGGGAGATACTTGGTTTGAGGAATACCGTTCGCCGACGTTAGGTCGGCGCCGAATCTCACGATCCCGCGGGGGAAGTTTACCGCCACCTCCCGTGGTAGAACATGCTTTATACTCACGAGACTTACTTATGACCTTAGCAGTTGACGCGCCGGGAATCACTAATCGACCACAGAGAGATCAGTTGAGCCGGGGCGCGGGGCAGTAGCCGAGGGTAGGGGACCGCAGTGGGAGCCGGCGAGGCGTGGCCGCCTGCAAAGACGTCGCGCCCCGAATTAAACGCGCCCTCCAGTGAACTTGGGGCGAGTTGGAGTAGCCGAGCTTATTAAATCGCAATCAAGGAGCGGGGCCGGGGGCGGGGCCGGGGGGGGCGTGGGCGTGGTCGGAGGTCGCCCTCCCGTTGTTGGGGCCGCTCCGAGCGGATGCGGCGAGGGCAGGAGGAACGGCGTGCGCGGAGGTGGCGCTCGGCCGGGCACGCGGAGCGTGGAGGCCACGCCCCTTCCTGTAAATTGGATGCCTTCGAGAACATTTTTTCCCTTCTGTCCCATTGCTTATTTTCACTTTTTACCTCGGCCTTTTTTTAAATTATTATTCCCATCTTTCACGACTAAAGATGTTATGTCTCGGTTGATAATAAAAACCGATCTCCAGGTTGCAACTAGCTTTCTAAGGAGCAGATCTAGGGACTGTCGGGGCCTCTACAATACTTTGTAAAAAATGTGGGCTGTTCCTAATAAAGCGATGTCTCGCAGTTCCCTGTCTTTTGAATGAGTTAACAAGTTCTTACACACATTTTGCGAAACAACTCTCAAAGCTCCGATAATTATTGTGATAAATACCTCGTCTCATGGCCTGCGTTGGGCTAGCCATTTGAGAAATACCGTTCCTTATTCGATATTTTTAATATTACCAAGTCTAGACGTTATCTACAAGTAATTATATCAATCTTATGAAGGGGATTTTTTCCACTGCTATTATTAATATTATTTCTACCGTTGCCCTGCTATGCTCATAAATGCTCTCAATGTTAACACTAATTTATTAATTTTACTTTCAATTTAATCATGGGTTTCGACATACATTTTACTCCTTACCTGTTGCATTGGACGTGTAATTCGGATTTTAAAACAATTATTTATTATAGCAACTAATATAAATTAGCACCCTTTCTTCACAATAAAAGTTTAACATTTATTCTTATATATTTTTCAACTTTTATAGTCCTCATCGAAAATTACTTTCCTATGTACAAACATTAAAATACCGTAGGTTTTGAATATAGTTCGGAAGCTTGTAGTAACAACATCTTCCCAGATGACTCCTCGGTTGAATCAGCAGAATGTTGTCCATGGAATGTCCTCGATATCCCTATTATCACGTTCTTGCTCATCGCTAGAATAAATTTAAAATGATCCGGAATGTCCTCAACGATTTGATATTTAATAGGATTTAATAGTTTTCATAATATCAATACACGGTCGCGACTTTCCCTAGCTGTGCTTCATATAAAACACCTACGCACGACTGTCTGTCTTTCAGCTACTTATCGAAAATTCCTCCTATCTACGGATCTATCCTAATATACATTCCCTCATTTGATTTCACTTCGCGCCTGTACTATTTTCTGGTGGTGCATTAAGAATACGGACTGAAAACAAGTTGACTATATAGAAAGAAACGTTATAAGGTAATGACGGTTTGCAATTTCCTTATAGCTCAATTAGCAGATGAAATCCCCTGCCCAATTTGAGGCTTGCCACATAATATTTCCCCAAAAAACACAGTCAGTACACACGTCAGTCACTACCCTTCAGTTCAATGGAATGTGACAGAGTAAGAAGTGTTCAAAACTCAGAGTCGTGTATACACGTAACAACGTTTGCAAACCCCGATGAAAGATGTCTGTTTATTTAATCTCATTTATTCGCGAGTGATGTGTATATCTTGACGCTGTGGCAAAGCCGTGTGAGGACAAGCCCTGAATTCTGAAAGACCTTCATTTTCCCTAATGATGCTCTAAATTGAAGATCAAAGACGAAAATTAAACGGAAATTTTTGATTCGAACTTCAACGAAAAGTAGATCTACGTAATTTATGGACTACTTCAATCACTAATGTCTCATGTTGAGTTTCGAAATCATATTACAAATAAAAATCTCCCTTCCCAATACAGCTTGATTCATCATGTATTTTGCCCACGAAATAGGAACATATTAATGATTCCCTTTTAGAATAATTTGGTACAACATACCTCAGCTTGTGAAATGGAATCACGTTTAATGGATTGAGTGTCAAAATCAATATAAACTCGTTTTCCAAATCTATGGATGAAATACAACAATCTCAAATAAAAGAATTAAAATTGAATGTTTGAAATAGAATGCCAGGCATATCTTACTGCGAAGATTTAAAGGATGCAACGCATTAAACACAGACGTTGCAACTTTTTGAATCCACGAAGTGATTATGCCCAAAAATATTTTATTTATTTAATAGGTAATTATTACATACAAATTAGAAAACTTGATGCTAAGTGGCTAGGCCGAAGGCCTTTAAGCCATTACAATACCTATATTCTACCGAGCTCTAACATTTTGTATTCTGGTATTCACCCCAAATGGTCACTCCATCGCATCAATGCCGCGGAAAAGAGACCATAAGGTACGACTGAGGAAAAAATACCCTGAAGGGGGGAAAACCTGCCGTCAGAAGCCGAGTACATGCTAATCTATCCGATTTTTTTTAAACTATTTATTTATTTGGCGCGGGCGTCAGGCATTCTCCTTCCAGTGTTTGTCCTCCTCAGCACCTGAAAACAAACATCACCACAGAAGATCGTCCGCACCAACGCCTCTGCCCTTACATTTCCGATTCCCACTTCGCTTGCCCCCTAATGTGCTTATTATTTTAACCGTTTTATTTTATTTTATTTTATTTTATTTTATTTTATTTTATTTTTTTTTTTTTATTTTATTTTTTTTATTTTATTTTATTTTATTTTATTTTATTTTATTTTATTTTATTTTATTTTATTTTATTTTATTTTATTTTATTTTATTTTATTTTATTTTATTTTATTTTATTTTATTTTATTTTATTTTATTTTATTTTATTTTATTTTATTTTATTTTATTTTATTTTATTTTATTTTATTTTATTTTATTTTATTTTATTTTATATTAAGTTAATTTATTTTTATTGACTTATTTATGTACTTATACTTAACAATTGACTATGACGACTTTTTTTACTCTTTACTAACTTAACATAACTTACTGACTAACTTAATTATTGTTCGTTTATTGACTTACTTCTCTCCAGTCTAGGTTCTGCTGGTACTATCCAGTGCTGTTTCCCCACTCCATAATTTCAGTTTCCCTAACGGTCCGAACCTTTCCTAGAAATGTTCCTAATTCTTTCATGAATTTAGATCTTTCATCACCTAAAATGTTTTGGGCCAGCGTTACGTTCCTATTCTGGAAGAAGTAGTTTCCCATTCCCATCCATTTTCCTCTCCCCAAAATATACGAAAAACATCAACAGACATTTAAATTTTATATTCACTAATAAAGTTCAAGATAGTGGATTAATTTCAGATTATGTATTTGGAAAAAAACAAATTGATAGTAGTATATTTGGAGAGATAAAAAGAATGTACCAACTAGTGGAAAATGTAGATCTTTTAGTGACTACTTGATTCCAATCAAAGAAGGGGGAAAGTATACGTTGATTAATTTAATGTATATCATATGGATGTCATATCAATACAATTCCCCTTTATGCGTCTCCTTGGTTACATAGCAAGACATTCATTTAATTATACGTAATTCTAATGTATAAGTAAACAACAATTGGAATAATGCGGTCACAACGTCTTATAAAACCCGTGTCTAAGAAGACGTGGATTTAAATCTTGCTCAGATCTTACATGTTTGGGCCTTATCTTTCGTGTGTCTGGTGTCAAAAAGGAGCCCTTGTTATATTGATCCAACCTCCAAGGATATATCGGCATTGGTTAATCACGGCATCAACAGATGTCTCTGCGCTGCCGGTTCGAGTCCCGACACTAGCAGGAATTTCGACACCAGCTAGATAGCTAGGTCGAATTCAGCCGCTGTCTGAAGGAGAATACTAGTGGTCGACTGCTCTGATCCGCAGTTTTCCTTCGTTTCTCTGATCAATATCAGACGTATGCCGGTGCAGTACCCTAACAAAACGACCATAGACCGCGCGCCATCTTTCCTTCTTCTCCCTTGTATCCTCACCACTTACACACAATTATACTTACATACACTACAATGTCACACATGTTGGGAGATCAGTCAGGAGGTTGGAGCTGTATAGGGCTGGTGGGAGATACCTGGTTGAGGCAAACTCCGCAATCCGGCGTGTAGTCGGCGCCGAATCTCGCCTTCGACCTAAGTAAGATCACAGTCACATCCTGCCATAAAAATATACTACACTTACGGGACTAATGGCCTAAGGTGCTATTAGTTGACACGCCCGGAAACACAAGTCAATCAATCCAAGGACATATGAGTACGTATGTAATAATACAATATATATATATATATATATATATATATATATATATATATATATATATATATATGGCGGAACGCGACGAAACGGCGTTCCGGTACCTCAAAAATATTCATTAAATTATATAATGAGTATAAAACGTTTTCTTTTAAATTAATAGAAAAATTTCGGGTGGGTTCCGAAGCTTAAAATGTTATAAATCAGGCACGCACGCACCCACCCACCCACTTCACATGAAGAAATCAAATGATCTAATTGTTTCAGTATATTCAATATCTTTATTATTATGGTTGAAGTTCAGGCTCTTCTTGGGAAGTAGGAGAGCAAGTAAAAAGCATTCACTTAATATTTTTGCAATATTTGTGAAAGAATTAAATTTATTTCTTTTAAAATTACTTAATTATTAGCAAGTAAAAGCATTAACTTGATTTTTTATGCAATATTTGTGAAAAAATTAAATATTTGTCTCTTGTGCTAACATAATTTACTTTATTATTTTAAGGATTGGAAGAAGCTGGATATCTGGCATTAAGTGAAATCAGATCATTTCCGACTAGTAGAATGGGAAAACAAAGTATCTAATGGAAGCATATGGAAGTATCAATAATAAATGAAATTGGATTATAAAAGATGCAGAATGGATCACATTTGGTGTCCTCCTTTTGCGTTACCAAAGTTATAGATTTTTATGGCGGAAATTGTGAAACTGACCTGAATTACTTTTGAATTCTGCAGTTTTGCTTTTAAAGCAATTTACTAAAAAGCGTCACATGAAGCCACCTACAAATTTTTGTTTTCAAAGAAGTGTAATTAATACATTATTAATCTATTTCTGAAAAAAACTAAATAGAATCAATTAATACGTGTCATGAATATATTCCGAAATGCAGACATGATTCTTTTTTAATAATATTTCATCCATACACGGCAAATATTTCTATATTTAAACAGGTTCGTAGGGCACATTAAAAATGCCACATCACCTATGATCTCAGCGTGATCTAAGTTTTAAAAATGTTTAAAGCAACAATGCTACTCAAAACAAATTATTAAATGTAGGCATATCGTGTATTGCAATAAGATTTTGCTAACAGATTTTGTAATTTTAATTTGAAGATGTTGTCTGTAATCTTATCTTCTAAATGACGGCGAATTCTTGCAACAAAAAAAGACGGCCGAAGCGCAGGCGGTAAAGAAACAAGCGCCGTTGGATTTAATTGAAGTCTCGAAGTCAACACGTGAACAATCGAACCGAAAAGCAAGTTATTTAATTAAGAATTGAGCATAAACTTACTTGCTGGATTAATTGCGATGTTTCTTAAAAAAACTTTATTCTCTGTAATGAAGAAAATCTTTTCAATGATTGGGGAGAAGTGGAGAAGAAATTTTCTTTCCCCGCGCTTTGTGACAATTTCTCAACGCGTCCTTACTGGAATAAGAAGTAGAAGGATACATAACACTTCTTTCCTCGAATTCGTTTCCTGCATACAGAAGTAATTTGCTTGAAAATTGCTCACTTTGTAAACAACCGTGCACTCTTATATCATCTCAAATATTTATCTCGTCTTTCAAGATCGTTCATTTTTTCTTCTTGACTTCAAGATTCAGGTTTACTGCCAGTTTCGCCATACAGAACGTGTCCTTTCATTTCTTCCTTAAATTTTCAAAACATCAGTTGATTAGGCGCAATGAAAATATCCTCTGGGTACCAAGTCAATCAGCAGTCAAGTATGTAGGAATACAACTAGATACAAAACTAAATTGGAAAACACATTTTCGCACAACACAAGCAAAAATATTGCACGTTTATGCACTAATTAACAAAACCTTCAACCTTAAAATAGAGACCGGAACGCTAATTTACAAATCGATAGTTAGACCAACATTGACGTACGTAATCGATATGAGGAATATGAGGAAATGCAGCCAAATGTAATATAAACATTCTGCATACTATAAAAAATAAAGCGATAAGAACCATTATTAAAATTCCATGGCTCATTTCATTATTGATGATTATTTGTTGATTATTTCATTAAAAAAATGAAAAAATGTTTCTAAAATACATTGATGTTTTCTGCCTTTCTCTAACCAGATACAGTCCATTGTAACATACAGTTCCCTTCATATTTTTTTAACGAAATTCAAACAGATGTATCAATATAATTTACAGTTATGTTTCACTTGTACTACAGTAGAGCATGCATTCCGTCTTACACTGTAGGAAAATTAAATTCCAGTATATTTCTTTTCCACAATATTCACATACATTTATCCTTATATTTCTTTTTCGCAATATTCACGTTACAACAGACGCACAGCACAAACAATGCTGTTACAACACGTTACAACAGACGCACAGCATTGTTTGTGCTGTGCGTCTGTTGTGACATTTTCCCAGATCATTGAGTTTGGTTAATTATTTCATGTTTCCGAGCGCGTCAACGACTGTGGTCGTTATTCCCGAAAGTGTAGTTAATTGTTTTTCTCGGGAGGTGACGGCGATCTCCGCCATCTCCCGAGAGAAAAACCACACGAAAAAATCAATCTCAGCTTTTCTTTTGGTAATATTACCGCCATACCAGCGTGAATATGACTCTCCAATCTGCGTTACCAAACGGCAATGAGAGAATCCCCGGGCCATTTCCCACCTTCGCGACCAAGGGGCGACCAAGCGACGACGAGGGCTGCGGCCTTGAGGGCGGGTCCTGGGCCCTGGGCCCCGCGCCGGCCGCACTCTCAGCCACGCGGAAAGAGCATGTGAAGCGCTTGCCGAGCCTAATCCGGCGGCAGGCCAACGATAACCCCCGACCTGCGGGCCAGCCGCGCCAGCGCACGCCCGCTCCGCTCCTCTCCTCTCCCGCCCCACCACGCCACGCCGCTCACTGTCCCCCTGCTCGTCGCCGCTCCGCTCGTCCTCAACACGCTCGTCGCAGCACTGCTCGACACCGCACAGCTCTTCGCCACCCGCTCGTTGTCGCACTGCCCGTCACCGTACCGCTCGTCACCGCCCTATTCGTCCCTGCACCGCTGGTCACCACCTAGCTCAACGCCCCTCCACTCGTCCCTGCAACCCTCGACACCACCCCACTCGGCGTCGTACCGTTCGTTCGTCGCATCGTTTACGGTTCCTCTCCTGAGTAATTCGTTTGATCTCTCACCTTATTGAACTGCTCGGCTGGGGAGGCCCAGTGTCTAGCTAAGCTACCACCGACAGCTCTTAGGATCAGGGGACACTGAAGCTCCACCAATTGCATTATCATGAATTCCTTAGGTGGTATTGTTTTTTTTTTTTTTAATTGGTTATTTAAGGTCGCATCAACATCTAGGTCATTAGCGACCACTATTGGTGTTAACGGTATGGTATCTATGATGATGATAAGGGGTGAAACGACGAACACAAATACAACCATGCCCGACGCGGGACTCGAACCCGCGACCCTTCGGTCCGACATCACTACGACACTACTGCCTTAGCGATCTCGGCCACCGGGCCGACGTGGTATTGTTGTTATTTTATCTAAGAAAGAATTTTTATCTAAAAATCTATTCATTTTTATCTAAAAATCTTTTTATCTTAGATAAAAAGAAAACTAGGGAGATAAATATAAACTGGAGGTCAAAACATTGAACAAACTAGAAAGAAATCAGAAAAGATGATATGAACATCGAAGAAGAACGCCGATAGCAGACTACCAGCACTCCCGGTGGACTACAGATGCAAAGGAAAAAGCGAAAAGGAAGACCCAGAAGAAAATGAACACCGGAACAGGTTCTAGAACCTAACTCTTAAAGTGCAGAAGAAGAAGATTATCATTATGCTCTATATTTACGTCTAATGATGGTGGTAGTAGTTTACATATCAAATCACTTCTAGGTTGCAAACTGCTTCCTAAGATGGTTGCATTGATTTGTTGATCTTATTGTTGTTGTTATTATTATTATTATTAATATTATGATTATTAAATCCATTTGGATGGTTCATGTATAACGTACTAGCTTTCTGGGAGACGTTTCCGGGTTCTCAGTTTCTGTAGCTCTAAGATGAAAAAGCTCAGGCAAGCAAAGTAAACTAGAACGGTGACTGGAATATGTCCTGTTATACACGTGTCTCCCTTACCCTCATGCGTGAATAGCATATTTTGAAATTATGTTACGTTAAGATCAATAAATTTCACATCGTCCATTTTCAATGGAGTATACAATTGTTTCTTTGAGATGAAAAACTGCATTGACAGTAGACCCATTGATTGTAAACCCTTCGTTCACTATTTTTTTTTTTATTACGGAACCAATTTGAAACATCTGATAACGTACTATGATTAATGAGTTTTTTATTGCAAAGAATATTCGTATCATCTGCAAAGATAATTGTTCTTCCGTTTCGAATTGTTGTAGGAAGAGAATAGGGCCTTAAATATTTCCTTTCGGGACCACACGTACAATTGGCAATGAAACGGAAAGGTTAATATTAAATGTCCCATAATTCCTGTACGGTATTTCTACTCCCTGAGTTCCTTGTTTAAGGCACCAAAATAACTAATCCAAAGTAATACAACGAATTCCATACAAAGATAATAATTAAAGTAATAACAAAATAAGTAAAATTTTGTGATAAATGACGTCGATGACTGACTATGCCAGTTGGTGTTAGAGAGTTCAATCATTCAAAAGATATTTTTTTGATTATCATTCTTACTCTGATTATTATTTTCCATACATAAATTTATATGATTTTATTGTAACAATATTGAGCGGTTTTGACTCGAAAACAAATACGACTGGAACAGTATTTTTGTCTCTCGACTATTTTGAAAACAACGTTATTATCTCGAATGGCGTTTTCTCACTAGGAACCTTCTGTGGCGAAAATGGGGCTCGCCAGGTTGTGACTAGAGGTTTCGCAAGGATAGGCCGTTCCCAAATCGGCTGCCTACTTGTTCACACGTCCACAGGCGTCGCCGGTGCACGGCTGGCCCATCAATCACAAGCATTCGGCCGACACGGAAACGCTGTCTGCACAACACGCGTGACACTCCACACCATACAATGCCAACTTTTCTCGATCTAAGAGGACAGAAATCCACATTTCAGCGGGTTGGCCCACTGCTATGTCCGTTTCATTTGTTTGTTGTTTTTTTTTGTTTTGTTTTGTTTCTTCGGAATCACGACTGCAAGACTTTAAATATAAACAAAATGTATCATAGTTTTCTAGAATTTTTTATATCAATATTTATTCCAAAACTCTCAATTCGTATCTCTAAATGATATATCGTGAGTTGCTCACATCCTCGCTCTAGAAAGTTGATAATTCCAATGCAGAAATACAAAGATGTCATAAAGAGATAAAACACTTTTTCTCCCAATAAGTTAGAGAACGACGAAACAGCATTAAATGCTGTTAAAGATGATTTTAAGCCAAAGTTTTCAAAGGTTTGGTAGAATTTCAAAACTAAACTTGAATTACTTTTGTTGATTTCTTTCTGCACTGGTTTACGCACATAATATGGCTGTTGAACACAGACGTCGAATGCTAAGAAGCCCTGCGATATAGTGGTGAACGTGTTTCTCATGCTATTTTCAGGCCACATCACACTTTCCTTTCCAAAGTTTGTGTCCCAAAGTTTCTTACTCGAATGCAAACACTGATTTTGTTTTGTATTTCTTCTTGAGAATGATGGATATTTACTGGAGTTAATAACCAATACGTATGTTAACGACTGTTGGTGAAAATTACACTATAATCGAATGACACACAACAAGCATGGAGAAATGTATGGGCTAAGGTAAGACGCGAAAATATTTAGAGTTTATTGATTATTAACATATTCTTAAAATCTTTAAATTCATATTTCATTGATGTCTTCTTCACTTGAAGGATTGAGCATCTGCCTGTACAGACTTCAGATAACATTTCTCCATCTCTTTCCTGACCTTCCTATGTTTCTCCTATCTCTTGGATGATATTGGAAAGCTAACTTCAGTAAACGGAAGTTATCCGCACTTCGCAGCCATTTATTTCTGTACTCTATGAATCTCTTATCATTGGAATTGTTTACTTTTAGTTCATCTCTTATACTTTTATTTCTAATTCAATTTTCTCTCTGCGATTCCAATTTTTTCGCCGTCGCAAGCTTACCATGAATTCTAGGGGGGCCCGCCCAAATAGCCGCTGTTGCTAAGACCGAAGGATCGTATCTGCCTCGTGTATGAAGGCTCGCGAGTTCGAATTCCACTCGGGACATGGAGGTATGTGTGTGTCTGTAAGCGAGTTCCACACCAATTAAGTTAACTCCAAAAGTTACAAAATCAATGTTCAATACAGTGGTCGTTATGAAATCTGAGTAGTTGAAACCTCACCTTAAAATAAATTTAAAAAAGTAAATAAAAATTAGGAAGACACGAAATGAAATTCCAGAGGTGGATGGCAAGCAGACTGACCACTTCATCACAAATCAACGACGGCCAACTGAGGTGGCTCAGAGCAACATTTGCAGCTCGAAAGATTCTAGGATTCGAGTCCAGACGGTGGCGGTTTTTCAACACTAGCTAGATAGGTCTAATTCAGGCGCTCTCTAGAGGAGATATCTAGCTGCGGGCTTGTCTGAAATTTTTCGTGATTTCTCACACTAATATCAGGCGAATGCCAGAACTGTACTTTAACAAACGATCCACGGACCGCGCTCGATCAGTCTTATCTTCTTCTCTTCCCTTGCACACACTGACACATACATGTACAACCCTACCACACATGTCGGGAGCTTAGAGCTTCCTCAATGATGTGAGGATGAGATGACTGGATGATGTGAGGATGAGACTCAATGAAATACACGGGAACTTCCCACAAGCCTGCTATAGGATCTCGATTCTAGTTAGTGTGGAAGCAACACCGCCTCCTGTGAACAACAAGTCCAAAATGAACAAACAAAGAAACACAAAAAGCAACGAATTCCCTAAGGAATATTGGTAACTTCATAATGAATCCAAATGTGAGAACACCTCGACAAAAATTAGTTTACTCCGCCAACTCGCGAATAAGGTAACACTGTGCGCCGTTGCCTCTGTCGATGGCGCCAGCGGCGAAAGTAGCGTCGTTTTTACGCCCCGCCGCTCCGCGCCACACTGAGCGGCGCCACACTGCGTCGCGTCCCGTCCCGTCCCGTCGCGTTGCCGCTTCGGCCCTGCATACGGGAGGATCTTGACGCAGGGGCCGGGGTGCAAGGTGCAGCGCACAATGAGAAGGCTGCGTCAGCGGCGTCTGTGCAGGCGGCGCCGGCGGTGACGGCGGCGGCGGCGGCCCCGGCGTCTAGGCTGCTCGGGGATGGTTGAGAGAGGTTGCGTCGCTCTCTGGTGGTTGTGAAAAGTTTAGTTCAAGGCTTTAACAGCAAAAAAACCTGCATTATTGCAATGGAAACTGCCGTACTTTATTTTGCGAATGAAATTCCTCCCGGCACCTCCGCTCTCTTATCTCTAATTAACCTGTAGTCGTAAAAAGTGCCACCACGGGAAGGCGATGTTGTCATTTGTGTACTTCAGATAGATCTCTGATTTTTTTTAAAGAATGTCAGAGAAGTTAAATTAAATGTATACAATTTTACTGTTTTACAATGATGGTTTGCCATTTTTTGAAGTACGTGTATAATGTAAGAATCAACAAATTCGTATCTTTTAAATCTAAATTTTCTGAGCAATGAAAGTGCGTTGAAAATGGCACGAACATCTTTTTTAATGATCTGTATGACTGTGTAATGACTGTGTAGGCATGACACTTTAGTTTCAAACGTATTACCCATAAATCATAAAACGATGGGGGAGGACAGAAAATATAGTTGTATTTAAAGATAAGAAATTGACTGACTGATATACTAATAATGATCCAAAACGTCGTGAAACGTGAAATTTGGAATTTAATGTTCCTATTAGACTATAATGTAGAACTAGGAGAAAAATATGATTTCTACATTGGAGTACGATATGCTTCCAAATTACGGTACATTCCCTTTAAGGCTCGTACACTATTCGGTATATAAACGTGTATGCGAGATCTTGTTGCAGTCATAATCGCAAAAATATTCTCATCATAAAGCTTTGAATAAGCATTTTTTTCTTACTTTTAAATATCTTACATCAATTTATACTGACAGAATATTCAGCATTCACTTGGAGCCAAATTATACCTATTGAAAAATACTCCTGAATGCTGTTGAGTTTGAGGGGAAATTGATGTTCTTTTTAAATATTGGATGGGGGATTAATACTGTGTTTAAAAAATTGAAAAAACACAAATAATGTTGATCTACAGTTTTGTAATGACGATTTGACTGATATACTAATAATAACAACGAAAGAAACTTTGAGAAATTGCAGTTATAATCGTAAAAATATCCTCATCATAAAGCTTTCAATGTGTGATCAAGAATGTAATCAACTTTGAAGATAGTAATTTTTCCTCAAAAAATATATTTTTCAAAATTAGATCTTTGGATAATAACATGTAAAATCGGTGAGTTTTCCAAAATTGCAAATGTAATGTTCAATTTTTTTTTTCTTTAATTGCTTCTTTAAGGTCGCATCAATATCTTAGGTCATTAGCGACCACTATTGCTGTTAACGGTATGGTAACTATGAGGATGAAACGATATGGTGATGATAAGGGGTGAAAGGACGAATACAAATGCAACCATGCCCGAGGCGGGACTCGAACCCGCGACCCTTCGGTCCGAGATCACTACGGCACTACTGCCTTAGCGATCTCGGCCACCGAGCCGACTTTTCAAATTTTGTTTCAAAGCGTCGAGAAGGTTGTTTTATTTCCGACGTTTGTGGTGTAGGAGTAACGTGAATAGCGTGTTAATATTACGAAACTGAAAGCGAATGCCAGTTCAGAAAAAATTGTTGATTGAAAACATTTTCGCAGGTTCAAATTGAATTGTTATATTGCGTAGCCGTTACAGCAAATGTGAAAGAGAAAGAGTTGATGTAGCACCACTACTTTCCCTAATGTATAGGATGAATACACTCACTGCTAAGTTTCTTCAGGAATAAATTCCACCTCTAAAATTTAACTTCATAGTACTCACGGTTGATGTGCACAAGTTCAATAGACATGCACTTACCCTTGCAATATGCAATACACAGAAAATGCAAACAAATCATTTGGTTCTTCTCTTGAATGTTAGTTGTTTTGTTTCATTGTAATAAATGTTAAGCCGCTTCTAAGTTCCTCTTCTAAATAGACATTGTAATCTTAAAGTGCTGTGGACAGTAGTATTGACGGTTTCCTTTTGTTCTGTACAAAAGACACACTTATCATGCCACAATGAAGTTGAAAATATTACATACAGTATTACATAATCCGACTGTACTACGTGTTGAATATCAGCGTTGTTCATTCAGATCAACTAAAATGTAATTCTTTATTTAGAAGTGCTACGGGTTTCTTCTTCTAATTTCAAATATAATTTTAATTTAAAAATAATTGGGATTTTGCGAGTTGCCTGTATATTTAGCATGATAATTTGTGTTCAATTGCTCCACAGCCATCACAAAAAAAGATCTAAATGCTGTCAATGTGCTGGCTTTGATCTTTCTCTTCACTTTTAGGTCATACATTTTCTATGATATTTAAATGGTCAAAATCAGAATATTGACAGAATAATTTTCTCTTTCGCCTTCTAGCAATACTTCAAAATTAGTTTATATACAGCATATCTAGACACACAACTACACATTTTGACGCGGACAGCAATAATGAACAAACAATGCCTGTGACTACCCGCATGTGGTAGAAGCAGTAAAACGTGAAGTAAATCAACTGCTTCGATCGTACTTGAGTAAATTTTTTACACAGTTATAATCGACTCTCTCATCATAAACATGATTCAGCAAAATATCAATCAAAATATTGTAATTTTAAATAAGTAGAGTGCATTTAATAACTAATTTATGTGTAATTGATTGTCCTGTACGGCTACTAAAAGAACTATGTATTCTACATAAATTTTAGTGAACCTAATGGGACTCTTAGGCAAAGGGTACTGAGTATTTAAGACCCATTTTCAGTCGAAAAGTTAATCTAAAGAAGTTGTTTTTGTTTACAGAGTATTTGAGGTGTCAGTGTAACGTAATTTTAGTATCCTGCTTTCATCTATCATTCTTAGAAGGCACATACATGTTTAGAAACTCCCTTGCCAGTCAATATTAGTTAGAAGTAGAAATGTTTAAAAACTGTTTCAGGTCAACACAACTCATATTCCTGACTTAGATGATGACTGCAATTACTTTTTTACCTTATTAAATTGTGAATTTCACTATTTTAATAATGGGAGAGTAACAAATGAGATTAAGTTCGTTGATAAACTCAAAAATTCCATATTTCGGTTTGATATGTCTCAGTCTGTAAAGAAAAGTTTTCAAAGTATCGTATACGTTTAACAGATTTACAATACCAATTCTTATAATGTGTAATGAAGTGATACCACGAAAACATTTGATATTGCGATGTGTTTGGAGGAAGTAGTTTCAAAAAACTTTTAAGATGAGGAGAATCCTTCTGAGTTAAAAATCAAATTTAATTTCCATAAATAAGAAATTATTTTTATTTTCAACAAGGATACATTTCATTTTTAATAATGAATTCAGACAATCGTTGTTAGTTGTTATTTCTCCCAACTTTAATTCGAATATAGAAAACAATTTCTCTTAGTTATTAAAAAATGTATGTAAACGATAATTAAAATAGAACTTGAAATTCGCATTAAGGGTGCAAATGAACGAAATGAAGGTTTCAATTTACGAAACATATTATTGGGTAACATTTGATCCTATTGCTCAGTCGGTTAGAGCACCTGTCTGGATAAAATAAAGTGGCGGGATTGAATTACGGAGGGATCAAATCCTAATTTTTGAAGTGGTTGAGATATTGAATTACAATTTTAATTATAGTTTAGTGATACAATTTTAAAATGCTGACTAATTTCATGGGGGTATTTTCAATACTAATTATTGTTTCTATAGTTACCTATTTCACATTTTTGTAAATCTTTGAGTTTTAAAATGTGAGATGATTGCATACAGGCAAATAAAAACTCTTTACTTTATGTCCTTCATTACAAAATTCCAACTTACGTAATTCGGCACTCTATTCGTCAAACAGTCGCGAATATCGTCACCGGTTTTCTATTGTTAACGATAGAATAATTATAATGTATGGTGAAGGCAAAATTTGATATTATATTACAAATTCCTTTGTTTATAAATAAAAAACTTGTTTAAATTAATCAAGCTATATTTGTGTCTATTGTATAAGCATTTTGTAATGAAATACTACTATGTGTGATCTGCACGATTGAATTGATTTTCAAAAAAAGTACTTGTTTAATACAGAATATCCAAACTTCAATTGATTTACAGAATGTTTCGACTGTTTTTCTCAAACAGATAACTGGAGTGTTACAAATCAAATGCAAGTAATTGAATCATATCCTGAGCGCTTCCTTCCAACTATTGCTGTATTTTTAGAATGATAACAATGTACTGATGTCCAGACGCGCCAAGCGAGTTCCTGATTCCCCTGCACAGAAGCTAGCGCCAACCCTCTCCACAGGCTCACCATCAAGGCCGGCTGCCCCATGAACTTGGAGGATTTCCCCATGGACACGCAGCGCTGCCCGCTCAAGTTCGGCAGTTGTGAGTAGGCTGTGCCCAGCGAGGCCGGGGACGGACCGCGTGCGGCGCTACGCAGCGCAGCGCGGCGGCGGCATTCGCCTGGCCATCGCTCGAAACGCGACAGGTGCCTCGGCCGGCAGTAGCTCATCGACGTTCCCCGGGCACACGCTCGCTGCAAAATTGAGTCGGATTCAAGGGAGGAAAGGGAAGGAGGGACACACATTTCTAAAAGTCCATGAAAATTCCCCCAAACCAGAAATTGTTTGCAGGAAATGATTATATATTTAGTTCCGAAGTTGTTTTTCATCAAATACATAGGTTAATATTATACAGGATGTCACACCAACTCTGGGCCACCCCCATATCTTCTAAACGCTTTTCGAATCGAAATGCAGATTTGACTCAACAATGCAGAATCACGGGGCAAGAAATATTATGTATAGACACTGTTCGTATAAATTTTAGTGTTTGAGAAATTTAATTATCTTTGATATTTTTAAATTGAATGATATAATTTTCTTGCCAGTAATGGATAGATCATGAAAAGAGGAATCCAATCATTTATCATATGCTAGTATTTTGTCAGAAATTTTAGTACAAAAATTGACTTTCTGGCATGTGATTTAAAATTAAACGGACAATATTTCCCCTTGCCACTGTCGCCTTCGGGAAGATAGTCTTCACGCCGCCGAGCCTGTTACGGACGGTGGCGCCGCGAAGCGAAGGCCACCGTCCGTAAGTTTAGTTTAAAGTCACATGTCAGAAAGCCTATTTTATATTAACATTTCTATCAAAATAATAACATATGATACATCGTTGGATTCCTCTTTTCATTGCTGATGAGAAAAATATATATAATTCTATTTAAATATTCAAAGAGGATTAAATTTCTCGAAAACTAAAAATATTTCAAAGAATATCTTTACGACATATTACATGCACCATGATTCCGCATTGTTGAGAAAAAACTGCGTCGATACCGTGAACGGTTTAGAAGTTATGGGGGTGGCCCATAGTTGGTGGAATACCCGGTATATAATAATGCAATAAAATATAAGAGGCTTAATGGAAAAGAATTTGGCCTAAGTACAGTTAAATTAACACAAACCTCATTTTTCTGAATAATGGTTGCGTCCTCTCTCTGAATTCGCTGCGAGTGACACAGCATGCGTACGTGAGACGAATTAAGAAATTCGCATGTGATTAAGTAATTTTATTTGACGCAAAACAATTTATTTAACACATCTCTGCTCCTTTTCGTTGTCCAGTAAGCACAATTTTGCAAGTGTGCGATTCTGCTCACCTTTGGGTCATATTCACATGGCCAGAACACAATAGTAACGTACAGTCATTTCTTGAATTGTAGTTTCCACACAATGGTGAATTATACTGTTGATGTGTGAGTGTATCCCGCGTGAATACAAACCATTCATATCCTCAAGAAACACGATACTTCGTTCAATCCTTCGTGTTTTCTTCAAATAAAGGAAATATAATATTTCTTTGGAAAATTCAGGTTGGTGGATTTGTCTAATATATCGCGTTTTTATCAGTTCATTACTGCGCGCGTACAGGTTGCCCTCAGAAACATTTAATGTAAAAATAGATTTTTGCCTTCGTAGGATTGTCGCTAACTAGGGTGTGCTAAACTGAGTGAACTTAATTCTGAAAGTATTTTCGTTTAAAAAGTATTTTGGTACTCTAATACACGTGCGTTCGTGATGTCCCAAATGGTAAATTATGAGGAACGTCACTACTCTGCAGCAAATAAATATATTGCGAACGTACTTTTAAGGGAACGTTCAGAACAAATCTTTCTGTAGAGAACAGGAGTAGTCTCCTCTCTCAAATCCCCCCGTGTGCATTGCGCAAAGGAATAAAAACAATAGAGCAGTTCCACGGGATCGATGAGCTACCAAAGACTAAGGCATCGTGTTGGTGAGATAGTATACGTCCACAAATTGCGTAGTCACCATTCTTTTTATCTACGTTTTTTGTAATAATAGCGAATTTTTTATGGCTTTGACGACACCATCTATACAAATATATTGCGTTATTATACTTAATTTAGTTTCTAATAATTTTTGTTTGTGATGATTTCGTCTTTGGCTTATTTGGAAAACATGTTAAAAGTTCTTGAATGGTTTCCGCTTCTCGATCGTCCTGGTCACTAAAGGTCCGAGAATGCTCGTCTCGCTCCGTTGCGCGCCAGTCCTTTGAGGATGCGTCTTTCCTTCAAACGACCTCCCCTTCCGGAGGCAGTAGACGGGTATATTAGTTACAAAATCTCACCACAAATTACTTTCGTTTTAATAACTACTTTAATTATTGTTATTTTTCAATGATTTTTGTCATGCTCATTACAGGTTAACTACTCATTTTTCAGTGAACGGTCTCAAGTCGAAAACTACTTTCTTTTACCAAGCATTACCCACAATCATGTATTCTGGAGGGTTCACTTCCATTTCCTTCATACTTCTGATTTTCTTTCTACAAATTTAAAACTCGTTTTGTCGTTATTTTTGCTGTTTAAGAAGATTCATTTTATAATTGATAAGTATATATAAAGTGATTCATTCGTTAAAAATTGCATTCACTTCTGATTCTTTTTTTAAAAATTTAATTCTACGGTTGTCTTTTACTAACATTTAGTTGTCTGTTAATTTTCGTTTGTTTGTTGTTGTTGTTGTTGTTGTTGTTTTTCAAAACAACCTAATTAGCCCTTTAACATTTTATTAACGAGCATTTTAAAAATTATTTTCTTTTCACTGTTCATTGTAAGAGCCTACAAATATATTTAGGTTTGAAATTAAAAAAAATTCATTTCATTCATCAATTCATTTCAATAGGTAGCTAAAAGAAACACGTTTACAATATTCAAACACTTTTTATTTAAAAACATGAATACGATATTTATACATTTTTTTCTGAAAAAATAAGAGAATGAACCTTAACGAAAGATTTTATGCTCTTTAATTACAACCAGTGGATCGAGACGAGCATTTACAAATTAAATACATACAAAAAAAGTATGTTTATTTGAATTGAATTTCAAAAAGAATTCACCAAAAGTCATGAAGAAATAATTCTTAAATTCCATCATTTCTTTTTTTCAATTTGTGGGTAGAGTCTCAAGAAGTTTCGCACCATATTCGTGCTTTCGAATCTGAAGGTATGAAATTAGAAGTTAATTTGCTTCTTTAATATTTTGTTCATACACAAAAACCTTTTTGCATTTCTTCGTTCTTTTTTTATTTTCAGAAATGATTGAATTGATTATATCCCCACACGAAATCCGAAAATAAATGCGCTGATATAGTTTTGTATACTTAGCAGAAATACTTCACGTTCACGTTCAACTCAAACTTTCTTGTACAACAGCAGAGACATATAAAATACGCATACACACGTATTAAACAAGCGTTGTATATCCTTGCAGATTATCTCTCTGACGATAGTGAACTCTTCTTTTGTTTTTGTTTATCCTCAAAGAACAAAGGCACTGTAAGTATACGAAACGGATTTGTGTGATTCGTAGATTTATTAAACGTGAAATACATTATTGCAAGTAGTATTTAATCCTATCAACCCATCGGCCACGATATTGGTTACCGTAATGAGATCAACGATATTTTTTTTTGAGTGACTCCGTTTCGGTAACAATCCATTCCACAAGGAGTAATCGAGTCTTGCTCACGGTACCCAGAGGTGGAAGGCAAGCGCCCACCCACCGGGGACACGGGGGCCCGTGCGGGGGGGTAACTGTTGCCGGCGCCCTTCCAGTCGGCTACACAACCAGCGACGTTCTGTACCGCTGGAACCGGCGCCGCACCGTCGCCATCGCCGAGGACATGAAACTGTCGCAGTTCGACTTGATCGCCACGCCATCGGCCAACCAGACGGACGTGCTGCAATCGGGTACGCCTGGCGCGGACTCGGCCGCGAGACCCCATCGCAAGTACCGCAGCTGCGCCCCGTCGCCCTTCCCGGCGTCCTCCCCCGCACGCCGTAGGCGGGAGCCCACACCCCCTGGCTCGGCGGCCGCTGGGCGCGCACGGTGCGCTGGCCCTCCTTCGCGATGCGTCCTCCGGAGGCGCTTGCAAATATGTTTATGCGAGACGTTTTTGCGAAACGGCTAACGCTAACGGTTATAAACAAGGCTCGGATGATGAGATGTCATGTTTTCATTGGTGCGTTCTAGACGTTGCTAACTTGTAAATGAATGTTTATCACGACGTGTGGGTGATAGAAATGGATAGTTATTGGGGAATTTGTGTCATATTTTCCCATTTTTCAATTTTTAGATTTTTTTGGGACATTTGCGTCATTTTTACGCATTTTGTTTCCTTTTCATCTTTTTTGTTAGTAAATACTTAATAAATTTACAATTACTCACTAAAACAAATTTTTATTGTATCAGCAATTCATGTCGAAATTTACTATTGTAGTGGATCCCGTTTTTAGACCTCTCAAAATTACAAGGATCTTTGGCAACTTTCTCGACCTTTAAAAACTGACGGTTGGAAGACCGGAGCTAACAATTACATTTCCTCCTAAAATATACTTTATATATAATATAATTGTAGGTATTGAAAATTGTAAAATTCATTGTAGAAGTAAATATTTTCATACACTTTTTTAGGATTTTTAAAATAACTAGATTATTTTCTCCTTATCTTTAAGTCATTTTCAAAGAATGCTTAGGTCATCAGAATCCGAGCCCTGGTTATAAAGTCGAAAGTGGTACGAAACTCAGAGACAGTTTTTGCACAACACGCTTACGCTTAGAAGGTGCTGACATCCGGTAGCAGTAAGGTACACAACGGTTTGACGCCTTTCTGATTTCAATTATCGTTTTTTAATTTTTTTTTATTTTTTTCGTATTCCGTGTTATTCATTTCGTACTTCAATTATTTACATTGATTTACACCATAAATATTTTTGTTTTTGTAAAAATAAGAAAGAGAAGCGATTGCCAAATATGGCCATGTTCCTCTGGGTGTGACCAGGTGTTTACTAATAGTTTTTTCCTATGCACGTATTTGACATTGTTGCTCCCTACAATGCGAGAATTAAATGTAATTCTGTACGAAATTTTGAAACCAAACCGACCAGGAATTACAAAGTCTGTAAATCTGAAACGCTGATTTGCGTAGAGGACTTTTCCATTTCGGAAGACACGGCAATTTTAATATTCCATCACTGGTATGAGAATGGTCTCAAAGGGATTGAAACCAACACTTCTTTCAACGTACGTAATTTTTGTAGAAAATTCCAGCTGGTTTCTGTCCGCCATAATGAATCCTACTTCTCCAAGACTCACCAATAACCCCAAAAAAGTAGAATAACCGGCAACCGTTTTGATACACATCATGGAGGCTCGCTTACCGAACCGTGCGTGCCTAACGCTTATGTTAGCTACAGGGGCCATGTTGCTGTTCCCGGTATTACGTGTCAATAACTGGGTCCACTTATCTTTAAGCGTCCATGTGCAAAAACTTTCTCGACGTTGAGAATACGACATGAGACTTTACGAGTCAACATACAGACAGTTCGTTCACGGCGATTAGTGAGTGCTCCATGAGGATTTCAGCACACAGTGAAATGCTTAAGAAACACTCCTTCTGTGCTGGCCAGAAATATCGGTCTGTAGTTCTCGCTTTTGCATCGGCATTTTTGTGTTATAATGTGAAATTTGTTTAAATACAGAAATTCCCGCCCCGAAATATGATTAAAATAATCTGAAAATTTCGTCATCACAGTCTCTTTACAAAATAATTATACATTAGAAAAAAGTTGGAATAATAGCCAATATCCAAGTCAAATCGCATCTCGTAAGTTAATGTACAACTACTTTGATTGATAAACAACAAATCATGACGATATTACAGAAAGAATAAGAAATTATATGAATACGAATAGAATATCGATGAATTCATCTTGAATAAAGTGAATATTGTATTTCATTCTGAATTACCGCTTCTGTCCATTCCGGAGACAATGATATTGTCTCAATAGCGACTATCCCAGTAGCCGCCCATGCCAGCAGGTAGCCGGCACCCGCAGTAGATTCAAAGTGTGCTCCCTACATGAAGTTCATAACCCTTGAGAGTCGCGCCCGTTACGATATTCGCCTGAATGTAGATTTGTAAGACCATGCAGAGGTGTCCAAGGAGCAGCCTGACGAACATGGCACGATGTGCCTTAGTTGACTTCCGTATTGAAGTCGTGATATTCAGATTTTCCTAGAATTAGTACCGATATCAAGAGCGTTTACACGGTCAAACACTTAAGAATCAATAATGGGAAGAATTGAGATAACTGTTAATCCTTTTTCGTGTGTAGGAAAATGTGCGGATCGCGTCTTAAGGACGAGAAGAATTTTTGAGGGGCACTGTGTCCCTGTGTTGTAACATTACATTTGCAGAATCAAATTCCTTGCTTCGTTGATTTGTTTTTACTTCTCCCGAACATTAAAAACCTGGTGTTATCCAGGACAATCGTACAGGCAAGGATGTGGACACTTCTTTTGCAAAGGTAGTCAGTAGGAGTATTTAGGTATCAGTGTAAAATATAGGTTGTAAAATGTTGTCTTCAAATGCTTTCGCCTTGAAATTATTACATTCATAACAGTAATAAATATATTTTTAACTATAAAAGTAGCTTATTGCGTCAATCAGTCGTTTTTGTGAATCTATAGTTCTGCACTTCTTCATTAATGTAAAGATTGTTCATGTTTCCAGACTATTCGGTGTTATTCCCAATGTTGTTTGTTTAGACATTTTTGTATTGCATACTTTTGCCTTGAATAGTAGGGAAACTGCATACCTGCGCATTAGAAATAATATAAAACTTAAAAGTTTATCTAGAATATAGATATTTAATTTTGGTCAAGCACTGCTTACATTAGAAAGTTAAAAATGTGGAAATAGAAATATTTAAAAGCACTTCAATTAAAAATTCACTCAACTGATAATCACAACTCAAATTATTTCGCTGTAAAATATTATACATACAATATAGCCAATAATAAGTCAAATTTGGTTTCCGGATCTGTTCATTGGTGTCTTCTCTCTGCAAAATCTGCAGGTTACTGATATATCTCGGTAAACCAAAGCAAGACGCGTATGGCATACCAATGAACATTTTTGACTCAAGAATATGAAGACCTACAACCTCTAACAGAGCATACAAATGAAATATTCATTTTCGACGCCTGCTGAGTCTTATCTTTCGAAAGCGGGTGGCCAGGTACCTGCCCCTCAGTCCAAAAGGTTACTTTAGTACCTCAGAATAGGTTTACTTTTTGCTTGATATTGTCAGTGATGTGACAATAACGATACAGATGAAAACATAAATGTTAATGATAGCTTTGCTAACTTCTACAGATCACCTCCTTCCTATTTTGCCTTCAGCACACTTCGATGATCTTAAATTTCTCAAATAAAATATTCAATTGGACTCCGTGAATCTTCCCTCTAGAAAGTTATTTCAGAAACGATCCTTACATTATATTATTTATATTCCCAAGAAAACTTGACCAATGATTTCTCTATACACTTTAATTTTGTTTTCATATTTTTTTCCAAAAATATAGTGCATTTTAAGGAAGGTGTAAATTTTTAGTCTCTTCGATGGCTCATTTTCGGATTGAGAATCATTTGATAAACTAATTACAACCTAACTTACTGACGTCCTTTCATATTTGACAAATTGAATGACTAAACTGAAATGTGTGAAATAGGCTACCCCATTTTCCTCACAATAAGTGTATTTTTATGAGAAAACACTCACGATCAGAAATAGTATTTACGACAAATATAAATAGGGTCAAGAGTGCATAAAGAAACATCTAATTTCGGATAATTTACTTACTACATCACATGTTTCGAAAATCAGTTATATGTTTCAAAGAAGTGAAAGTAGTTTGAGTCGAAGGTGAAAGGAAAGCCTCTGCGCTTTGGATGAGAGAGTACGAATGGTTAGGTCCATGGACAGAAGATCCAACAACCAATAGGTCCAATGTAAGAAGAGGTCTAGTGCGCGGTAGGTTTAATGCGAAAGAATCCAAATTCCAATACCAGATAAGGTCTAAAATTAGAAAGTCCAATTATACAGGTCTAATCGGTATGTGCGGGATGTCTAACAGATATCAGGTACAATAATAAAGTTTTAATTTCTTAATTGTTGAGCGGAATTTGCCTGAAAACCAAAGCCTTAATTTCAGCCATGTTAATTAAATTCACGACTAGAGAGCTGTTTCCCTAGATATACATGTATTAAATTATAAATTTCAATCAAAATGATTGATTGTAGAAAGGTAAACTAATTATAGTACAAAACGACTACGCTTACCATTTTCGAATTAACACTCCAACGGCTGAAGGGGTCAAAACGGCACCTACCTCAGTTGTTTCTTACATTATGAATTCAGTGTTAAAGTATTTTCCTACAAACATTTTGACTTTTCCTCAAGTTTTTACTTTCTCGTGCTTACTTCGTAAGAAAAGAAAACGGCGAATTTGGGGTAGAAAAACTCTTATTTCCAGATCCTGCTAATGAAAAAATGGATAAATTCCATTGCTATATATATAGTAGGTTACTTCCTCTAACACGTGGTGTAGCCAGAATCGATGGTTTGTGGGACCCTGATACCTAAAAATCGATTGATGGCAAACCGTTTCAGCGTTCTTCTGTCCGTCTGTTGTCAACGCGTCGCCATTTCCCGTCGCAGGATTACATAACTTTTTCATTTTATAAAGTAAGTGCGATAAAGTAAAAATAACGTCATGGTCCTCAGCATAAATCATCGCGAAGAAGCCGTCAGTGAAGAAGCCTGAAACTGTGACGTTCTATTACGACAAAATTTCGGGGAAGATGTGGAAGACCAAAGGACTTGGAAATTAGCACCACTCTGGAGATGGACCATGCACGTTTTCTATAACGTATTGTGTACGGCGGCAATTAATACTTTGATTATCTACAATGATGTAGCCAATGAAAAGATGAAAAG
The DNA here is from genome assembly GCA_964035755.1 of Teleogryllus oceanicus. Lineage (NCBI taxonomy): Eukaryota > Metazoa > Arthropoda > Insecta > Orthoptera > Gryllidae > Teleogryllus > Teleogryllus oceanicus. The sequence goes on along the minus strand of CAXIVR010000001.1, from coordinate 222,865,838 downwards.
AAAAAGTTCATTCTTCAACTGTCCAGTGAAATGATGGGGGCGATTTGTCAGAAGAGGTGCACAAAGAAGCAGAAGAGACTGAAGTATCGTGATCATCCAGTGAGATTCGAAAGAAGTGTCTGACAGACTTGTGCAAAGGCAACAAAACCAACGATTTCTGCGAAAAGCCCCACAAAGGCGTCCGTAGAAAATGCGCCAAAAAAGTAAAAATGTGTTGAAGAAAGTGTATTTAGATGTTTAAGATGGTTTTTAAATGTGTAAGAAAAATATATTCACCAAAATAAAGCTCTAGTGTGAACATTTCTAAGCATACTCTTCTTGATGTCAAATTGACCCCTTGTCCGCTATTCTAGGTATATTAGATTTGCCGCCGCTCTAGTGTTAAAAGCAGCGATTTTGAAAACATTGAAGTGTACAAAGTAGGCGTACATACTCATGAGAGAATAAGATCTGATATTATCATGCGACGAATACGTGTGTGTGTATAAAAAAAGAGCTCTTCACAATCCAAACTTGCCACCAGCTACAATAGTTCAACTGAAAACAAATGCTGTGATGAACGAAGAGGTTTTGATGTTGATATCAGAAAGACAAACGTTGTTAAGAGCTATAAATCGCCACCAGTGGTAGCTAGACTACCCTTCCCGAGAAGCTAACAGGACTTCACAAGATGCATACAATGTAACTTTGAGTGGAGACCAGTTTCTAAGGTGGGACTTGGGGCGTCAAGATTCCGATCGTATATTAATACCCACTACTGACGAAGGTCTATGTCTTTTATCCTTCTGTAAACTGATATTTGGAGATAAAACATTTGAAATTGTTTCAAGTAATTTCCTTCAAATTCAGTAAACATTCCATTGAATAGTGATGGATCAAGCCTACCTTCTTGTATATTGCCTTTGTGTCCAGAAGACTCAACAAACATATGACAAAATATTATTAATAAAAAAATCTTTGTCGGGCTCTAAATTTACATTTAGTTCTAGAGATATCCTTCACAGATTTTTAATTATGTTCTATAAATGCACTGTAATCAGAATTCCCTAATACAATTGTATAAGTCTGCCGTTTTTCATTTTCCCCAGTCAATCTGGAAACGAGTAGCGTCAGAAAGGCTGAAGGATACTGACGAAAACGAAGTTGATCTAACAGGCAAAAGAGAAGTCAGTCTAGCTCATACGTTTACACCTTCTGTTATTAGACCTAATATTCGCAGGCCTATCGACCTCTAACCCTACGAGTATTTGAGTAATGCTAGTATTGTCAGATAATAATGTTTACGGCGTAATGTAATGAGAGATATCAAGATATTACAAACGAAACCAGAATCTATTATTAATGTAGCATTATTCTTCATTCACATTAAGCGCAAATACGATTTTCAAACCTACTATCATTTTTGTAACTTCTCACATTTTGCTGAATCCTTGACTAATTAAATCACACTGAGAACTAATCCCAATTTCTAACTGCCCATCATCAATGACACATCCAATCACGAAACTGTTAATAATAATTAGTTCGTGTGTGAAATGCGCTCTGATGATACTATTTAATGAAAATAATAGTTAAATACGCGTTCGTTGAGACACATTTCGGTGAAGGAAGTAAGTCTTTCCCACACACAGGAAAATAATTTTCTACTCACACTCAGAATGAGTGCATATCTGCCGAAGATTCCTTAACAAGCACGGCTCCATAAGACCACAAAAATGCCCAGGGCCGTTGCCGAAAAGCACCACCACAGTATCTCCCTCCCAAATAGTGCGGTGTGCGAGGGCTCTAGGTTTGAAAAAGTTTTCAAGACAAATCACGAGCACTGCACAATTATTACTAATAGAGTTGTAGATTGTTTTGTGTTGTTTAGAGTTAGTATATATAAGAATACAATTCATAGTCAGGGATTTAGAATTTGATGTGAACTAGATTTTAATTCACATAGTTAACAATTAATGTGCTGACTTGCAGTAGTTGCCGCACGTGTGGAAAAATCAATGTTCAGTAAAGGGTGATGATAAATAGCACAAGGTTTCGAGAAGATTTGTTATAAAATTCGTCTAATCAACTCATGAGTGGTTGAATAAATTATTCGCAGCGTCGTAAGCCAGTATATGAAATAATTATTTCACCAATTTAAAATTGTAAAAATGTTTATTAATTCGTATGCGTAATAAACGCCAGTTTCATGAGGTTGGCGATCCAAATAACATATCTTTAAGATCTTCGAGTGGATCAAATGCTGAACACATCAAAACGTGTTGTTAAAGAGAACTCACTTGCTACATTCGATCGTAGTGAAATAAGACATCCAAAGACCTTTTTGAGACGAACGCCATGAATATAGCAGAGCTGAAATTCATATGCAAAACATTGTATTGCTATTGTATTGCATCGTATAACGAGAAGCAATCAGCATAAATTTCAAACATTTTTATTTAAATTCATACACTCAACGGAAAAAAATAAATAAATCTGTGACTTCCGCGACAAGTCTGGCGGTGTCCACTAATCTCCGATGCGGAGCAAAAATAAAAATCCGACAGTCAAGAATATTAACATTTTAAAATAGTTGGAGAATCTGTCGAGACTAAGTCGAGAATATTGAATTTATTTTTTATTTTCAATTTTAAGATATTTGACTTCTCACTGTACCGGTATTTATTATCACCCTTTGCATATTATACTGCTGCATTCAAATCAATCGATTCTGGATTGGAAGAGCGTTCAAAATACTTTCAAAAAGTTTGTATTGTACAGAATAGTATTGTATAAATTCAATTAATATTTACATATATCCGTTCATTTGGTGTACGCAAAATTTAAAAAGTTGCAGTATATTTGAATTAGTGTTGAGCTGTACGAGTAATACTAAAAGTATTTAAGATATAAAATATTTCATGTGCGATTTTAAAAAAAATCTTTAGAGCTCTCTTTCCTACAGTATGAGACAATTTTAGTAGGAATGAAATTTTAATTTTCATTTGTCTAATAAAAGTAAGTGAATATTTGTCATTTGATTTGAAAGTGTTTTAATGCGTAATGTTCACAATACATAAATAAAATAACTTTATACTTTTAATGATGGTTATTGTGGCAAAATTGGGATTTTTTGATTTCCCTTTTCATTATATTTAAAATTGTAAAATATTTAAGGGTATTTCTAAAACGATGAAACAAAATTAATCCATGCTATTGATCACCTCCCGTTTTTTAGAGTACGTTTATGGATCCTAATATCGTAAATACAAATAAAGACTGTATGGTATTGACGAACAATGTTTAAAGAGCTCAATTCTTCGTTAGTCGCTTGTCGAGAATGAACATCGTAAGTCAAAAATTTTGATGGCATTTTTTATTTATTTATTTTTTAATTTGAGTTTAAAATTTCACATACAATGCAGGGCGAACTCTCTTCAAAGACATGTACACATTTACCTTCAGAGCTTTCGTTTTAAAAATAATCTTAAAATATTTATTTTATAGTAGAACTTCTGATGTAATGATTAATCTCTCGACGAAAAAATTGACCAAGTCGCTATGCGGTAATGTAGAAGCATTCTTTTTTCTTAACAAAAAGCATTAAGAATTGTTCCATTCTAACAGTCTTTCCTGTTGCAATTGACAGTTCCAAACTTTTATTAAAGTCTTCAAGATCTTCAACGGTTATCTTAGGTCTGTCTTAGTACAGACAATATTGTCGAAACGAGTTTCGAGTCATTAAATATACGAATTCGCGAAACGTTGAAATATCCAAATGTTCCCTCAAGTGGTAAAGAATCACTTCCATACAACTTATATTTACTTCTGTGGTACATCGCCTACTTGGCAACCAGAGGCGTTAAACGGCCCTCCACAAAATCTGGAATATTGTAATTCCTTGCCGGCCGCCGGCCTGAGGCTTTGTTCGCTCCGGCATCGACAACTTGACTGCAGCATCCTGCAGTAGCTGGTTTGCTTCCTCGTGTGCAAGCGCTGCGGGGGCCTGCCTCGCCTCCCCCCGGCGGCCCACGCCCAGCGCTCGCCCCTCACGGCGCGCCCTGGGCTGCTGTGCTCTGCAGGCGAGTACTCGATGCTGTTCGTCAGCTTCCACCTGCAGCGGCACATGGGCAACTTCCTCATCCAGGTGTACGGGCCGTGCGTGCTGCTGGTCGTGCTGTCGTGGGTCTCCTTCTGGCTGAACCGAGAGGCTACGGCGGATCGCGTCTCCCTAGGTAAGTGGGCTCCAACGAGACGTGCAGCAGGTGAAACACCGGATGTCTTATTGATTGATTGACTTTTTCGTGTTTCCGGGCGCGTCGACCGCTTTGGTCATTGTCCCGTTAGTGTAGTGCATGTTTTCTCGGGAGATGGCGGTGATCTTCCCCCGCTCGATGGCGAGATCCGGCGCCGACCTACCGTCGGCTAGTGGGGTTTCCCCCAAACCAGGACTCCCACCAAGCGGGGCACCACCCCAGCTGGGACAAACTCTAAGCTCCCAAACGGTCTCCCGGAACATATGGTAGTGTTGTGCAAGTGTGTGTGTGTGTGTGTGTGTAAGGTGAGATGTTGGGACAAGGAAGAGGAAGGACAGATCGCGCGCAGTCCGTGGCCCGTTTGTTAGGGTACTGCTCCGGCATTCGCCTGGTGTTGATCGGAGAAACCACGGAAAACTACCGATCAGAGCAGCCGGCCGCTAGAATTCTCCTCCAGACAGCGACTGAATTCGACATAGCTGAAAAGCTAGTGTCGAAAATCCTGCCGCCGTCAGGACTCGAACCTAGGACTTTCCGGTCAGAGGCGCGCATTTCCTGCCGCCGCAGGCTGTTTTTTCATCGAGAGGTGGCTGGATGGCGAGATCCGGCGCAGACCTACTGTTGGCAAGCGCTGTTTTTCCACAACCAGGTATCTCCCCCCAGCGGAGCACCGCCCCAGCCGGGACAAGCACTAAGCTACCAGCCGGTCTCCCGGCATGAGTGATAGTGTAGTGCATGTTAGTGTGTGTGAGGAAGAGGAAGAGGAGGGAAAGATCGCGCACGGTATGTGACCCGTTTGTTAGGGTACTGCTCTTGGTGCTCCTGCTCCTAAGTGCTCTCCTGAATTCGCCTGGTTTTGATCGGAGAAACCACGGAAAACTGTCGATCAGAGCAGCCGGCCCCCTATATAGAGAAATTCTATTTAATTTTGACATTATCGAATACAGTGAACCTCACTTACAGTGATGTTCACTATAACCAGAGTCAACTGTACAACGTCCTGGAAGTCAATTCCCTCCTGGAAAAGAATATATCTCCTCAGTGCTACAAATTTTAACACTATGCAGATTGAAAAAAATATCGTCGGCCAAATATCAGAATCTAAAAAGACTCTCTTAACTTGAGGTGAAGGTAGCGAACCGGGAAGGGGACCTTATTGATGACCTAATGCCGCAGTTTCACTGTGGAAGCAAAGGCCGTGTTTTGCGTGGGCTACAACTGGCGGTGGCGACACGCGATTTCTAGCTTCAGTTTCAAGTTAGATGTTCCTGGATATACCGCGGGACAAAGCGCGTTGAGTTTTACGTAGGCGACAGGAAGCATGCGACTGCCACAGCCTGGCGGTATCCGCCATGCCGCGCGGAAAGGCGATCAGTTTCATTCGCCGCTGGCGTCATCCCGCGCCGAAAGTATCTCGTATGTTATTAGGCGAGTAAAAGGATCTTCGGAGAGTAGGGGCAACAGTGCAAGAAGCATTGAAGAGCGCCAAGAGTACATTACGACACTGAAATCAATGCAGAATCAAATGTGGAGAGATCACGAACTCTGGAGAAGAAGCTAGAGGAATAACTAATGAAAAATGTACGCAACAAACAATAGAAAATAATCTATTTTAAAAGGACAAATAAAGAATTGCTATTTTCAGTTCGTGCTGTTAATGTATTTCGCTGTGTCTCTGTATTAATAAAAATCAATCGTTATGGAGAAATTCTATTTTATTTTGATATCATCGGATATAGTCAACATCTGATATAGTGAATCAAAAATTATAGCCCCCAGAAGTTCACTATAATCGCAGTCGACTGTAGTATAATCGACTCTGCGACCCCTTCATATGTTCTTAGAATCAGAAATGAGAGCCGAGCTTTCTCTCCAATCACAATTTCTTTCTTTCCTGTTTAGCGTAAATAGAATGTAAAATCTGTATAATATTCCTACGAAAATACTCCGAATAGCTTTCAAAAACACTCATCCTATTGGTCTATTTCTGTTCTGTGCATTACTTGCCAAATTTTGATATTCTTCTTGTCTCATTATCTCCGCTTGTCTCCGCTAGTCCACCAACTTGTACACAGTCGCTGGCCACGCCTTCACTGTACTACGGGGAGATGCCAGAAGCGGTAGTCTCGAAGTTGCTCCTTTTGGGGCAACAGAACGAGCGGTGCGGGCTTGGTTGACCCCTCCCCTTGAGAGCCTTCATAACTGAATTGCAGCGCGTTAGGGTGGACAGGAAGCAAATTCTCTCTTTCCTCAACTGATGACATTTCCAGAAAGGTCAGATTGTCTAACATGACACAAGTTTGTACACCACCACTTCCAGTGCATAACGATAAAATGTATACTTCCCTATTTTGTTTTTACTCATTATGAAACTTATGGTCAAGGCCTCTTGTGGATTTATAATAGTATGCTTTCGCCACCGACATCCGAGAATACGAAGATACTATATTGTCTCTCGTTCAAAAGAATTTTCAAAATATGGGGTAGTCGGAAGGAAATTAGCATTATTCAAGAGATAGGAGGAAAAGTGACCCGTTTGAACGCCAAAGATATTTAAACTTTTCTCAAAAGTATAGACCGAGAGAGGTGGCTCAGGGCATCAACTGATGACACTGCAGTGCCTATGACCGGGAGGTCCTACGTTCAAGGCCCGACAGTGGCAGGATTTTCGACACTAGCTTGTCAGCTAGGTCGAATTCAGTCGCTGTCTGGAGAAGAATTCTAGCGGTCGACTGCTCTGATCGGAAGTTTTTCATGGTTTCTCCGATGAATACTAGGCTAAATTCGTAGCAATACCCTAACAAATGGGCCATACACCGCGCGCGATGTTTCATTCCTCTTTCTGGTCCTATCCTCACCTCTTACATACACACTTCACTACTTACTAACATGCTCTCCACTACCACACATGCCGGGAGACCGGTCGGGAGCTTAGAGCTTGTCCCGAGTAGGGCGGTGCCCGCTTGTGGAAGATACCTGGTTGGGGAAAACCCCACTAGCCAACGGTAGATCGATGCCGAATCTCGCCTTCCAGCGAAGGTGGCCCACCTCCACCTCCAGAGGAAACTCACACTACACTTACGGTACTAATGATCTTCACCGTTCTTCACCGTTCACCTTAGATCGATGCCGAATCTCGCCTTCCAGCGAAGGTGGACCAACTCCACCTCCAGAGGAAACTCACACTACACTTACGGTACTAATGATCTTCACCGTTGACGCGCCAGAAATCACTAATAATCAATCAGAAGTATTGAGTGTTCGACGAAAATGAGACGTTCCATTTATATAAACGTGCTATACTGTACTTGTGAAAAAAATTCACGAAAATATTAGGAGCTGTTTTTAGAATTTTTTTATTTGCCTTCATATCACGCAAAATTACGCGAAAACTCGTCATATTTTCAAAAAATTGTACATGATCTTATTCAAAAAACTATCTTTGAAGAACGGATTTTGTTATGGAAAAATCTGTCTTCAATATTGTATTTGTAGGAAGACGAAACATTCTGAACGTTTACAATTCACTAACAGATTTCAGAGTTCTTCAGTTAATTCGGAGTTCAAGAAAAAATTAGACATACGCCATATTTTTAGCATTCTTTCTTCAATCCGAGCAAAAAATTTAATCAAAAATTTCGGGGCTTTTTTTGAGAAATTTTTTAAAATATTGTGGCTTCATGTAAGATTACCCCAAAAATGAAAATATTCGTTTCAAATTCGCAGGACGTCGAGTTCGGACAGATTGATTAGGGAATATCACTTTTGGATAAAATCGTTTGAACAGTTTAGGCGCTAGTACTGCCCGCGGACAAACATAACTTTATGAACTAAACTTAACTTAAACTAAACTTACAGGGATGGTTTGCAGTCAATCAGGCTTTCGTTATCAAGAACCCGCAAAAGTGGATTCTCACTACTTAATTAGTTAAGAGAAAGTAACTTAGGAGCACGATTTATTCACTTTTTCGACAACAGAGACCCACAGTGTTATAAGTTTTTCTGTCAAATAATGGCCTTTTTCCGCCTCAGCATTACATTACGTTCTCTTTTCTACGTAAGTATCTAGTAGGCAAGAATGTAAAAAATCGTAAATTTGACTGATTTGAGAAAGTTTGCAATTCCGTAAACGGATTCTTACAGTTATTGAATACGTATTTACAAGAGATGGAACGTATTCACTAAGATATGAAAGAAATAAGACATATGAAATGTTTGAAGTTATCCGAACTCAACCTCCAAACACTTTACAACTTGTAGATAGAAAATAAGATTTCTTCCTGGTTGTTAATATATTTTCTTATTAATAAAACGTATCCAATATTTGATTTTCTTTTCTTATTTTTTACTGATTTTTCCTGACTTTTACTGATTTGATATGCTTATTTATTAACTTTTACTGAAGAGACATTCGAAATAGATTAAAAACTAAGTTATTAAACTACGCCAATTCGAAAACTAAGTTATTAAACTACGCCAATTTGATATGTAAATAAGACTATTGACTTCTGTATTCCCATGATTTTAGTAACCTGAAGATGTAATTAAAGGTGTTACGAAACGTGTAATTGCTGCTACGAAACGTGCAAACGTGTAAAGGATTATCATAAAATCATTGGATAAGTTTTATTAATAAAAACACTTTTTACACATTATTTTAAAAATTGATTTGGGTAAATATTTTGTTTTTTTCTTAATTATTTGCAATTATGAATTAATTAGAATTCAGTGTAAGGTATCCGCTTCTCAATGTAGAAATTAAACATCTCTTACGAGCATCTGTCATTCATCAGGTATCACGACGGTGCTTACAATGACGTTCCTGGGCCTGGAGGCGCGGACGGACCTGCCCAAAGTGCCATACCCGACAGCCCTCGATTTCTTCGTCTTCCTGTCCTTCGCCTTCATTTTCGCGACTATAATTCAGGTGAGTATTCAAAGATAACCATTTTAGTTTAAAAAAGAGAAAAGAAAATCTTATCTGCTCTTGTTTTCGACAAATAGTGTATACTAGTGACCTGCTGTAGCAAAATTACTACTGTGGATAGTGAGGAAAATGGGAGCATGAAACAGCAAAATTTGCCAGTTTTCAAAGTCACACTTGAGAGCTGAAGGTTTTATTTTCTACCTCGTCGCTTGACATCAGGTGTTTTGTAAGCTGGTTCATTACATCACGCACTCAGAATTCTTTCAGAGTCAGTCAGCCTTCATGTAGCTAGTTGCAAATGTACGTCCCGGCTTGTGATATGGCATTATATTCTGGGAAATCTTGTGCTATAGTACCCAGACAGAACAGAAATATTCGAAAAATAAGCAAATATCATCCATATGGTTCTTGCAAGCCTCTCTTCAGCCTGAAATCTTAGCATTGCCTTGCTTCTATTTTAGAAATCGGTAGTTTTTGTCAAAACTGACTTACCTTGTAACATATTGTAGAAAAGTTATTCATCGTATTTTCATACAATACTTATGTTTACAACACATATGGCCAAGAAATACGAAACCATTGAAATCGATAGCCAAGTTTAAGAAGAAAATAATTTTTCCTGCTGCATTACTGTCTTTGTACAATTCAATTCTATACAATACAAACTACACTGGCCATCAGAAAAAAAGGAATATTAATTTTAACAATAATATACAACGTATTAGTTTACATTTGTATTGTATAATTTTAAAAATACTTCATAACCCTGTAACAAGTAATGTACTTCAGCTTCTGGGCCAATGCCCCCATCTCGATCATGTTTTCGTATTTTCCCTTATTCACAGAGCAAATGCTGAATGACCCCTTCTTTGCTTCTGGACATAAATGTAACTTCCTTCCACAAATGCTCCTTCCTTCCATAAATGTAACGTCCTTCTCTTTACACGTACTCCAATTCCTCGGGAACTATTAAAATCATCTAACTCAGAAACGGATAGAACCATTACCAAAACCTCTGGAATTTGCATAACAATGGTAGTGAAATTGTTACATACCTTATTGTATTTCATTGTACTCTTATATGAAAATTAATGTTGCATATTTTATTTACGTGCATAGTTACTTTAGTTTAATGAAAGTAATAACGAAATCTTTTAAACTAATTCCCTCGGCATGTCTGTTTCAGTTCGCTGTCGTTCATTACTTTACGAAGTATGGGTCAGGAGAATGCTACTTTAGTGCCGACTTCAGCTCCGAGTCCAGTTCCGACGAGGAAGGCTGGCAAGAAGGGAGCTGTGGTGTGTCGGTAAGGCTGTCTCAAAACAATAAATTAGCCACTGTTGATATAAACTGCAATGTTGTTTTGAAAAATTCACTATGGCTTAATTCTAAATAATGGTATGTTCTAGAAAATTGAAATAAGGTATATTTCAAATTACTACACGATAAATATCTTTTTTTTTTTTTACAATTTCTCAGCTATACCACATTTTTATAGCCAAGACTAGCTGAAAGTTTATTTCATAGTATAATCAATTTGCTTACATTGTTTCGATATATGAAAACGTTTTTATAAAGTACGTACATGACCAATAAGAGAGATGCACACAAGGATTGCAAAAGTAAAGAAAATTTAATATTCCGTCACTCGCGCGGCCATTCGTAACACCAGTACTCGCACGTTGGACTCCGTCCAACACAACTATTAAGGAGTTTATTTTTCTCATTAACATCATTCATACATTTTCTTATATATCAGTGCCTATATTATAATTGAATATACCATGGAAAGATACGTAAATAATTAGTTGGAAACAATTTTGAAGATTTTATTATATTTCCGTCATTCGCGCGGCCATTCGTAGCACGAGCACTCGCGCGTTGGACTACGTCCAACGCCCGCATTATTTAGTTATAACATTTATGTTTTTGCACACAAACGAATAAAAATGCATCCACACAACATTTAAAATATTAAATATTCTCATATTACAGAAAAATATCGTTTTTATCAATTATACAAAAACGCCGTTCTATTTGCCAGTACCCGCATGTTGGATTCTATCAAATAGGCACTAAGATTTTACTTCAGGGTATGGCGACACTACGCATAATAGAGATAAGACGTTTATCGACATCCTTCCCAGATACCATTCGTGGAATAGAAGCATTGTTTTTGTACGTGGAAGGCTAACATTCCTTTCTTAACAGGAAAAGAATTTTCTATTTGACTCTATCCAACAGCGCGAGTGTTTAGCCGAAAGTGGTGAGCGAAAATGGGTATCTGAACTTTTTTGAAATGTAGATGAAGGGGAATTTAGTGTAATTGAAATTTTTAATTGACACATCCTTAATGGAATGGTTTGTAATAAAAAACTATGAATTCTATCCCAATACCTATTATCAGTTTAATATTTGAGATGCACGATGCAGTTTATATATGAAAACTTGTAAGGAAAATTTAGACGTATAATATATAATTTAAGTTTGAGATGTGATTACACCGGTATGAAAGAATTTGCTGATACATATTGAGCCTACCTGTGAAAGAGAAATGTCGATCAGGTGGATTTCAAGTAGATTACACGCCGGTTGAAATATTTACTAACTTGCAATCCGTCCGTGACTCACTGTCCACGAATGGGGGTTAGTGTCATAGCGTGGTGCTTTGTGAATAGATTGCAGGTCATTAAACCATTCTTTCATTATCACCTGTTGTGGTGCACCATCTCCTCTGGTAATCTGCATATACAACAAGATATACGAGTATTTTGGTGAATGTTCTTCCCTGTAAGGTGCCATTTCAAAAGATTCCGTATAAGGGCTCGCTGAGACTTCTGCATTCTTTCGCTGGTCCCCATACTATGTCACTAAGGTCAATAGCGGCAGGAAGGCAAAAAGCATTCTCAGGGGTGCACTACCACCGGAACGTCTTCTGTATTTTCGAGTCTGTTGATCTGCCTTTCGGGATTTAGTTGTTTCTTATAATACGAAACCAAACATTCCGACATTGGAATGTTAATGATGGCCTCGCGGTCAGAATGTTTCAAAATCCAAAACATCTACCCAAATACTTCATTTCCTCCTGCACTACCTCCTCCTCCTCTTCCCCTCCGCCTCCTTTTCTTCCTTTTCCTTCGCTTCCTTCTCATTCTTACCCTTCACTTCATTCTCTTCCTCTGTCTCGACCACCTCCTCGTTCCCGACATATTCCTCGTCGTCATCAACATGACCATCGATATTATGATAAAGGAACAGGCGTCGTCAAGTCACACCTCGTCATTCTCTCGAGAGTTCTCGGATTGGTGGTAAGGATGAGTTTGAACCCTTGATGCTTGTTGTGTTACAGTTGCCTGTTCTGTTGCAGTTCCCGGGGCCGGCGTCCGGCGGGGGCGGGGGCGCGGGCGCGGGCGGCGGGGCGGCGCGGCGGGGCGATCCGCGGCCCGTGGAGGTGATCCCTCTGAGCGAGTACCGGGTGCCGCGGTGCGTGGCGCCGCGCCGGGTCACCGCGGCGCGCGCGGCCTGGCCGCCCGCGCCTCCGCGTCGCCCGAGCCCGGAGGGCGGGAGGCGGCGGCGGCGACGGCGGCGGGGGCGACGCGCTTCGCCCCGCCCCCGCCACGGCCGACGCGCCCGCCGGCCCCGCCCACCGCCTCAGCCTCCGCAGCGCCCGCCTCAGCCGCAGCCGACGCAAGAGGAAGACGCCCAGGTTTAACTCCGTCTCCAAGATCGACCGTGCCTCCAGGGTGGTCTTCCCGCTGTGTTTTCTCGCCATCAACATGTTCTACTGGTACTCGTATCTCTCGCGGAGCAAACGTATCATGCGGTCGGATGAAGCCATCTAAGAAGCGAGTGCCCCTTCTGTTACAAGCACACTCGCCATCAACATGTTCTACTGATACTCGTATCTCTCGAGAAGCAAACGCATTATGCGGTCGGATGAAGCCATCTAAGAAGCGAGTGCATCTCTGCTACATGCAGACAAGCAGATTCGCCATCAACATGTTCTACTGGTATTCGTATCTCTCGCGGACAAACTCATCATGCGGTCGTATGAACCATCTAAGAAGCGAGTGTCCCTTATGCTACAAGCAAACAAAAGACAGGTCGCATATGAAACTGGAAATAAAATTGCATAAGTTGTAATAAACCTTAAAACATAAAATAAAATGGTGAAAATCTATGTGTGCGAAGCAAAAAAGCTTCACTGATTCAACCCGTGGTCATGTGTTATGTGAATTAACTTAAATGGACCAATTTTTCTGGATGTTTATCGGTGCGTCAATCTTACATGTCAAATACAAATTGATGTCAAACAGATCAACATATATGGCATGTTAATCGATAATAGTTTACGATGCAAATGTAGAAATAATAAAGAAATATCATGAACACTGTATTTTTCTTAATTTGGTACGTTATCTCAAAATATTACAGAACATATTTTTGAGAGTCGTCACAAGTTTTTGTCATTTTCTAGCCCTTCAGTTAATCACCATACATTTATACTGTCATGTAGCCTGGATTTTCATACTTGGTTTCCTTTAAAACTCAGCCATGCTTTTACCCAAAATTTCTTCTAGTGTCATTAGGAAACACTTTGCTAATTAAAATGATTTACCTGGACATGTCTTTCATTCAAAAATATCTTTATTAAAATTTTAAAATTTTAAAATTTTGGGTAAGTGAAATGTAATTTTGAAATGCAATTTTTTAGTTCATAATATATATTTATTCCATGTTGGATCACTTTTGTTTTTCCAAGCAGTGGGGAAAGTAACACTTTATTGCAAATGAAATTACTTTATTGCACTGAAATACTTGCGGTTTCAAGTACAAAACTAAATAAGAGACTATTGAATAAAAATACAAATGCAGCCACTTTTAAAAAAGGGCTTTCTTCTTCTTCTTCTTCTTCTTCTTCTTCTTCTCCTTCTCCTTCTCCTTCTCCTTCTCCTTCTCTCCTCTTCTCCTTCTCCTTCTCCTTCTCCTTCTCCTTCTCCTTCCTTCTCCTTCTCCTTCTCCTTCTCCTTCTCCTTCTCCTTCTCCTTCTCCTTCTCCTTCTCCTTCTCCTTCTCCTTCTCCTTCTCCTTCTCCTTCTCCTTCTCCTTCTCCTTCTCCTTCTCCTTCTCCTTCTCCTTCTCCTTCTCCTTCTCCTTCTCCTTCTCCTTCTCCTTCTCCTTCTCCTTCTCCTTCTCCTTCTCCTTCTCCTTCTCCTTCTCCTTCTCCTTCTCCTTCTCCTTCTCCTTCTCCTTCTCCTTCTCCTTCTCCTTCTCCTTCTCCTTCTCCTTCTCCTTCTCCTTCTCCTTCTCCTTCTCCTTCTCCTTCTCCTTCTCCTTCTCCTTCTCCTTCTCCTTCTCCTTCTCCTTCTCCTTCTCCTTCTCCTTCTGCTTCTCTTCTCTTCTACTTCTTGCTTACTTCTTCTTCTTCTTCTTATTATTATTATTATTATTATTATTATATATTATTATTAATTAATTATGTCTATTAATTACATAATTGAATTTAATTAATTTTATAATTATATTTATTGTTATATTTATTAGTATTGTTGTTATTATTGTTATTATTATTATTATTATTAATATTATTTATTATCATCATCATCATCGTATCGGCCATTTCTGACCATGCTACACGTTCTGTTCCAAGGCCCAGGCATATTCTATCCTGAAGAGAATCGTGTGTAATTATGGGGACTGTCGGTCCCTCTACAATACTTTGCCCAAAATGTGTGCTATTCCCAATGAAGCAATTTCCTACACTTACCACTCTTTTTAATGACTGGAAGTTTAGCCAAGTTCTTACACAAATTTTTCAGAACAAATCCCAGAACTCTGATAACTATCGGGACAACCTGTGCTTTTACACCCTTCATTCGGCTGATCTCGATTTCCAAACTTGTATTTAAGATATTTCTCTGCCTACCTGGTTACGACATTTTGATCGCATGGCACAGCATCATATAAAAGTAGACATGCTTTTACTTCAAATCCGGATAACAATATCCAGTTTGTTTGTCACAATCGTGCAAATAGTTTGAATTTGTTGGTTGCATGGTACTCACATGTATGGTACTCTCATATTCCATTTTGGTGAGTGTTCGCACCACTTGGGGTATGTGTTTGGAACTTCAAGGGCAGTAGAGATCTGTCAGTGGAGGTGACTACACACTGTGTCGTGTCTTTTCAAGTATTCGATCTTTGCTAGAATTGGACAAGCTAAGACAATATGATCAATGGTTTCTATTTGTTCCTGTCAAATGTGGCATTTATCATCTTGGGATATTTTGAGAACCGCTTTATCATAATGTCGTGTTCTCAACGCCTGATATTGAGAGGCTATTACAACAGGTTTCGATTCTGTCTTCATTCTTCCCCACTTAAGCCACATAAATAATTGATCTTTATTAATCTGCACCTTGTCCATTATTTTTATTTACTGTCCGTGGAGTGGTTTGTCTCTCCACAATTTCTTTAACATTTTTGTGACTTACATTTCATGTTTAGTAGCATCAGGAATTTAGTGTCCGTTATTCTCGAGTCTTGCATTGTTTTCCTTGTAATTCTTCTTGCTACACTAACAATTCCTCTGTTTCCCATTGTTTGGTCAGATTTAATACCTGCTTCATTAGTGGGTCATCTCCAAGACTTTAAACTGTCCCATCCCAACAATCGGCAGAAGGCCGTATCAGAGTGTCAAAATGGCAGTGGAGTGAATGAGGAACTTACTGGTTGCATCACATTTATATGTAACAGTATATTGAGTCGTAGGAAGGGGAGTTGAATTAATGGAAGACACATCCTTTTGCCAATGTTACAACAGTCTGACACAGCCTTTTGCCAATGTATGACGACAATTTCATATTAAGGGGTCTGCTGTGTTTGGTAAGTGCGACCTGTTCATAATAATTTTACTTTTAACATTCTCTTGTTTTATATAAAAAAAATTTCTTTTACACACTTTTCAATGTTTACACATTTAAAATTTAATGTAATTACTTTTGAAAAATTTTTATCCTGATGATGACAATCAATTCCCCAAACTGTTGCAAATCATGATGAGACCCGTAAAACAAAGAAAGTTTATGCATCTGTCTATAAAATTATTTGGGGACTCCTCCCCTTCAAGATTGTTTCAAAAATTAGTAAATTACTTCCTCCAACACATAGTGTACTGAGAATCAATGTTTTGTGGATCCTTAATACCAAAAAATCGATTGGCGATAAAACATCTGTCCATGTCTATATCTGTCCGTCCGCTTGTGGTCAACACTAGTGCTTAAAATGTACAGCACTTTTTCTCCAAAATTGATATTGCCTGAGCGATCTGAACAAACTCAAAGCTTTGGGAGTTTCAACCGGATATTTTGATTTTCTAAGGTACTTTATTAGAAACCTCAATTTTTTTCCAAATTTTCCCAAAAATTGGCACCAAATTTTTTGATTAATCTTTGTTTTTGGATAGTGTATAGAACGTTTTAGTAGTTGTGCAAATCTCATGTTTGTTGGTATCCCAGATTTTTAAAAAATTTCAAAAATGCAATTTCTTGCGAGCGTTTTTATACCATTATTATATGGAAGGTAGAAGGTTTTCTTTCCTTAATGAAATCTGTCCTTTAATGATACATCGTGAAATGAGGCCATGTTCAATTTTTCGAAAATATTAGTAGTTTTAGTGTAATTATGCGCAAAATATAAGCATTTTTTTAAAAAATTAACAATTTTTTTCTCAAAAACCACTCCACATTTTTTCTTTAAATTTCATCCACATGTGTAATAAGGGCTGGTAAAAATATGGTGCTAGTCCATTTTCGGCTGTTGTACACTCTTTTTGAAATTGCAAAAAGTTAACATTTCAAAACTACAAAATTGAAGATAGAGATTTTTGCCTCAAAGTCTGTTGTAAAAAATCAGCTCTTTAAAAACAGTCATGTAGAATTTTGTTGAAAAAACTAGTAGTTTTGAGCAATTTGCACTTGAAATTTACGCAATTTCTAAAAAAGTATTTTTTCAAACACCCTCCCAAAATTTTTCTTTAATTCTTTTCCACAGATGGAAGAAGGGACGCTTAAAAGAATTCGCAAGTCTCATTTTCATAGAACCCTCCATATTTTCAAAACTAAATTCGCACTAACTTTCGCACTAGCTTATCTTGGAAACTAGAAAATGGAAGATAGAGATTTTTGTCTAAAAATCTGTTCTAAAAAGTCAGCTCATTAGAAAAACTAAATTTCTTTAAAAAAGTAGTGATTTTTGTCTAATTTCTGCTTGAAATTATTGAAATATATACTACTGGTGCTTCACCAAGTACGAACCATCAGAAAAATCCTTGAAGAACAGGAATGGATCCAAAGAATATGAAAAATAATTAATTTAATTTTCATTATAACTTTCTATTGAAAATCCCAATATTAATTATATTTTTATTCAATTCTGCAATTTGAATATTTAATGTATTGATATATTTTCTTTCAAGAAATCTGCAAACTTTATTTGAAGTCAGCCCAATTAGGTTTTTCCCTTAAAAATATGATTTAATTGTAATATGATAGAAAAATTAAAAAAGTTGAGTACCATAATTTTGTAAGAAATTTTATTTAACTTTAATTCTATATTATCACAGTACACTGCCTTAGGCCACTATACAGCGATGGATATTTGAGAAGTTAATTGTTGAACAGCGACATGGTGGAAAAGATAAGATAAGTGTGTTTTATTTACTTAACGTTACTGTTACAATGTTCTCTATTGAAGTTTATTAAAGTCAGGAAAAATGTATATACATATATGCATAAGGTCTCATATATGCATAGCATCGTTTTGAATGCATTCATAATGCGATACAATGCATGACCTTCAGTTCTGGATGCTCAATTTATATGTGAAATTATTCGTGCTTCTTTTTATTCCACACAATAAAAGTGTACAATAAATGCTAATGTGTGTAATTTCTGTAATAAATTATACTATTTCTTGAGAAACTGACATTCTGTCTTGCTTGCTAAGCAAAACCTTTTAGACAAAAAATTATAATTTTGCAAAAGATAGAAAAATAGAAAAGTATTACAACAATGAGATGTAATTTCCCTCCCTAAATTATTAAATAATCCTCCAAAGTTGTTTCTATTTATATTTTTAATTTAAATAGTAAATTTAACAAACAATTTTAGAAATTATTTTACTTTTCCAAAATATTAAAATTTATTATCATCAAAACCGATATAAAGTAATATTAAAGTTATTAACATTGAATTCTAATAAACGACGCAATTATACAGAAGCAAGAATCCTACTGGTTTTCATGACCTTCACTTTCTTCCTCTCAGGGGCCTATAAAGTACCCATCAAACAAGACAATAAAATACTTAGATCTAAACATCGATACAAAACTAAACTGGAAATATCACATTGACAATAAAGTAATACAGGCTAAAAATAAACTATTACAATTAAAACCATGAATCAATAGAAACTGCCATTTACCATATGACACCGCACTCGCAATATATGAAACAACAGTTAGACACCTCCTACTATATGCATGCCCAATAAGGCTAAATGCAGCTAGGACAAATCTTAATAAAATCCAAATTATCCACAATCAGTTCTTAAGAACAATTACCAACGCACCATGGTTCATATGTAATGCACAGCTCCATAAAGGTTTCAATCTTCATAACGCATCCAATAACTATCTACCCAATTCTAGTCCAACCTAATGCAGATACCAAGTTTATCTGGATTCAACCTAGTCAGAAACCCCATCTATTCCACATGTATCAGAAATAAGTACCCTTTCTACATATTCCTAAAACAATTTTCAGAAATGGACCCTGACCAGTGGTAACTATTAGGTTTTCTCAACTGCAATGCTATCTCTAAGATTAATTTTAGTTTAGTTAGCAAGTCAACAAACATATATAGAATTTAACTGAACTATGTAAATATCAAGTATAACAATAAATTAAAATTTAAAAAGGAGGTCTATAGAGATTGCAATAGATCACCTCGATAAACATGAAACATAGGCTGTCTGTTAATAAGTTTTTTCTTCATAAAAGTTCCAATAATTACTTTTTATAGACAATCACAAATCCATTTATTAAAACAAAATGATTTTTACATTACAATGGTATCTTGAAACAAGAAACAGCATGGCAACGTTTCAGAGGTCAAGTAATTCCAATCGTCAAGGGAATTTAAATGATGTAATTCAAGGTAGTATTTGTCACTCTGTGTCAGATATCTAAGTTCCTCCCTCACAACATATAAACCCTATTACTATCTCTTCATGCCCCTCCTCCTCTCCCTCCTTCATGCTCCCTGCCTCCCCAGAAGTCGATCTGCTTGGCTTTCTGAAAAGCTGTCCCCTTTCCCCCACCCCCTCCCATCTATCCTTGCCCCTTCTCGTATTCAGCAAACCCTTCTCTCTGTCACAGTCGACATTAGTAACACTCTTTTGGATATCATGTGTAATTTTCTTTTTCTACAACTTTCATGTGAGTATGGTTTATCTTTACTTAGGCACTTGCCTTCCTTCTCTTAATTAAGAATTTATTAATATAATTCAGTAGTAAGATGTCTAAAAAGTTTTATAATTTATAGACTATAACAATTTGGTTTTGCTTAAACAGTAATAATTGTTGTTTGAATTTTATATATTTTATTTCAACATGTTCTCAAGAAAAATTGACAATTTATAATGTTTATTGATTTCTAAATTCATCACATGTATGTATTCCATACAATTTATTCATTTTAAATTCGATTTTTTAATTTTGAATTAATTTAAGACCACAAATATCTAAACTTACATCTTATTTTTTAAGTTTGAAAATGTTAATGGGTCATATCGAGATTTTTATTTGTGATTGTTAATTTATAGGAAATATGTTTTCAACATCGTACCACCTTTCAAGGTCAATTTTATCATGATATTTCAACCAATTCTTTGTATTAAATTTAAATTTTTTTTAATGTAGTTTAATTTTTATTTATTTATATTATTTTTTTAATATTTATTTTATTTTATTTATATTAATTCTTTAATTTCTTATTTTAGTTGACATATTGTTTTAAGGCCTGATGATGGAGGCACAACTTGACCTCTGAAATGTTGCCACGCTGTTTCTTGTTTCCAGATACCATTGTAATGTAAAAATCATTTTGTTTTAATAAATGGATTTGTGACTGTCTATAAAAAGTAATTATTGGAAGTTTTATTAAGAAAAAAAAGATCACCTCGATAGTTGGGATACTAAAGAATAACCCCGGATAAGATGGTAAAAAGTTCCCCTAAACCAAATGACATATGAGTGGTTACATTATTATTCTAACATAAAAATAATATTTTAGAGGCATTTCTCAGCCCCCTTCCCATCACTCGCGCCCCTCTACAGCCTAAAACATGTTTTAATTTTAATTTTTTTCAGTAAAACACTATTTTACCTGAAAAAAAATAAAACAAAAATAATTTTTATTGTATCTTAGAACCATGTAACAGGCTCGAAAGAATCTGAAACGTTTTTCTTAAACACAAATTGTTGTGAATTTTTTCCAGAATTTTGCAACAGCTAGGCTGCAGTTAAAAAACTGAAAACCACTTTCCCGCCTTTAAATCATTGTGACTTTAAATATACTTTGAAAATGACTGCAACAGTTCTGTGCATTTATTTTAGTGTTTATTATACATTTTATACTCGACTATATTATTATACTCGGCTGCTCTACAATTTAGGAAAGTAATTTAGGGCATTTCTAAGTTTGAGGTAGTTAACTAGGAATATTAAGTTATACAGTGAAGTGAAGTGAAGTGGAGTGAAGTGAAGTGTTGTGCAGTGTAGAGCAGAGAAATAATGAAGGTGTTTTTTTAGTGTAATAGTGAAGTGAAATGAAGTGAAGTGTAGGCAAGTGCAGTGCGGTCTTCATTGTTTAAGCACTCAGTGCTGTATTAGATTGACGTTTCTTTTATCTTTTAGGTAATTTAATGTTTGTTTTTAAGATTCACCAGTTTTTATATTATTATTATTATTATTATTATTATTATTATTATTATTATTATTATTATTATTAATAATATTATTACTATTATTATTACTGTTATTATTATTACTATTATTATTACTGTTATTATTACTATTATTATTATTATTATTATTTTAGCATTATTATCAACATTATTATGTTATTTGCATGAAAATTAATATCTTACTTAAGTAATTAACTGCCACCGGTTACACCCAATTGCAGTTTAAATAAATTTATCTTTATTTATTTCTATATATTGTTGTAGCACCCAGTAATATTTTGATTTTGGAATTTTGTTACAAATTATCATTTTTTAAATATTTCTAATCCTTTGCATAAGCATATCATACACTAAGGAAAGATGATTTCTGACATTTTATGAGAAAATAATTCCGTCACAAGTGAAGGATAAGTGGGGGACGTGTGGTGAAATGAAGAGAAACAGGTTGAACCCAGATTTGTCAGACCTGTTTTATTGTGTCTTAGAACACTGACCCAGGCATGAAAAAATCTTAAAACTTCATCTCAGAACACTTTTGAATATTTTTCACATTTTTTAATTGCTAGGCTATGATTTTAAAAATATAAGGCTTTTGTAGTCAAGTACTTGGCTGTCCGGTAAATGCTGCATCCTAGGTACCTGCGGCCCTCCTCCAGGAGGAAGGTGACAGAATGGCATCTGAAATGTTGGCATCTGTGGCTAAGACACAGCATCTCCCAGACAGCTAAATAGTTACTGACTCCGGCAGCGGAAGCGTACGCTCTCACATCTGTAGAGGTTTCAGACTAGAGAAAAAGTTGTCTTTTCCTAAGTATTTATTCTTGTACATGTATAAATAAGTACATACAATCCATACTCTGTGAAAATGGTGTCCTTTGTAAATAATAACTGTATGAAAACAGACACACGATTCATTGTAGCACCCAATTGCAATCACCCATCCCCCGAAATGTGATTTACAGAATTAGACACCTGTTGCTGTGTGAGGGAACCCCTTCCAATATTGCTGAGAATTGAGATAAAAATTCACAGAAAATAAAATAGCTCCTTTTAATTTTATCGTGAAAGATAATTTTGGTATTTTCCTTCTGTTTAATTTTATATTGATTTCGTCTTCTCTTTTCTGTTTATCCATGCTATGAAGAGGAGGCACCCAAGAGAAATAAATTCACAAAATTGAAAAAATGAATACAAATTCAACAAAATATATAAACAATGCATTGAATATCGTCAATAATTGACTGAACTTGTGTACTTTCAGTAACAAGAAATTCCAAGCTCGAATGTAAAAAACAAACAAAGAAATATGAAATAATATACACATTTTAACTTACATCCAAAAGCCTGAATAAACTTCCAAAATTACATTCAAGAAGCACAAGATTTTCGAAGCGGACAACTTAGTTTGACGCCAAATTACACAAACATACTCGTATTATCCTAAACATTTAACATGGCGTTATTTGAAAATCTGTTTAGGATGAACACATTTCATTAAGAAAAAATGTATCTTCACAATTTTTTTTAAAGTTTCAAGAATCAGCTTTTCAACGAACATGTGAGGTGCACCATTTTCTCAAGCGTCCTTTACAATAACTAAGGTCTAAATTTAATTTTAAAAAATGTGCTGTATTTTAAGAAAAAATGGTTTAAAAAAATTGCCTCTGACACAAAATTTCACAAAAAATACTCAAGTTCTTGAAAAATTGAACATAACATTATTTTTTGATCTGCTTTGCATCAACACATTTCATTCAGAAAAAAATGTTTATCTTCGTAGTTGTAGTTGTTGCACCGAAAATATTTTGAAGTTTTTCAATTTTCAAAAAATAGGAGTTTTCAACGATACACCTACACCCTTCTCACCATACAATAACAAAGTTAAGTCAAAAATTATGGATCCATTTTTTTGGAAATTTTGAAAATGTCGCAGAGGGCTACGTGTAACTTACCCCCCAAAATTAAAATATTGATTTCTACTTCAGGGGGCCATGACATCAGCTAGATCGATCAGGGAATATCAATTTTGGAGGAAATCAGCTGAATGATTTAGTCGCTAGCGTTGTTCACAGACACAGACTGACGGACGGACGAAGAGATGTTTTGCCGTCAATCAATTTTCCGGCATCAAGGACCCACAAAACATGGATTCTGGCTACACCAGGTATTCAACCTAGCCAGAAACTCGATCTATTCCACAAGAATCAAAAATATGTAATGCTGCGCTTTCCATATATTTCTACAACAATTTTCCGAAATGGACCCTGATTAGAGGAGACCATTAGGTTTCCTCGACCGCAATGCTAGTTGTAAGTTTAATTTTAGTTTAGTTAGTAAGTCAACAAACATATGTAGAGTTAATGTAACTGAGCTACATCACCCAGGAAAACAATAAATTGGAAGAAAGAAGAAAAACAGGTATTAGAGGATTTTTTTTTTTTTTAATAAATTTAACATTTGGATTTATTTACTTTTTCATTGCCAGGGCCCTGTAATAATCGTTTTCTACCGAAAATTTGCCGTTTTTTCGCGCAGCATTACGTAACTTTGTCTCTATCACAATAGCTGTAGCAAGAAAGTTAAAATTAGATCCACGAAGAATTATTCCTGAATATATTTACTGTTCTGTGTCTTAGGTTAAAAAGATAAATAATTGATAATTTAGGTCACCCAAACTCCAGGATTTCATTATTCAAAGGAATAGAAAAATATGATGATGAATTGACAAAAACATCCGAAAATTGACTAAGTTTCCCTTGCATGCCCACAATATGAAGGTCTTGGCATCTCATTCATATTTTAGTTATGACAAGTACAGAAATAAGCCTATTTAATACCCCTACATAATACCAAGTAATTTTGCTTAAGTCTCAATATAAAACTATGCAAAGATTATTGATGAAAGGCTGAGACCAATAATTTTGGAAAAGATGTTCCAAAACATTTAAGAAGATCCTGTGTAAAAAAAAATGTAATTTAAATAGAAACTCCAAAATATTGAAACTTAAACTGCTAACACTTTCAGGAGCTGGAAACAAAAAGCTGGTTGCAAGTGACTAACGATTAATTCAAAAAGCAAATAGCAAGAGACTAAGGTAAAAACAGATTTAATTTATGTATTATTAATAGAAAAATTTAAAAATAAATATATTATGTATACCCTCATCTTGCAATAAACAACAATACATTCCCTAGTTTGTGATTTCCTTGAAATATTACACTTTATTTTGTCACATTCTCTTCATTACATTCTTTTCAAAATATCATTTATATTACTAATTCAAACCTACCTTATTTACCTAACCTTATTTATTTATTGATTGCTTAATAAATAAATCAGACATTTTTAAAAACATTTATTCTTTCACTCTTATATGAAGATGATCAAGTTAAAAGAAGATCAAAGAAAAGAGCATGAAGGGAGTGGCAGTAAGAGATTTCCCAAAAATGTAAACAAGAATTTACATGACACCATGCTTTGGAAGTTCTTTTATGAAAACACAGATATGAGTTTAATTCAATGTTTTGATTTAGGCCATATTTCATTCGTACAACATTTTTATTTAATTATTTACCAAACATAATTCATTTTCAAAATTAAATATATTTTATTTATTTGTTTATGTATTGAGTAATTTTAACAACTTGTTTATTAGTGACCTCAGATGTAACTACAAGTCATATCACAGAATTATTATTAAGTAGTGTTAAAATTAGAATTTCAAAATTTTATTTACTCGATATTTGTCGAGTAGAATAATTTTAAAAGATTAATTATTATAATATTCTCTGATGGGAAGCTGAATGCTTATTTCAGATAATAAAATTGAGGTTTTCACTAAATGAACGTTATTTTATCTTAGATACTCTATGCAACATAGAAAATGATTTGTTGACGCACGTCCATAACTGCAATGAGCATATTCAGAAATAAAATAAAAAATTTTAAAAATTTTATTGACCAGATTGTTACAAATTGTTGTGAATTGATATGGTATTTCAAAAGACGAATGAAGTGAATGTGTACCTAACATCGATGAAAAAAGGCAGTTGAGATGTTTAAACATACATCAATGGACTTATGAAATGAATATAAAAGCAATATTTCCTCTCAGTGTGTTTTCAGGATAAGAAATATGGTAATATCCTGTATAAATATTCAACTGCAAGAGAAGTTCAAAAATATCACTTTGAGAGAATACAAGGTTTCCATTACCTGGTTTTACAGAACAGTAAGTGTACCACAAATCTTTTATAATGATTATGAGCAATGCAATTCATATTACTTCCAGAATTCTTTCCTTATGAGTCAGGTTCTCAGACATGTTGTTCTTTCAAGAAATCAAAATTTATGCTAGTAACAATGAAGAAATGTTTAAATTAGAATATTATATACAAATTGTGAACAAATGATGATGAACAAAGTGAAAATGTTGTTAAATTTGTTATTAATACCTGCAAATAGTAAATTTTAATACTTTATGCTTCTTAGCTCACAAGTCCCTTTAAAATGTTTGTCATTAAAATGTCTTTTTGAAAGAAGTAGGATTGGAGATGCATTTCATTATGTTTGCATGAAACAAACTGAGAAAAATCCTATTGATTACGATGTGAGGCATAATTTCTCCGTAGACATAGCCAAGTTATATATTGTACTACATTTGTTATTAAAGAAATAACAATGAATTGGAATATTTCTTTTTTTAAACCATTGGAAAATATTTAAAAATTAATTCCCATAACATTAATGCTACTGTTTTGAAATAAGTGTAAGATACAAATAAATAAAACAGTAGCATAATAAAATACATAAGTGAATTTTATTTACTTAAATGTCACTTTGCTGTTCACTCTTGTCAATAATTATCACATTATATCTGCTAAACAACATATCATATTGCAATGAATGTCGATGCTTGTTTCTTTATATTATTGAATCTGCAATATTTAAAATGAATAGGATTAGTAATTATGGATGTACATAACACTGGCATGCATGCCCACACACACACACACACACACACACACATGCACGTATGCCCATGAGAGTTTTTAAAAAAATTCGAATTTAAAAAATGAAGGGTGGTGGTGCAATTCTGGTTTTAGATTCGGATTCAGTGCGTTGAAATACATAGAGAAGCATGTTTCAAGTCTTTCGGTCTGACTTTGTGTGTGTGTTCCTGTGTCATTAAATTTGAATTAACTATATGGAATTTCAACATTGAAACATGCAAAAGTTGGCGTGCAAACAATATTTCCCTTTGGGGTTAGCCTATAAGATGTAAGCGAGAAAAAATCTACGAAAATAAAATCAGAGCAAAATAATAACAACTACAGTAATAAAATATGAGATTTTCTAAATAGTGAAATCTGTCATTCAAACACAGGTCTTGACATACGGTCATGTGCATCATGTGATTGATTGAAAATATCACTAGTTTTTGAACAATTTTGCATTATATATACCCAATTTTTCTCAAAAATGGCTCAAATTATTTTTTTAGTTATCTTCCTCTATTTTTAATTATCTTCCTGTATGTTTGAAAAGATGGTCCAAATAATGGTGTTGCTCACATTTCTCGCTAGCTCTATATTTTCAAAAATTGCAAAAGAAATTAACATTGGCGAAAGTACAATGTTGAAGAAAGTGAATTTTGTATTAAATGTAATCGTGTGCGCAATCGTAAACTAATATTTCAATATTTTAGGTTACTTTACACAAAACTACAAAATTTTTTTTAAAAATGGCTCAAAATTCTTTGATTAAACTTTGTCCTCAGATAACGTAAAAGATGCTTAAGAGAATGGTGCAGATCACATGTTTGTTGAAATCCCTGAGTTTTCGAAAATTGTAAAAATTCAATTTTTTGGAGGCATCTTGCTACAACTGCCATATTGAACGTTTTTTACTAAATGAAATCTGTTCTTTAAAGACATACCTTGGAATAAGATCATGGTCAGTTTTTTGAAAATATGAGTTGTTTTAGTGTAGTTTTGCGCGAAATATAGACAATTAATTTTTTTTACATTTTTTATCAAAAACTGCTCAAAAATTTCTCTTTCAATTTCCGTCTCGTGTGTATCAAGAGACGGTAAAAAATATGGTGCTAGTCTCATTTTAGGCAAGCTCTCTGTTTTATCGAAAATTGCAAAAAGTTAATAGTTCAAAACTATAAAATTGAAGATAGAGATTTTTAACAGAATGTCTGTTGTAAAAAATCAGCTTTTTAAAAACAGCCAAGTAATTTTCTCTGAGTTTCAGAGAGTTCAGCAAAAATACCTTTGCTATTCTTTTAAGTGTCCCTTCTTCTATTTGTGGAAAAAATTTTTGAGAAATTTTTTTTTTTTTTTTTGGTATTAATTTCAAGCCCAAATTATGGGAAATTTACAGGTTTTTTCAGAAATCTCAACAAGACTATTTTAAAAGCTAGTTTTTTGAACAGACTCTAAGGCAAAAGTCTCTATGTTAAATTTTGTAGTTCGGAAATGTTAACTTTTTGCAATTTTCAAAACTATGGAGCGTTCACCGAGAATGGGACAAGCACCGTATTTGTTGCCGTCCCTTGATGCATATGAGGAGAAATTCTAAAGAAAACTTTTGGTGCTGTTTAAGAGAAAAAATGTTTAAAAAATTGCCTATATTTCGTGCAAAATTACGCGAAAACTACTCATATTTTCGAAAAATTGTACCTGACTTTATTTCAAGATCTGTCTTTAAGAAACTGAAATCATTAACACCCCCAAAAATAGCACTTTCGCTTTCGAAACTTTCGAAAGATCTGGGATTTCAATGAATGAGACATCATTCTCTTAAGTGTCCTTTACGATATCCAGGTGTTTGGAAGAAAATGCACAGTCACCGTATCCACCTCTCCACATCAGTAATAATTCAGTGACACTTTCATAAGACAAAATATATTTTAAGTCTATGATTAAATGGATGTCTGGTATAAACCATATTACAAAACCATAATGCATTGCGAACATTGTAAACAATATTCTGTATTTCAGCAGTTTGCCTGTAACATTTGACGGAAAGTTTTCAACAAAAACAATTTTTCATTTTATGGTTTTTATTTTGTATAATTTCTAGCAAATTGCAAGTTCTATCTACATGATAGTAAGTCAAAAGTCTATTTTAGGACAAAAAGTTGTATCTGCAAAACTACATTAAAAATTACTGTACTTCCAATCTATATTATTCTCTGAAATTTATTGTAAAGATAGATCCTCTTAGGAAGAAATTGCTAGATACAAAGTTATGTTGACATTTTGCCACTTTAATTAAAGCCCGATCTTCAAATGCTTTTCCCTAAAATTTACTTCAGTGCAGTGTCCCTGTATTTTAAGGTCGTGATACTGTGAGTATATGTGTGTGTTTCAATGTACAGAGAGAGAGACATGATATACTGAAGATTGATGATATACATGATGAATATACTGATGAGATAAAATAGGTATAGTTCAATGTGCAATATTTGCTTTACATGCACTTTAGCTTTGCTGGGTGTGAGGAGGAGTGCGGAAATATCCTGACAATCTGTCAATTTTGATAAAGTACTTTGTGTTGCTGTTCTTTTTGTTATAATATTTCAAATTTTCTATGAACATGGGTTTGTCATGTTTTTTGTGAATGTTATCAAATGTAAGAATTGCCTTAATGAATTTGCATAAGTGAAATTTTTATTAATAAAATATCAGCGTATTTTTTACATTAAAATAGATTGTGAAATTCAATTGACTACCAATTTTTTCGAAAATATTAAGAGAAAAAGTTAACTTATATTATCGTATTAATTGTAGAAAAGTTTCTTTTATGCATGAAATAATCATGTATGAACTGAAAAATTTACAGAGATGAACCCGGTTGAATTAAATTATTTAATTTGAAGCAGATCATTATTGGTAATGACTTGCAAGAATGTTGTTGTTTATGCTTTCCTCACAAATCTAGTTCTTACTTGCTTAGTTCCCTGTTTTTGCTTATGAATAAAGATTGTCATCAGTATTGTGATATAATGATGGAACACATAATTTAAGCTGATGTATATAAGTATACTCAGAAATTTCTTTTTTATCCTAGGGGACCAAGTAGCAAGATAGATTTATAATTTCCTTTTGTGTGGTACAATTTGTCTTTAATAATTGGTCAAAAGTCTGTGAAAATCTTCTTTATTTATTGAATTATTAGTTTCTTTAATTAAATCCACAAAGCGGTACTGGGTGATCGTCGACTGAAAGTGCGCGAGCTAGCAGACATAGTAGACATTTCGAAAAGTGCGGTACATCGCATATTATCTGAAAAATTAGACATGAGAAGCTGTGTGCAAGACGGGGGCCGCGTTTGCTCACACTCGAGCAAAAACAGTGTCGTGAAGATGTTTCAATTGAGTGTTTAGCGAAGTTTCACCGCAACAAAGCAAAATTTTGCGACGTTTCATAACCATAGATGAAACATGGGTCCAACACTTCACCCAAGAAAGAAAACAACAATCAAAACAATGGACTGAAAAGGGAGAACGCCCACCAAAGAAGGCGAAAACCGTTCCATCTGTAGGCAAGGTCATGGCGTCGGTTTTGGGGGATGCGCGTGGGATAATTTTCATTGACTATCTTGAAAAAAGAAAAACTATCAACGGCGAGTATTATGCGAACTTATTGCAACGTTTGAGCGAAGAAATCAAGCAAAACGGCCACACTTGGCTAAGAAGAAAGTGTTGTTTCATCTGGACAATGCACTAGCTCACAAATCCGTTATTGCAATGGCCAAAATTAATGAATTAAAATTTGAATTGCTACCTCATGCACCCTATTTGCCAGATTTAGCCCCCTCTGATTATTTTCTGTTCCCAAACTTGAAAAAATGGCTCAGTGGTCAAAGATTTTCCAACAATGAAGAAGTGATGTCGGTAGTTAATGGCTATTTTGAGGAGCAAGACAGTTCTTATGATAAAAAGGATATCGAACTTATTGAACATTGCTGGGAAAAGTGTATAGAGCTAAAAGGAGATTATGTTGAAAAATAAACATATTTTTTTCCAAAATTTTTGTTTTTTCTTTGTTGGGTCGGGTACTTCTGGGACCACCTCCGTAGCTTCAGCGACATCACACGGTCAATGGAAGATCCTTTAAGGCATTTTCGGCCAATGGCCTCCAATCTCATGTGTCAAGTTAATGCCATCCAAACTTGGGTTTTGCTAACGAGGCATTGAAGGGTAGTATCTCTAAGATGGAATACGACACGGTTTTTCGCGTTTTTCTCGGTCGTTCCGTTAGAGTCGCTTGATCTACACCACTGCTTGATACGGTCGCGATCATGCGATATTTTGCAGTAGGACCGAGAAAGACGCAAAATGTCGTGCCATATTCCATCTTGGAGATACTGTCCTCAGATGCCACGTTAGAAAAACCCAAACATACAGTATGGTAAACGCCTTCAGTGATACGTCTCAACGATTCTAAACTGGCTTTGGGGAAAGGAAAAGCAGAGTATTTATTTTTGAATTTCACTTATTACAGTGAAATACAAACAAACATTCTAAAACTAGTGGTGTTAAAACAGCACGTACTTTCTCGCCTTTAGTAATGGCTATGTAATACTATTAAACCACAATTTATCTCCGAATTAACACATCTCAGACACCATTTTTTGTAAAACTTATTTGAAATCGTACATTTGGTGCAAAAATTAAATAGTTTCAAACAATACATTTTTGTTCAAAACTTAAAACGAAAATATATTTCTGGCATTGAATTCATTGTATAAGGTATACGATACTGATAGCAGTAGCAAACAAATGTAAATAGATCGAAAAATATATAACAGTAATTATTTAACACTATTATATTGTAATATTATACAAATATATAAAAGTATTCGTTTACTTAATTTTTGGATTAATTATTATAAATAATAAATAAATAAATAAATAAATAAATAAATAAATAAATAAATAAATAAATAAATAAATAAATAAATAAATAAATAAATAAATAAATAAATAAATAAATAAATAAATAAATAAATAAATAAATAAATAAATAAATAAATAAATAAATAAATAAATAAATAAATAAATAAATAAATAAATAAATAAATAAATAAATAAATAAATAAATAAATAAAAAAATAAATAAAAATAAATAAATAAAAAAAATAAATAAATAAAAAATAAATAATAATAAATAAAAATAAATAAATAATAAATAAATAAATAATAAATAAATAAATAAATAAATAAATAAATAAATAAATAAATAAATAAATAAATAAATAAATAAATAAATAAATAAATAAATAAATAAATAAATAAATAAAATGCGATTTGAGTGAATGGCAAATGACCATAACAATGCGCCCTCGCACACAGCAAAACCAGCGAAAGACACCTTGAAATCGCTTGGATTGGACATCCCTCCGCACCCCGAACTGGCACCATCCGTCTATCGCCTCTTCGCATCAACGGGGCACGCGCTCGCTCAACAGCACTTCAGCAATTTCGAGGAATTGAAATGATTGAAGGCGTTGTCATTGTCTACAATACTATTTATTTCAATAAGAGCAGCTTTCGATGGCTTAGTGTTTCGACTACTAGTCGTTTTTGTGACTCCCAGACAGCAGAAAACTGATGATGATGGCTAAGCCATCGAAAGTTGCTCTTATTGAAATAAATAGTATTGTTGACAATGACAACGCCTTCAATCATTTCAATTATGTAAATGTCAACTACAACTCACCACTAAACCAAAATTTCGAGGAAGTTGGAAAATGCCTCGACTAATGGTTTGCCTTATAAGACAAGCAGTTTTCATGGCATGGTATTCGTAACTTAGATGAAAGATAGGCGAAGTGCCCAGAAGCCAATGGCCAATATTTTGAAGAAGCAAAAAATGAATTTTTCTTGAAAATGAGGTCTGTTCTTTACCACAAAACCGGCAAAAAGTTATACATATACCAGGTATGATGTCATTTCTTATCATAATTTTATTTAAATGAAAATTTTGTAAAATTCTTTTATTTATTTACAAAAAATTATGGAATAAATGTCAAATATTTAATTATTACTGTACAAAATTTAAAAAAGAAACATTCCTCTAAAAGCAATGAAGACAAAATTATATATACACACTCAACCAGTGGTGTAAACATTCAGTTATAATTCAGTTTTTTTATTTACTTATCCAAGAAAGTAACGGAATTTTTATAAACATGATGGATATTAAATTTATTAACAAGTTATAAAATAATTTGTAAGTAAATATGCTAACCTTTGAGGTATTGCATGTGCAGAAATACTGCGTTGATTGAACTTCGATGCAAATCTAAGGATACAGATGTTCCTGCTGTCTCTAAAGCTTCAACTCTTTCATTTATAATTTTTTTCATTTATCAATGAACTATTAAAACTAGAGGTGCTACAGAATAGCACAGACTTTCTCGTAGTAAAGTTTTTCAATTTCCTTGGTGTGGACTGGTATGTACAGTCTTGCCCTTCCTTCTTACCAGCTACTATTAGTACTATCACCGCCCAACGTACATTTCTTTGAAATTTTCTCAATTTCTTGGTTTCCACATAGTAGAACCGAAATATTATTTTAAAAATATTAAAGAAGACTAAAAGCTTGTCCTAAATAGCAATTTTCATTGAAAAATTTGGAGCCGTCTTTAAGAAAACGGCGTTAGGCGCGACTGTAAATACGAAATTTAAAGCTCTCTTTCACAGGAATATGTTGAGTTTTCGGAAAATTTCATTTGAATTAATTTGAAGAACATCCACTGACAAATTCAATAATGTATACAAATTCATTGAAATGTGCATATTAACGGAGCGAGAGATATTTAAAAAAATATATTTGTGTAATTTCTTAAAAAACAAAAGAATACACCAAAATTAACTTGACGTCATGTTAAATAGTGCAATTAGTACTATTCATTGTAAAAGTTTGAAGAAGAAATTAGGAGTCATTTTTTAGAAAATGGCGTTTTAGCGTTTTTGAAAATTCGGAATTGTGATATCGATTTCGCAGAAAACTGTCGAGTTTCGATAAGCTTTATTTGACATTATTTAAAACACATGTACTCATAAATATACCAACGTGACGAAATCTACTCTAATGTAAATATTAAGGACGTGAGAGACAAGTAAAAAATAGAGAAATATGGCGTTTATGTCATCGGATAGGATGGTTAGGCACTAACTCTATCAAAATGTAAAGAAAAAATTTGTCGTTTTTGATAAAATCATGTTTTTATAATTTTTTAAAATTGCAAATATTGCATGCTCTATTGTGCAAACACTTAAAATTTTCAAAAAACTTTACATGTTCTTATTAAAAGAACTGATTATGAGCAACAAATTTCATTTGAAGCAAAAATCTCTATCTTTAATTTTGTAGTTTTAGGAAGACGCCAAAAAATTCAAACTTTTGCAATTTTCCAAAATTTCAAAGCCCCAACTAGAGCCAGATGGACAGGAGTTTTGGAAAAGATCGTACGTGTGGTTTAGGCGCTAGTAGTGTTCACAGACGGACGGACAGGACGGACAGACAGACAAACAGACAGACAGACAGACAGACAGACAGACAGACAGACAGACAGGCAGGCAGGCAGGCGGGCGGGCGGGCGGGCGGACGGGCGGACGGACGGACGGACGGACGGACGGACGGACGGACGGACGGACGGACGGACGGACGGACGGACGGACGGTCGGACGGTCGGACGGTCGGACGGACGGACGGACGGACGGACGGACGGACGGACGGACGGACGGACGGACGGACGGACGGACGGACGGACGGACGGGCGGACGGACGGACGGACGGACGGACGGACGGACGGACGAACGTTTTGGAAAAAACACTTTTTCGGTATCAGGGGACCCCAAAACGCGTATTTCCGCTGAAATCTCGAAATCTGTTTTCCGCAGAATTACAACTTTCTCTATACTACGTATAGTACTCCGTATATACGTATGTATATGAGAAAGTAAAATGGAAATAGTAAAAAAGGCGATAAAATCCATGTATCTGTTACAATTGGTACAGAGAAAAGGAATAAGATTTTAGCGGACTCTGAAAATTGGTTTATTAAAAATTTAACAAAAATCAAATTAAAGCATCAAAAACCCTTTCCTAAGACCATAACTTCATTCTTCTTTTTTGTTCTACCTGCTCTTCAACTGGAAAACACTAATACCATGGCTACGTAAATGTTTATACGTATCTGATATGTTTCCACAATTCTGTATTTGCTTTGGGCCCTGACTGCACATGGCTGCTTTTCCTTCATTTTCTCAATAATACCTCCAGATCCTAGACTTGGTTCTCATTATGGTTTACTTAATTCTTTCCGATTCATCAATTCATTTCAATAGTTTCAAATTGGCTTCAGATTGAACACGTTGGGAAAGTACGCGACTACACGATCATCACCGTTTTTTTTTTTTTTTTTTTTTTTCGAGAAATCGAATTCACGTGCGTCATCACATTCCCGGGAACGGCGGTATGTAATTTGCGGACCAAATAATCCCTTCATCTTATCACGTGAAACTTACTTTCTAATTATGTATGGAAATTGCGGACCAAACCATCTCAGGTAAGGAAGAGGTGTGAGGCAAAGGAAATGCAGGTAGGCGCCGCACGGCAGTCCAGCATTTCCTTGTACCTTTCCCATCACGAATGCACTTACATTGATACAACATGTTTAAAACTCTAGAAAAAATGCCGTTTAGTACAGAAATTAATTTTATGTTGTGATAAAAGGAAATGACCCATATTTTACGTAATATTTTTGTATTTTTCGGCGATTTCCATCAATACGTTATTTTTTAACCTTTTCCCGTCATTTTTAATGTGTTCGTATTTTTCGCTGGTTTCATCGATTTTAAGATCTTTTTAATACACATTAATTTAAAGAAGACCTTGAATAACTAATGACAGATTCCGGGCTCATTGCAATCGATCCGAATCGTAGGTGCGAAAAAATATGAAATGAAATTGTTCAAATTTTTACAAGATATTATTATTTTATATTATTATTATTATTATTATTATTATTATTATTATTATTGTGAAATTTTTAACGCTTATTTTCCTTCTGGTCCGAAATTTACATACCCCGCCGGGGACACCGCTCAGGCCGCGTTGCTTCACCGCCGGAGGATCAGGTTCAACCATTTCTAAATTCAATATTTATGTTTTTAATCCAAATATTGTATGTATTTTTCTGAAGGACCTTCCTGGGTATCTTAGTTGTTAGTTATTATCTTATATTGTCAATATTATTGTCTTCAAACATTGTACATGTATGATGAAATGTAATTTAAAAAATGATTGTATATACTATGTAACATAAAAGCCCTTGAAAGACATTATATTGTCAAACAAGGATAATAAAAACTATATTTAAAAAACCGCCGACAGACACGGATGAGGCAGCCGTGCTCAAGCGAATACACGCCGAGACCGGCACAGCAGTACTTGCGCCGAGCGGAGGATCAGCCGACCCCCGCCACTCTACTGGACCCCGCCGCCTACCAGCGCCACTTCACCAGCAAGATGAGCAACGTGGTGAGATCGCCAAAAGGGAAGGACATTTTGTGACCTGTGAGAAAGAAGAGGAGAGAGTTGATATGTAAAAAGGGATCGTGTGTAAGAGATTTAATGTAAATTTATTACTACCGATTAAATTAATGTTAACTGATATGATCTTTCAATGATAGTACGAGTAATAATCCCCAGCATGCATGCATCCCCTCTCCCCTATCAAAGTTTCAAAGGTCAGAAACAACGCCTACCGCCGGACAAACCATGGCGTGGTAGGTTACATGAACAGATATAGGTAACCTACCTTTATAAACTTCGAAAATAAGCGCTTAAGACAATTTTAAGTATATTTTGTAAACTCCTTGGATATTCTGAATGGCTGAGCCGCAATAGGCACTCAAAACTTATTTTCAGCATGCAGAGTTGCCGGAAATGAGACTAGCACCATAATTTTCTCCCGCCCTCTGATACATACTAGGAGAAAATTTAAAGAAAAAAATTGAAACTCCTTTTTTTTAGAAAAATCTTGTTTAAAAATATAAAAATTGCCTTTATTTCAGCCAAAATTACGCGAAAACAACTAATACTTTCTAAAAATTGTCCATGACCTTATTTCAAGATGTCTTAAAAGAACAGATTTTACTACCGAAAAAATCTCCATCTTCAATATTGTAATTGTAGTAAGATGCCAAAGAAATCGAACGTTTGCAATTTTCGAAAAATTAGGCATTTCAACGAAAATTAGACCTGCGCCATTCTTCAACGCTATCCAAGGATACAGCTTAATAAAAAAAATGATGCCATTTTTTAGATGTTTTTAAAACGTAGTTGAGGCTTATAGTACACTCAAAAATGAAAATATAACTTTTAAACTCGCAAAACCCTGAGTTTGTTCAGATCGGTCGGGGAATATCGGTTTTTAAGGAAATCAACCAAATGGTTTAGACGCTAGCTTTGATCTCAGACGGACGTTTTGCCCTCAATCGATTTTTTGGTATCAAAATCCAACAAAATATTAATTCTATCTACACAACGTGTTAGCGGAAGTGATTTACTATGTATAGGAACATTATTTATCCTCCCTTTCGTTTCCAGGAACCGATAATAAGAGTTTTCTGCCGAAAATTCGCCGTTTTCCGTCGCACGATTGTAATACTTTCTCTTCTTACAAAGTAAGGGTGAGAAAGTAAAAATTAAAAACTGACTAAGTAGTTATATAATGTCATCCTGTATGAACGCAGTTTACGTGACTGGGTTAGATAGTTATGGAAGTCTAAATTGTAAAATACAGCAACATCGTGTAAGATTTTAAATTAATTAGTTTGATTAATTTTAATTTGTATGGCGGCTCGGAACAAAAAATACACAAGTATTACCTAATTTTTAAAATAAATTATTAATATGGGAATAATTATGTCCTTTCATTTTTGACGGTTTATTATACGTCTTCTCTCGCGCATTTTGGTTCTTTCGAGCAAAGAAATTATAGAAATAACTTGGGAACTTTCTCAGGAAATTTTGAGAATCTAAAGGGCCTGGATAATCCAAAAATGAAAATATACGTCGAATTTGGATAGATTCGTTCTAGAATCTTCATTTTGGAGGAAATCCTGGAGACGGTTTAGGCGCTATATTTCTCCACAAAAAATGAAAAGGCAAACATAAGGAAAGGTGGATGAATGGTCAATAGACGGACGGTGAATGGGTCGGACGGATGGTCGGACTGACAGATGGACAGAGACACAGACTGACGGATAGATGAACTGACAGATGGCGGACGGAAGGACAGACGGAATCCCTTTAACTGCGTCAGAATGTGACGTGCAAACAACGAATACATGATGGGTTGCCTACCAATCGGGGCAAATGTCACATGTAACTTTGTTATATGAAATATCACACCACACGTTCAGTGGGAAAAAGTGATCCTCCCACAAACCATAGAAGTTTGCTACATTTATTCTTAGTCATCGTAAACATAAATTTAAATTTAGCATCTAAAGAACAAAGAATCCATAAAAATTCATATTGACACATTAAGTGGCTTTTTCGCGCTTTCTAAAACATTTTTCCGAGATAATAACAATTTTGAACCTCCATGTCGGTGTCTTCTTTTCTGGAAACAAGTATTTGATAACAAGCCCCTCTTCAATCCCAGTTTGACTGGTACACTTAATCAGAGCTCAGTGAATGTATTCAAAATTAAGTCGTTCAGATCTATTTTCATGTTTCAGTCACTACTGATCAGTGGCGGCTCGTGGGTATTCGCACGTTCGCATGTGCACACCCAAATTAATTCGGTGCCATTTCTCTTAAACATCTCTTAACAAGAGGAGAATACAAGTCCTCTCAGAGCATTCCCGAAACATGTTATTTCAAAACACGCGCCATTCGAAGCTGCGATTGCCGGTCCGTCCGTCTTTCTTTCGTGAAAGCCTGCGGAGCACACTCGGGAGAATGCGACCGAGGAAACGGCGTCCTAGGCTGCCGCGGGGCTGCAGGGGAAGGAGGGGAACAACGGTGGCTTATGAAGGACTGGAGCATACCCGGCGCGGTGCTCCATCTACGGCGCAGGCGCAGTGGCGATCTCGGGAAATGCCTTGACGTGTCTCGAAGATAAAACACTCGAGTAGCACAAGTTTTTAACAGAAGTATGACATTGAACGAAGAAAGTGTGAGATATCTCTCCACTTAAATGAGCTTTCGCACTAGCGCGCGAAACGCGAACGCATTGCTGTGCACTGTTGCATTCATAAAAATGTTAATAGTATATAATATGTGTATTCTCTTGTGTTTTAAAGTGAGTTGCAATTACAGAACCATTCCGAAGTATTCAAACCCCTAGTGTATTTTGTAAACGTAAGTATTAGGCTACGTTTCAATGTGTTTTGAGAAACCGAAATCAGAGAGTTATTTTTCTGTCAAGGGTGTTTGTGCAACTAACAATGAATAGCGTTGAAAATATGAAACGTAAGAAATCAATGATTTCAATGAAAAAGCCACAGAAAAAAATTGCTGAAAAGAAACAATGGAATGGAATTGTTCGGCATGCTATCAGACGTCATAAGATGATTTGTGTTTGTCATTATTAATGTTAATGTGTGTCAATGCATGCATGTAATGTATATGTGTGTGCGTGAGAGAGAGACAGAGGGAGAGAGAGTGTGGGAAGAAGAAGAAAAACGTTCCACACCCTAATGGCATGACCACGAGCCGCCACTGCTACTGATAGAAAGAATTTCCTATCTCCTTCTTCTCCGATATGTCTCATTATTGCCTTTCCTTTTCTCCTACGCCCCTTTCTTTTCTTTACTCCGTCGAGGTACCTCTGTTTCTTCTTCGTGGAATTTACGTCATCCAATACTATTCTGCTGTGCTCTCTCTCTCCTGAAAGTTCACCTTCTGAAGCCCTGTCTCGGAGCTGTTGTTCAGTTTCATTTCCCTATCTATTCCAATATTACAAGTGCAATTTGAATGTGTTCCGTTACACATAAAATTTGGGTTCTGATGATATTACATTTTTAACATTTGAACAATATTTTATTATTCTATGGTAAGTCCTCCCTCCCTTAAAAGTTATTTAGTACATGCTATATTTTTATTTCTTACTCTTTTTGTTTTGGTCTTTGTTATTTAATGGCCAGTATTTGTCACAAATGTTTTATACAAATACATTGTTTACTTCACGTCATGTATGCATTGGTATGTCATTCCAGAATCAATATTCAATTTATATTTGAAGATGCTTACAAAATATATCCGAAAAGTTGTGTAAAATTGAGGCCTTGCAAAGGCCTTGCAAATATATGAGCTAATTTTTTTTCGGGAAATCAATGAAAACTGTATGAATTCTTAGACGTGACAATCAACCAGAGTTGGTTGAATACAGGCTCATGCAACCTCTGAACGTACAATCTCTTGGTAGATGTTAGAACAACTTGGAAAGTGTTTGGAGCATCACTCTTTTAACTCTGTATTGGCACCGATTTATATGTCAAAACCTGATACATGATTATTTGTTTCAAAACCCTCGTTTGGTACTTAGCTCTTTTGATTTTGCAAGGCATCAATTGCTTACGTGTCTTCAATGTATAAATAAATATTTCACTAAATGTTTTGCCTCAATATACAAAAGAGGATACATAATAATGCCATAATTTAAAATTTGATAATTTGTAGTGATATTTGTAACCACAAAAATACTTAATGAATTTTAGTGCACGTGACCTTCAAAACAAGATAAAAGTTTCTGTCCCCAAGAGATTGCGTAAATATTATCCCCACCGCCTTTTCCTACCCTTTTGAGCAAAAGTTAAGTGTGCGAATATTTCGACAAAGGGTAAGGAAATATACAGGAAAATATCCAACGTTTCTGAAAGCATATATTTTATTCTTCTATATGCATTTTGATTCGTTTCGACAGAGCAAGTATATATTGAGTAACTGAAAGATAAATTTCTTATTAAAAGTGTGCTAGAATTATACAAGGCATATGTTTACAACTTTCAAGAGTCACAATGGTGCGTTGATCGTAGAAAAAAATGGCGGGTGGCGGTGAGGCGGGCAAGGGAGGAAACATGTCGAGGCGGGGGAGGGTAGAGTTGGGAAGGATTGTAGTTTCTTTAAATTTGTTCCTTGTATGTATCAAGAGGCGGTAAAAAACATGGTGCTAGTCCCATTGTCTTCGAAGTCGCCGTATTTTCGAAACTTACAAAAACCGTGAGTCTGCGTGCAGGAGGCTTGTGCCTCCTCGAAAATTTTAAAAGAGGCCCTGTAGCCCTTTTAATATAGAACCTGTATTGAGCTGACGTCTCAACACGAAAGAGTATAGCTGAATAAGGGGGTGAAAGTGCCCCCAAACCAAATCGATAATCGCGATGCTCATACGAAAGAATAAAAAATGCCGTGGATTCACAAAAAGTCAGCCTCCTAGGGCAATCTGTTGCAGAGATACAACAAGAAACGTGTTTTTCATGTTTAATTTTTTCTCAGCTTCTATCGCGTGTATCAGGCTGAAAAAAATTGGAGAGACGGGGAAAAATAGTTAATTTTTAAGATTTTTTTTGCAACCAAACATGAAAAACACGTATCTCGTATCTCTGCAACAGATTGCCCTAGGAGGCTAATGTTTTGTGAATCTACGGCATTTTTTTTATTCTCTTCCATATAAGCATAGCGATTATCGATTTGGTTTGGGGGCACTTTTCACCCCCTTTTTCGGCTATACCCTTTGGGAATTACTTTGAAAAAACCCCTGATCGAGCGGAGATGTTTTTTGAGTTGCTCTTGAGTGAAGTAGCAAAGCGTGTTTTCTTCAGATCGTAAAAAAAAAAAAGAAGTTGCATAGTAAACAAAAGAATTGTTGTTGCTCGTGTGCCGTAAATATTAGAAGAATTATCTACATAGTTAGTTGTATATTTAAGGAAATATCACAGAATATACAAATAACATTGATGCAGATTTTGACCGTGTAGCACCTTGAAAGCAATATGGCCGCTATGTTCCTAATGTGGAATACGAGCATTGTCCTGATGTAGAATATTCCGCATCGCTGCTGTATGTAAAATGTACATGGTTCTTTTAGCTGTAAACACTAAGTTGCATTTTCTA
The DNA here is from genome assembly GCA_964035755.1 of Teleogryllus oceanicus. Lineage (NCBI taxonomy): Eukaryota > Metazoa > Arthropoda > Insecta > Orthoptera > Gryllidae > Teleogryllus > Teleogryllus oceanicus. Next base: position 222,824,495 of record CAXIVR010000001.1, on the reverse strand, counting down.
ACATATTAATGTTGACATTCTATACCGTACTGTGGAGGTGTACAGTCGGAGAGCTCAACAGATTAGACTCAAGTGTCAGAACTACAAGTACCGGGTTCATGTCCCATGTGCAGATAATTCAAAAAAGAATTTCGTCTACAGGAAGTGTCTGTAATATTAAACCAAACATGATTTTTTGCTTAAATAAACGTTACAAAAAAAGATATACACTATTTTACAACACTTTGCCAGATGACATCATGATGAAAAGACATGGGTGAGTTATTGCGCAGCCTATCCGGCTTCAACCAATGAGCTTCATGTACCAGATTGCGTCACAATATTAGCGGGAATTTTAAATGCAGCCAGATACCAAACCACCTTGTTACAAGTAATTGAAACAGATATATGAAACATTTTTAAACCAGTGATGCCAAAACAGTGCATACTTTGTCGAATTTAGTAATAATTATTAAACTATTATACATAATTTTTTCTGAATTACTCATCTCAGTCATCATTTTTTGTAAAACTCATTAAAATGTACACATTTGGTGAAAAACTAAATATTTTCAAGCAATATCAACACAAATTTGACAATTATAACTGCTTTTCATAAAGCTAAATCACAACAAGGAGACGTAATTCACATAAATTCAGCTGCCGAATCGCGACGCGGAAAGCATCGTTGCATTCAAATATGATATTCCCTGAAGGACCAAGTGTTAGAGGAAATCATTTACTATACATGTATATGAATAGGATTTATCCACTTTTTCGTTACCAGGGCCCGGCAATAACAGTTTTTCTGCTGAAAATCCATCATTTTCCGGCGCACGATTACATAACTTTCTCTTCTTACGAAGTAAGTGCGAGAAAGTAAAAAGCGTAGTCTCTCACGCCCTTTTCCCCCAGTTCACTATAGTACACAACTTATTTTTCCTGAAAATACAATCTTATTTAACAGAAAAAGAACATTCGTTTCGAGAAAGAGTACCTTCACTAAACAAACGCATTAAAAATCATTACACACAGAAGAAAACTTCCAAGCAAGAATCCAACCAAAAATCATTATATACAGAAAAAACTTCCAACCAAGAATGATTCGACGTAGTAAATAAATCAACACATATAACGTACATATAAAAATTTTCTCGCGGCTTATAACTTGTGACATTTGCCACCCAGAGGAGGTAGTGCGGCCATCACCAGCTCTCAAAGTCACGTTTTTTGCACATGTCTTGTGTTTGTTTGAGGTTTATAAAAGTTGTTGGAGGGCTTGAAATAATCATCTAACGTTTCGCTCCAAAGCTCGCTTCAAAGCAGAAATCCACTTTTAGTGTATTTTTCTGAGAGTTCTATAATTTTGCTTCCATGATTTTTTAGCACAATAAGAGATCTTACAACGCTTCCTCCATCATTCGACCATGGTCTCTCCCTACCCCTTTTTTCACCAGTCCACTGACGCTCACAACTTGAGTTATTGAAAAAGTACAACTTTCTTTTAGAGAAAAATAGTTATTTACGTAATAAGTCCTTAAAGACTGTTAGAGGACGTGTTACTTACAGTGTTCTTTTTTGTTATTTCTAATTATTCTAGTTATTCAAAATAAACATTTTACACTTTAATGAGTTAAGAATTGCCATTACTCTCGATGTTCTGTAGCAAGAGTTGTTGGTACAGAGTAGCGTTTTTAAATAACAATCGCACTGAGCGGAAGGATCAAACGGGCGAAGAGGGACACATGGAGACAAGTGGGATAAAGCTGGGAAAGGAGGACGAAGAAGACAAGACAAAATGGAACACCAGGGACAAAAGGGGGAATGTGAGAAAAATTAAACAATGGAGACGAAGGAACAATATGACAAATGGGACAATTGAACAAAATGGTACAAGGGGACAAATGAGACATGGAGACAAACGGAAAGAGGACTAATGAAGGACAAAAAAGACAAGGGGACATATTTACCCAAAGATTTATAAGTACTTGTGGAATCTAAATCCGAAAGTCCGCTAAAATATTTTTAAAGACCGTTTCTATGGACGTGATGTTAAAACGTTGTTAGATGTTTGGTAAGGAGCTAAGCGCGTGTTTACCCACGTAAATAACAAAATAACATTTCACTGCGAGAAAGTGAACCTACACATTACAAAAACGTCTTTAAACCATTCTAGGCTGAGAAAAACGTCCAACAAAGAATGATCTCGACGTACTGAAATAAAATCGACACTAGTGGCAGATGCTGGTTGCCCCGAGCTAATAATTAAATACGGTTTGCGTGTCTTCACGTTTGCAACTTTGCCGCCTAAAGGCTATGGTGCTGCCCTCAGAAGCTCTGGAAAAGTCACGTGTTCTGAACATCTCCATAGCATCACAATTTTTCTTCCGGCTAGTTTTTATAAATTATTTTTATACAAATTCTGAAGTTCGTTTCTCACACCGTGCTAATATTTGATTTATTTAACTTTGCATATTATGCTTCCAACGGGACATTCCTTCAACGCATGAATTGTTAAATAAAAAAATGAATTAGGGTTATTTCATTTTAAGGTAAATGTAATTTTTAACTGTTGGCGAAACTGTCATTCGTATCTGGTGAATGCGAATGCGAAGCGCAGGGCCGGCTTGTTTATGGCGCGTGGTGCGTGAGATAGTGTAATTTTAGTTGTGCGGTACGGTCTTCACGTTTTCTGAATGTTTAATTGTATGTAATTTTTCCTTCCTTCAATTGAATTCCTATACAACTTTCTCCCTCTACCATAGATGTATCATCTGCTTGAATCTTTGTGATAACGACGATTTTCGGAGTGGTGGTTGTTTGGAAGTGATTAAAAGTTTCTTCGATAAATATATTTTTCTAATTATGAAGCTCGTACGGTAAGTTGTCTTCATTTTTATACACGTCATTAAGCTGGGAATTTCCTCCCATTAATGTGTAATTTTTGAGTCATAATTGTGTAACGGCTTATCAACTTTCCTCTTGTGTTTTCAGCTTTCTCATGAAATTAAGTCACGAAACCGTGACAATTGAATTGAAAAATGGAACTCAGGTACATGGAACAATAACAGGTTAGTGATTTTTTAATGTATGTTTTGTCTTGATTTTTGTTTGGTTATAGTAACCTCCTTACTGTGTTTAAAGTGAGGTACGTATAGTATATTGGAAATTAGTCTCTCTTAAGTTGTTAAAAATTGGAACTAAAGAACCCGTCTATGATTTCAAGGTCTTCCCAGACTTTGGTTTATTAAATAAAGATACTATTTTCTTCCTAGGACACATTTAGTTTGAGAGGTGGTAATGAAACCGTTGAATACCAAACATTCTTTATTACTGATTTTATACTTAATGTAGGGTTAACAATTTTTGTACAATAACATTTTTTGTGAACCATAATGCGAGAGCTTCAATCTGTATTCAATGGAAGAACATGAAAATTACTTGTGAACAAGTTTATCATTATTGCTTCTCTCTTGGGTACACTGTATATGTCAGATACATGTTGGATTGTTGATTTCTTTGGAAGTGATAGATTTGGTGTAAAGTTTTGTGATAATTTTGTCCCTAGCTTCATAGAAACTAGTGACATCGGCTAATTTGCCTTTTCCCTTTAATCTCAGTGCGATCTTTGTAACTGAGAGATTCAGAGCAGTCCTTTGTGTCACAGTAAAAACCTTGTCAGAATGAGCATTGATAAATTTAGACCATGAAATGAACAAATCATTTAACTTATTTTTCCATAATGTTAAACAACATTACTGTTATATAGAATAAGGCTGGCAAAAATTTGCGTATAAAATGAGAAATATTTGTTTAGTACATGTCTGTGTAAATAACGTCACATGTAAAAGGACTGCAAACTGAAATTTTAACTTGTGTGTAAATACTAACCATAAAAGGATTTCTAAAAGGTTAAAGTGTAAAGGAGATAAATAAATTCTAGTTTACAGTAATGGGAGTTTAATTTTAACATCTACAATAGAAGTGTATGTGAGAGATTCAGCTCAATCGTGGGTGTTCATTTTACAACTGTGATGTTAAGCATTCAGTTCCGTGGAGTATTATTGTATTAATTTGATTAAAAAATTTAAATCTTTTTATTCCACCACCAGAATTGGTTCAGCATTACTTCCATAGGTTTGATTTGGAACAAATAAAAGCGTAAGTAAAAAAGTTTGTGTAACGCTATGAAAATACATTATTTATGAAATTTTTGTTTTGTGGTTATTTACTCAAAACAATGACTGCATAACAATGTGACACATGGTCCAATGTTTATGCAAACTGCCACTCTCAAAAGTCCCAAAAGACGTATTTTTATATTTGAGTGTTACTGTGTTCACTAATGAGAAGGAAGTGATTTCTTTGGAAGTTGCACCAGTGAAAGGAGCAGTGTCGTATCATGATTTTGGGTGAAATGGGCAGTTCATTAGAAAACTTGTATTGGAACCAAGAGTATTTTGCAAATATCTGATCTCTTAACTCTGAGAAGACTGCAATTCAATTCTACTACCCACAATGATGGCGAGCAGTCAAAGTGACTGTTTCAAATAATTATTTATTATTTTGCGAAAATTTCATTATAATTAAAGTTTTATAATACATTTTAGGGTAATGAAAAATATTATTTGAAGTAAATCGTTTATATATTTAATTATTTTGGCTTGCAAATCTAGCTGATAACTAAACTCTTAAAGCCCCACATTTGACACAAATTATTTTACACCCAGAACAAGTGTCATAGTATTTATTGTTGTTATAATATCCTATTGACGCTGCAAGCACTTTATCCCTTGAATGTTTGTTTGTACCAAAACAATGTGTTGTATCGTGTCTGTCTCTCTCTTGTAATGTTTCTTCTGAATTGTTTCTCTTGTGTAATGTTTCAAGTCTGTAGCAGTGGTGCGTGAAGTTCTTTAGCCAGGTTCAGTAAATATGACCGTCGGGATGGATTATTTTCTGGGTATACAAAATTCAGGAATTAATTCCAGTTAAATCAATGATATAAAATACTTGAACAGTCCAACGTCTGGGTGAAGATTTGGAAAGCTAGTGCCAATTGTCATCGTCCCAATCGCTTGTAAAATGAGCAGTCATTTTGACTGCTACTCGTTCCTGAAGATATACAATGAAGAATTAGCTATAATCTCGAAAACTAACACATCAAAAAGCATTACATTGCAGCATTTCTTAGAACATCCTCAAATATTAAAAGTCCTAAAAAATGAATTGATAAATATAGGCACAGAAGAAAACTAAAACTTTAAAAGAGTCAATATTACTACTCCCATCGTTCTAGTGTTAAATTATAAACCTGGCATTGAAGAAGATCTGTTCTGTAATAATTTATTTTTGTTTGTAGGCATTACAAGATAAGAAGCAAAATCTTTTAGTCTAATGCCTTTTTGTTTTTTTGTCCCTCAGTGGGTACAAAAACTGAAGTAATACCATGTTTACATAGCATCTTTATTTGTATGTTTCCAATGTTTGTTAAAAAATTATAAATTACTGTATTTGTTTAAGGTGTTGATGTTGCAATGAATACACATTTGAAGGCTGTCAAGATGACCGTGAAAAATAGAGATCCTGTGCAGTTAGAAACTTTGAGTATCCGCGGCAATAACATTCGTTATTATATACTTCCGGATTCGTTACCTTTGGAAACACTTCTCATTGATGATACTCCGAAAGCCAAAGCTAAGAAGAAGGAAGCAGCAAGAGGTATTATAATTAATCATTATTGTAATGTTACGTAAATGCGATTTCAATAGTTTGTGAGATTTGTGAAACTTAGCAAAAGAATAATAAATGAAATATTTAATTAACACTTCCCACATTTCATCATATCATGACTAAAATATTTTCAATATTTTGTCCTTTGTGTTTCATTTAGGATGGATTTTGACTGTCAGAATGTTCTGTTTTTTTTTTTTCCGGTTAATTATAATTTTGCATGATGTTCATATAGTGGGTCTGCTATTTCTAGCTAAATCATGTGTGTTTGAAATTAACCAATCTTCAATTAATTACATTTCATGAGGTACTTTTGGAATTTAGTTAAAATATTCAATTTTTGTGGTGTGATTTATGTAGAGAAATGTATGTAAATGGAAGATTGGTCAAGTTGTTTCACTATTTGGACGTACCCCATAAAGCATTATTTTTTGTATGCGTTTTGTTTTGTATCTACTTTCCTGTTTCTCAGCCTCCATTCTTGCCTGAAAATTACTCCTTAGTTTACATTTGAATCAAAGGTGTGTTTATTATGTTTTGAATGTATTTATTTTGTTTTTTCAGTTTTGTAGAATAGATCTCAAATTTTTCACAGCAGTTGCTCTTCTTTTCTTTATTTATTTCTTTTCTTTGCCAATTGATCTTTGCATTGTTCTTGATTTGTCATCAAAAAATAGTGAAAGTGTACCTGGCACATGTGTAGAAGTATAATTGTGAATAATAATAATAATAATAATAATGATAATAATAGTAATAATAATTTATATAATGTAAAATATAATAAATTATTATTTCACAATTAAAATATCAAAATTTTATTTAAATTCAATTTGGATACATTAATTGCATTTGCTCATGGTATGTTAGACAAATTACTGATTATGCTTTAAAACAAATACGTACAAGAAATTTAAGTGATGCAATACATAGTTATAAAATTAATTGTATGAGTAAATATATACTTAAAACATGTATTTTAATAATTTCAATAATACATTGGAACAATTAAAACTAATCAAGACTTTTAACATACCATGTTATGGATTTAAATCTGATATAAATTAAAAAAATCATTAGTGTTTTTTAATCATGATTTTTAGAAACTTTATTCTGGATCCCTACCCCACTCTTGCAATATGCAGTTAAATTATGAATAATGGTACCAACAAGCGTGGTTGACAGCTTTTTCAAACTGGAAATTTTCACTCCCAAACATGAGATGTTTTTGCATCAGCAAAGTATCTACAGAATTAATTTTATAGTGTTCATAAAAGCGCACACACATACTGACCCTACTCCTCCCACAAATAGGAAAATAGAGTTCAGTAAAATATGCACACATGGAAACTACATATTTTAATCAGCCTTTCTGTTTCTATCTTAGATTCAATTGTATTCCTCTCCTTTAAATTTTTTGTACTTTAAAAATAGTTTCTCTTAGCACTGTATTGAGAGTCCTTAGGTCTGTTGTCTTTTATGTAACAATTAGTTGCAGTTGTTTCTAGAGTTGATTTGACAGTATTATAATGTATAATAATGAAGAGAAGAAACAGATTAGCACTATAGATCATAAAGTTAATAGAATTGATGAAATAATCTGAAAGATTCTTTAAACAGAAAGGTTAGTTGTTTTGGACAATACAAAACTGGGTCCTGAATGCTAGCTTTCTGCTTGAAGCCAATTGCTTCATCTATTATTGTCTTGTCTTATAATTTTATCACTGTATTGTGATTATTTTTATTTTCAAATAGGTTTTTGTGATTCACGATAACATTAATATTCTCCATGAATTTTTAGGAAAGGGTTGGATTAAAATGGCTTTATTATTGAATAAACTAGCAATTATAAGTGGAAGTAGCGAATCAGTGCATCATATTTGTAATCCATATGTTCAATTTATGTATCACATCTTTGTAGATATGTTAAGTGAATACACACAAATTTTAAATTAAAATAATATTTCAATACACATACAACTTGTATATAGCAGAGAAGAACCATCAATGAAGTTAATGTTGTGGTCTTGTGTGTTAAGATTACCTTGTGAATGCATTAATTTCACTAGAATAGTACAGTTATTGTGGTTTTAATGTTTTGACTCTTATAAATGTATGGTTCTGTTGCATGAGAGCTTTTTCTGCTGGTTGCTGGCTACTTAGTTATTTTGCTGATTTTTCAGGTGCTGCCCGTGGTAGAGGACGTGGTCGTGCACGAGGAAGGGGACGAGGCAGAGGACGCGGAAGACGTTAATACCTGTATGCGTGTGCATTACAAGATGCCAATTGGGAGTTTTTTATTAAACTTTTATATAATGTGTTTTTCAAAAGAATTTCTTTTTGCATAGAAGTGATATTGAAGGTCCGTTTTTAAAAGTGGAGTGCATTTCAAACGAGTATTATTTAGGAATGGTGAAATTGACATGTAATTAGGCATTTGAATTTTGTATCAATTTCAATTTAGGAACCACACAGAAATTTTCTGTGGTATGCAGGGCCCGCTGAAGGACTTTCTGCAGCATCCTGCAAAGTGTGAATATGGACCTATTTATCTTCAGAAATAGTTTTTGTTGCAGTATACATATATTTTATATCAGAAAGGTTCATCATTCATTAGAAGTATGTATGAGTAAAGGGCATCAAATTCTGTTTTTTCTTTCCCAAAATTGGGTTATATACCTAATTTCAGAAACATTTGAATCGGAACAAATTTCAATCCCTACTGTAATTTTTCAGTCAGAGCATTTGTACATAGAGTATTCATTTGACAGGGCCATAATGAAAGTTTCAATATCGTTTAGATCACTGATTAGTGAAGTTTTTTGGAAGTTAATGCTGAACTGATGGGCTATCCCATCAACCTTATTTAAAGAAATTAAAATGTTTCATAGTTGTCACGATTGGGTCTCCAGAAGCTGCATTTCTTGCTACAGCCTTAATGTGGCCCTGGTGGCATATTTCTGTTTTTATGCTATAAACCCCTTTGAGTTATGGGTATTGACAAAAATGCTGTGTTGTAACTTATGAAAGTGTTCAGATTGTGATACAATCCTAGGAATGTGACCTCCAAACGTCTAGAAATACTTAATGATCAAACTTGTAATTTCTGTGAAAACTGTGTGAAAGTTTCTAAGGATTTGTAGGATCTGAATGTGTGTCACTATTATTTGTATTGTGATATAGCTTACTTAATAGAAAAAATTTTAATTAATTCTTCCCATGTACCATATTCCTAGTTCCAGAATAGGTTTTTCTTCTTTAGTGCTTTTAGTCCTTTAAAATAACATGGATGACTGGTTTTCATAGTCAAACTTTATAAATGATGGTAAAAGAAAGCAAGTACAGTTGACTCCGGTTATAGTGAACTTATGGAGACTAACGTTTTTGGTTCACTATATCCGATGATGTCAAAATTATGTAGATTTTCTCAACAATGGTTGATTTTATTGATACTGAGATACAGCAAAATCCATTAACAGCACAAATTGAACATTTCAATATCTTTATTTCACCTTAAAACTTCTATTGTTTTCAATTGTTTGCTGCATACATTTTTCATTAGTAATTTGTCTAGGTCCTCCTTCAGAGTTCATGCTCTCTCCATACTCCCTTCTGCATTGTCCACTATCTGAGTAATGAAATGCAGTCATTGCAGTAGTGCAGTCTTCATCTTGATCAGAATGTCAAATTTTCTTTGTTTGTGGCATGTTCTTATTTAAGACATTCAACACTTAGTCCTTGTTTTTAATAAACTACTTACAGTAGACTTGCTTTGTTCCGAACTCTTTACACCTTGTTTGTGCACTGACTGTCCCAAGTTCCGTTTGAATGCCCTTTTACTTGCTATAATAATAACATTCAAAATACTTAAAGTAGCAGCATAGTGCAAGCAGCTGATGAAACTGAATGCTTTTTGTGATGCTGTGAGTCTCACAAGGTTGGGGCAGAGGCCATGTCCTGTCGCCTGCCTGGAACACAAGGTGGTTTATCATGTGGAATCGCAAGTAACATCCAAGTTTGAAATTGAAGCAAGCAGGCATGCGTCACCCCCACCAGATGTAGCCCAGCCAGGACATGGCCTCTGTTTCCAAAGTGAAATAGTGGCACAAGGTCATCCGTAAGGCCTCCATTCCATTTCTGCTTCCTGTCCCTCAGGGGAGACTTCGTCGATGACGACCTTTGACTGAGAATATATTTTCCAAGTTGCCTAGTGTTCGACTTTGCAGCACTTGGGTGACATTTTCCAAGAGGGAATTAATTTCAAGGACATTGCATTTACTATGTTCACTGCAGCTGAGGTTCAGAGTTCACTATAACTGAATCTTCTTGTACTTATTTGTAATGAATTGAAATGGGACCAGTCACTTAAGTTCACTATAACCAGTCATCTCTATTACCGGACGATGTGCTTGAAAGGTTTGAATTAATTTATTACAACCTTTTCTAGCAAATGAGAAATGCTTCGTTCCAGGAAGCATTTAAATAAAGGAGATTGCGTAAATGATATGAAGATGTTTGTAAAAACCTGTGTAGCAAACTGAAATCATAGTGGTAGTTTTATAAATAAAAAAGACAGACTGAACAGAATGATGTGGGAATGATGAAGTATTAAACAACAACCAAAAAAAAAATGCCTTACACAACTGGTGATAGATATGGCACTCCTCTTCAGATTATATTTAAGCAGAAGTAATTTCAGTGAGTTTCATAAGCATGAATTATATAATATAGGTATTCATATGTCATGTTAACAGATTTTTAATTTAATGCAACCCCTTGATTACACTACGAGTTTTCCCTAAATATTACAATATTTTATGGACATTGGCTCTTGTCTCCATAAACAAAAGGTGGAAATGCTTATCTGTTCCTTGAAGACTTGATTAGTGAAATCTCCCTGCTCTGGTAGATGCCACTGTAGATCACAGGTTGGTTGCTGGGTAGCATTGCCAATTTGAATGCTCTTTGAAAGGTTTCTTCTGTTGAATTTGTGATGAATTTTTTGACACTACATATTCATTATGAATATTTTTTTCCACTTAAAATATCCTGGTGTGCTTTTTTATTGGCTAAGGACATCTTTTAGTATGATTCTTTTTTTTGGTGTGTGTGTTTGGGCATTAGTGCGCATTCATGAAAGATCAATGTATTGAAAATATTGAATTTTCTATCAAAGTTATTACACGTAATTGTCACCTACAGATTAGTTATCCAAATCAGACCATTTCAAAGTATTTCAGATAAGAGGGGAAAAAATTAATTTATTGTCCTACACTTTTGGATAACAGGAAAATACTCATTTAAATGAATACTCATTAAAAATTCATCCTTGGTTTTAATGCTACATTGTCAGTAATTGCAAGACTTCACCATGATTATCTATTTCAAAAAACTATTCAAACCTTTTGAATGAACTATTATATTACTACAAATTATATTTGCAAAGGAATGGTTTGAGGCCTTATTTTCTAATCTACTCTGGAACTGTCTGAAAGTATGAGTGTAGAATAGCACATGCTCAACACTTTAGCTTCCCTAGCAACAATGTCTTCATGACAAATGTAACTACTCATCTAGTAGAAAATTTAACCGGCTTCAAAATTCTTTTCAATTTTCAAACATCCCATAAACTTGGTTGTTTTTTAAGGATTTGGAAACCACAATTGGAATAATTGCACTAATATAACAATATAAACATTGATTTTGTTGGGCAGCTTTGATTTTTTATATATTTGTCAGCATATGTGCCATCACAGTTTGTATTAGAATTTTTCAAAGTTACATATTTCATTGCTGGAAAAATATAAGAGCAAAAAATCCATGTAGGTATCATCCTGGAAGTGGCATTCCCTAAGGAACAAATATATGTTGTGACATGCAAAAACTTCTGTATATCTGATTTGTTCGATCTTCCATATTGTGCAGATGGGTTTGAGGACCATTCAATTGAAGGGCTCAGTAGAAAAAGAATCTAGTCTACATTTTGGGATGTTTATGGTTTTACTAGAACTTTTGGAAAATAACACACTAACCCCACAGTACGAAAATCATGCTAGAATAAGTTTTTCCATATCTGAAGGCAACGTTCTACAAATGTTTTGTTTAATATTTTTTCCAATTCCATAAATATTCTCATCACTATTCTCAAAAGATCTATATATCCATATCCATTACTAATGTTTATGCAAACACCTACACCAACAACCTATGTCCAATTAAAATTAAACAATTTTCAGCATACGTACTATTCACATCATATTGCATAAATTATATCTGCTTGTATTGATCCTTTCAAAGATTATCTTTTTTCTTATTTTGGAGATGACTCAGCAATCAGCTGCCTATTTCATTTGCACCATGTATGTATGCAATTTTGTTTTGCAAACAGTACATAATGTTACTGCACAATTTGGCCAGCACAATCTTTTGAGTTTGAGTTATGTTTTCCTCAGTATTTGCCTTCATTCTTACATTTCTTTTCTATTTTTTAGAATATTGTTTTCTTAGTGTTTTAAGCACTGAATGTGCATTCTTGTTTATTACAACCCCCATGTAACAACAGTAGTGAGCCATACTGATTCATTACGATTATAAGAAAGTTTTCTTTGTTATTCTATTCGCTAGTTAACAAAGCAATTAACTGATAAGATGCTTCCATCGACATGCGAGGTGTCCCTTTTTTGACTTGAGATTGCAGGTATGCTGATGAGCGTAAACATTTAAAAGCTGTACTGTAAACCTTGACTTAAATAACGTATTACATTAGTTGAAAATTGATTCAAGTTTCATGTAATCAAATTAATTCAATTTCAGAAAAAAAATACATGACAGTCCCTTTTTGCTACAGTCCTTCAATTATTTTCTTTCAATAACATAGTTTTGGAGGGTTTAATTGCAACATTGTTTCTTGCACATTGAAGTTATGGTAAAGAAATAAGGCTTCAGTTTCGGAACCCCCTCCGCACAGTTGGTTGCCAGTGATCTGAAGAATAATTAATTCCAATTTACTTTTTCAGTTTCCATGTTAAATGAAGCAAGAATAAGATTGAACTTGTCACTCTTGGTTTTCATTATGTACAAGATATAGACGCAAAAATTTGAGCACCTAAATATAAAAACACAATCTATGTAAGAGTGGGTAAATATGAAAATTGAACACATTTTTATAATAGTATATGCCAATGAACACTCGACTTCTTCCAACTGCTTACAGGGAATGCCAAAAAAAGATGAAACGATATATATGTGCACTTTTGTTTCAAAGAAATCATTTCTTTTTATCTGCTAAGCACAAATTATTTCAGCCTAACACTTTCAGTTCTATGCCTGAATGTGGCTTTGGCTCAAGTTTTAATCTCGGTGGATTGAGCTCAAGTTAAACTTGGGGATCACATATACAAAGTGTTGTCGCCAATAACTAGAAATGTTAGGTCTTTGGTTACATGGAAAAACATCAGGCTCCTCATGTTCCTCTATGTATACAGGATGTTATAGTCAATTACCACAGATTAAAACTACATCTGTACTGAGTTTTTTTCTATCTCCTGTATCTATTCTGTGCAGAGTCCACCTCTGCACATTTCACCTTGAAGGTCGTTGAATGATGATCAACATGTTGGCATTTTGCATAGGATGCAGTGTCTTCCAGTCTATATATTGGTGCTGGTATCAAAAGTCTATACTTTCATGTATAAATTGTGATTCAATATGTGATTTAGTACATAAAATTTTTTGGGGTCTGTAAAAAAAGGGTTTTCTTCAAATTATGAGTATGTAGATTTCATCGAACATTGAGTTAATATTTTTCTCCTGATTAACTAATTTTTGAAGTTTTATTTGCTATGAATTTCATCCACTTATCTCTAATTTATTACTTTTTAAAAATTCTCAGGATTCTGGAATTAACATGGTAAAAGGCTCAGGTTTGAAAGTGCTAATTGGTGCCTAATATCACTATTAATTTCAAATAAAATTATACAAGATGCAAATTTATGCATACACTTCTCGTTTGATATGCATGTTTTCCTGTCCTGTATTTCAGATGGGAATAAGTGGGATTTGAACTATTTCATCTGTGAGATTGACATGCCTTAAACTTGGCCAAAAAGAAAATTAGTACGTTTTTAATAGCAAACTCTTCAAATAAATATCTACTAAGTTCTCATTCAAGCTCATAAACTTTATAATTTTCAAATAATTTTTTTTTTTTTTTTTTTTGGTGCATATTTACATGTGCATCAAAACCTTCTGTATTTTTGGAACCTTAAATAGAATGCAGCTAGAATCCACTATTGTAGCCAGGTTCAATCCACAAAGAATTTATGATGGGCAAGGAGAAAACAGATTTTCCCGTTCACTCTGCCTTTTGTACCACCAGTTCTTCATTAGCATTCACCACGTCTGTATCAACTATTCATTTGATTATCACATATGGGGCTTTAAATGACCTCGGTTGAAGGGCCCTTAATCTAGTTTTTGATTTGTTAGTTTGGGGTGAGTGACTATCAAACTTTAAAGTTTAGGTTCATTGATTATTTCATGTGTCAATGCATGTCAACTGCTATGGTCATTAGTCTTGTAAGTGTAGTTCATGTTTTTTACAAGTGTCCATAATCCCCCCCCCCTCCAGATGGTGAGATCTGGCACTGTCCTACGCATCGGCTTGCGGGGTTTTACCCCGTATATCTCCCACACAGGATACCTCTCCTACCAGGACAAGCACTAAGCTCCTGACGTGTAGTAATGTGTATGTAAGTGTGTGCGAGTGTAGGGAAAGGAAACATTGTGCGCGGTCCATGGCCCATTTCTTAGGGTATCGCTCTGACAATCGCCTGGGATTGATTGGAGAATCCATGGTAAACTACTGATCAGAGCCACTAGAATTTTCCTCCAGGTAGTAGCTGACTTCAGCCTAGCTATCTAGATAGTGTCAAAAATCCTGCCACCCTTGAACCCTAGGATTTCCCAGTCACAGGCACTGCATGTCAGTTGATGCCCTTAGCCAGTATTAGTTTGGAAAAGAATGTGTGTTTTGATATTTAATTATAATAATCCTTTATAGCCCAACCAAGGAGATTATTCTGGGAAAAGCATGAAAAGCTATGATAGAGTATGGATTTTAGAGGAGTGAAAACTAAAACTGCCTCTTCAGTGACAAGAAATAAATATTTAAGATGCATTACTTTACTACAGGAGTTGGTAAAAAATAGTATAGGTGACAATAGTGAGGCTTAATGGAGAGGATACTCGTAATGACAATTTAAATCTACAATGTATTGTCTCTCCACTGTAAAAAATGGATTTTATCAATATCAAGACGCACAAAAACACGTTTTCAGCTAACGGGAAGAAATTTATAAATTACACAATTTGGTTGTGAAATCAGCAAACAAATTTTTTATGACGGGTGCAGACTGGTTCGGTTTGTATTTTTTTTTATTAAAATGTTTTTTAATATGTAAATTATATAGAAGATAAATGATAGTCCCCTGCAGTTTCTTTCCCTAATATCATGACACATGCTAACAGCTTTGTGCAAATAATATGTTTGTCCATTAAAATCTTGAGTTTATTGATTGTTTCTAGGTTCACAGCTTGAACTGATGCTTCTGTGAGTTTTATTTTGGGCAGCTCTAGCTAATGATAGTCTGCTGAGATAACCCAATAAATGGTTGTACACAAAATAACGTAAGTTTTCTTCCCCTTAAATGTGGAATTATTGCTCCCCATGACGATTACTTCAAGTAAAAATATGTACTCTGCGTAAGCGAGCAACAGGTTGGAGGATTCAGCCTACCATCATGACATATCTGGACGAAACTGATAGAAGGAGCTGGCCTTCAGCGTCGGCGTGCACAGCTGTACTGGTTGAAGGGCCAGCCATACGTGTTGCCTTATTTAAGCATTTCTTATTGATGTTACAAGTTACTGATCGTTCACGGGTATAGGATGGGTTATGCGTAGCACTTGCTATTAATAGATTATTCAGTATTTATTTTTGATCCAACAACAGATCTGTATATTTACCTGCACAACCTGACACCATAAAAATGAAAATAATTGCATAAAAACTACGCATTTAGAGATAATTAAATTTCACAATAAATTACACAAAAAGCCTCAAATGCCTTTAAATTCTGCAGTCTGACAGTTAATACGGTAGATATACATACATCAATAATGTCTGCATTGTTGAATAAAAGTTATATATTATAAGTTTATTATATATGTATAATGAATATTCCGAAACAGCATGTACGTCGCGACTCGTAATTTTCTAAGTAGGGAAGGCTGCAAATGCATTGCGTGCATAATATTTCTATACATAATCTCTTCAGATACAGGCATAAGGGAGTTGCGCTCCTAGCACAAATTGAGAAAACTAGTTAATTCTCAATGCTACTCGCTGAGCTGCATAGTAATGCTATCTGGTAAGCACACCCGTCTTCAGACCCTACGCCCCACCCTTGAAGGCTGCCTAGCCACAGTCTTTGTCTGCCAGTAAGCCTGTACAGTGAATGCATGACATCACGCTCTGTTGTTTTACACAGGCCTTAAATATTGTTGAAGATATTACAATGTCTTTGAAATTAGTGTTTGGACATGCAAGTATGACTGCTGAGGAAAAATTATATAAACCAATAAATTCAAATTCTGATTTAAAACTTCTATGAAATTTAAAGAAAAAAAAATTGTGATTCAAGAGCAGAAAATGCAGAATTTGACCTCACATTGGCTCAGCTTTCATCTTACAAATATGCTCCAATTACATCTGGTGATGTAGTAGAATGTTCAAAAAGATTCATTTCTCACAAAAGGATGAATTTGACTGAGTAAATTTTAGTAAAATTGTTTATTGTTCCTGTCACAAAAGGCAATGAAAAAAATTCCAGGCTAAAATTTGAATGTGCATGTTTTGTCAAATTTTATCTGGCATTTGTGTGCAGGTTTTAGCATTTTAAAGGGCTTGAGAATCTTGTCTAGTAATATTGAATTGTTTTATTTCACGAGGAAAGTATTTTGTTCACTTGGCTAGGAAAATGTTTCGGAAAATTATCAAGGTCAATGCAATTACAACAGTAACGACATTTCTTTGCCCAAGAATCATTAACACAATCTGAAATATTTTTCTCTGGTAATTTTGAAGATGAATAATAGCCAAAATCATTGCATGTTTGAGCATGCCGTGTTATCCATACTATATGCCACAAACAGCAAACCCCCTAAATTATGAAAAACTTGAAATCTCTTTTTCTTGGAAACCAAAGTACAAATTTATAATCTTTCAAAAGAAAATTGCAGATGGTCACACTCCATGAACTTGATTCGGAAATCTAGTTGTAAAACAATGTCCTCAAAAACCTGTATTTTGAAGTTAATGACACTTTTCTAGTGGGAATGTGAATTTTTTATGTTACTTGTACTCATTTGTAGTCATTCTGAGAGCACTACATAGAACACATTGAAACTATAACCGACTTATAACACAAGTTATACTACCTAATGAGAATTTTAAGATAACTTGCCTGGTCAAAAATGATACACACTAAAAAAATTGAACCATTAATGTATATACATTTTGTGAATGTTAAGTATGAATGAAATCACAAAAGTCCATGATGCTTGCAAAATTAGCAAACTATATATTGGCATCACCTTCAAATACATGTTCATGATCTTGTCATAGAATGCAACAGGCATTTAGAATTAACAATATTCATGAATATCTGCATCAGTGAACCATCACCTGTTTCAATTATCAATTTCCAGCACCTGTGCCAAAAACTACCTGAAAAATAAAATAAATACAATAGTATTTGAAAATATAATTAGTGATAATTATTGAAAATTTAAAAAAAAATACAAAATGTTTTACAGCAGTTTATCTTTGATTTGAGGAATGCGTAATTATTTTGTTCGATTATTTACAGAACATGATAGGCTTTAGTCTCAATTTAAATACAGTAATCAAAATTCTGTACACGTATAATATTTGGGAATACTACACAACAATTAATTCTACAATATTTAATTGCCATTAATGACACTTCAAGATTATATTAAAGTTATTTCAATGAATTGGCAACATAGTAAACATTTGTTTTTTACATTATAATACGAATTTGCAATGCTTTATTGAGTGTTAAAAACTAATCAAATAACAACCTTTTTTTTTAATAGGTACTTTTTTTACTTATAAAAAAGCACAAATGAATGCAAAATAATGAGTTTGAAAGCCAATCCCTCTGAATCCACTTTACAGCATAAGAATTTGAATTGAAAGGATTTAAACCGATGATGTAAAACGAAATAATTGTTTATCTTGTTCGACATAAGCTTTTAGAGGAATTTTACAATTTACATTAAAATAACATTGAGCTGGATTAATGGCAAGTTTTGTACGTTATCCGTGTATGGGTCCAATAGAAACCCATATAAACTAATATATGCCTTTCTATTATTACAACTTATGATAGAAATATATACGTACCTAAAAGTTACAATTCCATTCCACCAACCGGGAGCGGTAGCTCAGTGTATCAACTGATGTCACTGCAGCGCATCTGACCGGGAGGTCCTAGGTTCCAGTCCTGACGGCAACAGGATTTTCGACACGCTTTTCAGCTGGGTCGAATTCAGTTGCTGTGTGGAGGAGAATTCTAGCGGCTGACTGCTCTGATCGGTAGTTTTCCGTGGTTTCTCCGACCAAACCTGGCGAATGCCGGAGCAGTACCCTACCAAACGGGGCACGGACCGCGCGCGATCTGTCTTTTCTCTTCCTTGTCCTATCCTCACCCCTTACACTAACATGCACTACACTACCACATATTCCAGGAGATCGGTCGGGAACTTAGAGCTTGTCCCGGCTGGGGCGGTACCCCACTGGTGGGAGAGTCCTGGTTAGGGGGAATCCCCACTAGCCGACGGTAGGTCGGCGCCGGATTTCGCCATCCAGCGGGGGAAGATCACCGCCATTTCCCGCGGAGAAGCATGCACTACACTAACTACCAAACGACTAATGACCAAAGCAGTTGACGCGCCCGGAAACACGAAAAAATCAATCAATCATTTCCACCATTCTTTTAATCTTACTTGACAATTCTTGCTTGATTTCAAATAGGCGGTGTAAATGAAGGTATCATTTTCTTTCGAACTTCATTCGCCCGTTCACTCCCAATGAAATAAGATTTTCACTTCAAAAAGGTAATTTAGACTCTGTAGTCTGGCGCCTATTAAAAGATATCCACCAATATCCTTTAGATTATAATTCACACTGATGCAGCACGGTAAGTTTCAATACGGTACCTTCCAGTAAACTCTTAGTAAGTTCAGCGATTTGCTTCATCCACGACGCATTCCTATGTAATAACAAACTGAAAACTTTCAAAACGAAGCGCTTTTCGCCACTTCGAAGAAATTTTCCTGAAGGGTCGGCCATTCTTTTAGACCTTCCAAAATGAACTGAATAGCATGTCCTGGCAGGTCGATCGACGGCGCGGCGCCGCGGTCCAACGAGCCGGGTCCCACGCTCGCTTCTGACCCTCGTCAATCAGCATCGCTGATATCAGAGGTACTTATCGCCCAGCAACACGCATGCAGTTCACAATGATCTCCTTCGTTGCAGTAATTTTGATGCAAGGTTAATTTAACAAACGATGACTCAAATTAATTCTTACGTAGAAAACCTACACTTGTACTTCTTTATATCAGGATATTTTTTAAGATGAACGGATAATAATGCGTTGTGGCCAGGCTGCAGCAAGCTTTGGCGCGCGCGCGTATCTTCCTGTTCCTCCCCCCACACACACTTCCACAAAGCCCCTCAAGGTGTGGGACTGGTAGCTGATAAACATATAACGTAATTAGTCTGCCGTTCGACATTTATATTTACATGTGTAACAACGCAGACAAAAAATAATATAATTATTAAAGTTTGTCTGAAAGTTCGTTTCCGTTTTGAGCAAGAATGACAGATGTTTTCTTTGCTTGATAAAGCCATAATTATCGTATCATGCTTCTATTATGTAACTGAAATAATGTGATTTATATACACACATTTGTTTAACAGATTTTGAATGTTTTTAAATGTGTATTTTCAATACTAATTAATCTAACAAGGTACCTGGCTGCTGTGGCCAGCTACTGCTCTGCAACATGATTAGGCTTGATGAGGCCGACAGGTCCGTTTATGAAGGAACATCAACCTCTCAGAAATCACAGGTCGGTTGGTCCAGCAAGGTTGACTTTTATCTTAGATGCTGTCGTAACCAGGAAAGGGATCGTTTCCATGTTGTCGCGGCAGTTATCAATGTATCAAATATTCCATGCAGTAATCAAATATTCCATGTTGTCGCGGCAGCCAAGTTGTCGTTTCCATGTTGTCGCGGCAGGAAGTAATAAGAGCAAAAATGTATTGCTTATTTGGGTTTTTTCTCCCTTTCAAAATTCAAAATTTATTGCTTATTTATCCTTGAAAATAGATTTTATTACATGGGAGTTTTTGTTTTTTTTTTCTCCTTTCAAAATTCAAAATTTAAGTAGTATATGACTTAGTGTAGGGATCACAGAATTTTGAAAATGTGCACACAATTCCTTTTCCCATAGCACGTCATACGCAGTTTTAACTGTTTTTTTTACGTAAAATAAAAAAAATAAAAAGGAGTAAAGCAACAAGGTCTCCGTTTCGCATACGGTTTTGTGTAACTATTGATACCTTGTTGCGATCCGATGTTGGCATCCTTTTTTGCAGTGTAGAATTCCTAATATTTCGTTACAATGTACAGTTCTAATGCCTTACCGAATTTACTTTCAGATCTGGACAAAATTCCATTTTGCAGCCAACTTTTATTATTTTAAAATTTAAAAACTAAATTTTAAAATTTGTTTTTTAAGGAAAAAATTAAGAAAAAAATTATTTTTTTCTTTCTGAAATTTTGTCACGGGAATACTGTTTTTGTTGCAATTTTCCTTTCTTGACAGGGTTTCGGATATTGCAATTAAACTCTTATCTTCTCTACACTGATTTCGCAGACACTTTAACTATTTGAAGAGCTTAAATTGTCATTTCCTTGATTTCCACTGTTTTTACCATATTCGCTGGACGTTCCCGTCTTGGAGATTTTCTTTTCTTAAAATCGTAATCAGAAAGATTAAAAGAATTTATCAGGTATCTCGTATGGTAATCGCCACTCATATTGTAGTGTACACATGATTCACAGAGCAAACTCTAGCAGTCTTCTCTTTATAAGATGCGTATTGCGGCTGGTGTTCAGAAAATGTTACTCGTCTCTTGACAAGTGGTCTGTTGTATTTCACGAGCAAGGTGAGGAGGGTACTCCGTCCCTAGAATGCAAAGGGACTCGGCAGGAAAATTCATTTCGCTGACGAAAAGCAGTAGTAGAATACGTTTTGCTGTCACCCATCCCTTCTAGGGACAAAGTGAACATATGGGTTAGTAATAATTCTTGGAACCCTAATCAGGCAGACGGTCATTTATTTTATTGTTCCTCTGGCCTTGTATCGAAGGCTTATCGAACCCAATTCGTTACTGCAAGGGCAGGAAGCGCGCGTCCACAAACTTATTTTTTTTTTCTGTACGTGTTCAGTGCCAACTTTTTTCTTGTTGTATTTTCTAGAAAATTGAACAAGGAATAAGCCTATATTTTTTCAAATGTTTATCTCGTCGAGTATGTATAGACATTTTATTTTTTAAATGAAATATTTATTTTTTGTAAAAGTGATTTATAGAGGAATTTATTCCTCTGTATAACTCTGAATAACATATTATAATGTACACATTATATATAGTTTGTTAATGAAATGACACCTTTTTTGTCCATGTGTTCATAATGTGTAATAAATAAGTTTTTTGGCTTTCTGAAAAATGTTCATTTTGGCACGTAGCACTATAATTCAACAGCTATTTATTACTGTTTTAATAATCGAATTCATTTTAATTGATCATCTTTGTATTTATGTTGATATGCTGAACAATGACGAGTATGTGTGTACATTATTTCTCTGAAACATTATTTCATTATGTGGGCCGGAGGGACGCAAACATCTCATTTTCCTAGCGGGGCAAAATAACCTAGCGCCGGCCCTGCGGGCCCTTATAACGAAACAGTTGATAAATCTGGC
The DNA here is from genome assembly GCA_964035755.1 of Teleogryllus oceanicus. Lineage (NCBI taxonomy): Eukaryota > Metazoa > Arthropoda > Insecta > Orthoptera > Gryllidae > Teleogryllus > Teleogryllus oceanicus. The sequence goes on along the minus strand of CAXIVR010000001.1, from coordinate 222,802,646 downwards.
TCCTACCTGACAATTACTTCCTCTAATATATGTAGTCATAATTTCTGTTTTGTGGATCCTTGATTCCAAAAAAACGATTGACGACAAAGATCTGTATGTGGTCAACGTTACCGCCTAAACCGTTCTGAAGTTAGTCTCCAAAATTGATATGCCCCGCTCGATCTCAGCGAACTCGAAGCCCACGAGTTACAACCGGATATCTGAATTCGTTGGGAGTACTTCACATGAAGCCTCAACATTTTCAAAAGCGGCTCCTGGACTTTGCCCTCAGAGAGCGTAAAGAACCTTAAAAGAATGACACAGGTTATATTTTCGTTCAAATCAATGTTTTCGAAAATTGCTTAAGTTCAATTTTATCGACGTCTTCCTACAACTACAATATTGAAGATAGAGATTTTTCCTGGTTTCAAAGACATTTGGAAATTCGATGATGTACAATTTTTCGAAAATGTGGTTGGGGAATTTTGTGAATTGAAAATGTGGAAATTTAGGGAATTTAAATTTTTGGAATTTTTTCCTCGTATGTAGCAAAGAACAATAAAACATGGTGCTGGTCTGATTTTTGACGAACTCTGTATTTTCAAAAATTAACTTTGCAAAAGTACTATATTGATTATAGAGATTTTTTCATACATAAATTCTGTTCAATTAGATCTTTAAAAAAGGTTAAATGCATTTTTTTAATATGGTAGTTCTTGAGTAATTTCTGCTTGAAGTTAATACAATTTACTCCTTAAAAATTTCTCAAAAATTGCTCATTTTCCCCCATGGATAGAGCAAGGGAAGCTTAAAAGAATAGCTCAGGTCTCATTTTCATTGAACTCTGAATTTTGGAAAATTGTAAAGATGGAAACAACACGAGAAATGATGTGCCATTGGAACCCCTCTAGTTCATAGTGTAATCCCTTCTTCAAAGATCTATTGGAGAATAAGAATTTTTCCATGGAAATATCTTTAAGTAACTTTGTGTGCATTATTTAAAAAATATGAGTTGTTTTTGCATGAAATATAGGCAATTTTAAAAGGGGAAAGTTGTATTTTTTTATTTTAAAATTTTTAAAAGTTGTATTTGAGTATTATAAAAAGTGTGGGGTCACAACAGCTCATACTTTCTCATTGTATTTGTAATGACTACTTAATATTCTACTACACGAACCTGCAAAAATTGTTTCCCACAAGAATTTTTCTCTCCGCTGAGATTCAAACTCAGAAAAGAGCGTATTTGATTGAGGAATATATTTTATATATATATAATTGAGGAATATATTTATATATTTTAATCTTCAATATTGTAGGTTTGTGATTTTAGAAACTACAAAGAGACAGTCAAAAATATTTATTTACGATTATAAGTGGGTATTGTGAGACTTACATAAACAAAATACCCTCAATAATAAAATTATTACACTGTTGAAGATAAAATCTTCAAAAGAGATTTCCAAGTGGTAAGGTCTTTTGTAATCGTTTGTCTTGATGTTGCACTCAAAATGAAAGAATGTTTTGGAAATAAGACATGAGACCCATTCAAAGCACATTACCACTGTTCAGGGAATGCAAACAATTAAACAAAACATAGTGCTGTAAAGAAAACGGGTTTCTATTAAAATACTAATATTACCAATGGCTGAATTTATCATTCCTCTTACAATTTCAATTTCATTTGCCCACGACTGGGTGTAGACTCTGTGGGCCTCCAAGCACAAAATTGTATTGCACACACCATGAGAAAAAATCTTTAAAGAACAAAAAATCACTAATTATCATAGAATAAATCCTTGTTGAAATCTGATGTATATTAACAAATTATTTACAAAGTGGCAATTACATTTTTAATTTATCGTTTACAAATGCATGTTTAGTTTCTTACTGTTCCATTCAATTTATTTTTAAATTCAAACATCGTAGTTTAGTCAACTATTTGATTAATGATTATGAAGTTTTTAATAATATTTATTTTAAAAATTCCGGGCAGTAATGGGCCTTCTTATTTTGCTAGTAGAGAAATCCAGCTCTGTATTTACTTATACCTTGAATGGTTGATAATAACACAAAAATAAAAATATTTTATCATTTGAACACATTTGATACCATTCGAAAGTTAATTGAGGAGCTGAACTATACTAAATGTTGCTAAGGTATCTTGCAAGCGTGGTGTAGAAGGCAATGGCATCTACTGTGTATCTCACATAATAAAAGAGATATAAATAATTTTTGAATAATTAATCATTCGAATAATCAAATAAATAGGTAATCATGTTCAGGAGCTAAAATCATAAACCTTACATATGGCACAATATAAAATAATAATGCTGCACTGAAGATATAAAAAATCTTCAAACTCTCAAGATCACCCATTTGCTCATATAGATTAGTATCTTAGTGATTCTTTTGGTATATTAATGAATTTTTCTAGTTAATATAAAGGCAATTTTTCCAGGATTGAAGATCTTTTAATTGTCCAGAGACCCAGAGGAATGCAAGATCTCTTGCCGGGATTTGTCACTCAATTCGAATAAAGCGCTACGCACGCGGTGTTGCCATTATTAGTTATAAATTCCTTTTGCCGAGCTGCACGTTACCATCCCGACCCTCCAGGAAGCATGTGAACTTCTCCCTTTGGACCGATTTAGCTTTGTAATTTTGCAAAATTCTCCTATTTGAAATGTTAAATATCCTTCAAATTGCTTGTATTGATTCTTCGGGATGCTAGCTACCTAAAGAGCAGTTTTTAAAAATCTTTTTAACAGTTAGTTTTCTCACAATTTTAAAATTTCAGGTCGGATCTGTTATGTCGCCATAAGAGCCCATGTTATAACGACAAATTTTAGTCTCAATACACCAAAACTAGATGGTGAAATCCATTCAAACTCTATCTAGAACATAGAAAAATCTCTCATCCTTTGATTAATAAATTGAGTTAACTTTGAGGATCTGGGATCGGGTCTTTGAGGTTGGGACCAGGAAAAAAATTTTGCTGGTTAGAAATACTTTTGCAGGTTTATATATTAGTATAATATAGCCCAGCAGTTAGAAATAACGCTACTCTACATTTGGAAACTTCTTTTTAGTTTTCAATGCTCCCCGAGTTTTGCGAGAATGATTCCTAATATGTAATCAGTTTTCCTCTATCACATCCAGTTCTCATAAACAATGAAAATAAAATGTAGATATTTACCCATTAATGAGTATATGACCAATGTGTATATTTACACCCTTCTACAAAATCATTGACGTGCTTAAGAAAGTGGTGTATATTAGATTTATCTAATCAGGTAATTGTAAACATAATGTATGTACATTTCACAAGAACTACCAACAATTGATATTATTTTACAGACAGAAACTTTCTTCTTTTTGCATATTTTTCACAAGCATGAGAAGTACTTCTCCTTTTCTGGGACCAACAGTAGCCTGCCATCACGTTAACAGTCCAACCACTATGGCATCTTCTTTCAAGTCTTTCAAATCTTGATGAAAATGTACACCATGTTCCTCAATGTAAAATCCAAGACAATCTGGTCAATGTGAGCTTGTAGGAAGTGTATCTTTTAACTCGTGTTGCATCCTAGCTTTCAAAAATTTCCCAACATGGTGCTTTCAATGATTTTGTAATCTGGACTGCTGTTTCCTAGGAAGGTTTTTAGATCTTTGTAGCTATGTCAAACTTGTTTGACTGTTGGCTTTTTGTATTCTTGAAATTTAGATTACAAATTAATTTCCTGATCTGAGGTCGAGTAAAATCACCTGCTTCTAGCTTGTGTATAGTCATTTTGGGACAGATACTACATATGTACTGAGACACTCGCTGTCTTTGTCTAGGGCACGTACAAACAGGTGTAAATCATAAAGCTCATAAAATTACACTTTAACATTAGATACTTCCCATGCTATACAATGGTATATAAATGAGACTTATGAAAAACAAATTCTTAATTTACTCAAAAACCTGATAGAAAAAAAACATTGCACTGTTAAACTCAGTTTAGTTATACACATTATTTCGAAAACATTTTTGCTGCAGAGCAATGTGAGAAAGTATGTGCTTTTGTAGTTCCCCTAGTTTAACTGTGTCTTCAGAAGTACGCTTAAGACAACAGTACAGCTCTTATTTTCATTGAAATCCTTGATTCTTCGGAAATTGCAAAAGTTCAAAGTACAAAACTGATGAGAGTTTTACCTTAGACAAAGTCTAATTAAAAAAATTAGCTCTTGAAAAAAGGTAATTTTTTATGGGGTAGTTTTTGCATAATCTGTCTGAAATTTATGCAAGTTCTTAAAAAAAGTATATTTTTAAAAATTGCTCCATTTTTTTCCTTTCAATTTTTTTCTCATACGTATCAAGGGATGATAAAGCCAGTGTTACACGAGCATTGTGATGAGTGACGTGGGTTGTAGATTAACTCTGAATCTTATGCAGAACGGCCAAAGCGCTCCTGTGCAGGGGTTCTAAAAAACAAGCTGCTAATCCCATTTTCGTCAAACTGTCCGAACTTCTAAGAACTTGAGTGTGAATGTTAGGATGGAGAAGAAATTTTTCCTGGTTGGAAACACTTTTGCAATTTCATGTAGTATAATAATACTGTATATCCATTACAAATAATGAGAGGAAGTATATGCTGTTGTATGCCACTAGTTTTCTTAACGAAATATGTTCTTTAAAACTAGGTTTTGAAATAAAATCAATAAAAACTGAATTTTTGAAAATTGCAATTGGCAATGTTCAACTTTGTTTTATTGAGTCAGGAAAGAGGCTGGTGGTTTAGGAGGAATGTGAATGGCATGCTAAACCTGGTATGGTAAAATATTTTTGCTTGTTGGAAATCTTTTGCTTACTGTAGTAGTATTATAATACTGCATAGCTATTACAAATAATTCTAGAAAGTATGTGTTGATATGACACCACTAGTTTTCACTTGTAGAGTAACTGCAGCCACAAATTTATTTGCTAAGGAAGAAAAATGTGTCTACAATGTAGCCTACATTGGGTTTGTCAGTTTCTTCTTTTTTATGATTCTGGTTCCTCTAAAGCAAAGTAGCAGTTTTAAATTGTATTTTTATAAACATTTATCTATTTGGTTTAAAGGGTATTGCTAAACCAAAAAATCTCTCATGTATGCCCATTATTTTTTCCCTTATTTTGATCCAAAGTCCATTGGAAAAGCTTTTGTTTGGCTGGACTTTTACCTACTGACCTAAAATTTTTTCATGTATATTTTCAAGGGGAAAATGAGTTCTTTGTGGTGTCAGGGCTTCAATTTTCTTTTAGATTTTGCACAGGAGGAATGATCTGAGCTCTTCCAAAACTTAAAGCAACAATCATCTGGGCAATAAAACATTGGAAATATATTTATTTGGATAAGACAGACACATGTACATACTGACAAATCATAATACAGATTTTTACACTTGAGATTTGAACATAAATGCATAATACCTACATTTATGGCATACCATAACATGCATTTCATTTAATGAGAATTCATCTCCATTAATTAAATTTCAGTTGTCTGCCATAATATATTTCACTACAATCTTATAATTTTATTTATTCCATCAACTCAACATCTAATTGCAATGTGAGGTTAGGCCTCTGCTACAGGAAGTCCTCTTCGTATCAAGATAAAACAATAAAATATTTTCATATGTACAATTAATGAGGTATATTACATTTATATAAATAGTACCTATAAAAGTAAAATTGATCAAATGACCAGATAATGTGTATTCATTTTAAATTATAAAAAATAATTCAGATCAAAAATATATAATTTATTGTGGATATCAAAATTTATAAAATTGAATTTTTGAGTACTAAACAATATTTTATTTTATTTTATTTTATTTTTTTTGTTTTCAGTCAACTAAGTCAATCATGAAAATACTTTTTCAAACATTATTAGTAAAATAAATCATCTATGATTTAAAAGCATAAATCTTAATTTACAAATGTATGTACTATTTAAGATGTTGAAGACAAAAAGCAAATCCTGTTTCTCAATGTACGGCCTACAGGTTTTTGTTAACAAAAATAATTATTTTGTTGAAACTCCTTTTGCAGTGGAGCTGTAAACCAAATTAACAAGATAACCAAATGATAAGATTTTCATTTATTTGCCACCACATGCCTACAATTACAAACAGCAACATTAGAAGTACCCTTTTTCAATTAGCATTACAAATATTTGTTTGCCCATTGTAACATCACAACTTATAATATTAATATTATGGCACAATTTCCACAGTTGGATTTTGGCTATCACAATAATGAATAACCATTGCCTATTGCATCATCAGAACACAGGTTATTCTGTTAATATCATGGCCAATTTCCTCATTTGATTTTTTGCCCAAATTCACACAATCACAATATTAAATAACATTACTGAGAATCATAGACACACCATTTTCAGTATCATGTTTTACAAGAAGAAAAGTTTAACATTGAGAAAAAGGAGTTTAACTATTACATAATTAAAATTGTTTCAAATAATGGTAAGTAACATCACTTTCACATTTTTGTATTGTTATTTTTCATACTACTTTCTTTACGCTACAAACATTAGGGACGGGCTGTCTGTGGTTACAAGTCAAAACGCAATTGGTCAATGTTCAATGCACCCCCACAACTTTCACAATTGTGTCGTAACATACCTGACTTTTCACCTTCGATGTGAAAAAACTTTGATTCTGTGAATTTCTGTTTTTCCTTCTGTTATTATAATTTTTATTTCTGGTATACTTCATGATATACAAAATTTTGAGTAATTATCCAAATAAAGACAAAATTTTTATAGAATATTAACTTACATTGTTAAAATAAATTAAAAATTACTTATTAAAGAGCTAGTAGTACATCAAATTCTAATCCTCAATAGCCTGCATTTTTCACTCTGACTCCCAAAATTTCAATACGTTAATTTTCCTATTTTGTTAATGATTTTGAAAAATATATGATAATGTGAGCATCATTTGTGATCAAACTTTCACAAATCCCATGATTTCACATAGTCAAACATTATGAAAAGGATTGTCGAAAATGTTTGATTTAAGTCATTCTTTACTGGGAATCATGTCTAGCAATTTATCTCAGATTTTGAAAAGATTATGAGTTAATTCATCTTGCACCTTCACAATTTAAACAATTCTTCTTTTGTATTTTCAGTTTTTTAAACTTTTCCTTTTGTAGAAAAAAGGGTTTCAGCATTTCCTAAAAGCAAATTTTGAAGAATAAATTATTTTGTAAATGAAACTCATTCAAATCCAATATTTTTTGTCTCTTGTGGGTGAATTCATCATAAATTAAAATGAAAAACCAATTAAATGCCAATACCAACTGGCATCAATTTTAATTGTAGCTGAAATTTTAAAATCTTATAGTCTTCATGTCTAACTTAAAGCATATATACATAGGTGGCTAACAAATTCCACATAATGTCATGTTCACTGATGTTGAGCAGATATTCTTTGGTAAAATGCCATAAAACAATCATTATCACCCATTTATAACTATATAAATACTAAGATACAACAAGGCACATCTACAAATATAGAAGCAATAGGAAAATGTTGTATTATCTCCAATAAAAAATTATAAATTACACTCTTTCCATTGGCAAAAACTACATCAACAGAAAACTGAAAGATCTCTCTTTATGTCTTGTTACATGGGTGCAATATAAGCAGAAAATTACAGGAACACAATGAAGTACTACATTAATATCATTATTTCAAAAGATTTTATAAGTCTTTAATCTCATACTAACAGTTTACATAAAATTCATTAATTCAAGTAGATGCACAGTTTGTTGAAGTCCTCAGAGGAAAGACTTCATTTTTCTTTTCTAAAAGGAAATTCTGCATCCAACATTAAAATCTTTGTTATGCATCATGAAAGTTTCAAATTTTCTTGCATTGTGTTTCAGTACTTGAATGAATTATTTTTATAATTACATCAACACCATCTTTTTGCGCATTAAAAAAATCTCGAGTCGTTTCCCTTCTCGTAACGAATTGACTTCGAAGAATGAGTGGCAGGAACAAAGGACATTCTGTTCCGTATTTCGAATGACAATGGCGCTTTTTAATTCATTTAAAAAAATATTTAGGCATAGAATGCATTGGACAGATGCTAGGGTGTTATATGTTAAACATGAAGAGCAGAGCCTTGTTACCCACCTCCAATACACGTAGCAAAGTTAAAAGTGTTCAGCCAAAAGGTATTTTGGGATAAAATTTGTTGGGAAGTAGGTGTTGGACAGATAGACTTTTTGAAATTGGATATCTCAATTGAAATCAGTTCCCCATCTACTACTCATGTGTAATGAAAATTTAATAAGGAAATAATGAGTAGGGCAAAAGTCGGAGCTTCGCTGTGTCAATTTACACACGTAAAGAAGCGCTTTAAAATGGGAAGTTATAAATACGGTGCCATTCTGCTGGTGTGATGGTGGTGTTATTCGCCATGTTTTCGTGGAAGCGAGTTGATATTGATCCGTTCGTTATGATAAGAGATAAGAGTAAAAAATCTCTAAAAGTATTTAATTCTTCCTTTCTTGACAGTATTGAGAATGGCAGATAATCGTATTAAAAGTCACTAACATATATAAGTTTTGACTAACATATCTAACAAACAGCTCTATTCACTTCCTTTTCAGAATGAATTATTAACACAATGTTTAGTGAGCTTGGGACCTGAAAGGGATGACTGAAGGTAATGAAAATTCTTGATATTTCTAATTAATTTCAGACCCTGTTGTCCAAATCACTACACATCCTTATTAGCTAAGATAAAGAGAGCTCCATTTCAATTATAAATGGTTTGAATTTAATGGAAAAAGTAATCAAGAATATAAACTATCTTTCATCAAGTCCAAATACATGTGTCTTCATCATTTTCTGAAACACTGTAGCAAATTAACTACCAACTGAGCACCAGTTTTCTATTGTCACAATTATAAATCTTGTAAATTAATTCTTGTTGATTCATTGTTCAACTGTTGTAACAATATCATTTGTAATGCATTACTCCACAAATTGCTTTTTATAACCACATAAATTATTTTATTTGGATCAACGTTGTCCATACATCTGAACATAGATAATATCAATCAAGTTATATACAATTACTAATTTTTGCACACCAATACAATATTGATATCCAATATTATTTAAACAAATAATTTAATGCCAATTAAAGTAAGACTGTTATCATAATAATTTTTGTGTAAACAAATGCAGTTAATTTCAATTTTACATTCATTATTCCTGATAGTGAACATTGATATCCAACAATACCTATGTTGCTTTGCATATGATAATTTATTACACATGATGGATAAATTTGACATTCAAAAGTACATGTATTTACCAGTACAGATATGTGAATCATTGTCTGCTCATCTCTTTATACTCAGCATATTCATTGTCCAACATTACATTATCATGATGTTTGTGCATTATACTAACAAGATAATTCTATAATATCAATGAAGTACATATTTATTATAAGCACATACATAACATCACAGATATGTTTTCCCTCATTCTAATTGGTAACAATCATATATCCTTCTTCAAAATATCAATTGACATTAATAAGTGATCATTAAACTACATTTGACACCATTTAAAAAAAAAAATTCCATATTAATTAACTCATTAATTTATCAGTATTAATTTTAATTTATTAATATTAATTAGCATATATTAATAATGCAAAATGATTGAAAGTAATTTAAATGTTTGTTGTATAATAAGAGGTGTACTATAAGTAAAATTTAAATCATATTGATCATAATATTTTTTTCATTCTATGAGTAATTGAAGTACAATGTACTGTAACAATTTTCACGTCACTCCATAGCAGTGTGCAAACTAGATTCAATAACGCTAATAGAAAACAGTTTGTTGTTGTTGTTAAATCTAGGAAAACAATTTAGTTCCACTTAACAATTGTTACTGGTACATCTCTAAAAACTGTCTGACAATACAACTTCACTTAAACAGTTAATAGTTTTAAGTGACAAAAACTTTCCTCTCTTTATTGGAAAATACCACAGGAAGGTTTGTTCTTTGTAGGCTGTGTAAATATGTTCTATTCACTGGAATGTTCTGAGCTAAAGTGCTGAGTCCAATATAGCTTGAGTGAGGAGAACTTCAGAAGCTAGCTGATGCAATTTGTTACTCCCATGGAATGTCTAATCAGTTCAAGGAAGATACAGATGCAACAGACCATGCGCAATTTTTAGAAATTTGATGACAAAATGCCTAGGGTTGTCGCTGTGCATTCAAAGTTATTTGAATTATGAATGCACTTACAAGGAAATATTTGTAATATCCCTCTCCAATTTTTTTTTATTTATGCAAATACTATACTGCATAGTCTCAAATAAACAAATAAATGATTAATGTTATTTTTTGGTTCTGTATATTTCATTCACCACACTCTAAACAGCATTTGAAACCTTAAGAAAGTAATGTTTTCAAATCATCTGATTATGTGCAAAACTTTTATGACTATATTTAATTTCTTACAAAGAAAGTTCTTTTGCAGTTTTGGAAATGACATCAAATTTCTTTCTAGTTTATTTATTGAAGAAGGAATAAACAGAATCATTCCACATCAAAAATATTTTTGCACTATTACAAATATAGAAAAAATACATCTAAAATAAGTATTAAACCTTACTTTTTGATAATCAATTAAATATTAAGCTCAGTAAAAGACAGTAAAACACAAGAAATTAAATTGTCAAAGTTAACTCCTTCTTGTGTAGTATCAACTTTCAATTGGTATGATGCTGAAAGAGGGGTATAAAATGTCTTAAATATTCTTTGTATTGGCAACACATGTATTGATCATATCTACATTATGATATTAAACATGTTTTATGTAGTGTGCCTCTGTATAAGTGAAACCTATGGATTCTTGGGTATGATGAAAGGGTGAAGATTTAGGTAATTTTAATGATTTCAATAACATTTAAAACTTCTCATCTGGGCATTGTCACTTTATTATTTTTGGTTTTATCTGGTCACAGAAAATTTCAAATTTTAAAGATGAGATTAAAAAGATGACCATTGATTGCCTTTTTTTGTAGTTATTTAATATTATAACAAAATGAATATTTAAAAAAAAATTTAGTGGCGTGAACATTAGGAATTTGGAAGTAGATACACACTTTTGGTAAAACATTCAATATATCCAAATTGAACTTTGATTCAATTTGATGTAAATAAACTAAAAAAAAAAAAAAGTATGACTTTACTCCATCAGCATCATACTTTAGATCTAAAATTTCAAAACAGAGTTGACATCAATAGGCACCTCCTATAGGAAGTATTTTTCTTGCATACTGTAGGATGAATGTAATAGAGTATGAATAATTTTTTCTGGTAATCTACAAGAACAAGTAACTTATATGATTAAAAATTTCAAGTGAAGTAGTAAATAGATCATTTGAATACAACACTTTATATTTAATGACATTATGGTTTATTAATTAGATCTGATTAAAACAAGATACAATGAAGATTATGAATACAGTAAAACTTCATATGTTTTTCAAGGGAGTGAAGGGAAAAAATGTATAGGCCCTAAGTGAGAAAATGCACAACTGAAATCGAAAATCTAGATGCAAAAGAAAAACTCAGTACTTTGACAGTACAGTTGTGTTAGAAAATAATATGCGTAAACTATTCTCAACTTAACATTTTCCAGAAAGAAAGTTCTCACTTTTGAAAAGAAACATTGGACCATTTGCCATTGGACCATGACATTGGTCTCTCAACCTAAAGTACAAATTTCTCCCTCAAAATGTGACAACTGCCCCACTGAAGGCAATCACTCACATTACTTGATTCCCTCTTATTTTGTACAAAAATGCAAGATGTTTCTATGAAGTGTTGACACACATTTCACAAAGCCGGATCAGGCTACACACAAACATTATGCAAAGCCAACCGGGAGACACATGAACATTTTGCAATGCCATAGGGTACTAATAAGCACTAGCATCATTGTTCTTGCACCCTGTGCTTTTGTTCAGTTTTCTCAGTTCCCATCAAGTTCCAATGGAAGGCTGACAAAGCTTAGCTACCAACAAACCTAAACAACCTGAACACTGAACCAAACTCAGATTCCTTAGGCTCCTCTAGGATGACATAATCTTTTTCACTTACTGATCATTTACATCAGTATTTAGTCAGGAATATTATTATGGACATACAATCATGGAAACAAATAAATGTAAAACTCATATCTAAAATAATTTAACGTGGAATGTATACAGGGACAGATTTAACCTGCTTGCCACAATAGGTTAATCCCGATTTGCTGCCTTTTCCCCTGCCCCTGCAGTTTGAATAGTTATTTATTAGTATTTGACACTGCTCAACAAACATGTTACAAGTCATATATTCACTTTATTAAATATAATTATTTTATTTTCTAAAATGTTTGAATAGTTTTGTATTATTTATATAACACCAATCAATGGGTTTACATCAATTACTGATACAATAAGATTATGAAAATATAATAAAATTTTATCTGACATTAGGTACAGTATTAAAAAAGCTTTCGCTTTGCTTTTTGCTGTGCAAAATTGTTGAGCAAATCATCATAACATAATGATAGTAATGGTAAGTTGTTGGTTTTTTGTTTTTAATTCAAATTTTGCCACCTTATGCAGCTACCTATGTTGCCTGTGCATAAATCCTCCTCTGGTAGTATAGAAATTTAGGTGGGATTTACTAAAGACATCGCATAAACGTGAAGAATGAATGAGTGTAAAACGTATAAATGGAGTTACACTGTAATATGATATATGTACCTGCTCAACCCATTATCCTCTTGAAAAATATTGTTGACACATAATATTTTGAATAGGCCTATGTTTTTTCTATAAAATGATGTTTAAGAGGAAACCAAGCACTATTAAATATGTACATTATATGTCAACAAACATCAAGAATTGAATTAGAATTGTTTACTTAATATTTCAATTATGCAGTGCCTTAACAATTTATATTTCATGCTCCCTTAATTGTTTTGTTTCTTTAATTGATGAAACTTGTAATATTGTTATTATTATCTTGTATTGCACCTATCGTCCGGTCATTTGCACTGAATTAACCGTTACTGATTATCTAAGCCTTCAAATCTTACTTTTCAACATTCTTAATTTAACACAATTATATTCTAACAAAAATCAAGGGATATTCATTAATAAAATTGATTCATATTTTGTATCATTCTTCACTAATTGCTACTTTTAGTAGTCTTTCTCTATTGTGCAGTGAAAATTCATCTTATTTTAATGCTAATTTGAGAGAGAAAAGTTATAGGTACCATACTTGAAAGTATAATTCAGATTAAAAAGAACAGAATTATTTACTTTTAATTTTACCATTGAAGAGGACAATTTGTAAAGAAAAATGCATATTGTATAAATATAAATCTATGAACTTGCAAAACTTACTTCATTCCATTAAAATATTTCTCGATAGGTTTGTATTTTTGGCACTTTCAAATTCTTAATTTCATTCACATAAACAAACTTGTGCTCTAAATGCACTTGCCTCTGTAAATCCTCAAGGATATATCAGAAGTTTATTCAAAGTCTGAATCTGAGTCTGTGTCTAAATAAGGATTCCCAATTGAACTGATGTTAAAATCTAAACCTCTCCAGCAGCGATTACAACCAGTATGTTGGTAAGTCTTAGTACGACCTAGTGTGAAGCCACAATTCCCGCATTTATAGGTATACCTCCTCTTCACTTTGTTCAGATCACATAGATTTATTTCTGGGAGACCCCTCAATCTCCTCATAGCTTTCATTCTCCATGCTAGCCATTCTTCCCCATGACCTTCCCTAACACCACTCACAATCCAAGTAGCAGCATGGCAAAGTTCATGAATAAGAATGTCACGAATTTTATCTGGTGCACTGCATAATTTTGTTGAAAGCTCTATGCTAGATGTTCTGATTCTCCCTTCTTTGTCACGTATCCAATTGTTGAAGCAAAATCCTGGACTGGTTTTCATTTTTGTATTCCAGTCTATTTCAACATGCCCTGAGAGCATATTTTCAAACACTCTCTCATTGTACATTTTAAATAGATAATTGACCAAATCATCTTTCTTCTCTTCAAACTCAATTTTATATCCTAGGGCTTTTGGATGACAGTGTGAAGGAGGACAATCAGAAAGTGACTGAAGAAAATTCAGAGTATTTGGGTAGGCCATTTTTACTAAGGTTCTTGCCTGTTAATACAGAATATACTCTCTCTATTTCTTGATCTAAGTATAGAATGCTTGCTCTTTCTAAATTTTAAACACTATTCCTTCTTTTGGTGTCTGCATTCATTGAAGGGGACAAAATTTCTTATATCCGATTATCTGCAGCATCCTCACATTAATGAATGCTTGAAATTACTGAATACTTATTGTCTTTGATACTTTCTTCATTCTGTATGTGATAATATCAACACACTTTAATATCTAACTTATATAACAGATAACTTATAGAACTATCTACTGAACTCACTGAAATAATAATTTGGTAGTACTTGTATTTCTGGAATATTTCCTATTGTCAAAGGTCTGCAAGAAGAAACATTGAATGTTAAAGATCATGCAACAGAGTTACATAGTATAATATACAGTGCAAATTCTCTGTAATGAACTTCTTTATAACGAGAAATTCCTTATAACATAGGCATTGCTTGACTTGGTTGGATTTCCACACAACGCATCTACATTGATACTCTCTCTCCATATAATGAAGAAGAACTTCAATTCCCTGAGTTCCATTAAAAAGAATTTTCACTGTACCTACCCAATATTAATTGAGAGAAGGTACTCTCAATCTAAGACTGTGAATACTCTTAGAAACTTAAGTATAGCTCGTACTATGACATGACCCATTCAAAAGTTCTCAAAACAAATTTAATATTCACTTACACGGTATCAAGAAAGCACATATAAGAATTAACAATTCAAGTGAACTTTAAAGCAAAAGTAACCACACAATTTTAAAAAATTAATTTTCATAAAGAAACAAAGAGAGCAAGAAAATATAACAACAACAATAACAACAACAACATAGTTATTATTAGCACAAATAATTATATAATAATAGAAATATAAGTTTTATATCATTTTAATTTAATTTTGTAACATAATGATGGATGACAATGATACTTTTGAATATTTTTGTTATAAGTATGTTCAACAATCATAAGTGAAAATTATTAAAAAATTGCATAAATCTCAGTTCTCTAAACACAAATGTTTTGTATCATTTCCATTTTCATGAATCTCTTCTTCAGACTTTAGGGCTTGTAATCATGGGCACCAGAAGAATAAGTTGTCTAAGATATTCAGAACAGGTTTTCTTGCTCTTACCTCTTTGAAGTTGGAATCACCGACACAACATGTCAACATATTATCGTGTTATCCATCACTACATTTCTTAAACTTCTGTAGACCTACTATGTATTGTTAGTTAAGCAGTTCAGTTCAACAGTTTTCCTGGCTGTTAGGATTCTAAATCAGCAGCATATCAATTTTAGTAAATTAGATGATTGTATTATTGAGGACCCACTTTCCATGGATTTTTAGGATTTTTATATTGGATTTATAGTAGTAGTATGCAGTCTATAGGGTCCCAAGTTTAAATGGTCAAAATTAGAGGGCAATAAAGGCAAACAAAATATCTTTATAAGTTTACACCCTGAAAACGACTTCTCAAACTTCAAAAACTCAAACTACTGATACTAAATGCCACATTTGCAGGGGCGAGGGGGAGGGGAGGTGGTTTCTCCTACTATTAGGTTGATGCCATCCCAAAATGTTTAATTAAAATTACATAATTTTAATGTTTTCATTAAAAATTCATTTGTTATTTTTAATGATCATTTTATGCTTTAATTTTATGGTGTTTCCTAATATTTTAAAGTTATTAGAGAAAAGAATGCAACTTCCTTAATTTAACTAAATTTTAGATTCTGTTAATCACTAAATTCGGCCAGTCATTCACATTTTACGTGACCACCTAATTATTAGGCTAAACAAGAAATAATTTGAAACGATTACATAACAAACATCTTTTCGTTTATTCCATATTACACATATGTGGAAGTAGAAGGGGGTCGTATGTTGCCCCAAGTGACTCCGGCTACGCCTCGAGAGTTTTTGTTTGTCGTTGTTGAGAGAATGCGCTTTTGTCATGGGCGACTTTGTCGCTAGTTTTGTGAAAAGGTTAGCCATGGCGCCAAGACGGTTTAAGTGCAAATTAATGTCAATACCACACAACAAAGTTTTGCTTAGATTAATTTTAGAGTCAATTTTCAGGGGAAAATGGAAGGGAAAGTTTCCTAAATTAGTTGTTAATAGGGATTTGGTCTTCCAGGACTGATTTAGTATTCCAGGATGGGTATTATCCGTGCACGTTTTCTTGAATCCACTTTCCAGTAGACGCGAGAAGAGAGAGACGTTGGTCATTTCCTCTTCAGGACTATTATATTAAAAAATCGGTAACTATTTATTTGCGAAATAGTTTCTGTTATACTGGAGAGGTAATTTCTGGTAATTAGAATTTGTCAACAACGCTTGTCGCTAACATTTATTCTTAATTCAACAAATGTTAGTACAGAAGTGGCGGTAGGTATTCCGAGACTCGAAAAAACGTGCGCGTATAATACACGACGCAAAGATCCTTGCATCGTGGTCATGAATAATAACAAACCCAGCAATAATGGTTTACATATCTGAATCATTCATCACAATGAAATAGTAGGAACATAAATCAGTAGAATATGTTAAATCCGTTTATGTACCCATCGGTTTTACACATATGTCAATCAACAGTAGCTTACTGTAGGATTTTGTTTGCAAGTATGATGTGTAATAAATTTGAATAAGAATAAAATGCACCGTAGAAAACTAGAGAGAGAAATAAAGAGGAAGGAGATTATAAGGAGATTATAGTGAGAGTGTAGCGAAAATGGGATTAAGGTACCAGCAGAGAAAAGTACGGTGCTACAAAACTATTTACTATTCATCGGGGACCACATTTCACACGCCTGAATCTTTCAGGGAAGTCTTTCAAAGTTCAGAAAAACGTGTATATTTATGTTTGTATAAGGACTCTATGAGGGCGGGCATGCATGTGTGTGTGAGTGTGTGTGTGTGTGTGTGTGTGTGTGTGAGAGAGAGAGAGAGAGAGAGAGAGAGAGAGAGAGAGAGAGAGAGAGAGAGAGAGAGAGGAACTAGTGGTGCTGCAAATAGCACAGACTTTCTCGTGGTAAAATTTTCTAATTTCCTTGGTATGGTCTTGCCCTGTCCTCTTGCCAGCCATATATCGCCATCCTAAATTCCTTTTTTTTTTTTTTTTTTTTTTCTCAATTTTTCGGTTTTCTAATAGTAAATTCGAAATATCACTTTTAAAATATTAAAGAAGAGTAAAACCTCATCCTACATGGAAATTTTCGTTGAAAAATTTGGAGTTGTTTTTAAGAAAAAAAATTGTTTAAGCTTTAGTGTAAATGCGAAATTTTTCATAAGAAACTCTTTTTCATAAGAAACTTTTGGGTTTTCAAAAAACGTAATTTAAAGAACTTTCACTTTATGTAATAATGTTGCTAGAAATGTGCATGTCGTTTTCGAGAAAATGGCGTTTGAGCGTTTCTAAAAATGAGGAATTTTGAGCTTGTTTGCACAGAAAACTATTGAGTTCTCAAGAATCTTTATAAAACATAATTTGAAGCACATGTACTCGTAAATGTAACAATGTGAACAAATCGCCGCTGATACTTACGTCATGAGAAGCTAGTAAAAAAATTGTAATTTTTGAAAAATTAAGAGAAAATGGCGTTTATATCATCTAATAGAGGACATTTAGCACTATTCCTGCCAAATGTTTAAAGAAAGATTTAGAGCCATGTTGAAGTAAATGTTTATGCTATTGTTTAAAATTGCACATATTGCACACAATATTATGCAAAAAACTACTAAAAGTTTAAAAATATGTACATGACCTTGTTGAAATAACTAAATATGGAGAACAAATTTTATTTGAAAGAAAAATTTCTATCTTCATTTTTGTAGTTGTAGAAAGAAACCGAAAAAATGCAAACTTTTGCAATTTTCGAAAATTCAAAGTTAACCGTGAAAATCGGACCTATGCCACCTATATAGGCGTATTTTACTTATTCTTTCAAAAATTTTAAAGAAAAATTTTAAAGAGTCATTTTTGAGAAAATTTTGAAAATGTCCCAGTAGCTTCATGTAAAGTACCCCAAAATTTTAAGAATGTTTTTCAAAACCGCAAAGCTTCGAGTTGAGCCAGATCAATTGAGGTAATTCATTTTGGAAAAAATCCTACGAATTGTTTAGGCGCTAGTAGTGTTCACAGACAGACGGACGTTTTAAAAAACAAAACAAAAAGCAAAAACAAACATAAAACAACACTTTTTCGATGTCAGGAGAACCCAAATCGCATATTTCCGATGAAACCTCGAAATTTATTTTCCGCAGCATTACATTACTTTCACTACTACATACATTACTCGGTATATACGTACGTATACGAGAAAGTGAAAAGTGTCTGACAGATAATTTGAGGACGAATATCTGCACCACAGTAGAATTATGATATATAATGAAAATAGAAAAAATGAAAACAAACAGGAAAAAATACGTTATGCATAGGATCCTTTTCTTTCGGGTAACTGTAGGAAAGACAAAATACCACCATAATACAAAAATTAGATTGGGAATCTTTCACATATAAGTCCGTTGTGGATGTCTTGTGTCGAAAGAAATTCATAAGTTAAAGATGCATTCCCGTCTTCGACAACCTGTGGCGCCTCAACAACTTGTTGAATTCACCCCGCGTTTGAAAATGATTTTACTCGCCTCTTTTTTATATAACTATTGTATATAATTAAATAATATGACTGTTGATAAAAGTTTTACCACGGTTTTACGCCATTCTAACAGTAACTCTACTTGCTTTTGCTGTTTGACGTCACTAGCATGCTGCGACAATTTCTTTCTGTGCAAAAATTGTTTACCAAACTCAAAGAGATTTTGTGTACTTTTAGCAATAATATATTGATTTCAAAAAATTATATCATATAATAGAAAATGATAGGTCATGCATATCTTCCTGAATTATTTTCGTTTTTTTAACGCTTGCTCACGTTCACTCATACACACGTATTAAGAATGACTTAGGTTATAATATATTAAAATATACCAACAGAATTTCTAATTTGTACGCTAGATAGTTTATGCTAAAATAATCAATATTTATTTTACACATACCTAACTAATGAAACCTAGCAAGAGTATTCCACGGCATTAAAAAAAGAAACATTTTTGAAACAGATTCATTCACAGCGTATGAAAGAAATCAGGATGAGAACACTTGAACGATAATACATTTATCAACAAACATTGCTGATGTAGCGTGGACATGAGAATGACTATAGCAATAGAACGAGAGGACAGTGCAATGCAAAGTGTTGTTGTTGTTGTTGTTGTTTTTTATTATTATTATTATTATTATTTTTTGTGGATGTTCACATAAATTGACTACATGTCATTATATAGTTTAAACGCTACCAATAATGTAAATTTTTGGTTTATAAAATTAATAATATCGCTTAGAAAACTGAAAGAATAATCAGAGACTTTATAAACAAGAATTGCAACGTTTTCTCCTTAAACAGTAGTTTTCATTCATTCAAAATTGAAACATTGTGAAATTAAAATTTGTGGCATATCAGCGGAAAAATATACCAATATTTTTACGTGAACCGTCGAATGACTTACCAAACTATGCCTCCATTTATCATAGGAAACTTCTGAGGACAGAGTTCATCAGTACATTGAGAAAACAAATGCTGAAGAGACCATGATTGTAATTTCCAAACGCATCTCAAGTAATGTGACTGGGAATGTTCACAGTACGCTACGGACTTACACGAATGAAAGCGATTACGCCGGCAGATAGTCACCCTCTGGTGTCATGAAATTCGCAAAGAGCAGGGAGTCAGAGTTACCAACTGTTCGAAGTTGGGAAATGCAAGGTATTCTAGGCATTTGCAGAAACCTATGTCGCAAAATATCTTTTTTAATATCTGTATAAATTAACACCCACGCAAAATTAAACTACTTATTTGGTTTGTTATTTTCCAGTGTTAAATCTTAAAAAACACAGAGAACTATGTTCACACAAAAAATAATGAAATACATGTTAGATATCTTTCGAAGGACAAGTCACCATAGTAAACGGAGTCAAATTACGAAACATTTGTTTACGTGGATGTAAACTACAAGAAAAATGAAAAATACATTTATTTCAGCGACGCCCTGCTTCCGTCAGCAAATGAATTAATTAGGAAAGTCATATTAATTTTGAAGAAACCCTTTTACTATATTTTGATAAGTGAATTACTTTGTACGCTGTTGACTCTGGAGTGTATCGCGCTGGCGCCATCCGTACGCCGATCAATACCACACGTAACAACCGAGAAATTTCAAGCGGCGTTGCATACGAGCTGCGAATTTTATTCCTTTAATAGGGAAATCTCATTTGATTGTATACGGTTATGCATTACTTGATTAATAATTTAGATCCCGTCAATTTGGTCAGTCGCGGCGTGAGCCAGAGACAATTCTGCCCCATCCGTTTTCTTGTGGAAACAAAAATAAACACAGCTGCAAAACTTGTACATAATCTGTGTAGTTTTCTATCTGACGGTACACAAAAGTTTGTGTTTGCTCGTAAAATATAATATAAAAGTGGTTAAATTTGTTGTTTCAAAAATCAATAAATAATGATTTATCTTAAACATTGATGAATACTTCCTCGTTTTGACCTATTGTGTGGTTAAACAACACGAGTTTGGACCTTTTCTCTTCACTCGAAAAACATAAATTCCAAGGGATGTGTCCGGACGGCGGCAGGATTTTCGACACTAGCTTTTCAGCTAGGTCGAATTCAGTCGCTGTCTGGAGGAGAATTCTAGCGGCCAGCTGCTCTGATCGGTAGTTTTCCGTGGTTTCTCCGATCAACACCAGGCGAATGCCGGAGCAGTACCCTACCAAACGGGCCAGGGACCGCGCGCGATCTTTCCTTCCTCTTCCTTGTCCTATCCTCTCCCCCTTACACACATAATTACACTAACATGCACTACACTACCACATATTTCGGGAGATCGGTCGGGAGCTTAGAACTTGTCCTGACTGGGGCGGTGCCCCGCTGGTGGGAGAGTCCTGGTTAGGGAGAACCCCAGTAGCCGACGGTAGGTTGGCGCCGGATCTCGTCATCCAGCGGGGGAAGATCACCACCATCTCCCGAGAAAAACATACACTACACTAACGGGACTAATGACCAAAGCAGTTGACGCACCCGGAAACACGAAAAAAACAAACCAAACCATCCAAGGGATGTGATACGTGGAAACAAGTGGTGTTCAAGAGCACATATTTTCTCGCATTAATTGTAACATTTGCAATTTTTATGGGACCTAAGCCGTTTTTATATAGCGTACTTTGAATAGAGATTAGACCGCCTTAAGTGGCTCAGGACATCAATTGATGCCACTGCAGTGCCTCTGATCGACACTTCCTAGATTTAGAGTCCCGACGGTGGCAGGATTTTCGACACTACCTAGGTCGAATCCAAAAAGCTGTCTGGAGGAGAATTCTAGCGATCGGTTGCTCTTATCGGTAGTTTTCCGGGTTTTTCCTATCAACACCAGACGAATACCGGAACAGAACCCCAACAAACGGTCCAAGATCGCCGCGAACTTTCTTTCCTCTTCCTTGCCCTATCCTCACTCCTTACACACATTTACACTCACGTACTCTACACTACCGCACATGCCGGGAGTCCACTCTGGAGCTTAGAGCTTGTCACAGATGGGGCGGTGCACCGCTGGTGGGAAATATCTGGGAAGAAACCTCGCATGACGACGGATATGTCTGCGCCGGATCTCGTCATTCATCTGAGGGAAGATCGCAGCAACCTCCCGCGATAAAACATGCACTACTAAAGGACCTGAGTGGTCCTTAGCAGTCGACGCGCTCGAAATCATTATTCAATGAGTCAATCCACATTCAAGAAAAATTTAAGAAAAATATTGGGTCCGTTTTTAAGAACAGAATTTCTTTCAAGTTGCCTAAATATATTCGCCTAAAGTTAGGCCAAAACAGTTCATAATTTCGAAAAATTCTACTATACGACCTTTTTTAATGATCCGTCCTTGAAGAACAGATTTCACTAAGAAATTTTTTTTATCTTCATTATTGTCGTTGTAGGAAGACGCCGAAAAACATTGAACTTTAGCAATATTGTATGCATGTATTTGGCGTTATTGGTCGGTAGTCCGACTTCGCCGGCCAGCTATCGGTGTCCCCCATTCCTGGGCCTAATTAAATTCTGATGCTTGGGGGTAAGAGCGACATGAGGCAAACATGACGTATTCCCTTCACCGTAATTAGCTTTAGCAATATTTAGTTTTTAATTATTATTAGTGATGAATAGTAATTACTAGAGGGCTGATTTTTATGACTCAAAATATCGCCAAAAATTATCAACAAAATGCTCTTAAAATGTTTTTAAAGTGTCCTAAAACCAAAGAAAAATGACGTAAAAATGTGATCAACACTAGGTCAGAGGAACAACTCAAACTGTTGGATATGTTACTGATGTAATTGAGGCTTTTTCTATTCGTTCAAGTGAACTCAGCTTGCGAACTTTTTGTATCGACTATTCTTTACAAAGAAATCTCTGTTTTTAATTATCCCAAAAATCAACTGAAAAGACAATGGCGCTCGTAGGCGTTACAGGAACCTTAGATTACATACATATTTGTTCCATCTCGTAAATATTATTTGAAGTAAGTACTATTAAAATGATATTAAAATCGATTAAATCAGCGAAAACTGCATTAAAAATGAAAAATGGTACAAATGCAAATCGACGAAAAATGCAAAAAAATATGACGTATCATTTCCTTTTGTATTAACATAACAATAATTTCTATTCTACACGACATTGAGCTAAAGTGAAAAGAAAAAATGATAGTTCATTAAAATCCGCTCCCTAGTACTTACATTTGTAAAATGTCATACCGATTTCAAAACATCTCGTCTGTGTGAAGTCATATTGGTTGTAGCAAAAATATTATGAATTAAACAAATTTTTAATATTTGGCCAAATACATAAATATTACAATAATATACTGTTCAATGTATGAAGGATGCTGGTTTCACTGGCAAGTGGATGCAGCCCGCGTCAACTCGATGTTCGACGTTCGACGTTGGTGTTGCGCGCACACCTGATAAATTAGACGATCTGTGTACAAATATTCAGCATCATCATCATTCTAAAAAAACAGTGCATTGTCACTGCCGCCATGAAAGTCTGTCCTACGCTGACCTCTTCATCTCTGTATAGTTTTTGAAGTGTAGTTCGTTTTGAAGTTGTTCTAAAAGTGTCGTTCTAGGTCTCCCTCTTCCTCTTTTTCCAAATATTTTGCAGTCCGAAATTGTATTAAAAATTGTCTTGTGTCTGGAAATGTGTCCAAAGAATTTTACTTTCCTGTTCCAAATGCTTTTGTAGGGATCTCTTTTCTTTTACTTTTTCTAAAATTACATTATTACAATTTTTTCTGTCCAGGAAACCTACAATATTTTTCACCACTACCACATCTTACAAACTTCCAAAAGGTCCGTTTGTAAAAGTATCCATCCTTCACATCCACAGAATAGTGCATTCTGGATATAAATTTATTTCTAATATCCATTGGTAAAGCCTGTAAAAGAAGCCGGTAATTTGAAATTTATCATGTTCTTAGTTAGACAAGAGCTTACCAAATCACCTCAAGCCAGAAAATGTAATCATTTAGTCGATATTACACAACTCTACTCTGGAGTAGTACGCCACCTCAACAGATCTGGCCACAAAAATCTTTAAATTTCACAGTTCCTTTTACCACACCACAACAACAAGCACATCCACAAAGACAAGTAAACAGGGTCTCGCCTAAGTGATGCCAACCACTACAAGGAAAAGACAATGGAAATCTTTTGAAGGGCCCAACCACCTCGGGTAAGGTTTCAGGGTTAAAACGTTGCATGAATTTCAAGCACGAATTACCCGAATTCTATTCTTTTTTCACAAAATTTGTACATGACCTTTTCAAAGAGTTAGTTTTTTACAACAGACTTCGTCTAAGGCAAAAGTCTCTATCTTCAATTTTCTAGTTTTGAAATTTAACTTCTTGCAATTTTTGAATATATGAGAGTTTACCGAAAATGGAACTAGCACCATCTTTTTTACCGCCCTTTGATACAGATAAGGAGAAAAACAATTTGGAGCTGCTTTTGAGAAAAAAAAATGTTTTAAAAATTAATACATCATTGTATTTCGCACAAATTTACACGAAAACTACTCATATTTTCGAAACATTCAAAACCTTATTTCAACATCTGATTTTGAAAAATAGATTTCATTAAGGAAATAATCCCTATCTTCAATATTATAGTTGTAGGAACACGCTCAAAAACGGTACTTTTGCAAATTTCGAAAAATTTGGAATTACAACAACATTCTCTTAAGCGTCCTTTATTTTTTCCGAGGACAATGTTTAATAAAAAAATTGGTGCATTTTTGATAAAATTTTAAAAATGTTTTGAAGCTTCATGTAAAGTACTCTCAAACATCAAATAACCATTTGGAACTCCCAAAGCCTTGAGGTTGTTCAGGTCCATCGTGGAATATCAATTGTAGAGAAAATCGACTTAACGGTTTAGGCGCGAGCGTTGACCTCGTACAGACAGACTTTTTGCCGTCAATCGATTTTTCGGTATCAAGGGTCCACAAAACATGGATTCTCGCTACATCACGTGTTTGAAGAAACATGTATAGGACCAGGATATATCCACTTTTTCTTTGCCAGGGAGAGTTGTCTTACGACAATAAGAGTATTTTGGCAACAATTAGCCCTTTTGAGGCGCACAATTACAATACTTTTTCTTCTTATATTCGTAAGGGCATAAAAGTAGAAGAGATTGTTTTCCTAAATGAAATCTTCTATTTAAAGACATATTAAAATAAGGTCACGTACATTTTGTCGAAAATCGTAGTTTTTGCATACTTTTTCGTGGAATACAGACGACTTTTAAATTTTTAAACATTTTTTTCTCACAAACTGTCCCAATTTCTTTTTTTAAATATTCTCCTCATATGTATCAAAAGACGGTAAAAAATTGGTGCTAATTGTATTTTCAGCAAACTCTGCCTTTTCGAAAATTGCAAAAATTTAGCAATTTAAAACTACAAAATTGAAGTTAGCGATTTTTGCCTTAAAATCTGTTCTAGAAAATGAACTCTTAAAAACGGGCCTTACACATTTTTTGGCAAAATTCATTAGTTTGAACGTAATTTGTGCTTGGAACTAATGCCAATTAATAAAAAAACACTTTCTCTTGTTTCTTTGTCTCAAACCAAATCAGTCCTAAAAAATCAACTCTTTAAAAAAGTTAATGTAGAATTTTTTGTAAAAACCTGTATTGAGCGCGTGATTTGTGCTTGAAATTAATGCAGTTTATAAAGAAACACACTTTCTCAAAAAAACGCACCATTATTTTTCTTCAGATTATTTTCAATGATAGGTAAAGGAACGCTTAAAAGAATACCGCAGGTCTTATTTTCGTTGAACTCTCTGAATTTCCGAAAATTGTAAATTT
Organism: Teleogryllus oceanicus; assembly: GCA_964035755.1. Lineage (NCBI taxonomy): Eukaryota > Metazoa > Arthropoda > Insecta > Orthoptera > Gryllidae > Teleogryllus > Teleogryllus oceanicus. Next base: position 222,776,875 of record CAXIVR010000001.1, on the reverse strand, counting down.
AGAAATATGCGAGAAAGTATATTCTGTTGTAGCGTTACTAATTTTCGTTTTGAAATTTGTCTGCTAGTATCCGTCGTCATTTCTCGCAATTACAAATAACTGGTTTAGTACGTTTTGGGTTTATTTTAAGAATATTCTAAGGATAAACTAAAAGATCATACTTGTGGTTCCTTGATCTGAAGAGTTCAAAAATTACAGACTTCACTTTTCAAATCATGTTTGTGTCGGCCACAGCTCAGGGTGTGATCTGATCAGAATTCTTGCAAATGGGGTACTTGGCAGATGACTCTCAAGACTGAAGCTGATGTTGCTACTTATGAGTATGTTAAAGAAATACACCAGGAGGGGTGGCTCATGGCATCAATTGACGCCACTTCAGTGCATCTGACTGGGAGGTCCTAGGTTCGAGTCACAACGACGGCGGCAGGATTTTCGACACTAGCTTGTCAGCTAGGCCGAATTCAGTCGCTGTCTGGAGGGGAATTTTAGCGGCCAGCTGCTCTGATAGGTAGTTTTCCGTGGTTTCTCCGACCAACACCAGGCGAATGCCCGAGCAGTACCCTAACAAACGGGCCACGTACCGCGCGCGATTTTTCCTTCCTCTTCCTTGTCCTATCCTCACCCCTTACACACACACTAACATGCGACACAGTACCACACACGTCGGGACACCCGTCAGGAGCAAGCTTGTCGTGGCTGGGGCGGTACCCCACTGATGGGAGGTACCTGGTTGGGGATAACCCCGCTATCTGACGGTAGGTTAGCGCCAAATCTCGCCATCCACGGGGAAGATCACCGCCACCAACAGAGGAAACACTGCACTGCATTTACGGAACTAATTACCGTAGTAATTGATGCGTTTGACATCATTTGCAATCAATCAATCAACATTAAAGAAATACCTAGTTCATTTTACGCGCTTCGTCATCTTACGCTCCTTCCCTTGTTTGTAAAAACGGAGCTCATTTCGGACTTCTAGAGAATGTTTTCGTTCATAAAGAGTAATGTTTTTGTAATTATGTGCTCTCGAAAGTAGGGCTGTGCGCTGTTGATACACAAATTACCATATACCGTCTTTCTATTTATTCTTCCAAATATCCTCGTATATTCGCCATCAATGATGTCAAACTCAATACATGTTCCATGCTTTCAAGAAAAATGCACACATAAAATTGACTTGCATTTCCCCTAATGTACTGTTGTAGGGCCTTGTCTAATAATATTCTTCTTGAACTCATATTGTGTGCGCATTCATTAAAATACGCCTGGATGTATAATAAAGAAGAAGTTCTATAATCTGTTATTTATTAAAAAAAAAGGCAATTATTCTCGTCTCTTACTCACTTTCTAAAACATCCTTGAATTAGTAATTCTGTAATTTGATCAAACATGCTTCATCAACTTTCACGAAAAAAGTTCTGTTATTGGAAGTAATATTCAATTTCCTAGTGATATTCACCATAGCCACGTCACGAAACGAATATCAAGTGTCAGGACGTTAAAAAATATCCTGTAGAAGTTGCTCCCGAATAGGAAATGGTGCTGACGACGGTTGAATCAGGTGCCGTAAACTACAATTTGAACTGAGCGGGCACAGTGACCGTGACGGACATTGCTGCTTAATAGATTATTGCCATAAATAAAAAAGTCCCAATATTTAAAGAGAATGAAATTTTCAGCTTCTGTATTTTTTTAAACGAAACACTACGCACCTACAGCCTCGGAAGAGAACAAAAAATCTGTAGGTTGGTATGCGCGGGTGGCACTGGCCGTCCACCTGATTACTGGGACCTGCGTTTTGTTACATGATGTGTAGCGTTTTTGTACACTTAGTGAATGTTTGTTTATTCCAATTCTGTTGAAATTGTTTTTTTCAGCAAAATATTGAAGAACAAATCCTTAAATTTCCGGGGTCTCACTTAAGTGGGGTGCCTGGGGCAAGTTGTCCCAGTTGCCCAAGTCCCTGGGCGCCCCTAGTCGTACATAGTGGCGATATTTAGTACTATAATATAACCTTCACCCAGGAAACAATGTTTTAAGTACCATAAGAATTGACTAAAATGTGGGACTGTCTTGAAAAACAGAAGAGATTCCAGATTTCACAATTCATAATAAAATATTGCCTTTCAATAGTTATCATAAATATTAGAGCATTTTACTGTTAACAGTGTCTGTCAGAATAGTTACGATAGTAATTACTGCAATATACTGCTGTCTGATAGTGATGAAGTTGGGAATCTTTTGATTTATCTAACAGAACTAACTTCTTATCAAAACATTATACAATAAGGCACAATTCTCTCTCATCAAAATTATTCAAATATGACCGAGATCATTTGTTTTTCCCTTCTTGCTTTTGGTTGGATGTGATACATTCGCTCAGCGTAGGCAATATGACATATTCTACAGTGGAAACTGAGTGATTTGTCTGAAACATTCTGTGTAATCAGACATAAATTACAACAAAACATATTGCTGCAGCAGATGAAATATTTTTGTCGATTTCTACGGTAAGGAGATGATGAACAGGAGCACTGGACGATCTCCGCTACCAGGTACTTTCAAAGACGATGGTGAAATCTAAGATTTGTCTTGCCGTAAATCCACATGTGATGCAGCCCGCTAACATGGATGTCGCACCTACCATTAAGACCAGTTTGGGAAAACAAACAATTGTTTAGAATTTGTACTGGGTGTGTAGCACAGGGGTCTAACACACCTATCCAATTAAAATAATATGAAATACACCGTAATAACTCTCACTTCATATTATCAAATGGCATGCTGAGGCGTGTAGCTGCAGAAAATCTGGACTGAAGTACTCTTCTCATGGCAAACGTAGTTCAGAGCTTGCGTGAGTCAATTCCCCTGAAACTGACGAGGCAGGGACTTGCATTTCATTTATCGTTCAAAATCCAACAGGAAGCCGTTGAAACCTTTTCTTATTATATTGAATACATTAATTAATTGAATAAGAAACATCCAAGAAACTTTTCTATAACGGACTTTATCACCTAATTTTCGATAACGAAAGAATTAACCGGCTATTTTTGGAATTAGAATCGCACCTTATCCACATCGCGCTGCATAGACAATGCACATATCGCAACCCTAATGCAAAAGGGCTACATCTCCGAAAAATTTACAAGTGAGATACACTCATTGTTAGATTCCTCGTTTTCCATTAAGTGATATGCAACAATGCGTTTTACTTTCTCGTATACTTACATATATACGAGATTTATATACGTAGTATAGAGAAAGTTATGTAATGCTGCGGAAAATCGATTTCGAGATTTCAACTGAAATACACGTTTTGGGGTCCCCTGATACCGAAAAAGTTTTTTTCAAAATGTCCGTCCGTTCGTCTGTCTGTGCGTCTGCCCGTCTGTGAACACTACTAGCGCCTAAACTACACGTACGATCTTTTACAAATTGAAGAAACCCCTGTTGATCTGGTTCTAGTTGAAGCTTTGAAATTTTGAAAAACATTCTTTAAAATTTTGGGGTACTTTAAATGAAGCCCCCGGACATTTTCAAAATTTTCTCAGAAACGGATCAAAATTTTTTATTTGAATTTCTTGTAAGAATAGAGGAAAATACACTTATAAAGGTGGCATAGGTCCGATTTTCACAGTTAACTCTGAATTTTCGAAAATTGCAAAAGGTTAATTTTTTCGGCGTCTTCCTACAACTATAAAATTGAAGACAGATTTTTCTGTCAAATTAAACTTATTGCCCATAAATAGTAGAAAATTTTAGTCGTTTTCGTGCAATATTTAATTTTAAAAACGACAAAAACAAGATTTTCTCAGAAATGGCTCCGCATTTTTTACTCAAAATTTTCACTTACTATCCATTTTTAACTCAAAAATTTACTCAAAGAAAAAAATTATATTTTTCTAGGTAAAATATAGATACCAATTGGACTTTAAACCGTCCAGCCATTTTTCTCCAAAATTGATATTCCTCAATCAATCAGGTTGATGTTGCGGTTTCTTGAATTTAAAACCGATATTTTAATTTTGGGGTACTTTACATGGAGCTTCCCTCAGTGGCTCGTTAGCATGCTCGCTTTCCATGGAAAAAACCTCGTGTTCGATTCCCAGCCGAGGCAAATTATGCCTTGCAAATGTCCGAGTATCTATTACTGTGTAACGATAAGAAAGCTCGTCCTAAGGTTATGAAGACTAGTATATACAGTGAAGGGATGTCTTTGTGCGAACTACACGACTCTTATCCCATGGCCGAGTGACTGGGACATTGCTGGTTGGCCATGACCCGTAGCGGGCTGTCAGCCATAGAACAGGAACAGAAGCTTTACATGAAACCCCTGGGACATTTTTCAAATTTTCAGAAAAATTGATCCATTATTTTTTATTAAATTTTGTTGTTGGATAATATGAAGGACGTTTAAGAGTATGATGCAGGTCTTATGTTCGTTGAAAACCCTGATATTTCGAAAACTGCAAAAGTTCGTTTTCGGAGTCTTCCTACATTAAAATATTAAAGATAGAGATTTTTCTCTTAATGAAATCTATTCCTTAGAGATGGATTTTGAAATAAAGTCATGTACAATTTTTCGAGAATTTTGGTACTTTTCACGTTATTTTGCGAGAAATATAGACATTTTTTAACAGCGCCAACAATTTTGATTAAATTTTGACCTCGGATAGCGTATAGGACGCTTGAGAGAATGGCGCATGGTCTCATGTTGGAAATTCTGTTGACTGAAAACAGCACCATTTTCGTAAGCGTTCTTCACACTCTTCAATTACAAAGTTTAATTTAAAACGGAGCTACTTTCTTGAAAATTTGGAAAGTGTATCAGGGCGTTAATGTAAAGTACCTCCCAAATTTAAAATTCGGGTTTTAAATTCCGGGGTCCGCGACATCAGCCAGATCGATTGGGGAATAACAATTTTGGAGAAAATCGGCTTAAAGGTGAACCGCCAGCGTTGTTCACAGACAGACGGACAGACGTTTTGCCGTCAATCGATTTTTCGGTATTATGGACCCACAAAACATAGATTTTGGCTACACCACATTTTTTTAGATTTAGCAACTGGATTTATCCACTTTTCGTTACCAGGGCCCGACAATAAGGGTTTTCTGCCCAAAATTTCGCCGCTTTTTTCGGGAGAATACGTAACTTTCTCTCTAAGCGATAGCGAGAAAGTAAAAATGCACGAGGAAGACCTAGATGGCCGAGGTGGTTACGAGCGTGTACCGACTCATCGTCTCGGTTCGAAGGGTCGTTGGTTCGTGTCTCGCTTTGTGCACGCTTGTTTGTACCTTGTCTTTCATGTTTGTGGTCGCGGAGGGCCACGCGTTCTGCTGACCGCAGATCAAAGGAGCCCGCAAGCGTGTTGGTGTCTAGTGTATGATCGAATGTGCGTCCCATCGGGATGTGAAGGGCTTTCGGCTGGACAAAGGATCTCGAGAAAAAAGTACACAAGGATAGAAAGAATTTCAGGAAAACAACAATTCATGAGTGTCAAGTAAAAAATTAATTTAACAATGATACTTGGTATTTATAGTATTTTTGGTGGCTTTTTAGGAACTAGTCTTTTATGAAATTTTGTTGTAACTGTCCGTATTTTTTATATATTCCGGTACATAGAATTATTTCTAAGATTCTTGACCAGAAGTTGCCAACCTCTCCCTTCCCCGCAAAAAATGATAGATTGCCTTTCCTACATCACACTCAGTGTGCATTGTCTAATTGTTGTTTACGTGTACACGTATACTATGGTACTTAACGCATTGACGACCGACGCTGCGTTTAAGTAAAACTTTGTAAATGAAATCTTAGTTTTGAGGGTCGGTCGGCGGTGGCGAAATTTTGAACTGTTAAGTAGTTAAATGGGACGACGCCACATCCTGAGTAAGAAGCGCATTTTAGAGGACAGCTGCTCTATCGATCATTTCCGTAGCTCTCTTCTCCCATATCATTTCGAGCTGGATGCTTAAACGACGGGCCACAAACCGCAGGCGATCTTTACTTTCCTGTCATAGTCCCACTCCTATTCTTAGGATTGGGCTGTCCTACGAATTCATGGAGGTGGCGTTACCAACCTCTGCCATGTTTCGCAAGTGAAGCCAGTGGCCAGAGTCATCCTCCATATTAGTGTGCCCAAAACATGGCTGTCAAACACGAGAATAAATTGGTAATGCCCATTTCTCAATGAAATTTAATAATCTTCGGAATATTAAGGAATATAATAATTAAAACAGAATAGTTTCGTTAAAAATTAAGGGGTCAGTGTACAATATTTCCAGCGCGTGAAAACTAAAAATAACCTCAAAACTAAAACGTAAAGAATACTACGTTAGTGAATGTACTTCTGTCTTCGAGATTTCTAATATGTCTTACAAAAAAATAATATAATAATAATTGAATAAAAACGACACTGCTAACATTCTGAAGGGCCATGTGTTGCAAAAATTATTACTAAATATTCTTTGAATTAGTGTTGTTACAATATTCAAAGTCTGGTTACCACACCAACTACATGAATAAAAAAATCGGCACATTATCTTCCTGTAACTGTTCTTGTTATTCTTGTAACTGTACTAGTTCTTCCCGTATTCCTTTTTTATTTCACCATTTCATTACATAAACATTACTTCGTCTTATCTGAAATCAAAAGAGTAGGGTTCTAAAGCTTGATATTTATAATGGGCGAGTAATACAATTCATGTCAACATTGTGCAAAACACACGGGTTTATTTGTATTTTTTAAACATATTTGTAGGAGGCTGCGAAAGTATTGTTAGTAATTCGTTTAAAGACTCTGATATATCTTCAGTGAATAATTATTCCTACACAATTTACTTCTAGGTGTGGTAGAAAAGTTGCTAAAATTGTTGGAACTACGTGTACCACAAACGTACGTATCATAAAGAAGTTCTATCAAAATCATCTTTTTGGAAACGAATCGAGCATAACTTGCTGTTTGTTCTAGTCTGCCAGTTGCCTTTTCGCACAGGTCTAATCCACAGTGACCTCCTGAGTGCCTTTGGATACGAAGGGGAAAATCACGAAAATTAACCAATACCTTGAAATGTTACTATGTTCTCCAAACCAAATAGAGTAACTACTTAGTTGTAAAAAATAATTCCCACCTTTCCCCAACAATTTGTACAGCAATAGGTTTAAGCTATGCAAGTAACCATGATGAACTGTTACGAAAGCTCTTTATTCTGATCGAGGCTTTTACATATTAAAAACTATGACAAATAAAACACTTCAACACGAGAATGCCTTCAAGAGTTTGGGGCACAGCAATATGGCGGATCGTTGCTTCAGATGGCTTCAAGTTTGTGACGTCCATGACATCTCCCTGTATTTCTAACTCCAATGCTGTCCTTCCAGCCCGTGATCTTCAATGACGCATTCAGTAGTTCAAGTGGTGTGAGTGTGCAGATGTCAGGCATGAGCCAACGTGAGCTGCTCCGCCATAGGAGAGGAGTGAAGGGAAAAGGAGAGGAGAGGATAGGAGAGGAGGAGAGGAGAGAATGATGGAGAAACAGATAGAGAGACATAGAGATTATTGCATAGATAACTTTATTTTCAATTTTTTTTTTTTTCACTAAATGGGTATGTGCAACATAGTAATCATCCATCTAATCTGGCCATTTTGTGTTTGCATTTCTGTAGTTCTCCTTAGATTCCTTAACCTTTATTTGCTGAAATTTATTTTGCAAGTATCTGGTTTTAACATAATTGTAATGCAATTCTATAGCATAACATTAGAAACCATAAATAAAAACTTACCTGTCGTCAACAAGAAAAAACAAATATGTTTATAAGAGATCGTTTATTTGTTTTAGTACTGTCAAATTTGAGAAATTACTTAGGATTATTTAAAAGTTACTCAATGTTTTGTGCTATCTGATGCTGTTTCATGTTCTATTAGGTAGCTGTTTGACATTACATAATTGTAACTAATTTTGTATTTGAACCATTCAGTCAAAATTTAAAAATGTATTGCTGAAATATTGATCACACTAGGAATATATAAGACAGCTATGTGCATTTATGTATTTTTTCAGATATTTTGGGATAAATATATAAGATGAAAATTTTCAACAATTCATGAATAATCATTGTGTTGGAAAAGGCTATGAAATAATGTTGCGAAATGGAAGTGATTTGACACAATTGGAGTATTTTCTATACTGCACTCTCTAGTAAAGAAACTTAAATTTTATTACTTAAGACTTACTTAAGCTTCTGGTACTCTAATATTAAAACAATTCTGAACACTGTGTCAGTTATTGATTAATTCATCACAATGGAAATGAAATGGCTTGCTGTTGATTCTAGAACAACCTATAACTAAAATTCATTCTCATTTATCACACTCATCAATGAACCCACGTTTTATGCCAGAGCATATTACACATGATTTTAGTGATAAATCTATGAATCCAAAAAGTGGTGGATCTGCATGTAGATGGTGGAGAAGGCTTGCATGTGATGGTGGAGAAGGCCTGCATGTAGATGGTGGAGAAGGCTTCCCTTTTCCTTGGGAGATCAGTTATGGTTTGCTATTGCCTTCCACTGTATGAATGCTGGTAGTAGGTGTGACCATAAGGGTGGATGATGAAAAGAGATGAACGGTTAAGAATGCAGTGATGATTCAGATATGTGGTGGTATGAAAAGCCAACTATCTCACTGTCACATGATGCAAATACTTCATGAATGTGAATGATGCTCCACAACACTGCACCACCGAGGCCAGTATTAAACAGTACAAAAATAAATGTACAAATAGGTAATGACTTTGAATAACCTATATTCCTGATAGCATTTTTTATTATCAATAAAACAGGTACAAACATTTAAAAAAGCATTCTGTGTGATTTTCTTGATTTCTTGATATTTTTTGATTATCTGAATAAAAAATAAATAAATAAATAAATGATGGCCAGTGTGATATATTAGAATATAGAACTTAATTTTCAGTCAAAAATCTTTTAATAAAATTTGACAAATTAAAGTAAACATCATTATACATCTTTCCTCGTGTCATTTTTAAAATTGAAATATACAGAATCACTTACATGTATTTTCATCTTTTTGAAAACATTTTTTCCCATTGGGCTGATAACAAGTCACTGTGGTGTAAACGATATATGAAACAGCATACAAGAAAACAAATGTACTGTTGGATATCACTTGAATAATATATTTTCCATATTTCAGTCTTTACACACCTGTAAAATGAATATACATACATGAAAAACAGGAAGTATGTGCACCACACCACTTTCATGTTTCCAAATAACAAGTCATAACATTGGTATTTTGTGACATGGTCTCTTGGAGAGAGATAAACCAATGCATTATTTTATCAACCCTAGTTTTTCAATTCATCAAAACAAGTTTTGTGAATATGGAAAAGGCAGAACTTTTGAATCAAGGAGAAGTGTACATCACAATTGTGACTTGGATTAATACTCTTCATATTATCATTGTTTCTCATCTGTAAAACATAACTTATCCAACACACACTCTTCTAAAATTAATAACTATTAAATTTATTTAAAAACTTGTTTTAAAATTATTACAAAATAACAACAAAACATTTTATTTTAACAAAGTATTTCAAATAAAAATATATTCCATAGATACATTTGGTTAGTGATTCATCACTTTGTTTCTATTATACATAACAGACAATTTACAATTAAAAAATGAATTTTAAAATTTTAATATACAACCTGAAAAAATTGTATACATGCACTATACCAATACAAAACATTTGATTTCCTTATACAGCAGTATTTGAATTATCATGTATTAACTTATGTAGGTTTTAAAAAAAATTGTCACTGCACTTTTGAATTGGAGATGGAAAAGTTGTTTTCCTTTACAACAAAAAAAGTAAAAATTACAGTATAAATATGTGTATTGTGTTATCTTAAATTAAATTTATTATAGGCAATTTAGACCTATATGTTAAATGTACATCATTCAAAAATTTGTAATTCATTAGAAGTGCAGTAATTTCAAAGATTCTATACAGAATTTCATTCTTTCAGCAATGTCAATTTATTTTTATTTAATATAACTGAAATAAAATTATGATTGCTATAATAAAAATCTCATACTTGCCTTGCCCAAGATATTCTTTTTGTCAATTTATGAGCCTTCTGGACTTTTAACATGCAGTTACACTTACTAATATGCACATTTTAATATTTCTTTAATTTTGAAATTGAAGTTTTTGTTCAAGTTTAAATTACTTCAATACGATTTATTAGATTTGTGTTTGGTTGTAAAATAAATATACATTCAAATAAATTCATATAAATGATGATAGTATAAATTACATTCAGTGATATATATGATTAAAAATAACTTAATTTTGACAATATTAACCAATAAGAACCCAGCAAACATATTTATTTAATACAAAATACTAAAGTTAAGAATCTGGAAACTATTGGAGAGCAGTGAACAAAATGTGATAATAGACATTTATTGGTATAAATGCATCAGAAAAATGACCAGAAAGGAAAGCAAACTGAAGCCAAGCAATCAAACCTATTCACAATTTGATTTTCTCACTCACAGAATTTTTTCACACCATCCTCCGAAAACATGAGATTGGCCTACTCTCTCCACGTTAATTACAAAAAATCTTATTATACTCTTTTTCCAAGAGGTATTATATTGAATGTGAATTTGTTTTTATCAGTAGAATAATTTATAATACAGCAATTATTTAAGGATATAAGCAATCCATAGAGGAAGATTTATTTGGCTTTAATGACAACTGGCTTCACTACAAAGAAAGATCATTATTGGGATCATCTTAAAGAAAGATTAGTTTTTTAGAAGTTGCAATATACTATGTATTTCAAAAGCAACATCTGAAGCAAATATAACAAATATGCACTAAATTTAAGCATTTATAAGCATAAAGCACTTTAATTTTTCCTCTATAAACCACTATTGCACACATAATTGTTGCACACATTCATTCTTGAGTTAAGCTATAGTGCATAAAATGCAATTTTAGGAGTTTTTCAAATTAATTTTCAATGTAGGCCCGTACAAAAAAATGAATTTATGTTTAACATAGCACCTTTTTGTATTAAAAATTTATCTTCAAATGTTCAAAGTCTTGTATATTTTTCAATAAAAGTCGCATGTTTAATTCAGTTGGATCACATCAATGCATATTTGTGAAATATTCTTATATTTAAAATCATATCTACCATTTTTTTAGAACAAATCCATACTCACTTGTTCTTGCCTCTTCTCTTTTTTAGTGAATACTGTGTTACCAGAATTTTCCAAATCTCCTGTTGTGAAAGATGAGAATATTTTTGTTTTGTCTCCTTGAAGTTTTCTTTTACAAATAATGCAAAACCTGTAGGAGATTTTTTCTTCGATTCCAGATCAAATTCTCCATAGCAGTAGCCGCAACGTGCACTTTCCAGGTTCAAAGACTTGGAATGACGACCGATACTAAAACCACACCTTCGACATTTATAAGTGTACACAGTGCGTATTTTATACGAGTGACGTACCCGTATTTTGGGAAGTTCTGGAAATGTTGCCATGGCCTTGATTGTCCATTGATGCCAACCATTTCCGTGACCCTTTTTGACACCATTAATGATCCATAAAGCAGCATGGCAAAGTTCGTGAATAAGAGTATCACGTACCCTGTCAGCTGAGGTACAAACTTTTGTGGAAAGTTGAATGATAGATATTCTCTTTCTTTCCTTTTTTCCAGTATATATGTTACGACAAATTCCTGCAGTGCTTAGCAGTCGAGAATTCCAGACAATTTTTGGAATGCGTGGAAGTTTGTTGTCAAATATATTTGCATTGTACAATTTGTATAAATAAGCAACCAAGTCATTTTTTCTGGTTTTGAAATAGCGCTTGTAGCCAATAGCTTTTGGATCACACAGTGAAGCAGGGCATGCAGACAGAGACTTGAGAAAACTCAGCTTTTTACCTTTTACGTTGTCTGTTGATTTACAATCCCGTGTTTCATCACAAATTTTGCCCGTTGGTTTTACCTTTGCGGTGTTTCTGGTAAGCGGACACTTCAAATTTTGCCTCTTATCTGTCACTGGAGTTACTTTCTTACTTCCTTCTGCAGTTTTGGACGAAACAACACGACTAGAAGCAGTTTTTTTATTACAACGAATTTCTTTTAAAGGCGTTGAGTTATCACTCATAGATGCATACTTCTTGCGCGCCATGTTTGTTGAGGCGTTAACACGTGGAAGAAGCGTTTCACACTGCCATGGCGGGTATAACATTCAACACTGCCTGTCAATCTGCCAGTTGATGATTCATCTATACGTCATTCGCGTCAGTTGCGAGATTCGATAAATCTCGTTTTAGTGTAATATTTCCATGGAGCGAGAAATATTATATATCTTCATATCTTTATTATTATTATTTCTGATATGATGCATTTCTTTGTTTACAACTCGTCAGTGATCCTTAACATTGATAATTACCAATGTTTGATTTCAAAAATATTCTCATATAATTAGAAATTGTAATATAAAACTCTCAGAGTATTAATAATACATTAAAAATTTTGTTAAAAATGTTTTATAATTATTAAAATTTATATCGTCATATTACCTAAAACTATCTCGTATTAAATGATCAGGATCTGCAGAGTCAAGTTAAGCTTCAGCTTCCCTTTAACTTGATACACTGCACCTCCTGAATGCTTTTAAGAAGTAACCTGGGGATCCTTATATTTCTCTCCCACGCGTTGTACACGTTTTGCTGCACTTTGACGAGAAATAAATAAAAAATAGACAAATCAAAAAATCATTGATGTAATAGAATAATATCATCTAAGAATGCCTGGTAGGTAGAGACAAGGACGCAGAGAAAGCTTCAAACATGGAACTGGTTTCGCGGGAAATACATTTCAAATTAATTCATAATTCATAAAATTAATCATTAATTCATAAAATTCAGCTCACAATACCATTTAATTAATAATGAGAACTGACTGATTTATTTTACAGATAGTTAACCCTCAAACACATGGTTATATATGAGTCACGCGAACACCGTACTGCGGACACACTGACCGCCCGATTTAAATATTTCTTTCGGTTCGAGAGAAGAATGATCTTGATTTCGTAGTCGGTGAACAATCAAAACACATTTGTTTTCTCTAAAATTACATGTACCTAAGTAAATATCACTACACATGACGTAATTGCAATCATATAAACAATCAATTAAAAGAAAAAGTGGCATATACATGTATAGTCGTTTAAGATACGGAAAATTATATATTTTTGTAATACAGAAATACATCACATCAGAAGTACAATGTATTTTAAGAAAATAAGGAACTATAAATATATTGTAAGATTTAAATATCTTTGTACAATATAAAAAAGAAACTACAATAAATAAATTCAATGCCCCAAATTGCATTTCTTGCAAAATTGCGATGCGTTGTGAAATCACTGTCATGGTCGCTTATTTCATAATATTCATACGGGATGCTCTTGTTGTAACTGCATTTGCTTCAATATTATGATGCCATTGCAGAACACCTTTCTCCTAATCAGAATTCAGTCGCTGCCTGGAGGAGAATTCCAGCGGTCGGCTGCTCTGATCAGTAGTTTTCCGTGGTTTCTCCGATCAACACCAGGCGAATGCCGGAGCAGTACCCTACCAAACGGGCCACGGACCGCGCGCGATCTGTCCTTCCCATTCCTTGTCATATCCTCTCCCCTTACATACACACTTACACTAACGTGCACTACACTACCACATATCCCGGGAGACCGGTCGGGAGCTTAGAGCTTGTCCCGGCTGGGGCGGTGTCCAGGTTGCCCAGGCTAGTGGGAGAGTCCTGGTTAGGGGGAAACCCCACTAACTGACGGTATGTCGGCGCCGGATCTCGCCATCCAGCGAGGGAAGATCACCGCCATCTCTCGAGAAAAAAACACAACAAAAATGCACTACACTAACGGGACTAATGACCAGAGCAGGTGACGCGCCCGGAAACATGAAAAAAATCAATCAATCAATCAATTCTCCTAAATCAGGGTTTAATAAATAAAACTATTGTTCCTACAACAATAAATACTTTCTCGTTTTATTCCTAACATAATTTTAACTTTTGCCATATTCGAAAATCAGGCATTTTAACGGAAAAGAGACCTGAATTATTCTTTTAAGTGATTATTACAATATCCGAAGACAAAGTATAATAAAAAATTGAGCTATTTTTGAAAAAACACTTTTCAAACTCCCACTGCCTCGAGATCGTTCAATTGAATTGGGAATGTTAATTTTGAAGAAAATCGCCTTAACAGTTTGGGCGCTAGAGATCTGATCACAGACAGATGGAGGGACGGACAGACGTTTAGCCGCCAATCGATTTTTCGGCATCAAGGACCAACAAACGAAGAATTCTGAGTACACAACTTGTTAGAGAAGGTAATTTATTAGATATAAGAAGAAGAATTTCCTATACATAGGAACACTTTTTTGTTACAATGGCTCAGCAATGAGTTTTCCTATCGAAAATTCGCCGTTTCCTGGCGCACGAATACAATATTTTCTCTTCTTACGAAGTAAGACGACGAAGTAAAACGTTCAACTCCAAACACTATCGAACATTTCATTAAAAAATCGATACATCTCGCAAACATTTGAAATACTTCCTTCAAATTTATCAAATAGCGTTTGTCCCTTTACTAGCAAATTGCAATTGCGATAAAGTGTGTAGTCGTCACCCCGGAACCCAAGCTTCGTAGACCGAACGTTTCTACGTCATGGGTACGCGTCCCGAGTGACAGGATATTCGACGCCTCCTGATTAGCTGAATAGCAACCTCTGATTTTGGTAGAAATTCTAGAGGGCAGTCGGTAAGGTAAGTCGTTTGATTGATTGATGGTTCCGAGAGCGGCAACGGATGTTATTATTCCCGTAAGTGCAGTGTATGTTTTCGTCGAAAGAAGTGGCGGTAACCTTCCCCCGCTGGCTGGTGAGATTCCGCGCCGACGTACGTCAGTTTGCGGCGATTTTCCCCTGTTAGGTATCTCCTACCAACGTTATATCGCCCCAGCCGGAACTCTGAAGCTCCCGACACGTCTCACGACATGTGTGGTGGTGTAGTGCATGAGAATGTGTGTGTAAGTAAGGACGGGGTTTAAGACAAGGAAGGGAAGGAAAGACCGTGCGTGGTCCGTGGCCCGTTTTTAGGGTATTCGGTTCGGCATTCGCGTGGTAGTGATCGGAGAGATCAGGGGATAACTACCGATCAGAGCAGCCGGTCGGTACATTTCTCCTCCAGACAGCGGCTGAAATCAACCTAGCAGACGCGCCAGTGTCGAAAATGCTGCCAACATCTTGGCTCAAACACTAGGACTTCAGGTCAGAGGCACTACAGTTTCATCAGTTGATGCTCTGAGCCACCTTTGCCGGTTCAGGTAAGTCGTAACTGCGAATAACTCGAATCGATTCCAGGCGGCGGATGCCGGATGAGAGCCTCAAACAATGAACAGTGGAATACGCACAATCCTTCCTCCTTTCCTCATCCTAGTATCAACACGACTTTCGCATTCCAGTCCTGAAGAAGATCATGATATGATGGTCAAAATGTTCACATCATTGCCCTCGACGCGGCGTCACCTAGAGAGACGAGAGCCTTCACTGTCACCATTACCGTTGTTGATTGATAGATTACTAATGATTCCGGGAGTCAACTTCTAAGGTCGTTATTTCCGTAAGTGTAGTGCATGCTTTCTGCTCGGAATGAGGTGGTGATCTTGCCCCGCTGGATGGCGAGATCCGGCCCCGACCTCCCCGAAAACAAGTGTCTCCCGCCAGCGGGGCATCGCTCCAGTCGGGACACGCTCTAAGCTCCCGACCGGCCTCCCGGTATATGTGGTATTGTAGTGCATGTAAGTGTAAGGGTGTGTAAAGGGTGAGGATGTGATAAGGAATGGGAAGGAAAGATCGCGCGCGGTTCGTGGCCGTTTGGAAGGATACTGCCCCGGTATTCTCCTGGTATTGATCGGAGAATCCACGGAAAACTACCGATTAGAGTAGCCGGCCGCTAGAATTCTCCTCCCTACAGCGACAGAACTTGACATAGGCTAGTGTCTAAAATCCTGCCACCGTTGCCAACCCTAGGCCCTCCAGGGGGGGGGGCACTGCAGTGACAGTCGACGCTCTAGGCCACGTCTCCACTACCGTTGTTAAGGTCGACTGATGGGTTCATATTGCGTCCTCGGGCGGCCCATTCCCAATGATCTCCAAAGACTCCGGCAGTGCTGGGAGGATGAGTGACTGAGTATTTCGTGTTGCCGGGTACGTCAAGTACTTTGGTCATTACATCCGTACGTGTAGTGCATGTTATAGCCTGGAGTGGCTGTGTTCCTGTCTCCGTTGGAGCAGGTGGTTCGGGCCCAACCTACTCGTTAGCTTGCGGGATTATTCCCTCCGACTGCAGTCCCTTTGACCGGGAAGCCCTGGTGTTCGAGTTCTGACGTTGGATGATTTTCGTCACTAGCTAGATAGCTAGATCGAATTCAGCTGCTACCTGGAGGACAAGTCAGGAGTCCGGTTGCTGTGATCGGTAGTTTTCCGTGGTTTCTCCGGTCAACACCAGGCGAATGCCGGAGTAGTACCTCAACAAACGCCACGGACCGCGCGCAATCTTTCCTTTCTCTTTCTTGTCATATCTTCACCACTTATACACACACACTTACACTAACATGCACTACACTACCACACATGTCGGAAGATCAGTCGGAGCTTGTCCCGGTTGGGATGGTGCTCCGCTGGTGGGAGATATCTTATTAGGGGGGAAACCCCTCTACTCGGCGTGTAGTTCGGCATCGGATCTCGTCATTCAGCCGGAAATTATCACCGCCACCTCCCGCGATAAAACATTCAGCACACTTACGGGACTAACCTTAATAGTTGACACGCCAGGTTATCCTAATTAATCGATTCCTCTCGATGTATCTCCCCAAGTGGGGCGATCAACTGATGTCACTGCAATGCCTCTGACCGGGGGATACTGGAGTTCGAGACCCGAGGATGGCAGGATTTTTTACACTAGCCAGCTCAATGTCAGCTGCTATCTGGAGCAGAATTCTAGCGGCCGGTTGCTCTGATTGGTAATTTTTCATGATATGTCCGATCAACACCAGGCGCATGCGGGAACAGTGCTCTAACAAACGGGCCATATACTGCGCGCGATCATTCCTTCCTCTTCCGTGACCTATATTTACTCCATACTTTTACGAACGTAAATTCACATGCACTATACTACCACACTAGTCGGGAGATCGGTCGGGAGTTTAGAGCTTTTCCCGCCTAGGGACGGTGTCCCACTGGTGGGAGATAGTTGGGAATAAACCTCGAAAGCCGACGTGTAGGGCAGATGTTATTACGTGTATGTCGGCGCAGGATCTCGCCAGCCAGCGGGGCAGAGATCGTCTCCGCCTCCCGAGAAAAAACCTTCACTTCACGTACGGGAATAATGACCTTACCAGTTGACGCGTCTTGAACCACTTGTAATCAATCAATCATTGTGGGGCTACTCTCCAAATGGAATAAGCTCCAAGCTTCCGACCTAGCTATGCATTTTATGTAAAAAATCCGTCACCGTCGGTTCTCGAACCCAAGGATGTCCCGATCAGTGACGCTGCAGTGGCAACGGATGCTGCCGCTGAGCCACCTCAATCGATATTAGAGGACGTGAATATCAGGACAATATTCAGTTAGTGCTGTAGCGCCTTCTGAAAAGAAAGAAAAACAAACAAAAAAATATGCGATAAATTCGTAATATTAGAATTTATTCTAATAAAGAAAGCGCACGATTTGATGACACCGGATCTACACGACACCTGGCTCATTTCAAATATCTAAAAGAACGTGTTGAATTACAGAACATGATATGACATTTTCAAAATTATACTTTATTATATAACGTTTTCACAACCCTTTAACCGAACTATTGAGTCGGATTTTCAGGCCATACAAATGTCAGCGTTCTGCAGGGAGATGGCTTATAAGGGAATTGCAAAACATGAATTTACACATGAGTTATGTTTGCGAAATTAAAGTTAGCGTTTATCTTTGGTTAAGCTATATTGTATTTGTGGATTCAGACGAATTACAAGTATTAATGTGGTTGCTCTTATTTATCATTTTTATTTATTTTCTTAATAATTCATGCAGTGTTTAATATAAATTAATAAATAAGTGGCCAAGATAAGGGATATTAGTAAATCAGTGTACGAGGCGACTCCGTGCCACCCGCCCCATCGTGCCGGCGATGGGTCGGGTGCCTATTGAGGTAGCTGGCGAGGTGGCCCAACGAAAAGTCGAAAATCCTGCCACAGACGTAGGTAGCTACAGGGCCTGTTCTGCAAGCTGTCCACGAGTATCATTATGATCAATCAAGCTTTCTTCGCAACAATGGCAGCTACAACTGAGTGACGAACTAACTCATTCAACCCAGGCACAGTCCCGACAGCTAAGTCTATAAACGCGGCAAAAACAGCTCCATCTAAAATATCGCAGACCGATGTGTGTCACAGTGTAATCACAAATCTTGAACAAAATGGTATGTAGTATAATAAAAAATAAATATCTTAAAATATTGATCATTGAATATGATACGCATCTGTCAAGGAAAAACACTGAACAACAAGATATGCAAGAAGAAATATTCTTCACATTTATAAGATTCTATCAAAATCATGTAGGCCTATACTGCAGTTGATTAAACATTTTTAAACTAATTTTGAAGCATCAAAACTGTGACCAAATTACAAGTTTCCCAAACGAAAGTAAATGTAAACCCTTGGAATTGATTCGCTCTTAATGATTTCGTGCGCGTTAACGCCTAAGGTAATTTAGTCCCGTAAGTGTAGTGAATACTTTTATCGCGTGAGGTAGCGGTGAACTTCCCCCGCTGACTGGCGAGATCCAGCGCTGACATACACATCATAACATTCCACCTACCCGTCGGTCAGACAGGATTTATCTCCAACCACGTATCTCCCACCAGCGGGGAACCGCCCCTAGCCGAGACAAGCACAAAGCTCCCGATGGGTCTTTCCACAGGAGTGGTAGTATAGTGCGTGTGAATGTGTGTGAAAGTAAGGGGAGGATAGGACACGGAAGAGGAAGGAAAGATCGCGCGCGGTTCGTAGCCCGTTTGTTAGGGCATTGCTCCGGCATTCGCTTAGATCGGAGAGATCACGGAAAACTACCGATCAGAGCAAACGGCCGCTAGATTTCTCCTACAGACAGCGGCTGAAATTCACCTACCTGACAAGCCAGTGTTGAGAATCCTGCCAACGTCGGGACTCGAACCCTAGGAATCCCAGTCAGAGGCACTGCAGTCACATCAGTTAATGCCCTGAGCCACCTTTGCCGGTTCAGATAAGTCGAAGCCGTGGATTACTCGGATCGATTCCAGACGGCGGGTGTCGGGTCAGAGCCTCAAATAATGAACAATTGAAATGCGCACAATCCTTCGTCCTTCCCTCATCCTAGCATCACCAGCCCTGAAGACGACCACGATGTGATGCTCGAAATATCGGCATCATTGCCTTTGACGCCACAACACCCAGAGAGTCTAGAGCCTTCACTGTCATCACTACCATTGTTAATTGATAGAGTACTATCGGGCGCGTCAATTGTTAAGCTCATTATTTCCGTAAGTGTAGTTCATGCTCTTTTCTCGAGATGTGGCGATGATCTTAACCCGCTGAATGGCGATATCCGGCGCCGACCTTCCGTTGTCTAGCGGGGTTTTCCGAAACCAGGTATCTCCCACGCTCTAAGCTCCCGACCGGTCCCCTAGCATGTATGGTAGTGTAGTGCATGCAGGTGTAAAGTGTGGACAGACAAGGTGGTAAAATACCAACCAGCCATTACCCTGGCAGCCCAACTTCATGGAGTGCCCAACGCCAAAATCCTGCCAGTGGTGGTTGGAATCTATAGGGCCATGCCAAGATCCACAATCAGTGCCCTCAAGATGTTGGGAATCAAGTCTGGAGGCGATCTACTGACTCCTTCGTAATTGCTCTCAGGTGCTTTATTAAGCTCTATACACTATTTGTAAATGACGGCGGAGCTATTTAGCATTGCTTATAGTAAATGCAGAAAAGTAATTTCTTCGTCCCTTTGGGAAGTCTAGGGAAGCCAGAGGATCCGCAAATGTCTAAGAATTACTTAGTTACCACGTTTTTAAGGGGGGAGTGTATGCTTTTTAATGTAGCGTATATACAATTTTGTAGCTAGAATTCCTGTATTGCGGGTCACTGACACGGAAAAATTGATGGACGGAAAACATTTGCCCAACTGCCTGTCTCTCTGGCTGTCCGTCTATACATCCGTCTGTCAGTCCGTCTGTGGTCAACGATTGCACCTAAATGATTCTTATTTTCTCTGCAATATATGTTCCTTAATAGATCGGAACGTACTCAAGGCCAGGAGAGTTTCAAACGGATATTTTGATATTTGGGTAGTTTTTATATGAAGTCTCGGCGTTTTCAAATTTTTCTTAAACATGGCTTCAAGTACATTGATTAAACGAATGAGACATGTCTCCTTTTCGTTGACATCCCTGATTTTTTGAAAATTGTGAAAGTTCTAAATGTTTTCGGCGTCTTCCTACAACTACAATATTGAACATAGAATTTTTTTCTGAATGAAATCTATTGTTCAAATATAGATCATGAACTAAGATCACGTACAATTTTTATTAATAATGAGAGGTTTTCGCGTAATTGAGCATGAAATATAGATATTGTTTAAAAAATTTAAAACAATTTTTTTTAAAAACCGCTCCAGTACTTTGTTTACATTTTATCGTCGCGTGCATTGCAGGATTATAAAAATTGGTGCTAGTTTCAGTTTTCCCTCACACTCTGTATGTTGCAAAATTGCAAGAAATGAACTTTTCAAAACTACAGTACTAAAGATAGATATTTTTGTCTTAAATAAAAACTGTGGTAAAAATCAGATCCTTAAAATAGGTCATATACAATATTAGAAAAATGTTTGCTTGAAGTTAATGCACTTTTTTAAAAAAAATATCCAAAATCGCTCCAATTTTTTTTCTTTAAATATTTTGCATGGGTAGAAAAGGGACGCTTTAAAGAATGGCGTAGGTCTCATTTTCGTTGAATGCTGTGAATTATCGAAAATTTGAAATAATACAAAAAAGTATGTGTTGATAAGTCAGCATTTGTTAAGTTACGGATTGAGTTTGAAAAACTTTCTGTAAAACATGCACACTTCGGCAGAATCCCATTTCCTTGTAGTTTGACCGCTGTCTCAGCTACTGTCTCGCAGTCTTAACTACTGTATTGCATTGGTTTTTGTCTTCGGCCTTCAACAGTCTCTGCATCACTAAATAATTTAAATAGTTTGAAGTTTTTATAGTGGGTTGTTTATTTACCAAGGCATACTGCACCTTTTAGTCCCGTAACGGTAATAAGAGGCCAGTTTGACTTTACAAGATGAAATTGGAATTTTTCCTGGAAATATGATGTTGACATAATTTTTTTTTTATTTTTACTGATTTGTTAGTAGTGTGCAATAATTGTAGAAGTGTTAGTGTATTTTCTTTTCGATAAGACTATTACGAATTTTTTAGAACATTCACAGTGTTTACCTCTGGCCTGGAGGTCCTTACCCCTACCCCCAGGGGGTAGGGGTGGGGAGGCAAGTTTGGTATCATTGAATTGGGTCTACCGATACGGATAACGTTCATTACCCACTTTTCCTGGTCGGATGAGCACTTTTCGAAATATTCCCTAAACCAATTTTAAATGGAACACACTAAATAGGAACAGGATTTATCCACTTTTTCATTACCAGGGCCCGACAATAAGAATTTTTCTGTCAAAAGTAAAAATTCAATCGGCAGTTTGTTTACCGAATCAAATCAGTTTTCTATAGGGAGCGAAAATGCCTAGGTTTCAAATCTTGCTAACATCGCTTTGTGAGAACTTTTATTCATTATTCAACTATTTATGGTTAAAAGGTATGGATGAGATTCTGGAGCTCTATAAAACAGGCACAGCTTCAACTTCTCGCCCATATGTGTCATACACTCTTTTACTATTTTTGACAAAATAAATGAAATCATATCATTAATTTAAAACTAATAGTTTAAAGAATAAATTACACTTGTTATACGTAGTTAATACTGCAGCGTAAATTATCTATGTTCAGATAAATATTACTGTTATAGTATTTTCCTCTACATAAAACATAATAGTTTTTCAATATTGCATTTGCAACCTCAAAAGCACGGCTCAATTGCATTTCAATCAGGCTATTTAAAAACCAACCTTCCAGTGATACCACAACCACTTCACACTTTTATTTTTCCAATGTTCAGCCCTTTTCTTACTGTGTGCCACATCTCATTGTGAACTACTCTTCTCAATCCCATTTAGCAAAAGAAATCATTGCCCTTTCTCTATTAGGACACAGATTTGGTAATTTTATGTCTTCGGTATGTTTTAAATATTAATATCATTTAAGTTATAAACAATTGGGAGCCATTGGTAAGAACAGAATGTAATGAAGCTTTATAGTCAAATTGTGGACCAGTGAACTACTTCTATGAACAATCTTAATTTACTATCACATTTCACCTAGATTTTTCCACTCTAAGTTAACTCGTCAAGATACAAAACCTGTCGTATAGACCAGAGGTGTCCAACTTGCAAAGCCTCAAGGGCCAGTGCTAAAACGTTTAATATAGTTGTGGGCCACACTTTCATTACTCAGGCGATCCACACGTAACCCTTTAATGTTGATCTCGGCAGTTTGCGCGGCTGCTCTGATATGGTGGGGATGGAACCACGCGTGATATGCCGTGCCATCCAAAACGCAGTGAAACACATTATTAGATTTTAATTTATGGATTTACTGGAAAAAATATCTTAAATATATACTTAACCTATTTTTGCATTAAGGGGTTGTTGACCCTGACAAAACGTGTGCGCTAGAAGCACAATATTCACGCCCAACATGGATGCAAGGGACATTCACATTTGACTAATAGCCTTTCGCGGGCCACTATAAATGGCACCTGGGACTGCATGCGGTCCGCTGGCCGCCATTTGAACAACCTGGTATAGACGGTCTATTGCGTATCTTTGATCCATATAGATGGTCATTTTGACCTATGAAGTGAATTAATAGTTAATTTAGAAGCAAAAAAAACAATTCGTAGCTTCCAGACTTCAGAAATAAAAATTCACATACTACAATCACAGTACATTATGATTTTGCTTATTCTGTGGGTAGCTTTTATTTCTCAACCACTTGTGAGTCGGCAACTCATCACAGGTCGGAAATAACAGGGAAGATTCTGCATGTAATCGCCAGTGAATGGCGTTTAGAACAGGTATCCCGTCACTCGTCGGAAAGAACAGGAGAGGTTCTGCATGTGATGGCCAATGATTGGCATCTAGATGGCAACCCGCACACGCAAAGGGAAGATTCTGCATGTGGTCGCCAACGAATGGCGTCTCGATGCAACCCGCCACCGTCGGAAGATAGGGAAGATTCTGATGTGATCGCCAAGAATGGGTCTAGAGTAGGTAACCCGTCACACGCCTGAAAGAATAAGATTCTTAAATCCCAAAAAGCAATAGATCAAATAATTATATATTAATAATATATAAATAAATAACAAAACCTCAACTAGATATGGAATAATAACGAATAATCTAGGTTACAGTGACCACCATGCACAAATTCTTACATTTACTAATAACATGAATACTGACAGAATAAATAATACACGCGTGTGCAGAGCATTTACTAAAGTTAACATAAAATTATTTACGGACTACTTGCTGAAGGAATCATGGGGCGCAGTTTATAACGCTGTTGGCACGAATGAAAAATATAATTTATATTTCTCAAAGCTTTCATTTCACTTTAGGCGTGTGTAATTGTTTAATATTATCTTAAAAAGATAAGAGATCTTGATAGGGTTTTTGTCAGGTTTCCTTGATCCATTGAGCAAATGCTGAGATGGTCCCTTGATTTGCTTCTCGACGTAAATGCAGCTTCACTATGTGCATGTTTTGTTGCGCTCTCCTTTTGCTTGAAGTGGAAGTAGAGTTTAGAATGAGTTTCTATTTTGTTAGCAATAAAGAAAAATCAAATCTGTCGTTCGTTTACCGTTACAAATACGTTTTCTATAACTCGGGAACGAAAATATCTAGTTTTTGAGGTGTTAAATCTCGCGCTTTTTAAATTTTATTATTATTATTATTATTATTATTATTATTATTATTATTATTATTATTATTATTATTATTATTATTATTATTATTATTATTATTATTATTATTATTATTATTATTATTATTATTATTATTATTATTATTATTATTATTATTATATTTTTAAAACTTTTGTTCATCCTTCAACTATTAATAGTTAATAGTTAAATTGTTGGGACGGGATTCTGAAACTCAAGAAAGTGTGCGCAGATGATTTTCTCCCCCGTACGTGAAGTACAGTTTTTACTGTTTTTGACTAAATAAATATCTACATTCTGCATGTGATCGGCCAACGAATGGCGTCTAGAGTATGCAACCCGTCACACGTCGGAAAGAATCGGGATGGTTCTGCATGTAATCGCCAATGAATTGCGGTAATAGTTATTTATGCACCAATGTCGTTATATGGTTTGTAATGATTCAGCGGCGACAAAAAGCCCCCAGGCCGTATACCCTCGTTTTTTTCGACGTTCGACGAACCTTTTAACGCCTATGATGCAATAAGTGTTTTTATCTAATTTTAATGATTCAGATATATCAAGTTACTAATTAACTAGCTGTTAACTTCTTTCGGTTTTTCCTTTCATATTTTCCTCCCATAATTCCCTTTTCTTATTCCCTCTCATAAGAGAACATGTAGAGAATTCAACTCTTCTCGTATTTCCCTCATAACCATGATACTATCAATGCAGGTAATTTTTTCAGTGTTTATCGAGCTCCGTATTTAAGGCAATAACAAACAATAACGTCGGTTTTCAACATCTTGACCCAACCTCAGAGTTGACCCAACCTCAGAGTAAAATGGAAACGAATCTTTGTAAATCTTCATAACTCTATCACAAATATATACAATCACTGAGTAATTGCAGAAAGATGCCCTTGAAGGATCAAAGATGTTTCGGATATAATCATATTGTTCTTTCGGTTCTGGTAATCACGATTTCGTTATTTCTAAAAATCGATATTACCGTATGAGAACTGTTATAAGCACATATGAACTCACATTACAACCAACACAAAACTACATTACATTACAAACCCACAACAATCATTCCCGCACCTACATAAAACTACATTACAATAATAATTCCCAGATTCACTCATTCAGACACAAAGTAGGTACATGGCTTTTGTCCCCATACTTTCCAAAATTATTCCTTGAAGTTTCTATCGACTTTTTTCTTTGGCGCAATGTAACCAAGTTGGATTACACTTCCTCGTCCCATACTAATGAACAAAGAATCAATAAATTTGGGCCCTCTGAATACCTCCCATAAAATACTTAGAATGAAACAGTGGTGCCAAATTAAATTGAAAGCAACACATAGGTAGCAAAATCATACAAGCTAAAATAAAAATACTTGAAGCAAATAATTAAGAGGTTGTACCTTACAACTCTGGAAAAACATGAAAAAGCATTATAAGACCACTCCTCTTACACGTTTGTCCCATCTGGATAAACGCTGCAAAAATTAACATAAAATTACTGGTGCTACCAAAGCACATACTTCTCGCATTGATTGTAAATAGTCCGCAATATTATACTACTACATAAACCAGCAAAATTGATTTCAACCTGCAATTTTTTCCCCGCTTCGTGGCCAGATCTCAGTTCCTCAGAGTTGACTTGTCCGCACTCAACCCACCTCTCCATACTCTATAGATCGATCTCGGGCAGAAACATCAAAAGATAAATGCCTGTTTCACGTATAAGAAACTATCAATAATCAATATATACGCTAGAAACTCCAAAAGCCTCTAGTCCGTTTAGCTCAATCTGGAAATATCAACTTTGGAGAAGATCGGCTCAACGGTTTACGAGCTACAGTTGTTCAGAGATGGACTGACAGCTGTTATATTGATTGATTGATAGTGATTCCGGGCCCGCCAACTCGTAAGGTCATTAGTCTTTAATGTAAAGTATATTGTAATGAATATTGCGTCACCGGTCGGCGCCAGGACGAGCTGCCTGTGATCGCGGGTTGCGTCAACTGCCGGCGCCACCACGAGCTGCCGGTGAGTGCGGGTTGCGTCATCTGGCCGCGGTTTCTGCTGTAGATTATTCCAGAACGTTCGAGGGATCCGGAAAGTTCTCGATTGTCTCGCCGAGTATAAATACGCGGCGGCCGGCGACCGCGAGTCAGTCTTAAGTCCGCAGTGGAAGCTGAACTGTGAAGTGTGTGCATCGCGGTGAATAGCAGTGCAGTGATTGTGCTCAGTGACGTGAACCGTGGTCAGTGCATGGTACTGTGGTCAGTGACGTGATCTGTCATCAGAGCAGTGAACTGTGGCCAGTGCTTAGGACTGTCCGAGTGTGCAAGATAACGAGTGGTGTAAATAAATAATCAGGAGAAGAGTAGTGTAAATTAATAATCAAGAGAAGCGTAGTGTAAATAAATAATAAAGAGAAGTGTAGTGTAAATAAATAATCAAGTGTTTTCAGTGATTGTGTTAAGAAACAAAATAAACGTTTTTGTTTAAATAATACGAGACTTTTAATTCACCACCTAGAAACGTAACAATATGTTTCTGCGCGGGACGTATCTGTGATTTTCCCGCCCAGTGTGACTAAAGCGCCGACCTGCCGTCGTCTAGCGGGATTTTCCCCAACCAGGTGCCTCCTAACCAGGACAAGCTGTAAGCTCCCGACCGGACTCCGAGCATGTTGCCATGGTGTAGTACATGTACATGTGTGCAAGTAAAGGGTAGATAGGACAAGGAATGGGGAGACAAGATCGCACGCGGTCCGTTTGGTAGTTTACTGACCCGGCGTTCGCCTAGTGTTGATCAGAGAATCCACGGAAAGTAACGGTTCAAAGCAGACGGTAGGTAGAATTATTTTCTACCTAGCAACTGGACTCGATCTAGATATCCGGCTAGTGTCGAAAATACTGCCATCGTCATGACTTGATCCCAGCACCTCCCGGTCAGTGGCACTACAATGACATTAGTTGATACCCTGAGCCACCTCTCCTGATCAACCGCTTTGGATATATAAGTCGGTCCCATGGGTAATGTATCTATTGTATTTAAATTGCATGTTGATAGATTGATTAGTTTATTTAAATCGTTTCAAACAGATGTACAGAAAGAAAATTAATTTGATGTGACTTACGTTTTCCAAATCGAACAAGAGAGTGGAAAACTTTTTTTAAAATTTCATAAAACAAAATCACATACAGACACTTCCAGTTTATTTAGTACCTTCTTCAAATTGCTTCAAATGATTTTCAGTACAGTTTCTGAAATTCTCAATTGTTTTCTTCGTAACACAGAATTGTGACAAATAATTATCTCTGAGCGATGCTTGAACCAGGAGTCTTCTTTCGAACTGCAGAAACAGTACCCGCCATTTAACCACCTCGTCTTCGAGGAGTGTCCCTCCAGTAATAGACATTCGAACTTGGGGATTCAGTTCAAGCATTAGGCAGCCGAAAAATTGATAAAATGTAAACAAAATATCCAGAAAAACATGGCAACTAGGAAGGCATTACTCGGATCGGAAAATAATTTTTTGCAACATAGAATTGTGACAAATAATAATCCCCAGACAAAGGCGCGAACCAGCGAACCTTGCTTACGAAGAGATGACTCCGTACACGGCAAAGAACCACCACGGCCATCTCGGCCGGGCATATGATTTAAAATTCTATAACAGAATAAGAGTATGATGGTGTCAGTTCTAGCATTTGCCAGTCAAAAAAATTAAGAAAAAGTGAAAAATATACGGCATAACCCAAAGGATAGTTGAGACTAACGAGTTTAAACATCTAACAGGTGCAAGAAAGTCAGTGCCATTCAATAGCACCACTAGTCTTTTCTAAATTTAGCAAAAGAATTTATCCACTTTTTCGTTACCAGAGCCCAATTAAAACTTTTTTTCTGGCGAAAATTCCCCGTTTTCCGCTGCACGATTACATACCTTTCTCTTTCTCACAAAGAATTCGTAAGGCGAGAAAGTGAAAAGTAATAATAAGAATAATAATTTCGGAACTGTTAGGGATATCTTAATGGGTACTGTTAAACTGAATTTTAAATATCATGTGTATATGATAATTAGTTTCCTTAAATCGGTTCATAAAGGTCCACAGAAAAACAGCAATTGATTTCATGTTACATACCTTTTACAAATCGAACAAGAGAGTTGAAAACTTGTTTAAAAGTTCAAAATATGAAAATCACATACAGACCCTTCCAGTTTATTTACATTAATTAATGGTATTTGTCGATAGAATTGCTTCAAATGGTTTTCTATTAGTTCCTGGAATTTTCAATCGTTTTCTGGTGCAACAGAGAATTGTGATGAATTCCGTATTCCTGAAAGAGACTCGAACTACCGAGTTTTTCCTCTGAAACGCTGAGTTCGTACCCGACTTCTAACCAGTTCAGTCACCAGGGACATACAAGGAATTGGCACTTCTGTCATAATCACATAGTTCTTTCAGTTCAGACATTGGGCAGCCGGAAAAATTGAGAAAATGTGAAAGAATTTCGACGGCAACAGATGTCAGCTGGGAAGAGATGAAGACCATCCAGAAGCTAGTCGAGATTCGAAAACTAACTAGCGCGAGAAAGTCTGTGCCATTCTTCAGCATCACTAGATTTTTTATTACCATATTTTTTACCGCCCTTTATTTATGTGTGGAGAAAATTTAAAGAAAAAATTGGAGCTGTTTTTGAGAAAAAATCCTTACATTTTAAGCTCATACTACGCAAAAACTACTAGTTTTTTTAAAATCGTACATGACCTTATTCAAAGTGCTAATTTTGTAGAACCCACATTGTTTAAGGCAAAAATTTATCTTCAACTTTGTAGTTTTTAAAATTGCTTTTTGCAATTTTCGAAAAATAACAGCGAAAATGATTCATTCCCTTAAACGTCCTTCGCACTATTCAACAATAAAATCTAATCAAAAAATTTGGAGCCATGTTCTTGAAAATTTGGAAAATGTCCGATGGGCTTCATGTAAAGTATCCCCCAAAACTTAAATCTCGGTTTCAAATTCCAGAAGCCGCGACATCACCCAGAACGATAGGGGAATACTAATTTTGAAGAAAATCGTCAGAACGGTTTAGGCGCTAGCGTTGACCACAAACAGGCAGACGGACGTTTTGCCGTCAATCGATTTTTCGGTATCAAGAAGTAACAAAACCTGGATTTTGGCTACACCACGAGCTAGAGGATTTTTTCTAAATTTAGCAACAGGTTTATCCATTTTTTTTTCGAAATTAGAGCCCAGCTAAGAAAATTCGCCGTTTTCCGCCGCACGATTATATAACTTTCTCTTTCTTTCGAAAAATTCGTAAGGCGAAACAGTAAAAGTATCCAATGCATTGTGGTTCGTTACAAATGATCAACTCCATAAAGAACTCAACAATGAAGGTGTTCTCAACCGTGGTACTCGAAGTAAGAACAGAAACGTAAGTTCGATAACACATACTTTCTAGCATTATTTGTAACAGCGATGCAATATGTTTCTACTACTTGAACCTGCGAGTTTATCCAAACAGAAAAGAAAAAAGAATGAAAAGGAAACTGCGATTGAAATCCTGGTTCTTAGGGTTGACAGGCCACTCATTTCATTTACATCGATAGAGGAATATCAATGTTGCAGAAAATTGGCTAAACTATTTTGGCACTAGCATTGACCACAGACAGATAGACGCTCGGGCAGACAGACGGAAAGTCAGATGTTTTGCCGTCAATCAATTTTTAGGTATCAAGGCTCTACAAAACGTGGATTCTGACTACATAATGTTTGATTGATTGATTGATTTTTTCGTGTTTCCGGGCGCGTCAACTGCTTTGGTCATTAGTCCTGTTAGTGTAGTACATGTTTTTTCTCGGGAGATGGCGGTAATTTTCCCCCGCTGGATGGCGAGATCCGACACCGACCTACCGTCGGCTAGTGGGGTTTGCCCCTAACCAGGACTCTCCCATCAGTGGGGCACCGCCCCAGCCGGGACAAGCTCTAAGCTCACGAGCGATCTCCCGGAATGTGTGGTAGTGTCGTGCATATTAGTGTAAGTGTGTGTGTAAGGGGAGAGGATAGGAGAAGGAAGAGGAAGGACAGATCGCGCGTGGTCCGTGGCCCATTTGTTAGGGTACTGTTCCGGCAATTGCCTGGTGTTGATAGGAGAAACCACGGAAACCTTCCGATCAGAGCAACCGGCCACTAGAATTCTCCTCCAGACAGAGACTGAATTCGACCTAGCTGAAAATCTAGTGTCGAAAATGAGCTTCCGCTCCCGGTGACCACACAACGTGTTAGAGGAAGTAATTAATATGTAGGAACAATATTTATCCATTTTTTCGTTATCAGGGCCCGGCAAGAAGAGTTATTCTGTAGGAAATGAGCCGTTTTCCAACGCAATACTACATTTATTCCTCTTACAAAGTAAGAGAGGAGTAAAAGAGAGCCTTTTAATACAATAGAGGAGGAGGCTTCCGTGGAAAACGTTCAGAGATTGAACTTCTTTCCCGTACGTTTCATACAGTTGTTTACTGTTACGTTAAATACTTAAATAAATTCTCCACTAAGAGATATGCAGTTGTTTTAGAATAAATGTTACAAAAGTCTAGTGCATGTAGAAGGGTCGGGAATGATCACTTTCTAACAATAAACACATTGTCGGAAAATTCATACAACGAAATTACACGCATAGCATTCAATCCTGGCTGTTAGGTAAAAATATCGAGCACAAATCATCCAAAATTATGCATATCCAAAATTTTGGAGTTTTCCTTTTTAAACATGTTTATAATATTCGGTATTTTTATTATGAAATTGCTTAATTTAACATCTTTTGACATAAACATCAATTATTATTTGTTTTAACCTGATGCTGCGTGCAAATATCACACGAAACGTGTTAACATTATCAGAACAATAAAAACTTTTTGAAAAAAAAAAAAATCATTAATTATCAGTAGGGAACGGATTTCCATGTAATTACATGTTTTGATGGGAACTAGATATCTGCATTGAATAATAATTTTTAGAGTTTACAAGATATTTTAAATGAATTAGAACTGTTTGTATATCACATATTTTTACATATTTCTATATAATTACATATTGGACGGAGCGGGTTGCTTTCCACGGGTCACTAGTTCGATATCCGAAGCTCGAAGGACCATGGACGGGGCGGGTTGCCTTCCACAGGTCGCTGGTTCGATATCCGAAGCTCGAAGGACCATGGACGTGGCGGGTTACCTTTGCTTGTAGTGGACTGTATTATTGGTTGTTGAAAGTAGGTAGGCAATCCACTCAGTCCCTTTCGACGCTCGTTAGGAATTTTGTAATAATGTGGATTATCATGGAAACACACTTCTCACCTTGCAGAATGATGTTTAATTACCTTGGAGTTGTCACAATTGTTCTTTACAATAAAAATACACGTAAGTTATTGTTCTCAATGTTAGAATACAGGAATTTTCCATCTTGAATCACGAAGCGCGAGAACATGTGCTCGCCTGGCAACTTACTTGCAACTTCGTGTGAAATACATTAATTAGTTCAATACATACACAATGCTGAACTATAACAAATTGAAACAATGTGGCTTTCACTTGACCACAACTTCAGCACAGAATATTACTTTCTGATAAGAATTTTTTTAACACGGAGCCCGAGACATGCTTCTAGCAAGGGTGCTACTCAGCGACTGATTTTTCTTCGGTTTGCGAGTTCTATCGGGCACGCGAAGAGGGGATTTGAACTGATTTGAACTGGCGAATTAGCGACTGCTTTTCCAGCGGTTGCAGTATGGCGAGGTGGGGTGAATTTGAACAGTCCAATAGGCAACTGCTAGAATTCGAATATGTTCTAGAACGTTTTAGAAGGTTTGGGTCACGCGGCGCGGTGGTGCCGCTCGGCTTATGGAGCTCTCCATGCCGCGCTTCCGGTGTTGCCGCCTAGGGCGTAGGAAGTGCTTTATTTTTATACGTCCCTTTCTGCTTTTGCGTGTGGGCCCGAACACATATTTTACATACTTTACCTATTACTACCTATTTCGTTACATTTTATTATATTTATACGTCGAAACGGAACTTTTCAGATGCGCGTTTCCAATTTATGTTTCGGAATCTTTCTTACAAATCAAATGTAATGCTGCTGCGCTTCTGTGACCACCATATCTTCGCCATGACTTGTCAAACTTACCCTCCCCCCGCTTACCCCCTGTCACCGCTTATTGCGAACATTGATTAAAGGATGAGCGGGTTTTTATGAACAAAAGAAATTTCAACCACGCTCTTGCTAATGTTTCAAACCGCACATTCATTAATCGATCGAAAACTAACTAGTATTTTTTTACGCAAAAGTGTCTTACCGCGTTCTTCGATTTGGGGGGAGGGTATGTTGCCTTTAACTCCCTCCTCGGCGATCCATCACTGGCTACACGGTACTATTACATTCACTTGAACACCGGCTCCTCGTAAACATTGTAATATACTATGGGTGTATTTTATATTTCGAATAAAATTCTCGGTGGCGTGTCTTCTATTCCTCTTTGTGGTAGTTTAGTGTAGAATTTCTTCTGTAGAGGTGGAACTTACTTTAACCACCCCGAATCCTTGTTAAGAACTGATCTGCGACGTCTATGCTCGGAAAAGGTCTCTAGAGAACAATTTTAAATATGAATTTTTATTTTACATATTTTCTAATTTTTTTACATGTTTTGTAAAAAAATAAGCACATATGTATTTACATATTTTGCATTTTTTATTACAATAAATTCCGTTCCCTAATTATCAGAAATTAAGATGTATATTAATATGACTATCATATATTCTTATATATTTAACTGTTTACAATAAAAAATTATACATCAATTACGTCGATAAATTTTACACAGTATTGCTTGTATTAAAAGATTTTTTTTCCTGGGAAACGGCTATTACACGATGTCGATAACACGGTTCTGCACAATTCTGTGACTCGGTTCTTTTTATGATTAGTTCGTTAGTTTGTTCTAAAATGAAGGAAAAGCAACGGTATAATGTCTCTGATTTGCTTTTACGGCCAGAATTTTGATTTTATTCGATATTAAACCTTTTTCTAGATTTTTTGCCTTAATTTTCTTCCAAATGTTCAATAAATGTTTTGCGCAGTCTACATACGTCCTTTATCCTAAACAAAGTTCAGTAGAAATGTAACGGCATGAAAAACTAAGTTTTATAACCCTATTTTTTAAATAATCTTTTTAAATAAATTTTACACAGGTCTTAAGATGGAATGAAG
Organism: Teleogryllus oceanicus; assembly: GCA_964035755.1. Classification (NCBI taxonomy): domain Eukaryota; kingdom Metazoa; phylum Arthropoda; class Insecta; order Orthoptera; family Gryllidae; genus Teleogryllus; species Teleogryllus oceanicus. The sequence goes on along the minus strand of CAXIVR010000001.1, from coordinate 222,743,314 downwards.
TGAGAGCCTAACGCTTTTCTTTCCCCCGTCAACAGCATCAATGCGTTACGGCCGGCCGTTATCGAACGGTAAAAAAGGTTGTTATGATCGTTACATAATATAACTCAGAAATAAATAATAAATAATTTTCAATAAATATATGTATAAATACATTTTTTAAATTTCTTTTGGGCGGTGATTTCTGTAGGGGAGGCTCTACCTTGCGGTCGCATATACGCATATATATATACAACCCAATAACCGTCGAAGAAGTACAAAGAGCCGTTATAGATATGAAAAATGGAAAATCTCCAGGACCTGGAAACATACCGATAGAATTGGTGAAATATGGGCCAACTGTTCTGTGGGAGTGGCTGAGCAAACTGTTCAATAAATGTATGCTCGGCGGTGACGAAGTTCCATATGAATGGAACATAGCATATCTCAGTCCTATTCATAAGAAAGGGAGTAAGAAACTATGTGGCAACTATCGTGGAATAAGTGTTATATGCCCTATTGGTAGGTTGTATGGTCGAATTCTGAAATCAAGAATAGAGGAGACTATAATTGATATGGAAGAACAAAGCGGCTTCTGTAAAGGGAGGTCATGCAATGACAACATTTTTTCTTTAAGACAGATGGTTGGAAAGAGATTGGAAAAAAATATGAATAGCCACTTAGTGTTTATTGATCTAGAAAAAGCATACGACACGGTCCCACATAAGAAATTATTTGAAGTATTGTATCAAAGCACAATTAACAAAATATACGTGAGAAGTATATTTAATATATATAAATCATCGGAATGTTTGATTAAAGTGGGGAAAGAGATCACAATGGAACCTTTCAGAATTACGAAAGGTTTGAGACAAGGTTGCTGCCTTTCTCCAACATTATTTAAGATTTATATTCAGAAAGCACTGAAGTTGTGGTGCAGGAAATGTGCAGGTATGGGTATTGAGATAGAAAAAAAATGTATATATACACTTTTGTTTGCTGATGATCAGGTGCTCATAGCTGGAGATGATGAAGATATTTCCTTTATGACTAGAAAATTATTCGAAGAATATACAAAATGGGGTTTAAAAATAAATTTTGAAAAATCAGAATACTAGGATGGAAAGTTAAATTGATGATGTACAAGTCCATTATTGAACCTATAACAACATATGGAAGTGAAAGTTGGGAATTAACTCAAAAGAACAAAGAAAAATTGAAAGCAATAGAAATGGACCATCTCAGAAGATCTTTGAGAATCTCACGTCGAGAACATGTAAGCAATGAAGAAATAAGAGAAAGGGCGCAGTCTCAGTATAACATCGTTGACAGAATCCAAGAAAGGCAGCTTCTCTGGCTCGGGCATGTATTAAGAATGGGAGAAGATAGATGGCCGAAGAAAATTATGCTATATCAACCTACAGGAAGGAAAAGAAGAGGAAGACCTAGAACATCGTGGTATGCAGGAGTACAAGAAGCCATGCGTGCAAGGAATATTGAAGAGGAGGAAGAAGCATGGCGAGACCGAGACCTGTGGCGTCGGAGGTGCGGGAAGCGGCGACAGCTGTAGGACCCCCGCAGAAGAAGAGAAGAAGAGATGCCAAAAACTGAAGAAAAAAGTTTAAAAAAAAAGTATTTTAGGTTAGATGGCAGCTGAGGAAAGAGAAACCCAAAAATAGCCTTGACTGAAAAGTTAACTAACTAATACCAGAAGGTATGCCCCATTCCTTAGCATCACTAGTTTATTTACAGAATTCAAACAACAGTCATTTCAAAAAAAGAAACCTTTATTAAACCGTTCACATTACAAACATAAATGACATTTCATTATCGGAATAATTACATCCTCATGAGGAACAGACAACATAAAAACAAAACTAGTGATGCTACAACAGTACATGCGAAATTTCATTGTTTTCTTCGGTGTTTGTGAGACAAGATTTATTGATGAGCATTGTAGTTTTATTTAAATTTATTACCTTATTTTAAAGCATTTAGCAACTATATATTTGTAGCCAATTTAGGTTAGGGATTGTGCTGGTTCAAAGTAGAAGGGTATGTGCCCGTGCAATGCATATCTGTTAAGTGATTGGCGAGCACAACGCGATCCAAAAAACTAATTATGTAATTATGAATAATAATTCAGAGCGAGAGTGCTTTTATTCTTAAAGTAGGACACACATTTATCATGAACTTCAGTCAACTTTTTCTAACCTTTAACCAGTACATGAAGTACGTGAACCATTACTAATTTTACTGGATCTATTTTGATTTTAATTATACAAAATGCGGGTGTGCTCTAATTGATCAAAGTGTCAGAAATGGTATAGTGAATGGGGAATGTATATTTAGGAGTTTTAAATTATTTTCTCATTTCCTGGGTTTCATACCCTAAGCCAAAAATCAGGCCAAGCCACTGGTATTTCCTCAATAGTAGCATACCAATACAAGTTATTGTTCTTTGATTAACATACGGCTTTATCAAAAGGTACCTACCTCGTAGACATTTTATCACAATTCCCAAAGGACCCACTTCAGGAACTTAGGCTACGAGGTTCTGCTAAAAGTTAAGACTAAAGGGTCTGCGCCAAATTCTACTTTAAACTAGTAGTCCTGCAGCAGCACATGCCTTCTCCCATTATTTCTAACGAAATTTCAGATAGTTCAACGAAAATGAGACCTATGCCAATACAAGCGCCCTTTACACGAAGAAAAACTTTAAAGAAAAAATTGGAGTGCTTTTTTGAGAAAATGTTTTTATATAAATTGCATTAATATAAACAAGAAATTATGAGAAATCTACTCGTTTTCTCATAATAAATTCCACGTAGCCTTATGTACAGATCTACTTTCTTTCAACAGATTGCTTTTGAGAAAAAATCTGTATCGTCAATACTGTGCTTTTGCAATATTATTTTTTGCAATTTTCGAAATTACAGTGTTCGCTGAAAATGGGACCAGTACCAACTTTTTTACCGACCTTTAATACGAGGGAAAAAAGAAAAAAAATTGGAGCCGTTTTTTAAATAAACAATTCTTTAATTTTTTAACTGTATATAATTTACGCAAAATAACACGCAAATTACTCATATTCTCGAAAAATTGTACATAAGTAACATTAGTTAGGCGAAGTTAGAAATATTTTTTAAAAAATTTAGTTATAAATTTTTACCTTTTTAAAAAAATTGTTTGTTTTTTAATTTTTTAAGGCAGTAAGTAATTTAATGTTTTTTTGGTATGGTAAATCATGAGACATGGATGCACACATAATCCTACGTCACATTGCGCACACATGTAGCTGGATTCACGACGTAGCTTGTTCTTAAAACAAACGACGCATCTTCGCTGAGCTCTTTTTTTTGCGTTTCTGACGGGACGAAAGTCGAAAATTGTCGCTGTGTCAGGCAAGTCGGTGTATCTTCCGACCTTCTGCCTCAACACAAAGTGAGGCACAAAAACCAGGATGGGTAGATTTTGCACAGAGATTTTAATTGCCCCCGCACCCTCCTTGGTGGAGGGTGCTGGAGCCATATAATTTCGCATGTTTTGACCTGCGCGCGGTCCAAGTACCGAGCGACTCCTTTGTCAGTCAACGCCGGCCGCCCGCCCGCCTCCGCCGCGCACGACGGGCAGATGAATTCGGCTTAAACACTCCTTATGCTCCCTCTATTGGTCAGAAAAAATACTACAGCTACTTAGTACTTTTAGGAAGCTGTAGATGTCGTGCCAAGCTTGTACTTCCCCCTAGGAATAAAATCAGAAAGCAGACGAAACATCGCGCGCCGGAAATATCCGGCATTAGCCCTCATGGTACTACCGACCCGCGCCGGATATATCCGGCATTAGCGCTGAAAGGGTTAAGGAAATAAATCTCTATCCTCAATAGTGTAGTTATAGGAAGATCTGATAAAGATTTTGAAATTTTGTAATTTTGGAAAATTGAGATATTTCAACGGAAATAAGAACTGTGCTGTTTTTTAATTATCATCTACGTTATTCGAGAAAAAAGTTTCATAAAATATATCCATTTTTGAGAAAAATTTGAAAATTCCATTAGGGCATTCCATGTAGTTAAAATAGCCCGCACACAAATAAAAATATCCATTTCAAAAAGTTAAATATTTCCCGGATTCACGTACGTGCATATACCTCAGCGAAACTCTTAGACTTCCTCATAGGGATGTTTTCACAGGAGCATTAGCACATTACGAAGGGGCGTGACTGAACAGCTGTCACGGCGGAGGGATACTTCTCTGAAGTACATGTGGTGTTCACTTGTTTTCGCGAACCGTCACTTTGGCTCATCCTTAGAAAAATCGTTCTATAGAAATGTCCAGAACACGTGACTTTTTGTCACATGTTCTGACGATGACAGTTAGCCTCCTCCGTCTCGCGCGCCTCGAAGCTGTAGCAATCGTGGTAAGCACGACGGAAGGGGACATCGCCCCGCCATCTGCGTACTTCACACCAATTCGACCTCTAATAGAGGACGATTTCGACATTGTGCTCTCTATAGCACCTCGCACGTGTGATGAGCCACCCTCGGAGCTGACTGGCTTCAGTGTATTCCTAAGGTGACTCGTCACTTTGAGTACTGCGATTGATTAGGTGACTTACGGAAAAGTTGAGGGGAAGGGGGAGGGCGGCTTATTCAGAAGGCATTTTCAGTAACAATGCACCATTTATTAATGATTAAAAGGAGAGACGGGGAACGATGGATTGAAGGGAGATGCTTGGGAGTCGAGATTACTGATGACGGACTCTTACCCCATCTCCCCGTGGACCAGGCGTTACGGCGGGGCGGCAACAGCAGCGGCAGCACCCTGGGAGCGTGTCGTCACCATCCTGAGAGTCGTCTGGAGTCGGAATCGGCAGTCGGAGAAGCAAGTACGTCAGTGCTCGTCACTGCCCGTCACTCTCTGCTACCGCCAGCCATTCTCTGTCAGTCTCCGCCACTCTCTGTCAGTCTCCGCCATCCTCCGTCACTGTTACTACTGCTACTCTTTACTGCCTGTCAGTCTCCGCCATCCTCCGTCATTGTCTGCTACTGCTACTGCTATCGTCAGTGCTCTGTCGGGCCCGTTTATATTGGGCCGACTTGCATTCGGCAGCGTTTTTTGGAGGCCGCTGCCGGAATGTTTTGAGACGCTGCGTGCCGCTTGCCTTGCGCGTTTTCCTGGCGCGGGGTGATGTGGTAATGGCGGTTCGCCACACACGGTTCTGGTGGGCAACCTAAACGCCAAGTGCGAGGAATGGGGATGCAGCATCACAAAAAGGAACGGTAATTTACTTGTAAGCTTCCGCTTATCCCACAACACAGAGAACCTCGTTCCGTCTCACTCTCACTCGCTTTCCAACCAACCTATTTGATAGACCTGAAATTCTCGACGTGGCACTCACGTCCGGAAACATTCCAGTAACCACGCCAAACCCCATCCTTTCTCCCTATCAGACCATATTCCCATGCATAGCGCGCTGTAGCCAGCATACGCTTCTTCAGCTGTCTCAGGCAATGGATCCTGCAACCCACTGATTGGAACGAGTTCCACACACTCCTCGCAACATCTCATATTAATACTCTGCCAATCTTAGTCTCGAAAGAGTCTACAGATGCACAAATACAAACACTTACGAAACAACTACAATCGGTTCATAGAAAGGCGATGCCGGTATTTTGGCGACCGCCTGGTGAAGGTACAAATGCTCTCCCACCTGACGTAGAAGAACTTTTGCGCAAAAAACGCAACGCCAGAGCGCTCAAAACAAAATTACGCGAGTGCGAAAACCGTCTAAAAGCGGCGCTGGAAAGTTGTAAACACGCTAGTATGCTTCCGAAACCTGGAAAACACCTCATCTTCGCGACAAGCCACAAGCCAATCAGCCTTCTCCCTATCATGGGAAAATGTTTTGGAAGGCTAATCCTCGGGCGAATCCAACCTTTTGCCTCGCGAAACCTCATACGGGATGAACAATTTGCCTTCCGACCGGGTCATCACGCCTCACTACAGACCCTGTATATGGATCAGCAGATCTCTGCTGATCTCTTACTCTCACAGGATGCGCCCGCCTCGACATAGTACAAGCCTTCGATAAAGTGACACGCAGAACACGAATCTCCAAACTAAGGCGCTGCCAACCACAAGATGTAGCGGATATGATAGCATCTTTGCTCACAAACCACACGTTTGTGGTGAAAGTGAGATCCTCAAAACGCAGAATTTTCGCCGGGGTCCCTCCGTGCTCTCCCCGCTACTGTTGTATGTCAGTGACATACCACAAATACCATGAATACGGTTATTCCTCTATGCTGACGACATAGCAATCTTAGCAAGAGGAACCTAGACCACAAATTAAAAACACTACAAAAACAAATGAACCTGACGCTCAAGTGGGCGAAAAAAAACCCACTTGACTTTCTTAGCGGAAAATTCTCAGTCAATCTGCTACTCTCACCACAAACACAAACACACAAAGCGGTTTACGCCGCCCAAACAAATCACTATCGGAACCCAAGAACTTAAGTGGGCACCTAAGGCAACTTACCTGGGCATCACTTTTGATCGGAGGATGCGCTGGCACTTACACGTCAGGCGAATTCGATCGAAACTTCAAAAAGGAGTCCGTCTCTTAAAACCTCTTGTAAAAGAGCCTTCACTCCCCTTGGATCTTCGACTGGCACTTTATAAAACGTGTTGCCGGTCTGTGGCGAACTACGCCGCGGCGACGTGGTAGAAAACAGGAAATAAATACAAGGACACACTTGAGCTAGTCCAGAACAGAGTTCTGCGGTTCATCACACGCACTTCGTTTCGGTAACGACTGAAAGCACTGAGGAAGGAACTTGATATCGAGTCCTTCACTCAATGCTTGAAACGGCTATCATTCATTTAAACATAGCAATCTAACGAAGCCCCAGCAACATTAAAACATTTTCAACGACGTGTCCTCACTGTAAGACGAAGACGACAAGCTCTCCCCTCGGATATATTCAGGGCATAGAACGTGAACCGTTATGACATAGTCACAACAGACACATATTGACTGACAAATCGCCAAACTGGCAATTAACTAAGGTCCGTCCCGTACCTACACCAGCCACTCACACACAGCAGTAAAACGGAAAAGTCTGTGCACTTCAAACTCGAATTTAAAAAAATATCAACTCATGTCGACTTTCGGCTACACCGATAAAAAAAGTAAATAAAAAGTGACTTTTAGCATAGACTAAAGAGGCATAGACGGCTCACTGCGGGCAGCCGAGAGGGTACCCAGCAATGGTGTCCCATTCAGAGATGGCGCCACCGTCGAATTTTTAGTTCCTCGGAAAGTGGTGTCCGAGTAGGGGGCGCACAGGTGGCCCATTTGCCCCCGCTACCGATTTCTCTCCTCCAGTACCCTGTGGCGGCATTTTCAAATCATTGAAACTGTTACATTCGCAAGATCTTTCTACGGCATTTACAGCTAGGGAGCACATGACGGGGTGTTGTCCTACTCATAAGCACGCGGGACCTACCCCTTCACTGAACCAATTAACTGCATTCCAAAATGATGTGATCCTGTGACCATATTTATTATAATCATGCGAGCACTTCTCTAATTCATTCATTGCAAGTTTGTAAATACAAAATTATTTATCATATAGTGGTGAAGAGTTCAGCGTTGGTCAAGCATTTATTAAGCAGATTCATCTATTAGATAGGAGAAAGAATGAGTTCGACTATAGCTTATAATTCTAGAAATACAATTAAGGCGTTGTTTTGCCGAAGCTCTTTATTTTGGCAGAAAGCTTTTCGGTCGCATTGCGGCCATCTTCAGTGCTACTAAAATAATAACAGTATATCTAAAATGAAAAATAAAAGTTTATCTACTGCAGAATATTATTATCCATTGAATACAATTAGAATTTAAGCAAAATAGAAAAATTGGAATATAAAACGTGAAAACAGAAACATAATTTTGAAAAAACAATACATGAAATAACATGTACAATGTAACATAATTGTTAAAGATGCTATAAAGTGCGATAACTGTTAAAAGAAGAAAGTTTTTTGGAATGACATCAATATTATTCTAAAGTAAAGTGAAAATGAAACAATGTAGAAAATAAATAAATTCAGATGAGCAAACCGACATATGGATTCCGACACGGCTAGGAGCCTCGGATCAGGCAACACATCGAAGGTCAATGGCATTGCAAGCTATTTCAAAGAAAGCTCTCAATGGAGAGGGGAGAACGGGGGGGTTTCTAAGAAACGGCCATTAAGGAAGGCCCGGCCGGGTGCTCGAAAAGAGGCGGGCGGAGGGGTTAATGTGCCTGGGATGCCAGCTTCCGGAGGGGTGAGAGAGAAGGAATTTGTTCATTCAAAATACTGTGCTGCGGATTGTTTAATAAATTATGATGTGTATGGCTTCTAATGGAAGTCTGTCAGTATACCTGTTTTCAATTTCCACTTATGACTTCACTGTCTGCATTATATGAGTGTTCTTGTTCCAAGAGGTGGCTGGCAAAGTGTGATTGTGTTCTTTTGTGTTTATGAGCTTGTACGTGTTCTTTGATTCTTTGTTTAAAGGATCTTCCATTCAGGACAATAATTGCGCATTACAACTGTCACAGGAAATGGAGTATACCACCACTGCCACAAGAAATGCAGTCTAGTAGTACAAAAGTTCGGTAAACAAACGCTTCTTTTTTCAAACAAACACTTAAACAAAAACTTTTCTAAAACAGGATACCGCAACGAGTTACACTCACCTACAAGAACGTGTTTATATATCCTCAACCTTCAGCATTTAGTTCCGAAAGTTCGCATTATTTACAAGATACCAGTTATAAATTATTATGAACACTCTTTATTAGTACAAAATACCGTGAATTAAACGCTTCGTTAATTTCATATAGGGAGGGCACCGGGGAGTACCGACAAGAAAAGTCGAAAAAGTTCTTGTTTAAACAAGAACACAAAATAAAATCGCCTGATATAAACTCAATTTTATCCTGATCGTGTTTCATGATTTTAGCCTGCTTTATGACTTTTCGTAGTAATGTTTTGTATTTTTTAAAGTAGATAAGGAAATCTTGAGATACGCTATGACGTTTAGAAATGAAAGAAAGAATTCGCTTGTTTTTACAAGAAGTCCTAATCCCTTGTGTTATCCAAGAATTGCTTTTCTGTGAAATATTTATTTTTCTTTTTTGAAGAGGAAAGCAAGTGTTAAAATGAAATGAAAGAGTTGAAAAAAAAATTATATTTGTCGTTTGTATCAACAGTATTATAAACCACTTCCCATGACTCCTGCATCAAGTAATCAATGAATAATTTTATTTTACTTTTTGTAAACAATCTAGTCATACATGTGTTATTTATTGTGTCAGTGATCGCATTTCTTATAATGGTAAGAATTTGTGCGTCGTTTGTTTCAACTTCATATCGAGTAGTAGTTTTGTTAATTATAATTTGATCAATTGCCTTCATCGAATTTTGTGTGATCCGTGAAGGTACATTAATTGTAATATCCAAATTCAAGGAATTAATTAAATTGAGAAACTTTTCTTTCTCGCAAGATTCGACCAAAAAATCAATGTCAAAATCTCCGCATACAACAATGGATTCAAAAGAGCGATTGCTGGCTTTGTTAAGTGTTATCTCCAGGTTTTCTAAGAACAAAATATAATCTGCAGTTCTCTTTGTTGGAGGTCTGTAGAGGCAAAGTATTATCACTTTTAGTGAAGTGAGATGTCCAACAGAAATTTCGAAAACATTTTCAATGGAATACACATTTAATTCCGCCAAGGAGATACAATCAATATTATTTCTAACGTAAATACAGGAACCCCCATACGTAGGACCTTTATGCGATTCTCTCTCTCTGCAATAAAAGCCTGCGAGGTAAAAATTTGGAATTTGGAAAATGCTAAGTTCATTAGGAAATAACCAATGTTCTGCAAAGCAAATTTCTGTTTCCGCAAATTTCCGTCCAAATTTCTGTAAAGTAAAGTTCATTATTCCGTACTTGGCCTACGCCGAGATTTCGTAATCACTTATTTGGTTGGGAGAAACAAAGTTATCGGTAAAGGTTTCACTTATGGTAGCAATCGGGTGAAGAAATTTTGTCGTTCTTCTGTTTAAAAAAGGAGCCATTTTGCATGCTGGCAGAGATTTAACCATATTACCAACAGATCTCTTACATCCTCACCAACTTCAATCAGTCTCATTAGTTGGATCTAAGCACAAAACTGTGTTCATTTTCGGAGTGTCCGCGTCTTCCTTCGCTTGTTTGCAAGACATTTCTGCTGATAAAATCTTTGTACTCAACATTGCTATTAACCGACTTTCATTATTCGTGGTAGCAAGAAAATTTTCTTTCCACGTCATATGAATCATTGTGTTGTCTAACACTATGTACGCACCGAAATAAATCAACACCCGTTATAGAAACCTTTAGAGTCGATGCAGGAATTATTAAAAAAAGGATTGCAAAAATTAGGAGAAATAAATCTGTAGGTCCTGACGGAATACCAGGAGAAATATTGAAATTGGGAGGGGAATCCATGATTCCTTACCTTGCTCGGTTAATGGACGTCACTGTAAATAATAATACGATTCCTCAAAATTGGAAAGAGGCAATTGTAGTGCCGATTCACAAGGGGGAACAAAAGGATTGTTAATAATTACAGACCTATAAGTTTGACATCAGTTGTATGCAAGCAGATGGAACACATGATTGCGGAATATATTAGACGAGTCTGGAATAAAACCGACTGGCTTTTTCAAAAATCAACACGGTTTTCGTCCTAGCTATTCGTGCGACAGCCAGACTATTTCTTTATGTCAGGACATAGCAGATTCATTAGACGAAGGGAGTAGGGTCGATGCAGTAATATTAGACTTTCTAAAGCATTTGATCTGGTTCCACATGGCCTTTTAATTGAAAAACTGTCAAAAACTGGATTAGATCATCGAATAATCTTGTGGATAAAAGAATTTCTTACGGGCCGAACTCAAGCAGTCAGAATAGGTGACAAACACTCATCGAAAGCCGATGTAACCTCTGGGGTCCCCCAGGGGAGTGTGTTAGGGCCATTGCTATTTTTAGCGTTTATTAATGATATTGCAACTGGAATAAAATCGAAAGTTAGACTTTTCGCCGATGATTGCGTAATTTATGGGAGTATTGGCGCGTCTTCGGATGAAAATGTTTTACAGAACGATCTTAACTATTTATGGAACTGGGCGTGCAGAAATAAGATGGAATTAAATCCGGAAAAGAGTAAATTCATTTGTTTTACCAAATCTCGCTCGAATGTACACTCGAATTACAAGTTAGGAACTAACGATATACCCGTGTAAAAACTGTAAGTACTTGGGTTTGGTCCTGCGTAGCGACTTGGTTGGTCGGATCATATTAACAATACGGTCAAAAAATCATGGAGGGCGCTGCACTTTGTAATGCGCATTCTAAAAAACAGTAGTTCGAATGCCCGATCCTTGGCATATACTTCACTTGTTCGTCCTATTTTAGAGTACGGAGCAGCCTGCTGGGACCCGTACAGAAAAAGGCAAATCGAGGCGTTATATAAAATTCAAAAACGGGCCGGAAAGTTTGTAAATCATGGACGCGTTGATGGACGAGATGAATGGGAATCCTTCTCTAAGAGCCGGGAACGGGCGCGTTTATGCGTAATGTACAAGACATACAAAGGGGACTCAGCATGGGCAGACATCAGTAAAAGATTACAGAAACCTGATTATAAAAGTAGAGGAGACCATCCCTGGAAAATACGATGTAGAAAGCAAAGAGCTGATGTAGGCAAGTTCTCCTTTGTGAATCGTACTATAGTAGATTGGAACAAATACCTGCAAAAGCACTAGAGACTCTTCCTTCTAATGTAGTGAAATTTAAAAATATACTTAATTCTATGTAGGTCATCATTAATAATACTGGGACTTTTATTATTATTATTATTATTATTATTATTATTATTATTATTATTATTATTATTATTATTATTATTAGTTTCATTATTATAATCGTTAGTATTATTAATAATATGGTCATGTCTCTTATACAGTGAAGTGAAGTGAAGTGTAGTGTGGTGGGGGCACGGAAGGGGAGGGAGTGTAGTGTAGTGTAGTGCAGCGCAGTGAAATGAAGTGAAGTGGAGTGAAGTGTTAGAAAAGCTATAAGTCAACATATAGATAACTCAAAATTAATTATAACTAGGATATTAATCTCTAATTCTAATTGTAATTATATTTGTAAATATTCGTAATAGTTTTGTAATTGTCGTATATCTAGTTGTAATAATGTTTGCCACCGATTATTTTGTATTTATTCATAGCGAACTTTAATAAATCTATCTATCTATCTATCTATCTATTTATCTATCTATCTATCTATCTACTATCTCTATCTATCTATCTATCTATCTATCTATCTATCTATCTATCTATCTATCTATCTAAATGTAATAATGTATACAAATTGATGGTAATGTGCATATGAACGGCGTGAGAGGTATTTAATATTTAATAAAATACATTTGTGTCCGATAGTGGACTGGGGCAGAAGGGGACCGAGGAGACAGAATAAACTTTCTTAGATGCCCTAATGTTCCCAAAAGTAAGGAATGTTAAATTTTAACACCATCGGAACAACGAGGACAAAAGATTTCTGCTTTGAAGCAAACATCTCTCTCTCTCTCTCTCTCTCTCTCTCTCTCATATATATATATATATATATATATATATATATATATATATATATATATATATATATAAGCTTCTTTCAGGTCAATAGTAGGTTACAGATTCCTCTTCGTAATTCGCAATTCACACGTCTAAACATTTTCCTGTCGTTCTCAAATATTTCACGTGAAAAAGTATGTAGACTTTCCACATTTTTGCAATAATATACACAACTCACTAAATGACATAGCGCTCAATAAATAAGTTATTTACTTACATTGCCTGAACGTGTTGTATGTGATGTCCCTCCTGTGCGAATGCTAATTTCAGCGTAATACACACAGGAGATCTTTCACGTTAAATGATCTGAGTGGTCAGGAAGAGAAGTGGAGAGAAATGAGTACGAGTATGTTCGTTGTGAATGAATTTATTATTTAGAAATTACCGGCACCATTCTACTTGTTAAGGGGGAGTTGAGTAAAGGGGAGTGTGAGGGAGAAGAAAGGAAGAATAGGAAGATGGAGGGAGGTCGAGAGGTACTCGTGATGGCGTCAACTGCTTACCATGGCACCTATCCCAGCCTGGAGCATAGCAGCAGCGGCGGCGTCTTGGTTCATGGCGGTGGTTGGTGTCGAACTCGAATGGCGAAGGCACAGCATTCAGAAATGACGACTGGCGGCGGAGACACGGCACGGAGGTCTCCGTTTGTTGTTGTCTCATGCGCCCCGTATTTATATGATTTTGGGGGGGTTCTGAAAGTGCTTTCCTTTGTCAAGAAAAGTTGTGTCCAGCCTCAGAGCACTCTCTTTTACAGCGCGACTATTTTCCGCTTCCCGTTTCAGTTTGGGGTCATGTGGCGAGAATAACTGAAGTTGGAATTTTAGTTTTCATATGGGTCATCACATGTACAAACACAGCGTCATAATACGTATGAGCCACTAAAATTTTGTGGATCTTCAAGACTCTATTTGTGTAAAAACTAAGCCATTTTCTTCAAGACTATTTGTGTAAAAACAAAGCCCAAGTGTTTCGTAGGTCACCAAATCAACTGTTTTCTTCTGCCACCAGGACTATTAAGTCGTGTCCCAATTGTATTGCAAGAAATGACATCAAATGTTCATTAAAACTTGCCAAGCAAAAGATATTGAAAATAAGTTTCATAAAAAATCATTTAAAATCATTGGGGAAATTCAACCATCAAAATTTGAATTCAGCACAAATTAAAAAATTAAATTTATTAAATTCTGGTTAACTTTGTGTTGAAACTTCCTTCACTCCGTGAAAAATTACGAACATTTTGAGGAGTATTTATGAACTTTCTGGATTTTTTCCGGACGATTATTAAAGTTTAATATTTCTCTCAATTATATAATTAATACAATTTTCGTTAATACTTTTAAACGCCGACAGTTTATAAAAATATATGGAAGGAGTCACTTCTTGGTATTTTTCATAACCGATGAAAGGGCACATAGAACCAAATGTTTCATACATTTCATTTTAAAATAGTGCTTTTTTAAATCCAACTTGTCGACGAAACTCTCAGCCAGAACCTAAATAAACCGAAAGGAAACAAATATCATTGTAAATAACTAATGGGATGAGACAAACACTTCGGGAACGGCATAATACAGCCAAAAACTTAGTAACTCTCTAGGAATCGCTTATGCGCACAGCAGGTTGCCAGTCAACAATTTACCGCGAAACGCTGTGACGTCATTCTGTACATCTCTATTCCTTGCCAAGTGTTTCAAAGAAATTGTACATCGGCATGAGTAACACGTGGTTGTTTGTTACTTGCTATTCGACAGATCGTGTGCAGCTGGTGTTGGAATGGTGCATGCGTTCTATGGGTTGTGTTTATTTGTGATGTTTCTAGTTGAAGGTAGGTGTACTGATGGTTATAATTTTTTGGCTTAATACAAATTATGGGCAATATATGAGGAATCAGTCTATTGACAATATTTCTGTGTTTGACTAAAACCGTGTTAGGGTGAAATCGTACGAGGGGGAAGTGTTTTCGTTTCAGTCGTGTAGTCTTGAGGTGTAATTTTCGGAGTCAGTAACTTACATTGATGACGTGATTTGCAGTAATATAAGATTGCGTCAAAAGTATAGTAATTTTATTATTATTGACTTTGCATATCAAATTGAGATTATTTGTTGAGATTATTCGTTTGTGAATGATGCTGCGCGAAAACCGAGAACCATTTTGTTTTTTTGACACTTGGAAGAGAAGAATTGTACTTTCAGTACGTACTGAACTGGATTTTACATGTTTTATATTTTAATTATATAGGTTTGCTATATTCTTAGATCGATATATAGAACTTCGATCGGTTTATGCAATGTTAAAGATGATTATTGCTGGTTACAGACTAGACTTTTACATGGCTGTTTCAGCATGTTGCTGATATAAGCTTATGTTTATGCTGCCAGTTGGAGTTCTTTTTGAGTTGTACATAGTAACAAGTAAAAAAAACAAAACAATCTGAAGCAATTTTGTTCAAGACTGTCATGGGCTATTGTTGCGCATTTGCTTGGGCCAGCCAAGAAGCCATTCATTAGTCCCCATTTCAGCCTTTTTTCCAAACTGAGGGTGTTAGGTTGACATGTATTCTGTAGGAAGAGAAATAGACCATCCAATAACTGTGCAATATCAAATATTTATTTGCAATATTTATTGATAATGTGGAGTATATTTCCAAAAGTGGACTCTCAATGTTTATCAAAATTGAGCTATTATTTTTTTATTTTCTGGGGTGTGAGTTGCATCACGTACAAATTCCTAAGCATTCTAAAACTCTTTTATTTCATAGAGAAATAACTATTTGGATTTTTGGAGTAATTTCCAAAGCCTGATGTATATTTCGACTGGTTTATTCTGGAATGTTTTTCTTTCCAAGTGGTGACTTAACTCTAATTTCCTGAAATTCCCATTTATTTTCAAAACTTGACATGTTAGAGGGAAAATTTCATAGGTTCAAATTTTAAAATTTGCTGCACAATGATAGCCAATAGTTTTGGACAAACCTTGAAGAAACCCGAGTGACTAATTCTTCTTACTGTACATTCCTACAGACAGTAGCTATTATTTAACTATAAATGGATATTAACTGTTGAGAAATTGTTGCAGTAACTTGCTTGTAATGTAGATAATGCCATAAATGTTACCCTGCAGCATTTGGTCAAAGTAGAAAATGTGTGCGATCCTGTGTAATATGTGTGATAATCACATATATTACGTATATATTCACATATATTAAAATTCCTTAACATTATTATTATTATTATTATTTAATCATGCACAGTTCATTGGTACTGATACAAATCGCACAGATATCTTCTCTCAAAGCTTGACTTCAAAATTCTTGATACATATTATCAATTAGATTGTATATCAATAAACAGAATTTATAAAGGAAAAGCAAATAGATGCATATTTATGTGTACGTTTCAGAAACATATTTATATTGACTATTGTGAACCTAAAAACTTCCATTACTTCCCAGAAACTTTGTGATCAATGAGCATGTACTGAGTAAAGCAGGTTTCTGGAGACTGATGGATGTAGCGAGTACTGTAAGGTCTTTGGAATTATGCATGTTGCTAAAAAAACTACAGGAACTGTTTGTTTCTAGGATATTCCACTGTTCTTTTACGATACGGGCCAATTCTTCGTATTTATGGATCTTTACCTGATACACAGTCATTAGATTGCTGACATTTGTCAGTGTGAATCATGCACTCTTGTAATATGCAGCTATTTAATATTTTGAGCATTGTACAAAACATTGTTTTATATATTTAAGAAAGTTTCATTTGTTTCCCTGACTACTAGAATTTTCATTCCAGATCTAATGTACCTGACTTTGGCACAGTAAAACCTGTCTAAGCCAGAATTGTTTGGGTCCAACATTTTCTTTCGTCTTATACAGGTTCACTGCTTATCAAGGATTGACATAAAAACTGTCAATTCAGAAAACACAATTGTTCAAAAGTGGGATATTATGAGTAGTTGAGTATGAGTAGTTGGTCAGCCAAAAACATTCAAAGAAACGAAAATGTCCGGAGAGAGACAAAGAAAATTACATACAGAAATGCAACATGAAGTCTAATGAAACCAAGAACTCATAAAAAGTAAAAGAAATATTATTTTCTTCAATATTTGTAGAAACAGATGAATTCATCTGATAATTTAGGCTTTGACTATTTGCGTAGGTACTTTTGAAGATTGTAGCAACCACTTATAATTTTTTTTTTTAAATACCCATTCTTGATTTTGTCTCGCTTCTTAAGGTGCCATACACTAGAGTTTTCTCAACTTTAAATTTCTGTAACAAAATCTTGACGGAAGCGTTTTGTTAGTGTACCAATTGATTTTTTCACCAAGAGTTAAGGTTTTCAATTTGACACTTGACATTATAAACGCACAATTAATGGAACACCTGCAAGTCGTTGAACTGAACAACAGTAAATGTTTAGAACTATCGAACCCAATGCCGGCATTACAAGAACTGTGGAAGGATCGCTATTCGTGACTCTCCTTCCTTCACATATGCTTGTGAAGGTCAGCTAGGAGTCAAGAAGGTCAGAAGGTGGTATTTCAAATAAACCATGGTTTTTGCACAAGTAGCTTGGAAAATGTGGTGTTTGGATGAGGGTAGATAAGAAATGGACAAGCACAGTATCTCGTGTATGATGTTGCCACATTTACTGGTCAATGTTTGTTTTTAAAACAATATTTTCTTTCCGTCTTATTCAGAATTTTTAATAGTATCATACTAAAAATTCCTTTCGGTTTCCCCGTTAGGCTGGTTTCTGGCTTATCCAGTGTACTTGCACTGTAAAATAGTTGGTTCTGGGACTTTTCCAGTGAAGGCTGGTTTCTGGCTTACCCAGGTTCCGCCTTAAGGTTTTATTATATTAAATTGTATATTTGTCTTTTGTTCCTAGTCGTTAGTACTTTTTTCTCCTGAATAAAAGTTCTTCTGTTCACAGATTTGACGTTAATGCTTCAATAATAGCTGAATCAAGAGTAAGCAAATTGTGGTGCAAATATTTTGGTTTTCAGGTCTTTTACTCACAATTTGTATAATATTTTAGTTTCATTGAGAAAGTAAGTATACAACTTTTAATTACTTGTATTCGTTTGTCAAAATTAAATATTAAGTTGCCATTAATAATTAAATTGTGCAGATGTCGAGGCAATCTTCCCAGTATAATGCAGTCGCAGAGTATGCGAAAGATGCACACTTGTTTATGAAGTGGCAAGAAGAAAAACGTTTCCGGTCGCATTACTCTGGCCCACAGGTACTTGGCTAGGAGAGTGTGTTTAACTTCTATCTATTTGTTTGTATTTACATAACAAAGTCTTTAATTTAATCGTGAACTCAAAAAAAAAAGTTCAAATTTTCCTTTCTTTTTATCCATCCAATAACTGGAAGATTCAGATCCTTAAATATTTCATTTAAAAAAATTGCATAATATTGCAATAAATCCTTGCCTAAGGATAATATGTAAAATGTAATCATAGAATCACTCATAGTACATTTAACTGTATGTAGCTAAAACCTTGAACTTTAAGCAAACTTAATTTTTTTTATTGCATGTATGCACAAGTGCATTTTCTTTAAATTGTATGTGAAACAATATTCCTTTTGAATTGATCCTTTGCACTCATACAGCATGTCAGAGATCTTGAAATGATTTCTCAGTTTGTGTACCTGCAGGCAGTGTGCTGACTTGCAGGTTGGAGAGCATCTCTGAGATGACATTCAAAATGGCATTTAGATTTGGAGGGTTTGTGCACTTCCATGAACTCGACCATAATTTTGCAGTCTCACGTGCAGACTAGTTACATTTTATTCAACTGTTTTAAACAGCATTGAACTCATTCATTTTATTTTTCATATTTTTTTTTTGAAAATCATGTTCTGAATTGACCTACTTCAGTAGTTAAATTAATTTATTGTATAATTTCAGAAATTACTAAATACATCGCAAGAAAATAATTATGGTATTTTTAATTCAGAGGTCATTGTATTCAGAAATAATTTTTACATTCAAATCTCTCTTGAATTTTTTTGGGTGTGAAGCTGATACCTGGTCCTTTTAATTTTAAATTTTTTTCTGATGTAACAATCGGTATCCATCCTGACTTCTTTAGCGAAACACCAGTTCATCCTGAGTGTCTTTAAGTTAATCCCTTTAGCTAATGATGTAAACTGTAGACAGTCCATGGTGCAACAGAGATCATCTTTTGTCAGAATGTCTATAATTTAGTAGCCTATTTAGAGGGAAAACTACTCATTTACCCAAGGGTATTAAGGAATGCATTCTGAAAGCTAAAAATCGTTTGATGGTTATAGCAAAACGTTCACATCAATGAATGTGTGAAAGTGGTTTTCAATTTTGTTAATGCACATTTTGTTCTAAGTTTCAAGGAATAAGATATGAAGATAATGAAGTTATTTGAATAAAACAAATTTGTTGCTTTGTGTATCAGTTGTTATAACACGAAGTAGGTTTACATGTAGCAATTCTTAAATTTTTTTCTCTCAAAATTGAACATTCTCTGAAGTACTGAATTGTTATATAATTCTGGAAGATACACTTGGTGGTTTGGGTTGGTACAGAATATCCAGATAGCGTCAAGAAGTAAAGGAAAATAGGAAGAAATAAAATCTTATTGTAGACTCATTATCTTGCACATTATTTGAAAACAAAAGTATCTATTACTTAAAAAGAATCGCATATTTAATTTATAAACATATATTAAAATGCAGAACTTGATATTTGTTTTTTCCAGTTCAGAAATTCATACATACAATAATCACTGTACTTCTTCCATGGTTTAATGTATTGTATGTATGAATACAAAGTGTAAATTTATGGTATACTGTATTTACCTGAATATCAGACATGCCCCTCATTTTGAAGAGGGTTTTTGAGATTTTTTAAAATTTTTATCTACTTATTATTTATTCTTCCCATTATGTTTTTGTTCTTACAAACTATTTGATCATGTAATTTCTTTTGAGTGTGGAATGCCTTTCATCCCGATTTCCAATTTAAGCTTCAGAGCTAATGCTATGATAGTCCCATTGTATCTGGACAGGAAATGTTGTTTTATCCTTCCCCAAAGGTGGGTGATGTAATGATGTAATTAAACTTCTTACTGAATTGATATTTATAAACAAAAATTCAACTATTGAATCATTATACACAGTTCCTCATGAATTCGAAATTGAAAGTAGTTTTTTGCAGAGGCTTTGAATTGTCATGTAAACATGAAATTTTAATAAGGGGTTTAGTTGTTTCATTCTTGAAGTTTATGTAATTTTTATATTTAACAAGTGTCGTTTTGGAGATGTCTGGAGAAATATAGATTGAAACCTTAGCCTATGCCTGCGAGCTGATCATTAAATACCGTCAGGGTTTTGATAAGAATTTCTTGCAACTTTTCTCAGTTGGAATGTTTTTGAAGTGCGAAGATTTTGTTGGTATATTGTAGAATGTAAAACATTGCCTTAAAATCATTGAATTAATATCATAATCTATGATTCTCGGAAGTTCTCAAGGGGAGAAAAGATTGTACAAGGATCGTACTTGTTTTGGAACTGTCTTGGTACAGATCCGTTTCTCAGCATGGTTCTTTGTTGCGGTTCCTTTCCTTTCTTTCTTTTTAATTATTATTTAACTTGGCTTAACTTGCTTGCATTTGGTTACTAGCTGTGCCAAAATTAATATGAACTTCAAAATGAAACTTGTAATTTAATTTCTTCTAGGCCAGATGACCTCTAGGCCTATGGTTTACTTAAGTCCTCCATTGATAACAAAGACAAAATAAGTAGTAACCATAATCTTTCAAAAATTAACTTGTACTGGAGTATCAGGCCATGTATTTTTCTGTGTTACAAATTTTGATCAGAGAAAACAAGAGTTATCATGGCCCTCTAAACTGGGAAAGGTGGCTCATTGCATCAGATGATGTCACAGCAGTTCCTCTGACCGGGAGATCTTAGGTTTGAGTCCTGACAGTGGCAAGATTTTTGACACTAGTTTGTCAGCTAGGTTCAGTTGTTCAGTTCAGTTGCTGTCTGAAGGAGAATTCTAAGAGGCCAGCTACTATGATTGGTAGTTTTGTGATTTCTTCAATCAGCACCAGCAAATGCCAGAGCAGTACCCTAACAAATGTACCATGTACCACACACGATCTTTCCTTCCTCTTCCTTGTCCTATCCTCACCCCTTACACACACTAACACTAGCATGCACTACACTATCACACATGCCAGGAGATCGATCGAGAGATTAGAGATTGTCCCAGCTGGGGCAGTGCCCTGCTGATGGGCGGTACCTGGTTGGGAGAAACCCCGCTAACCAATGGTTGGTCAGTGCCAGATCTCACCATCCAGCGTGGGGAGATCACAGTCTCACCATCCAGCGTGGGGAGATCACAGCCATCTCCAGTTGAAAAGAAAAGCATGCAGTACACTTACAGGACTAATGACCTTGTTAGTTGACATGCCCAGAATAACTGCCAACCAACCATGGCCCACTAATAAAACTGTTACTACTGGAATTTTGGAGTATATAGTTAAGAGGATGAATTACCATATGTATATTAAAATTATTTTGTAACTTGATGCACCAGTTATGTTTATGGTTTTGTTTGTTTGTTTTCTATAGTTGGAGCATAGGGAGGAATTGCTTGTGAAGATGATCTATGTTGCCAGTAAGTTAAAATTGTCGGAAAGAGCTCTACATTTAGCAGTTAATATACTGGACACGTACATGGACTGCCATGCTATTAATATAAACCGCTTGGAGTTAGTGTGCTTTGCATGCATTTCAATTGCTGGTATGCTTTATTTTTGTAAATATTTCTTCATTTCTTATTGATCTGCTCTTTTGTCTAAAGTTTGCTTTCTGCTAATTTTTTACGGAATTTTTTTTACCTGTTTGCACGTCGTTTCCTGGATTAACTTTACTTCCTAGAAGGTTTCCAATACCACGTTATTATTCACTACTTCCTAACTCTGTTTCACTACTTCAAATGGAATTTTTTTGTAATTGTAATTTTGACCAATAAAGGAATATTTTTGTTGTAGCAAAGTATGAAGAAAATGACGACAAAGCTTCGAAGTTACCAGAAATATTACTCCAATTTATGGATGAGCGGCCAAGAAAAGGCATTTTTATTCGAATGGAATTTATGATACTAAAATTTATGCAGTGGAAATTTATCCCCACAGCTGTCCATTTTGCAGACTATTATGTTCAATATGCTGTGTCAGCAGATGACCTGAATCACATGTTTAGTTCTGCAGAAGAATTGCTGCATTCATTACGCCAGTACATGAAAATGTTTCTGCGTATATCGTTGCTTGGTATGAAACATTAAAAATTTCATCCTCTTGTTTTCACAAAATACTGCAGTTATCATTTTGTGAATTTAATTTCCCTTATCCTCCTTTTGTTTCCTTTCTCTTCCCCTCATCCCCTCTTTACCCTTTTGTTTTCTTCCTCACCCTCGGGTCATCCTTCATTTGCTTACTTTCCCTCCATCCCTGCCTCGCCCTATAGTCTCCTTTCATATTCCATCTTCTCTCCACCACATTCCTTGTTTCTATTTCCTTGTCACCCTTCCCTTGAATAATTCAATAGGTTTGGGCAACAGTAGTATCCAGTTTTGGCACTGAAGTTTATAATTTGCCATTAATGTTCTATACATTATCGAGAATAATTAGAGGAAAGTTCCACAGAAAATGTGAAACACTAGGTGATTGACAATACAATGGGTGTATTAAGCAATTCTTTTCCATTTAATTCATATTACATTGTTATCTTTGAATATAATTATTTTTATTTAGTCTAGTGACCAGCAACAACAAAAATGCTGCTAAACAAAATCATTCCAATAGGTTGTAATATTATTCTTACAAGTTTGTTTTTCATTTATCTTTTAAAAAAAAAACTGGAAAACTAAAACTTAATTTTAAGAAAATAAATAAACTATTAAATTGTTGTTTTATTTAAACTAAGCTGTAGGTGCAAATTATATGATAAGATTAAAATTTTGGGAAAATGTAGAGAATTTACAGGGCTACAATTTGTATTTAGCCCTTTTTATGATCTGTGTCAGAACATGAGATATTCTTGAAAACAAAGGAAAAAGTAATTACTTTTTCTGTTTTTTCCTTCATTGTTGATTGTAAGAGTCAAAATGGGTTATAAATCCCAGAAAAAGTTTTCAAAACATCTATAGAAAATCACAAGTATAATTCAAGTCTATATTTATAGGTGTGAATTGAACTTGTATAAGAAGCTAAAAAACGTTTTTTTCTTTTTTCATTTGTACAAAGCGCTCAGGGTAAATTGATTTAAATTGGCAAAAAAGTTTTTTATACACCTCAATTGCAATTTTCAACATAAAAAATTGTATCCCTTGGGGGCAGATTTGCCTATCTTATTCCGCTACACCCTTTTTGCATTTTTCAGTCAAAATTGAAAGGGTTTCATTGTTTTTGGATTTTCTCAAGTATCTGGGTATTTAGTGAAACATTGTTGCATTGTTCTCTTTAGATTCCTGCACACCTTGGAAATTATTAATTGTAATAAATAAAAAATTTTCTATATATTTATAATCATTTAATAATTTTTTTACTTCTGAAACAAACATAGCTTGAATAATCAATTTAGAGTTTGTTTTTACTCAGTGACACACAAACTTTATTTTAAAGCAAGCATTTTCTATATACAGAGTTGAGGGTTTGTGCGAGCCTGGAAATGTTGGGGAAAATAAAATCTGGAAAAGTAAGAATTTTGTGTGTTTCGAAGTTTGTTTTATCCAATAAAAAATGTTCATGAACTTTTACTTTATGAACAATTAATAATTGTTAAATTTTCATATTTTGTAAGACGACTTTTTGACAACGTATCATAAAGAACTTTTAATGAATTTCGTAATAAATATTTCATATTCTGAGGCGGCAAAATTTTTAGTTTTTTAATTGTGTTAAAAACACTCTGAATAACTACAACTACTTACGTAGTGCAGA
Source organism: Teleogryllus oceanicus (assembly GCA_964035755.1). NCBI lineage: Eukaryota > Metazoa > Arthropoda > Insecta > Orthoptera > Gryllidae > Teleogryllus > Teleogryllus oceanicus. The sequence continues at coordinate 222,719,587 of CAXIVR010000001.1, read as the reverse complement.
GAAAATATTGTAATGCTGCAGGGAAAAAAGCTGTGATTTTTTTGTCAGAATATCTCGTCTTGTGGGTCCCTGATTCTGGTAGTGGACAAATTTTGTTCCTATATATATTAAATTACTTCCTCTAATATGTTACGTCATCCAGATTTTGTTGGTTCTTGATAGGAAAACTTCAGTCTGCGGTCAACACAAGCTCTTAAACCATTTGTATGATTTTCTCCAAAATTGCAATTCCACAATCAATATGAATGAATCCAGGCCCTGTAAAGTTGAAATGGACATTTTCATTTTTAGTGGTATTTTACAGGACATTTCAACCAAATTTTTAAAATTTACTCAAATGGCTACAAATTTTTTAGATTAACCTTTTTTGTGAGATAAAACTTAGAACTCTTTACCCAATGGTGCAGATGTCAGGACCGGGAAGAAGACTACTACGGCAAATTTCCATAAAAAAAGTTATTTCTCTAAAAAGTTTGGTAAAGCAGAGGTATAAAGATACATGAAAGTTCCCCTGTGTGAGAAAATTAGTTTTTATATATAGTGTTTCAGGAATTAGTCATGAAAAATATTCCCATTAAGATTCCAACACTTCAACACCTGTAAAATTCTTGGAATGACCACTGTCCAGCTGGTGTGTCATAATACCAGAGCAATTTGTCAATGAGCAATTTCATTAATGTATCATATTTGCTCTGATATATGCGTTTTCAATTTCCTCTTAGTTTCCCTAAAGTAAAATTTCAAATATTGTTGAGAGTTTGTACGATAAACAAGGTTCTGAAGATAGTTTTTCCCTTCGGTCTTTTAAGTTACCAACAACATGCCTCTTATTGCATACTCTGTTGAACAATGTCATATCAAATTTAACTTTTAACTCTTCTTTTAAATTTTTTTGAATTTGAGGGATAAAGGGCAAAAAAGTATTTTTCTTTTATCAGACTAAATCCCTAGATTTAGAATTATTACCCTGATACTTGTTAATACTTTCAATCTGTCTTATAAAGTTATTAAGAAACGCAAGTGTATTTATTCATTCCTAGTATTTCAGAAGTTTATAAGCAAAAAGGAATGTGTGTAGGTGTGTCACACATATATGCAAACTACTCGACCGATTTTGCTGAAATTTTCACATTGTTCTTATTAGTAATGGGAGTCTTCAAAGAATCGTTTGAATTAAATTGTACGTGTGAAGGTGGGGTTGATGATTTATTCATTTATGATGACTCAAGTGCCCCAGCACTACATAACCTGCTGCAGTAAAAAATTACACGTGTCTTCACACAAGTATTCTGCCCCTGCCATTGTGAAATATTGGTGAGGATTATTACTTTAATCTCAGACATGTCAATCAACTTTCTCCAAGATAGTGTGATGGCGACTGCATGCCCATATTTGAGGGAGAATGTTGTAACAGTAAGATACTGGACTACCATGTCCAAACAAGGACATAGGACAAACCCATACTTGCATTTTTGATCTATGAGATTTTTATACAGCATGTTAAACATGATTAATAATCACGTGGCAATAGTGTGTGGTGTTATATACTGCAATAGTGAAGCATTGCCTGATCCACCGGTTTTGAATAAATTAGTCTGATGGAATATGGGAGATGACAACTTAATGGCCCTAACGACAAAATTCATTACTACAGACTTTTTCAGAGATGCATATTCATAAGACAAAAAGTTTAAGGTAATTCTTGTGTATATAGGCTTTGTGTATCAATTTGTGGTAATGCTATCATTATTACTAAAGATGGTAACATGTAGAAAATTTATTTGCAAATTTTGTTCCACTTTAATTGTAAACTGAATATTTGAATAATACTAATTAAAAATACTCAACAAAGAATCGGTAACATCAGCGTGGCAAAGTGATGAACCCATTATCCACATATTGCACATAAGAGATCAAATTTTATTTGTTAGGGACATTTATACGACATGTTAGTTTATGCATCACTAATTCTGCAAAAACACAAGTTATTAATGCATGGAGATGACCTTCCATTGGTAGTATAATCTGCTATTAAAAGTAAACTCTCTACTGTTCAGAATGAGCCCAAATAACTATCATGATTTAATCTCGTGGAATACTAATTTTGTGAGGTTTAATTGAAAGAATCTCCCTTGCTTCAACAATTAAACGATAAGAATATAATATGGTCACTTCAGGTGACGCAGATCCAAGATACAGATTCATCTTGACAGTACTCCTTTTACTAATTAATTCAAAACTGTTTTTTTATGTCATAACCACAACGGTCTAAAAAAGAGGCTTAGGAATTTGATTTGAAAATTGCGACGAAATATATTCAGATGTTCCAACTGAAGACACTACTGGCCTTATTGGTTGCTTGTGGACTTTCACAAATCCTGTTGGTGCTATAGGGTATATGTGATTAAATTCTTTTTTACGAAATTTAGGAACTATTTTCTTGCACCTTGAGTAAATCCTGAATTACCTTCAAATAACTATTTGAAGATGACCTCGTTAGTTAAAATTTTGAGCCGTCAGAAAAATTAGCACCTACCTTATCATAAAATAATCTTTCACGATGACGGCACAGGCACCACCTTTGGCACATTGCATATCATTTAGATTTGGGGTGTTGCCTTAGAAACCTCTCAGTACAGTACAGGTTCTGCAAAATTAATCGTTGTTTAGAATTATATTTTATTGGACTATTAACGATGTGAGTATGTTTATTAGAAATTGAAGAACGTTTGTGTTAAAAATAAATACAGGCATCTTGAACATATTAGATTCAAAATCCTTATAGAATTCAAACACTACTTGCTTCTTATCATTATCTTGCCTAGTTATAGTGCCTCAGCAATGTTTTGTGGAATCTTTAAATCAGTTAAATTATAAAACCGTTTGTTTAGTTGTGCTGTAGATCACGAGCAGCCGCCTCCACTGAACTAATTTTTATACTTTAAGTTCTATTATTTGTAATGAGTTTTACAAGTGATGACTGATGTGTTAATATGGACAGAGATTGCGCTCTTGTGTAAGAAAGTATGTGTTGTTGTACCATCTGGTTTTTAGCGAGTATACAGATGTTCAAATTGCTCTAGTTGCAATATAATTAACAAATATATTTGTAATAATAACTGAGCCATAAATTCATACAAACTAGAGGGAAAACTGAGCTATTTTTGTGAAAATTTTGGAGTCCGAGGGGCCTTACGTAAAACACCTTGTAAATTGAATTATCCATTTCAAATTCACAGGCTGTTTAGTCACTCAGTTAAGAAAATCTTGCATGCAGTTTAGGCAGTAGTGGTTCACAGACACAAATGGTGAGATTGTGGGAGAGGGAGAATCAAATTTTCGTTATCAGGGACTCCAAAATGCTCATTTCCATCAAAATCTCAACATAATTTTTTGCAGCATTACATTCTCAGTGCTACTTATAATACTTTACTATGGAACTTGAATGTGTTTCTCAACATTGTGATACATGCTATTATTATTAATAAGATTCTGAATGAATAATTAATATGATCGTTTCCAGATCAAAGGCTGATGAATGAACCTCGCTCATTGATTGCATCTGCATGCATTGGCGCTGCCCGTGACAAAATGACATTGTTTCCCATTTGGCCAAATCAAATGGTTCAGATATCTGGTTACAGACCTTATGAAATCTGTGCATATGTCCAGTTGCTTCTAGTGTAAGTATAAATTCTTGAAATATTTGTAACTTTTAAGAACAGAGTTTTGTAATTTTTAACTTTTTTAGTGGTAAACCAAGAATCTTGTTTATTTCATTTTTATTTTCATGCTCTCATGTTCATTTGAGAAAGACATACTGTCATTTAGTGCCAAAAAGCACGTGATCCTAAGTGGCAATTCCCATTCTTAATGTGTGAAGGGATTTTTCTTTGATCATGGAAATTTGCTTCAAACACACTTTATATATCACACAAATAAATTTTCTGTTTTTCCATTAGAAAAATGATTGTCACATTCCATCAAAAACTGTGTTAATCTACTGTTGACTCTAGTATTCTATTTCATTCTGTTGCATTGTAGGGGGGATAGGAATGAATAGTTTTGCAATTGCGTTATGTGATTGTATGTTCTGAGGGAGTATAAGGTTAATTTTAATTTTCACAACTGCAAAGTTTAGAGTTTCATGATGCTCTCTTAATTCTCTCCGGGTCCAGTCATGTTAGGAGAAGAAATACACAAAGGACCCTAGTGAATGGGTAGATGGAGTTCTGCGCCTTCAAAAAATTAAAAATTTAGATGTGCACATATGACACACGAGACCAATAATAACGACTTACTTAAAATCCTATTTAATTCTGAGTAAAAATAGTTTTGTAGTACAGTAGAGTCTTGGCAATTTGAGGAGGATGGGACTGGGCCTAGCTCGAATTAATGAAAATTGGAATTATTGAAAATTATTAATTTATTAAAATAGAAATATAAACACAACTTTTAAATTTTCAAAGAGAGAGAGAGAGAAAGTGGGTGCATGCGTGCGTGTGTGTCTAGGCCCTGGATAATTATGTACTAAAGATTAGAAAAATGTGTACATATATATGTATTATAATGTACAGAAATATGTACTAAAATGTAAGAAATGTGTAACATTAATTATCATTATATAAATTATTTTTTACTATAATACTTTAGTCTTAGTATATATTGTTTTGTTTCATTAATTTAAAAACCAAAATTAAATTTTATACTCCTCATAATCGTATTATTTGCAACGATACCCACAACAGTAAGAAAATATATTTGTTTCAAATTTTCAGCAATGATACTTTCCTTTTCTCTCGTAGGAAGGCCTTACACTGACTAAAAGATCGTTCCGCATCGTACACAGTCTAGTGCGTATTTAAATGTGCTAAGAACCTCCGGTGTGTACTGAATATTCAGTGCGATGGAATTGTCCCCTCCCAGCACTGCACTAATAGCACGAAGTGTTTCGAATCCTAGGTTTTCTCCAGAACTGAAAACCCCTTCTTCACTAGATCCTCTGTTGGTCCTTGAATGATAAATGAAATTGTTAAAGAAACAATTGCTGATTGGGCAATTTCAAGGCCATCGGGAAGTTTCAAGGAAGAAGTCTCCAAAGATTTAATTGTAGTGCTTACTGAAAAATGGAGCAATAGAACTTTTCAGCGTCAAGCAATTGCTTTGATATGCCTAAGAATGCTACAAACATCAGAATCTAATTGATGCATAACTTGTATTCCAAAATCGAAATTTCAAGCTTTGTAGCTCATAGAATCAATCCATATGCATCTTCTCGTTAATCCTTTTTTTGTATTGGAACTCAATACGTCAACTTTACCAACCTGAGATCTAATCAGTTCTGCAACATAACGCATGCCAGACAACCAGACAGGTTAGAAGTAGTAATTTTGGATACAACATCTGCTGGGCTTCTGCTGCCTTACACAGGTACAGCGCTGCGTCTGTAACAAAAGGATCTGTGTTTAACTTCATCAGACATCAAAAATCAATTCAAAGGTGAGATTTCCGAGGCTCAAGACTTTGGTGAGCATGAGATTGTCAAGAACTGCTTGGGGGTTTGGATATTTGTGTTAAGTGCTTCAGTCTTACACTTGCATCAGAGGGGTTTTGTCCATTGACATTTTGAAGTAAAACTTCGAAATGTCGACTTCGAAAAACTTCAAAACTAAAAATATAAAGTGAATTAACAATGTCACTGTTCAACATTTCTCTTGGATTAGGGGATATAAACAAGTCTGGTTCAAATGTATCCAATTCACTCTTAGATCGTATATATTCCACTTATGTTCTTACCTGAAGTGATTGCTAAGCTAACCTGAAAAGTTGTACTTGCCTGTTCCAAATTCTCACTCAGCTTTACCACTGCCTCATAAGGATTAATCCAAAAGTTTGTGCCACATAGTGAGTTTACTTCAGATTTTCAGCCCAAAGATATAATTTACAAACAATGGCGGAGGTTCACGTGGGACACTTGGAAAAAGAAAAACATGAACGGCACCTGAGCTAGTGCATATTGTTTCTGGTGAAGGATATCAAGCTCAAGGGAGACCTCTTAAAGATGCGAAGTCGGTGTGCAATATGGCCTATTAAATGTATATTTTCACAAACCAAATTTCCTTTCTGTTCTCTGTCGTACCAGAGGCTATGGATTGCATTGTCGCCTTGCCCTTTTATTTGCAATACCGTCTGTATTTATGGACAGACTCAATGCAATACAATAGTGCCATTTAGAGAGGATGCCACAGATAAAAATGTTTGATAATGCTGAATTACTTGTCTGGGTGTTTCCTAATCAAAAACATACATGAAATATGAAATAAAAATACTTCCAGGAAGACGTAAAAAAAGTTAGTAATATGTAAAAATATGTTCTTTTGGGTAAAATATGTAAATATATATACCTTCCGTCAAAATGTGTCGAAATATGTACTGAAAGTCAATGTTTTTTGACACTAACCAATGAAACATGAAGTACGTTGTTTATTTTACATGGCAATATCATGTTATCTTCTGAACATCATGTTGGCTGGAGTTGCCTCAGGTTGTTGTGCTATATATCTCACAGCGACCTCTAGCGCAGCAAGACCCCCGTTGTGACTTGCACATGGTTTGTAATCAATTGTGTCCTGCTCCTAATTGTCATCCTGCTCTACTATATTACTCATATCAACTATAGGTGCATCTGTAAATTCTAGTAGTTGCTCATTATTTATCCATTCTTCCACCACAGAAATGTGTTTTCGCACTCTGATTAGGACTTTGTATAATTTAATTAAAAAATCCCAATGTCCTGATTAGTCCTCTCGGATTTTTTAAATTAAATTATGCAAAGGTTCATTGTCCTCATCGATGTCCTGATTCCAGTGAAACCCCTATTTTACGCCACTGTAGGGACTGATCAGAAGAAGTGTAAAATCGAGGAAATTATTTTTTTGCACAGATTTTGTTCTTAAACATGTTGTAATTCTAAAAATAATTAATAATACAGTAAAACTTCAATTGAAAAGAAATGAAAAGCAACTAGTGGTGATAAACTGGCATGTACTTTTTCGCCCACACTTTCTTGCAATATTACATCAAAGGTACTAAAAGTTTCGAAAAATTGTGCATGACCTTATTTCAAAATTGATTTTTAAGGTCAGATTTCATGGAGATAAAAAATCACCATCTTCATAATTGTAGTTTTAAGAAGACACTGAAAAAGTATGAACATTTGCAATTTAAAAAAAATCAGTTTTCAACGAAAATGAGATCTTCATCATTGTCTTTAATGTCCTTCACTCTATCAAGAAACAAAATTTAATTGAAAATGATGGGGCTATATTTTTTGAAACTTTTGAAAATATCGAAGTGGCTTCATGTAAAGTACCCCAAAAATTACAATAAGTGTTTCAAATTCGATGGGCTGCGACATCAGCCAGATCAATTAGGGAATATCAATTTTGGAGAAAATTGGCTGCACGGTTTAGCCACTAGTATTGCTCTCTGTGCCCTCCACGTTCAAAATTTTCTTGCAAGATATCAGAATTGTATCAAAGGTTATTTCGTCCCGTGCACCAACCACCCTGTACACGTAGTCTTTAATGATAACTTTCTTCAACACATCTACAATGGTTTCTTCACCTTCTGTGGATTCTAAACGAGATTGTAGCAATCTATGGTGTTACTTTTTTGTCAAGAATTGTAGAACCTCTTGATCCATTGGCCGGATTAATACATTTGGTGGTAAAAAAATGGCATGAATTCTGTCTCAATTTAATTCATTCTCATTTGGATGGGAACCTGCGTTATCAAGCACCAAGATTGCGTTGCAAAGCAGATTTCTGTATTCAAACATTTTTTAAACTTCTGGAACAAAGTCAGTTACCAAATACCAGTTTTTAAATCTCTCTCGAGTCATCTAAGCAAATTTCTGGTTTTGGTACGTAACCGGTAGACGATATACAAACATGTTGAAAGGCTGTTGGCTTAGTTGATTTTCCAGCAATAAGAAGTTTCCTTTTGTGACTTCGGATCCATTTGCTGTAACAAGAAGTGTCACGCTTTGCTCTTATTGTGACCTGGATCACTTGTCTCAATGTCAAGTCTGAGCACTTGTTACTAGAAAAAGCTTTTCATTTGCTTCCGTTTCTATGCCAATCACCAACCATAACTTCACCTATGCCATATTTGACTGAAAGTTTTTAAGAAGTTCCTCCTTTTACAGTCTTTTTAATGCTTCTAATTTCACTGCTATTGCAACGAATTACCTTTCCTTTTTGTAGAACCCATCATGAAGAAACAACTATTCTATAAACTAAATTAAAAAAATCTTTGAAAGGTTACTTAAATTGCGCATGCTAGTACCAAACTAATCAAACTGAAATCTGCACAACTAAATGAATTGTTGTTTGACCGATTGGGGGTAACAACAATAATTCTTCAAACTGGCCAAACAACAATAGAAATCAATGTATATGAATTCTATACAGTATAGAGTCCAGCAAGTGATGATTTTGCTCGAGCACTGTGGCAGTTCACAGAAAATATGATAGGCAGTAGGACAGGGTTTTACTTGTTGCGAGCCACTGAGTGAAAGTTGCTCGGACTTGAAATCTGAGCATCCAATGTTCAGTGCAAGGGGGAGCAACGCCTCAAGGGCAGAGGGCCGAATGGAGCGATGTTTATATATGAGCTTAAATAAGATGTGGGTATGAAAATACGGGACAGTTTATCCTAATGCATGGAAACTCTTCAAATGATGATGATGATGATGATGATGATGGTAATGATAATAACAATAATATAATAAGAATAATACAGCGATTGAAACCTTTAAACAGGAATACACTATTTCTAATGTTTTTTGTTGTTTTTTAATTTTATCATTCTGGGTAATAGTGATGTGCTGCTGCTTATCGAATGGTAAAAATATCTTTCTAGTACCACTTGATTATTAGAAACTTTTCTTAATGAAATTAAATTAATTATTCAACAAATTTGTAAAAGTTAATTGCCATGTGAACACTGAAATTCCATTACCGATTGTTATTATTACCGTATTCAGTTTATTTACAGAGGTCAATAATAATATTGCCTTCAGTTTTTTCAAATTGCACTTCACTTTTCACCATTACCAGTTTTCCAACATTTCAAAAAACTAGTGTCACTGATAAAAGAAGTGGAAATTGGGGGGGGGGGAAAAAACTAAAAATGTTAGGTTTTTCTTGTTTTTATGGGCAAAAAGTTCATTTACATACAAACTTGTCAAATATGAAGAAAGTTATTGCGATTTCACAAACAATGTGTGAAGCCTCGTCCTTTTATCCTTATTCTTTTTAGATACTTTTCTCCTTTTTAGATTTCTTGTGTGTTAGGGTGCTATCTCCAGACTAATGTAAGTATTCATAATCCATTTTTTTCATAATTCATAATCCACAATTTGCTTTCGAAGCCATAGCATACTGTAAACATGACCAATCACATTGCCCTGCCAGATCATCCTCTATAAACACGTTGTGTAGGCCGATATGTGGAAATCACCATGACCGCGGGCCCGTGAACCAGCTCATGGCGAGCAAGCACAGGATGTTGGAGTATGGGATGAGTAGAGGATGAAATGCTCAAGCGAGCAAATGGCATGCTTTGCAGATCTTTAATACAGTACAGATTTCTGCACAAAGAACTGGAGAGTATTCTACTCTGCTACTTGAAAATTGACATATTATCAACAGTGCATAATGATTGCAAGAAAATAGAGAAATTTAAAAATATCCCCAAAAATATTTTACATAAACTTCCTTCATTCTGGTAATCGGATATTTTTCACTAAGCATACATATTATATATAATATACATGTATGTTATATAAAATGTATGCATTTTGAATAAATACACAGGAGGTCAACCAAGTGTGAAATGGGAGGATTAACACATCCCCTTGGAAGCGATAAATGCTAGAAGAGCCCTACAGTGTTCACTTTGTACCTATGTAAGTGTATAAATATATCCGCAACTTTCCTTGACTGAGCTTGAAGAAATGCGGGTAGAGTGGTGGTATTAATTATAAAATCAGCCACAAGATTTACAGCAATGCCAACCTCTGAAAATCAAAGTTGAACATGCTTCTGCATGTTGCACGCCAAGGTTTTCACTCTCTGCGGGCAATAGCTGGGTGAATTATAGTGTATTAAGCTTTCAGCTGATGTGTATATCTGTGAGAGTTTCATCAAGTGTCCTTGATGAAATTATTCAGTACTCACAGAAAGTTTCTGTCAACACATTGAGTTCCCCGTATGCCCTCACAACCACCCAAACTTTTGAGAGCAAGTTAGTCATCATGGGTTTCAAAATGTCTAAGTTTGGTGTCATAATAAGGTAATTATTCTGATTTCTGATTAGTCTCAATATTGAGAAATCTCAGAAGAATACCAGTTGTTAGTCAGCTGGGGCAACGTCGAGATTATGGAGCCAATTCAATGATAACCGAACATAGACATGAACAATTCGACCACTAAAAATCAAGTAATGAAAGTTGAAAGAAAATGAGTTAAAGAAGGCCTAACAGGACTTCAAGGACTCCTGTGTTTCTCCAGCTTAGGTGGCTTAGGTCATCAATTAATATTACTGCAGTGCCTCTGACTGGGAGGGCCTAGGGTTCAAGTGCCTGCAGTGGCAGAATTTTTAACGCATTTTATCAGCTAGGTCGAATTCAGTCATCTGGAGGAGAATTCTAGTGGCTGCTGCTCTGAACAGTAGTCTTTCATGGTTTTTCTGATTAACACCACACAAATGCCGGAACAGTACCCTAACACACGAGCCATAGGCTGCACATGATCTTTCCTTCCTCTTTCTCTAGGTCGAATTCCGTCATCTGGTCAAGCAGACACAGTGCAGACACAACACACAGCAACACCAACAGACACACACACAGACAGACACCACAGCGAACAGTAGACACCACATAACACCACACAGAAGACACACACACAGACAGACACACAGATCACAGCTACCCATAGCCACACAACACACACACAGACAGACACGACACACACAGACAACAGACACACACGACAGACAGACGACACACACACAGACAGCACACACACAGAACAGACAGAGCACCACAGACAGACAAACACACAGACAGAACACACACACAACAGACAGACACACACAACAGACAGACACACGCACAGACAGACAGACAACACACACAGACAGACAGACACACACAGACAGACAGACACACACAGACAGACAACACAGACAGACAACACACAGACAGACACACACAACAGCACAGACAGACAGACACACACAGACAGACAGACACCACACAGACAGACAACACACGACACAGACAGACACACACACACAGACAGACAGACACACACACAGACAGACAACACACACAGACAGACACACACACAGACAGACAACACACAGAGACAGACACACACACACAGACAGACACACACACAGACAGACACACACACAGACAGACACACACACACAGAACAGACACACACACACAGACAGACACACACACACAGACAGACACACACACACGACAGACACACACACAGACACACACACACAGACAGACACACACACACAGACAGCACACACACACAGACAGACAACACACACAGACAGCACACGACACACACAACAGACAGACACACACACAGACAGACACACACACACAGACAGACACACACACGACAGACACACACACACAGACACACACACAACAGACACACAACACAACACACACACACAGACACACACACACACGACACACACACACACAACAGACAGACACACACACAGACAGACACACACACACACGACAGACAGACACACACACAGACAGACAGACAGACACACACACAGACAGACAGACACACACAGACAGACAGACACACACGACGACAGACACACACAGACAGACACACACAGACAGACACACACAGACAGACACACACAGACAGACACAGACAGACAGAAGACACAGACAGACAGACACACCAGACAGACAGACAGACAGATAGACAGACAGACACACACACACACAGACAGACAGACACACAGACAGACAGACACACACAGACAGACACACACACACAGACAGACAGACAGACAGACAGAGAGACAGACAGGCGCGCGCGCACACACACACACACACACAGAGACAGGCGCGCGTGCTCGCACACACACACACACACACACACACACAGACACCTCCTGTAGATATCTTGGCGCAGGAAAGACGGAGGCGATATCGCAAAGAAGAGGAGAACCCAGACTGCTCGACAACACTGCTCGAATGGCAGGATCGATGGGACAAGTCCATTAAAGGAAGATGGACATACCGCATGATTCCCTCCATTGCACCGTGGATCAACCGTAAACACGGCGAAGTAAATTTCTTCTTGACACAGCTGTTGTCTGGACACGGATGCTTTCTGGCATATCTCCACAGGTTCAAGCTTGAGGATACCCCATTCTGTCCATTATGTGAACCTGCTGTCGAAGACGTAGAGCATGTGTTCTTCCAGTGCCCGCGATACCATCTGCAGCGACGGCACGTTATGAGTATACTCGGATCGACCCGCTGACACCCGAAGCAATGGTTGGTGCATGCTCGCCTCAGAATCCAACTGGGATGCGGTGAGCTCGTATGCGCAGACCATAATAGCTGAGCTCAGGAGAATAGAAAGGGAAAGAAGGGAAGTCGATTGATCCTCGTTTGACCCTTCCTACGTTTTGACGAAGAGAAGTGGCTTGTGACTAAGCCACTTAATCCACTCCCGTGATGTAATGCCTAACGGCGGTTCCAGGGAGGATGGAGGAGAAGGAGGTTGGTTTTAGTGGGTAAAAATCTCACACTATCATGTGGTACGGGCCGCATGGTGTCTTTTGAAGATTTCCACCTACCCTCGTAAAAAAAAAACACACACACACACAGAGACAGACAGGCGCGCGCACACACACACACACACAGACAGACAGGCGCACACACACACACACACACACAGACAGACAGGCGCGCGCACACACACACACACACAGACAGGCGCGTGCGCGCACACACACAGAGACAGACAGGCACGCGCGCACACACACACAGACAGACGCGCACACACACACACACAGACAGACGCACACGCACACAGACGCACACACACACACACAGACACACACACAGACACACACACAGAGACAGACATGCACATGCACATATGCACTACACTACCACACACATGTTGGGAGCTTAGAGTATGTCCTGGTTGGAGAAAAAACCTGTAAGCTGATGGTAGATCGGTGCCAGATTTTGCCATCCAGCAGAGGACAGGGGGGAGGTCCCCACCACCTCTCACAATAAAAGTCATACAGGACTAATGACCTCAACAGTTGACATGCCTGGAATCGCCAATCAATGAATTCTGCATTTTAACAGTATTAAAGAGTAAACAGCATTAGAAAAATATTGATGTGACCATAAATTTCTTTTTGTCTTTTTGAAAGGCAGCCTTGGTAAAGAGACTTTCATTTTCTAACCATCACATCATCGTTATATTTTATTTGTACATGAAACTTCATTTTCTGTAAATAAATGTAACTTCATTTTCTGTGCACGTCTTCTAGAATTCAGTGGGAAATACAATTATTCAAATTATCGTTTCCATGTGGGCAGGAAGTAATAAGAGCCAAAATTTATTGCTTATTTATCTTTGAAAATAGATTTCATTACATGGGAGTTTTTTTTTTCTTTCTCCATTTCAAAATTCAAAATTTATTGCTTGTTTATCCTTGAACATAGATTTTATTGCATGGGAGTTTTTTTGTTTTTTTTTTTTTTTTTTTTTTTTTTTTTTTTTTTTGTAGGTCCTGGATGGCACTGACAGGGATGTGGAGGAATGCCAACTCCAGTGCAGTGGCCAGCTGCACTAGTTTCCTTGTTTGCAGATCCATGGCATGAACAGCGTGCTTGAGACGGTCCCTCTGATTTTAGATTGGCTGTAAATCAGGGAGTCAACCAGGTGTCCAGGGGAGAACTGTAAACTCCTGGTACTCTTCAAACCACGCACGTACACTGCAAGCTGTATGACATGTCATATTGTTGTGCTAGTAGATGCTGACGTACTGAGGAAGAACGATCTGCATATATGAGTGGACATTGTTCCCAAGGATGGCAGCATACTTCTGTTGATCCCTTGTGCCTTCCAGACTGTGAGATCGCCTAAGGAATGCCACAAAAATATGCCCCCACCATGCTTCCTCCGGCCTGGACCTGTCCGATGATTGCTGCAGGTTGTGTTCACACATTAAATGCTGCATATGCCAAGAACTGTCTTCCTGTTGGAGCAGGAAATGTGATTCATCTGGAAAGGTCACCTGTTGTCACTCAGTGGACATCCAGTTTGTGGTATTTGGGTGGAAATTCCAGCCTTTGGTGCTGATGAACAGCAGTCAGCCTGGGTGTATGAACCAGGCAACTGGGCCGACTGCGAAGGCCCATATGCAGCTGTGCTCACTGAACTCTCGATAGTTGAGGCGACCCTGTTGGTAGTCTCTTGGGTGATCTGGGCTGTCAGTTGAACGTCTATTTGCCCGTGCACATCTCCCCAGCCATTGATCTCTCCTGTCATCTATGGCCCATGGGGGCCCAAATGGGCCCATGGGCCCAATAACCATAAAAAACGATATTACATTTAAATAAAGTAACGCCATTTTTATATGAGAAAAATAATATTTAAATAAAGTAGAGTATACAGAATATAAGCAAGAAACACTTATAACTACCATGTATATTTGTCACATAATTTTATGAAGATTGAGTTTATGCTGTAATTATCAAGTTCAATAGTGTCCTAAATTTAAGTGTGGTGGAATCACAATTGTGTGCGATTCTGTATCAAGAATAAACTAAAATAAAGTACAACCGAAAGTAGCTGATCAACAAAACTCAATCGAAATAAGTTCCTTTGCTTTGATTGATTGATAACATGTCAAAACATAAAGATCAAGTTTACATTCATTTGCAGTAACATACATCTCATGGGCTGTTCAAACCAAATTTAATGTCCCTAAAATGTTCAAATTTAATCTCAAATCGACAGCAAATTCAATCTGATACTAAATTTTGGAATTATCCATGAAACTTTGCTTAACAAACTGCAATTAATTTTGTTGGTCAATCATTTGTATTTAAAAGAAAGTAATTTTTATGTTCATGATGTGACCAAAGTGAGCTAATATGTAATGTTTTGCCAATCTTGTAATAATCATGTTAGATCATGTAATAATCTTGTGTTGTACCATGTTGTCTTGTAATAATCATGTTAAGGAACACCCAGATTCCATTGGCATATATGTTCTCAAAATCAATCAGGGTTGAAAAACCAGAATTGGATTATCTTAAAATAATCACTTCTGTTGTTAATGCTTTGTTGGACTTTTGTAAAGCAACAAATTAAAATTCCAACCTTTTGAAAACCAGCAATACATTCTCAGAGCCATTTGAATCCATACAGTCCATGCAAAACGATTTCAATAGTTTTTCACTTTTTTAATGCAAAAACTCCATTCAGATGCTGATAGATTAGTACAGCAATTAATGGAATTTGCACTCGCACAAATCTCATTAATTGAATTCAGCCTCATTTGGCTTATTTTTAATTTTAATAGTAGATTTGTGCAATTTGCACATGAGACACATGTTTAGTACAAGTTTTCTTTAAATTAAACTTCTCTTTAGTAGAATGTCTAATATTTCATGTTATTTGTGGTAATGATATTCACATCTTAAGCAAGCTTTTCACTGCAATGTTTGCTTCAAATAAAACATTGATACACATGATATAAAACACACATGATGTCAGCCAAAATCTAACGTTATAAAAGTCACCAAACTGTAAATCACAGTAAAACAGAACACTAAATATCTCTGAATAACATCAAATTAACAAAAGTAGTACAACAAACAATGAAACATATCTTCAAAAACATGTCAATGATGATCATTCTCTCACTAAACAAGCTTCAGGATGCCATGCCATGCCATGCATACGTTTTTTCTTCCTGTGTGCTGTGATATAAAACTATCCAACATTGGTGCACTTTTAGGAGGAAGATTGTCAAGTACTTTTGTACCTAACCACCATTCAAAAGTTTCAGAATTCATCCGCCCCATTCCATTCTCTTGTTGTAGATTTGTCTTCGAAGACTAACTGCACTCCCTGAAGCCATTGAGAACCAATACTTGCTCTTAATGAATCTCTTGGAGAAACTTCCCCATCAGTAACACAATGAACGACACTTTTTTTTTTTATACCAGTATTTTCCCTCCTTGAGATTGCTGACAATTAACAATTCACCAAGGTATTTCATTGCAATTTTTATTCTGGACATTGAGTCCATCAGTCTACAATATCTACTCTTTCAAGCAAACTCTTATTTAGAATTTTTTTCAAAACAGCAACACCAACATCATGATATGCAGTTGTCCTTAGTGGTATTTCTCCACATCTAAATAATCTTTTTATATGTAACACAGAGAGTAGCTTCTCCGATATTGGAACAACTTTTTTGACCTTCTGAAAAATGCTACAATCTGTTACTACTCTTTATCAACCATCACCTTGCTTGTTGTTTTTGTTCTAGTATAAAAGCAAAAGAATAACCTTGAAATAATGTTGAAATATTGTGGAATACTTCAAATTACCAAATATTGACATAATTACAACATCATTTCATTTGGTTTTCATTAGGACGTCATAATTTAATAATTACAGAAGTGGCCAATTTATTCATAAAAAGTATGTGTTCATATCTTTTTACAAGTTTTTACAGATTTTCTCAATTTTTTTTTTTTTTCAGTCCATGGTTGGTTCAGTTCATATCCTAAGTATTTAAAAATTGTTTAAAAATGGTTAAATTGACACAATAAGGAATTTCTTTGTGTCATTGTAATTAAACTAGGTTTCTTATCCCCATCAAAACGAAGTTGGGTATATTGCTAGTCAGGAAATTAAACCTAACGGTAATCTCAAGTCAACAAGACTCGAGTGAATTAAAAAAATATTCAAATATACTATAATATATTATAATTAAATGTTACTTAGGTATTGAGTTTTCTTAAATAATGAACTCTGAACAGCAATGCTGGTGGTGGAGAAATGGATTTCAATTAAATATTAAGAAAAATTATAATGGCTTTGCTTTTTGAATATTTTCATGGAAGGTTAGTTGGGGTAAATGGACCATAGGTTGTTTCCAGAGAACTTGGAAGAGGAATTTCACTTTAAGCAATGAGTGGAGTGGAAGGCAGCATTGAAGGGCAATGGTGTCTTCCTTAAACAATGTGCCTCAGGTGCCTGAGTGTTGTGGCTTTCGCGTATGAATTTTTTGAATTTTGTAGTTGAAGGTGTTCATAACGTGGTGTCATCTTGAGTTTATGAAATATCCAAAAGTTTGCTGAATGCGTTATCAATATTATAGTTAACTCAGCCTGTATTAGAAGCATAACAGAGCCCTGAAATGTCACTACCAGAACCTGTTCTTTCTTAAATTATAAGCTTGAGTGGATGGCCCAGTTACCCCCAAAATATTTTTAAAATGGGTCTCGCCTTGGACTCGGTTACCCCAAGCTCATTAATAACCGTAATTATTGTTAGACATTTTAAAGAAAGATAAGAAACCTTAAACAGCTGGTAAAACACGTAAAAGACTTAACAAACAGAGATTATTACATCCAAAGAATATTTATTAATGAATGGAAATCTCACAGGAAGAATGTCAAACAGAAAAAAAAGAATTAAACTAGGTTTCTTATCCCCATCAAAATGAAGTTGGGTATATTGCTCACCAGGAAATTAAACCTAACGTTAATCTCAAGTCAACAAGACTCGAGTGAATTAAAAAATATTCAAATATACTATAATATATTATAATTAAATGTTACTTAGGTGTTGAGTTTTCTTGAATTATGAACTCTGAACAGCAATGCTGGTGGTGGAGAAGAACAATATCCAAGCTTGATGGTAGAAACATGAGTCTGCATGATCAGCTCCACTAATGATTTGAGTGACTTAACGAACTTTTATTATGATTTTATTACCTACTTATAAGATAATGCAATATTAGTACTTAATAACTAATACAATTTTTTTCTTCCTATTTCACCACTTGTACCTTAATAAAGTTTGTGATTATTCCAAAAATTTACTTAATTTCAGACCCAATAGTTATGGTGGAGTTCTTACATCAACTAAGGTTTGGTTCAAATTACTCTATGCAAATATTTTTTTTTCTCTCTTCTTCTTCTTTTTTTTGTGGTTTACATGTTTCTCAACAGGCTCACATACCCCAATTCTAATTACAATAGTTTGTCTGAATCAAAGACCTCTATGGTGCAGTTTACCCCGATTTCTAGGGGTAACTGGGCCCATCAAACTGTTTTTTCTTCAATTTTTAAATACAATGAAAATTGAAAGTAGCTTTGGATCTGTCTATAGATATTTGAAGACTGTACATTGAATTATAAATAAAAAATTCTTTGTATATTGATATTTTGCATTGGAGGTTCCCAGGTCAGTACAAAGTTGTAACTTACATGCTGACGTAAAATAACTGCACAGTTACCATAACTTACCTTAGTACTAATAGTAATAGTAATAGTAATAGTAATAGTAATAATAATGTAATAATAGTAATAGTAATAGTAATAGTAATAATAATAGTAATAATAATAATAGTAATAATGATAATACTCGATATGACAATTATTTGTAAAGTGATAAAGAATAACAGAATATTCAATCTCCCCAAATAATTTAATACGAAGGTTTGTGCTTGCTCTATATGTATAGAATGTTTTCATTATAGCATAGTTTTTCGTTATAGGTAGGATAGGAAGGGAAGTGAAAAATTACCACACATGTTCTGGATATGGATGTGGAACTGTAGTATGAGAAATTCTCGTTACTTGTTATATTGCAATTTAAAATTTAATCTTTATGTAAATTTGTTTAAATTTACAGGTTGAGGAAACTTCATATTCGCAAGAATGTGTCTCTTCAAATAGGAAAAAGATGTTTTATTGTTTTTTTTATTTTAATTTCTTATAGTTAAAAGATTTATACTAAACATTGTTTTTCATTTGACAGATTATTTTTTGTTCCTTTATGAATGTTACTATGTGGTATTTATTTATTTAGTTAATTTGTTTATAGTGAGACACCAATAATGTGCTACTTTATCACAAACTGCATGTAAAACAAGGTGTAATGTTTGCGTGTTTTTATTTGAAACCCTTCATTTTCCCACATGGCCTTAAATTCCCCTTTCGGTTTTCTGTTAACAATGTGAGAAAAAGTAATATTTTGAAATGCTAAAGTCTTTCTTAGATAAATAAAACAATTGTCCAGATAAAAATCGCTGTAGGGAAAAGGTTCCCAAAATAAACAATATTCCAACGTTTAAAATGCCCCCCCCCCCACACACACATCACTTACTTTTCCTTGGTTTCATTTGTTACATCAACTTTAATACAAAAGGATGGTTTTGAGATTGTTTTGGAGCCTCGTATTAACACTAAATGTCTGGTATACAAATACTCTATAGTATACAAATACCCTGCAGAGTAGTTTAGACTCAAAGCATTAAACTGTACTTGTTGGTAATATTGCAAAAATAGATGCAAGAGCACCCTTAAAAATAATTAGAGAAACTTTGCCACATCTTAAACATATTTTAAACATTTTGTGCCATTACTGTTCTGTGGGGTGTTCAGTGAAAGGAAAATCTTGACACCCCCCCCCCCCTTCCTATGCACAGCTGGGCAGAAAAATTAAATGAAAAGAAATGTATACTTAATATTATATACGGATATAACACAAGTCAAGAAAACCCGAGTTTTCTGGCTGTCGTGTGTCACCAGCACTCGTTAATAAAATCAGCTGTTTTGCATAAGATAGTTAATCTAAGTTGTGCATTAAGTGACTCGTATTTGCAAGCGTCAAACACAGCTGATGTACATCAATGCAATGCTTATGTCTTGCAGTTAATAGGCCTTGTCTTATGTGGAACGGCGAAAGCTTTCGTGTGCCATTTCTCATAAGATCTGTTATTCTATGACATGTCAACGCAACACATGTGCAGGGGCCCTTAAAGTGCACTTCAGTTCTTGCTTGGATTATCATTGTATTTACGTTTGTTGTTATGGACTCAACTCCAACTATAGACCTAATGTAAACAAATCTAGTTGGAAGATCCAAACAGTAATGACTTTTACAGTCCATAGTTTCCGAGCATACTTTGTGTAATACTTCCTAGCCAGTTGTTCAACGTGTACTTCAAATCCTGATGCATGGTTCATGGCTACATTTTCTGGACATGGAAAATATAAATACATTGGTACATTCATTATAGTGATATTTCACCTAAACCCCCAATTAAATACTGTATTTGATCTTATTTTCAAGTTATAAACAGTGTATATCAAAAATACCTGCTTATCTGCTCCATTCCTTTGAAAAAAACTTATTTGTGAATGTAATGCCTCATGCCAAAACAAAATTAATTTTTGCATTGAAAATGGTCAAAGCTGCTGGATGTCTTCAAATCTTACCAATTTTAAAATTCTGAAATGAGACAGTTGCATTGAAAACACTACTTATATCTGACTCCATCATCTCAACTTGGAATCCAAATGCCCTATTCACAGTAGTTCTCTTCTGCATTCGAACATTCCGCTTCATCAGAATGCTTGGAAGAAATATTTTCTTATACACCAGCTATTCCTTCATGTAATAATATTAATTTAGAAACAGTGTTGTATTTTCAGTTGCAAAACAATGAATGTTTCCTCAATGTACATGTATTGTTCAAGAAGTCCATTATATATCACTGTACAAAGTGGGAGGAATATTTCAATTATTTCTTCAGATATATTTGAAGTGTTAGAAGAAAAATTGGAGCATGATACAGGTGCTGCAGAATGGGGTCAACCCAAGGAGTCCAAATGATGCCTCCTGTGCGTTTGAGGCAAATTCAATTATTTTTTAAGAAATATGTTGTAGATGTTTCAATGTTCAACACTATCAATCTTAACAAAGAAGTAATAAGAACTTAGAGGACCAGGAGTCGAAATGATGCTGCTGGGTGTTTTAGTGTTAGTAGAAAGACTTAAAACAAGGCTTTATACCGGTAAAGATTTAAATATTACCTTTCTCCTAAGCTCAAGAAATTCAGAAAATTGAACCAATTCCTTTTGGAAAGATCCTAGATCGTTGGTACAGGCAGAAATAAGGAAGGAATAAAAATTTGAGAAGCTTCCTTTTCACTCAAATTGGGTGTGTGGCTATTTCTTGTTTGTTGTTTTGTTTTTTTCTCATTTGTCTTGTGGGGGTGTAAGTTCTCTTGCTTGTGATGAACGCTTTTAATTTATATTGTAAAATCTCTATTTTTGACATTTGCTCTAAAAAATTTGGAGATTCGTTTTAAGAAATATTAAAATGCTTAATACTCTTCAAATTAAAATATGGCCCAGGTAGCTAAGAGCATGTGCCAATTCAGTGCTTTGGTCCGATGGGTCGTGGGTTCAAGTCCCCACCTTAGCTTGTTTGTCTCTCATATATGTTGTTGTGTTCTGCCTCACTCCACTGACCCCAAATCAGAGGAGCCCACCAGTGTGTTGGTGTCTAGTGTATGGTCGAATATGCATCCCATCAGGTCCTAAAGGGTATCAGATTGTTGGCTGGAAAAAGCCCTAGGGGGGGAAGGAAATGAAATAAGAACAATTGAGGGGGCAGAGTTGCTGATAAATGTAAGTCGTGTGCTTGCCCACGATTCTTTAAAAATTTGTGTGAAATTGTTGGGCAATTATGAAGTAAAAAGTTTGAAATCAGTTTACTTCATTTATTATTCTACAAGCGCGCACTAATAAATACAAAATGTTTAAATAAGAAATATAATTTAGAAATATTAATATTTTCTGTAATATTAGTAAATGACATTTTGTTAGAACAGTGTAGCTTAAGTATAACCAAAATACAGGAAGTGTGTCAGTTCTCATTATTTTGATATAATCTTCTGTATATTATGTCAATGAAATTTGTTTTATTATTTATGTTTAAGATGCTGCTAGTCATAATAATAGTGTTTTGTTGTAAAAATAACCAGGTAAAATGGATAGTTTGGTTATAAGTCAATAGTTTGTGCTCTTCCATAAATAATGGCATACCTATCTGAATTTGTGCCATTTACTCACTACATTTTTTTATAATTATTGCATATGTAACAATTCAGCATGTGAGTTAACTCTTGTGTTCAGTGCTGCGTTGAGAGATGTTCTTAGAAAATCAAGTGAATATTGTTGAAAGCTTGAAAGTCAGTGGCAGAATTTGTTTTAAAATAAAGTAAAAAGTTTTCTGTTTTCGTAATATGTCCACGTTTGATGTAGATGTCTTTTAAGCTTCATGAAATCTTAATAATTTGGAAAAGAGTCAAGATCCTGGTCTAACCCTTGAACAAAGAGTGGGTGTGGGGGCATGGGTGTGTGTGTCTATCTCTATCTCTTACTCTCTCAAAAAGATATTGTATAAAATGTAAAATCCCCTTGTGTCAAAAATCTTCGATTTTTGGGTATATTTTGTTTTGTTGTTCAAGGTGAACATGTTAACTTTAAAATTATTCAGACTTTCTAATTAGGTTTTTTAATTTATTTATTATATGTTTTCAAATCAATACATTGATAATTGCAAAATTGAATTCATTAAAATAGTTTTTAGTATGTGCTGTTAATTTACATTATTAAAGTTCTATAGGAGTAATTTTGCTTCTGTATTCTGAAACCGGATGTTACTTTATTTCACGATGAGAAACTGGGATGACATGCTATTTACTGAATAGAAAAAAATGTGGTTTTTCACAACCTTCTGATAAAATATCTTGTTTCAGGAACAATCAAAAACTGAAAAGTGGATTAGATCTGGCAAAGGACAGCTCATTCGATCTGGCGAAGGCCATCTCTACCCCATGTTTCTGCTGTTCTTGCATTTGCTGTCCAGCTCCCTGCATAAATGCCCAGCCAGCATCTTCTTCATATGCGCCAGTGGCAGCTCCTCATGCTGTCCCATCATTCCCCCTGACATTTGCTGCCAGAGATAAATCTCATGTCTCTGGATTTATGAATGATCAAGCTGGGAGATTGAATATGCAATGAAGAAAGACAACATTTCTGGTTAAAGAGCATGAGAATTTCTATTGACTGTGATATTGACTTTAAATCATTAAAGATGTAGATTAACATACTTTTGAACAGAGACTGTGATATTTTAAATTAGTTCCTAGTAATGGCAGAAAATGAATGGGTGCAAGATTTCTGAGTAATTTATCTGGTGGTTTAAATAATCATGTTGTTTAGATAATTGTAAAGGAATTTGAATCCTAATGTGCATTATCTATCGTAGAACATTGCTTATGAAAATTCTTGTCATACAGTGAAAGATGAGACTTGAATGCTATGTATATAGTATGAACTGCACTCCCCTGCACACTTCCTGCATAAGAAGATAGTTGCAACATCTACTTAACCCATTAACTGCCAAATT
The DNA here is from genome assembly GCA_964035755.1 of Teleogryllus oceanicus. Lineage (NCBI taxonomy): Eukaryota > Metazoa > Arthropoda > Insecta > Orthoptera > Gryllidae > Teleogryllus > Teleogryllus oceanicus. The sequence continues at coordinate 222,695,981 of CAXIVR010000001.1, read as the reverse complement.
TTTAGTTTTAGTGATTGTAGCGATGTTGAAAACATCTTTAATGCTTTTATACATTGAAGAATTTCAAAGAAAAAAAATTAGCTAATTTTAGATATCATCTCTATGATGTCTACCTATAATGGCTTGCTTCAGAAGGTTGTTGGTGTTCTTTCTCCTTCCTTTTGTTTGATCAGTCACAAAAGAAAACCACAAACATCCAACGACACTGTATGCAAATGTGTTCTACAGTCCATTGATTACCAATGCCCATTGATTACTTCATGTTGCAGTTGTCAGTTCTCAGTGCGCAGTAAATACCGGAATTTCCCCAAGGTACTTGGATTTATTCTTGCTGCCTGTGAAGTAAATCAGCTGTTATGGTGTCATCCAATTGGAAGGTTGAATACCACCATCGTGATGTCACTGTAGTGACATGTAAGGTGTTGATTAGATGGCACCATAACAGCTGATGAAATGTCACAGGCAGCTATGAAAAAATTGCAGTATAGTGTATGATGTCATGCTAAGGGGTGCAATGCAGCTGAACTCTGGACCTTTGCCCTCTGCCTGACAAGTTAAGGACTTTAGGAGAAAAGGCAAAGAATTTGGATGTCATAACACTCAGAACTGACAACTGTGATGTGACGCGATTGATGAGCATTCTAGAGACCCTATGCAACATATCTGCACATGTTCAAATTTTCATTTTGCAACCATTTGGATCTTGGGGTCAGAAAAAAAAAGAAGCTGTCATAATGACATGTTCATCAAAGTCTTCTGAAACAATGAGCCTTAGATTTATTAACTGTGTAAGTCCTCAAGAATGAGGTACAATAATTGTATCCACATGTAGATTAATGGGTTAAGTAGCATACAGAACTCGATTGTAATTTACAGCTTTCCTAATAATCTTCAGTAGTTTGGTACATGTGGTTTCCTAATGAACAACTGAAAATTCAGTAGTATTGGGTTCCAGTTTCGCAGTGTATAACTGAAGATCTGTTGGTCTTCATCAGAACAATGGTTATTTGAAAATATGAATTATAATTATTGCAGCAAACTTTTTATTGTATTCATATTTTAAATTAATGAAGAGTTAAAGCCGATTGGTTAATGGAAAGTGGGGATAGGTCCTCTCATTCGGGGTCTTTTCATTATTAAAATGTAAGGAGAACTTAATGGACAAGAATTTTGATAGACTTTCCAGAAATCAAGTAGTGTACTTTACAAACATGTGATAAAGAAGACTGATTTTTTTCTTTTAGCAATAATGGTAGCAAAAAGCATAACAGTAAAGTGATCTATTATTTGCAATTAGGTTTAAATATCTCAAATATTCCGATTTTAACCCTTTTCACTTCATTGGTCACACACACTAAAAACAACTATGAATATTTTTATGTAAGCAATGCTCTCAGCTCTGATTACTTTGCCTCATTGGCCATTCTCCTTGAAATTAGAAGGTACACAATGCAACATGATTCACCAGATTTTGTCACTATCTTCCCAATGTTGCATGATATCAAGGAGTTTTATTTTTGTGGCCATGGCTACTGGCCACTAGAGCTTTGATAAATTCACAGGCATAAATAATGCAGCAACTAGCCATCAGGCCACAGAGGTACAGTGGAATCTCATTACCATGTTTTCACTCATAGCATGACCATATTTATCAGTCTTGCTCCCAATTTAGTTAATTTTTTATTAACATATTCGAGAACCCCACTCAGCATTTACTTTGTGATAGCATGTTCCATTTTCATGTTCATGCATTTTCCATTGTAGTTATATGGTTTGCTGAGTACTTGAAGGTGTCAGTCATATTCAGGGGGTTTCCATCTAATTATAGAACCCAGACCTAGAGGGTCAGCTGTGCTCATATTTTCAATAATCTGTTTTACCACTTTCATGGTTCAACATTTTTAGTAGCTTAAATAAGATTCCATGTGCTCTTAAAATCCACTCAGGAGTGGAAAGGGTTAAAATGCAAGATTATTTTCTTGGGAAACAATGTTTTCTAAACTGCCTTTGAATTTTTTCCTTTTGTAGCTTTAATTTTGTGTATTTAGTTACCCAAGGGTACCTGAGGTATTAAAAAAAACTTTATTTTGTGAACAAGTTGAATGTGATCATGTTTGCATCTTGTATGCTTTTTTGTGAAGTGTGTCTTAGTCTGTAGGATACAGAGTAATCATTTCCATGTTATTTTTGGAATCTCTGTTCAAGGCTAGTAGAAAACTAGTAGAAATAAAATTTTGTTTAAAAAATTTGATTTTTCTTGTTTCCTCTTTTATTCAACAAAACGTAATGTTTTCTTGAAAAATGTTAATATTTTTATTGTAGACCTGATGGGACTAAAAAGAATTTCTTCAGGGATATGACTAGTCTACTCAGCCACATGAAACACCAGCTGTATAGCTAGCTATGCAGAGCTGGTGTATTGTTTGTTATCCTCTTGTGATACAATGTTTGGCTCATTGTTATCCGGCTACAGTAGTGGCACATGCTTGCAAGAATTGCGGGTGTACCAGTTTTTGTAATTCGATTCTAAACAATTACCACATGATGATCCAGAGAAGTATTCTCATAATAAATATACGTTTTTTAAATTCAATCTAATGGCAAATTTTTGACGGAAAAACTCGTATTGTCAAGCTCCGGTAATGAAAAAGGGGATAAATCTTGTTCTTATATATAGCAAATTACTTCCTCTAACACCTGGCTCTTTAGAATCCATGTTTGATGGGTCTTTGATACCGAAAAATGAATTGACAGTAAAATGTGCCTGCCCTGTCTGGTCAATGCTAGTGCCAAAACAGTTCAGTTGATTTTCTCCAAAATTGATATTCTTTGATCGATTCAAAGGAAATTGAGACTCTGCAAGATTCAAATGGACGTTTTCATTTTGGGGGGTACTTTACATGAAGTCTTAATTACATTTTCAAAATTTTCTCAAAAAGGCTCCAAAGTTTTCAATGAAACTTTGACCGCAGATAGTGAAGAGGCTTAAAAAAACTCATCATATTTGTTGAATTTACTGATTTTCCGAAAATAGCAAATGTTCGAAATTCTTTTGAGAATCTTCCTTCCATTACAAAATTAAAGATAAAGATTTTTTCCTTAATAAAATTTGTTGTTAAAAGTTGGATCTTGAAATAACTTCATGTACAATTTTTTCAAACAAATAGTAGTTTTCGCAAATTTTACCTGAAAATTTAGGGAATTTTTAATCAATTTCTGAAAAACAGCTTCAAATTTTTTCTTTCAATTTTCTCCTCATATGTATCAAAGGATGATAAAAATGCGTGGTCTCCTTTCAGGCAACCTCAGAATTTTCAAAAATTGCAAAACTACAAAGTTGAAGTTAAGAGATTTTTGTCTTCAATAAAATCTCTTCTACAAATTGGATCTTTAAAAAAGGTAATGTAGAATGTTTTGAAAAAGCTAATAGTTTCCCACAATTTCTGCTTGAAGTTCAGTAATTATTTTTTCAAATATTCTCAAAAACCATTTAAATATTTTCCACAAATATAACAAGGTGTGCTTAAAAGAATGGTGCAGGTTTCATTTTTGTCGAACTTTAAATTTTTGAAAATTGCAAAAGTTAGAAATAATACAAGTACTGTTGTAGCTCTACTAGCTTATTATTTCAAAAACATTTATGAGGGGGATGTCCAAAGTAAAATTGGCTCACCCTTGATATATGCTCTGCATCTTCCTCTGCTGTTTACTTGAGTCTGCTAATTTCAAAATGTCTCTTGTCCACTTGTAAAACTTACGGCAAATCAGATTTTTCTTGTTAAAGTTTTTTTATACACCTTGAATTACCAAAAGAACATTATTAAATGTGTGAATTAAATACTTGAATACTCATGTCATGAAAGCTAAAACAGTTGAAAAGCTAAAATTTTGCTCATTATATTCAAGAATGTTTAGATAATGAACAATTTGGATATGCTTTGAGAACGAGACATTTTTGAATTGGAACTGAATGGACAAGAGATATTTTGGAATCTAACGAATTGGACCAGAGATACTTTAATACTCAATAACAATGACTAGGCATTTTTTACGATAGGAAGTAAATTATTAATAAAATAGTTCAAAAGGTTATTTATGTAGTGTAAAACAAATGTAATACACTTAAATTAAATATTGTAAAATAAAATTACATTTGAGGATGATATTTTAATTTCCCTATCAAGAAATCAGAAAACACAAACGTTATCATCATCTTCCATATTGCCACACACTTCTTTGCTTTCTCACTCCATCTGAAGTGGTATTTACACCGTTTAATAATACTTTTGTAGAAACTAAGTTCTGGCTCTTGACAAAATGTCCTCCTTTATTGTATATTCCCGAATGTCTTCTATCGGAATTGGCCTTTTCTGAGACTTCAATGAAAGGATGTCGCCTAGAGGTGTCAACTCGTCTTTATCCGTTGTCAGTGTCAAGCGACTTTTCCATTTTTCTTTCCTGTACACGAAATTGTAATCGTAAGCACTCAAAATTATACACCATCGTAGCATTCGAGGTGATAAAATAGCTGGAATCAGTTTTTTAAGACTTAACAGTCCCAAAAGAGTTCTATGATGTGTTGTAATTGTGAATTCTTCCCCCGCAACATATTGGTGGAATTGTTGAACTCCCTCAACGACAGCCAAAGCCTCATTGTGTATTTGCCCGTAGTTCCTTTCATGTTTCCCCAATGTGCGGCACCAATAAGCGATTGGTTTCTTCGCGTTCCCCTCTCGATGTGCCAAAATTACTCCGATTCCATACGGAGAAACGTTGCCGTTCAAAACCAATTTCTTTGACTCGTCGTAATGGACCAGGATTACCTCCGAACTCATCACTTTTTTTTAAATTTGCAGAAAACACTTTCATGAATTACAGTCCAATTCCAGGGTTTGTCTTCGAGTAATCTGTTCAATGGCTCAATAATTATTGTCGACTTGTCTTTGAGGTTTCTGTTATAGAAATTTACCATTCCTAAAAAAGACTGTAACTCTTCTTTATTTGTGGGTCTTGGCGCATATTTTATAGCTTTTACCCTGTCCTCTGTAGGCCACACTCCTTGTTCACCGATAGGAAACCCTAAAAACTTGATTTGTTTCAATCCAATTTTGCCTTTATCCTTTTTTAAGTGTTAATCCTACATTCCGAAGTTTATCCAAAACTATTCATAAATTTTCTTCATGTTCTTATTGATTCCTTCCGAAAACAATATCATCTAGAAACGATTTTTCTCCTGGAATCGAAGCCAGCAATGAGTCCATCATTCTTTGAAAATTTCAAGAGCAAACCGATGCTCCAAACGGTAATCTTTTGACTTTGAAAAGCCGTCGATGTGTATTAAGGGTGAGTATTTTCGCTGTTTCGCCGTCAACTCTGACCTGTTGACATGCAACGTTGAAAAAACAGTAGCTGGCGTCAAGAGCGTTTAGCATCTCTGTAGTAGTAGGTAATGGGTATGAGTTTAAGGCTAAATGCACCGAAAAATACTTATAGGAAAAATCAATAGATCCAGCACTATCATACGGAATTTACTAGATCGATAACGTCTGAACAAATTGTCGATTTTCGATCTGTAAAACTGCATTGAACTCCTTTTTAAAATAGAATTACGCTACGATGCCGTTTTCAAAAGTTTTCCCAAAGATTTTTGAAAACGTTTTCTCATAGTTCGGAAGAAATTAAAAATGTGGGCTTATAGCGCGATGGCGACGTGCTTCCTGAACCCAACGCCGTGTAATCATGCTAATCGGATGAATAGGGCGGCGTAAAGTGTAATTTCGGAAGACAACCGACGCCCCCTCCCCTTTTCCTGCGTCACCGCCCCGCCTCGACGCGGACGAACGACCAAACCCGGCCGCCTGCGGCACGGAGCCGAACTTTCAGACGGGGCAAGCTGGGCAGCCCAGCCCCTTTCAGTCTCAATATATTTTCTTCACGTGTCAAACTAGTGATGCTGTAACACAGCCAAACGGTCTCATATCATCTGTATAGTCGTATAAAACATATATCTTGTTCACATTTTTCCCGTCTTCCTTCGAATACCATCAAACAATTATTTGAGGCGGTACTCAAAATATCGATTCCGATTTGAAACTGATTTCAAAAGAAAATGGAAATTAATTGTGTAGATACCCACCAATATTCTATGCCATAACATCTTATTTTACATACATTTTACTCTAAGATCTTCCGTTATCATTCCTCTAAAAGAAAGTATGACCGAAATTCCCCGGAGCTCTTTTATCCTGCGACTCGATTTTTGATCTCAAACGGCGTTTGTCTCCTTGATAGACTTCACCTGATGAATCTTTTTTCCCGTAAAATTTTAAAACAGTTTCGTACTTTCGGACAAAATTGAAGAATTTGGTAAAATAGCGCGCGGGCGAGATGCACCCTGAATCAACTCTGTAAAAACATTAAAATATAATATTAAGAATCATGACATGTCCCAGCTTTACTTAGTAAGTTATATTGATATAAAATGATTCTGTTGTATTTTATAAACTTGAAGATTGGAATAAAGTAATTCCGGCGCGTCATTTTGATAAAACTACGTAAATGATAATGTAAAAGGATGTGGTGTAAATCATTGTATTGTGACACATATTTTGTATTTTTAATGCATTACATTGTCACGAAAGCAAATATAACTTTAACCTTAGACAGGAACACCACACTAGAAGAGGAATATCCGTTTATGAGGATAAATTATGTTTTGTTATACAGTTATTAATTTGGCAACTTTACATTTCTACATTAAGATACCTTTTTTTCTAAACATCGTACACGCTTATCAGTAACATTTAATCAGGTTGCAATTCAATTTATAAGATTTATATACTCTAGTAAAACGTGCATACCAGTCACTGATAAACCTCATATTAGGAATCAGAATGCAAATGTATTAAATCGGCGACCCTTATAGGTGTCGAGAATAGGGATGCAACATTGATGTTGATATTTTCAAAACATTGATTTTGTATAGACACACGAACATATTTCGTAAAAATGAAACATTTATGAAACCTGATGTTTATTATCGATGTGCTTGATGAGTTTTTGGGAATGAAAAAAACCCGATAATCACAATTTTATAAAAAAGTCAAAATATGAAATAATATTGCATTATTCACTGTCAATAATGTGTTCGAATAAAGCGAACATGATTTAACATCCTCATCCAGTAGACTATTTTCCCAGCCCAGAAATGACACCTTTTTTCTGACATTTCCACGTATGTCCTACCGTACGCAGAGAGGCCCCAAACCCAAGCACTCTAGGTGAAAGGGTCTCTCGCCACCTTCCTGTACCCATTTGGGGAAGTTGTGACTCCTCCATAAGACCCTCGGCGATAGTTTTCCCAGGTTTAGTTTCGCTGTTATTCTTTTTACTTTGTTTTGCCGTTTTGTCTAAATCGTAATTATAAATTAACAATCCGGCCACTGTCAAACAAAATCATCCCCCTGAACTTGGTCGATGTTTCTAAACCAGGTTTTTGAAAGATGTTTTAATTTTGAACATTGATATTTGCATTCGTATTACTTGAGCTTTTCCCTTCGTTTTTCTTGCTACCCGAAACTGGGAGGACGGCCGATAATTCAGGGGAGTTCTTCCCCTAATAATGTAGAATGTATGCATTAAAGACGAGGGTATCAAACACACTGTTCAGTGCTATGATGTCTTTTGTCGGCCCCAGTCTTGGTCAAGCAGCGGCTGTGAGCATCTCTCCTTTTATCTGCAGGTCCCAATTCTTGCGGGGTCTCAACGCGCGAGAAATAGTACTAGAACATAGACCCAAAGCCATCCCTTGTTAGACCTATCTGGATATACACAGCAATGGATGCTAGCAATTTCTTCATTCTCACTCGGACTCGAACTGCCTTTTTCCTTTTGTTTGTGAAATTTTGTATTAGTCATATCAATTATGCCACTTACCCCCTTTCTTCCGCTTCATTTATCATTCCAAGCATAATATCCTTTTCTAGGGATTTTGTTCTACTCACAGTATGTCAAAATATTTTATTTTCCATTTTTGGCTTTGGCTTTTAGAAAGTTCTGTTTCTTTTCAAAATTTCAGCGTTTATTTTTTTGCCCTCCATTGTACTTTTTAATATTTTTCTTCCGTGTCCATACTTCAAAAGCATCTTCCTTTTTCCCCCTATCTCAATGTTCAGCTTTTACACCACACAACAGGATTAGAAATCCTTTTTCTCGATTATTTGGATTTTGGTCTTACGCAGGGCTTGATTTCTAACGGAACGGCGTTCCTGTACCCCCTTTGATTCATTCTCGCTATTACATTATATTATAAATATATAATTATTTCTCTTAAATTAATAAATCATTTTGAGCGCTTTCCCAGGACCTAAAATTTTAGAAATCAATCACTTGATATGCCTGCATATTTTATGAATTTGTGTAATTTTCTTTCCGCTGCTTTTCTAAAATTATTCCTCTCTTTAGTTTTTCTTACATATCCAGAATTTGTTATTGTAATTCATAAGTATTTAACTTCGCCCGCATATCACTTCTCCGTGGATGTTCAGGCTTCCTTTTTACCAGTTGACATAAATGTTGTTTTTTTTAAATGTAAGTTCATAGAATATTTAAATTTTATAATAATAATAATATATTTAGCTATTATATTTATTACATAATTCAATTAAGTACAAATAAAACATCTGCACAATTTTGATGACATAAAATTTTTCGTTTTCTCGAAAAAAAAGTAAAGTGGACATGTCACTTTTGAATGTTTGCTCCTCATTTCGCGCTCCTTTGTATCCAAGCCCAGTGCCGCCAGGGCACGCTCTCAAATCACCCTTCTGGAGCTGGAAGCAGGTCGACCTCTGGCACACTGCTGTTCTGATGGCGTGACTTTTCTGACCTCTGCACATCTCGCCGCGTTCTTCGGCGGGCTGCGTGTTACACTAGGGCAATTCGATATGCCCAAGCGTAGGAAGAGGGCGGTGAGTAGTTTTTAGTGGGCGAGAACATTGTGCAATGACGAAGTGGAGATTATATTTACTCTATAAGAATTAGTGGAATCATTCGCGTTTCCTTAATTATTAGAGACCGAGTGTGTGTGTGTGTGTGTATATAAACAAAATTATAAATTAAACAATTAATAACAATTATGAAAGTATATTTGATTAATAAAAATTTTGAGATATTATTAACTAAGTAACTATTTTGTCAAGATGTATGAATGGAAGCTATTGTTTTTCATTGAAAATACCGGTATAACGTTTTTGACGTCCATACCGGTAGACGTCCCAAAAAGTATTTACTAGTATAAAAACAATAAAGGTATTTGAAAGGTATGAAAAAATACCGCCTTTTTCGGGATTCAATACCTTTTCGGTCGCTGTTCACTAGCAGATTCAAAGAAAAACAAACTATCCTTGTTATCTTCTCTTTCATTTTGTATTTGTATTTCAAAGTATTTCTTTTTTAAAAACATCTATTTTATGATTAAAATATCTTCAAGATATGCTAAAAACTCAAAATGGAGTTTAAATACAAAAATATATTTCAAAGACAAGTATTTAAATGTTGCTCAACCCTCTCTATAAACTAGATGTGATCAGCAGTGTACTAATCTCAGTTCCACTTCAGCGAGTACTAATACATATCCACAGTAAGTCCCGGAAAATTTGTAGAATGAATTGAAAATGGACATAAATATATAAGAAACGCTAAATAAAAAGAATATGCAAAAACAGATTTTCCTGCAATATGTAACATCAAATTTCATTAGAAGTAATTTGTACAATACACTTGTAAATATCCTTTCAATACAATTTCAAATAAAAGCTAGCGATGATACATCACACACTTTCTGGCATTATTTCTAAATTTGCAATTTTCGAAAATTGATGAAATTCAACGAAAAATTTTAATTCTTTAAGGTCCCTTCTATCCATGGGGAAAAAAATTTTTGTGATTTTGAGATTTTTAATATATACATCAATTTCATTCTTAAATTACTCTAAAAGTAAGCGGTTTTGCAATAAACTTACATGACCTTTGCAATCTTCGAAAATACGGGGGGTGGGCAAAATGAGACCACCATCATATTTATATCGTCTTTAAACAAAAAATTGGAGCTCTTTTTGGGAAAAAATTACAATTGTTTTAATTGCCTTACTTCGCCCCAAATTGCACAAAACTACTCAAATGTTTCAAAAATTAAACTTGATCTTATTTTCAGATCTATCAGAACAGATTTCAGTAAGGAAAAAATATATCATCAATATTATAGTTGAAGGAAGACCCCAAAATTCACGTTAGCAATTTTCAAACATAAGTGATGTCAACAAACACCATAAATCACATTTTTCTTGCAATCTGTACGTAAAACGAGGACAAAATTTAATCAAATAATTTGGTGACGGTTTGAGAAGATTTCGAAATGATTTTGAGGCTTAATGTAAGGGCCCTCAGAAATTAAAATATCCGTTTGAAACTCCCAAAGGATCGAGTTCTCTCAGGTAGATTCGGGGAAAATCAATATTGGGGAAAATTGGCAGAGCGGTTTGGGCGTTAGCGTTGACCATTAACGGACAGACATGTTTTGGTGTCAATCGATTTTTTGGTATCAAGGACACATGTATTGTATTTTTCGCTAGACCACGAGTTAGAAGAAGTAATGTAATTTAGCAAGAGGATTTATCCACTTTTACTTTACCAGGGCCCGACAATAGAGTTTTCCGGTATCCGATTACATAATTTGTCGGAAAGTAGTTTTAAAATTAACAACAAAGAAAACAATTTTAAAATTTAGCTTCCACGATTTTACTTGGGAAACAGATTCATCAGGTGAAATCTATCAAGAAGACAAACGCCGTTTTTAGATCAAAAATCGAGTCGCAGGATAAAGAGCTCGTACGTAATCTCGGCTCATACTTTCTGGGAGAGGAATGATAACGGAAGATCTTAGAAGTAAAATGTATGTAAATAAGATGTTATGGATAGAATATTGGTGATATCTACAATTAATTCCATTTTCTTTTTGAAATCAGTTTCCAAATCGGAATCGATATTTTGAGTACCGCCTCAAATAATTGTTTGATGGTATTGAAGGAAGACGGGAAAAATGTGAACAAGATATATAGTTTTATACGACTATTACAGATGATACGAGACCGTTTGGCTGTATTACAGCATCACTAGTTTGACACGTGAAAAATATATTGAGACTGAAAGGGGCTGACTGCCCAGCTTGCCTGTCTGAAGTTCGGCCCCCGTGCCGCAGGCGGCCGGTTTGGTCGTTCGTCCGCGTCGAGGCCCCGGGGCCCGGGGGACCAGGGGAAAAAGGGAGGGGGCGTCAGGTATGTCTTCCGAATTACATTTACGCCGCTCCTATTCATCCGATTAGCATGATTGACACGGCGTTGGATTCGGAAGCACGTCGCCATCGCGCTATAAGCCCCCATTTTTAATTTCTTCCCGGAACTATGAGAAAAAGTTTTCAAAACCTTTGGAAATCTTTTTGAAAAAATGGCATCGTAGCGTAATTCTATTTTAAAAGAGTCCCAAAGTTGTTTACAGATCGAAAATCGGACAATTTGTTTAGACGTTATCAGTCTAGTAAATTTTGCTTATTTTTGTGCTGCCACGTGGTGGCGACAAATGGAACTAGTGTCAGGTACATTTAGCCTTAATGCTGCATTCACTGTGCATCTGTAATCTCTACATAATCTTATCTTCTCGTCGCTTTTTCTCTGCGTACCTAGGGGTGTTACCCACTCCTAGTACTCAGTTGGCTCCAAAACTTCCTGTCGAATCAGCTTTTTCCAACCTCTCGACCGCTCAAAAGGAACTTGCCTACTTAAAAAAAGCAACTGGTGTTGCATCCTCATTCAATTTTTAGTTTCACAGGATCCGCAACAAACATCCCTAGTTTTTCTTGAAACAGTAGAATATGGTTCAAACAATGGAAGATTATTTGGTTGTAGTATTTGAGTCTTGCTGTCCACGTTGTGCACTCCCTGGACTGAAATTCCCAGTCTGGAAACCAATTTCGTCCCAACAAATCCTAACCACCACCTTCTGAAACCACAGCATTTAAATGTTTCATGATTTGTTGATACTGTACTTTGACAACTGTTTCTCCCAGAATATCAAATTTTGTTGGGTCCAGATCTGCTAGCTGAGAGGTGATTTCTGAAGAATTTCATTCCCCTAACGAATTTGCTTCCATGTTTGTGCCTTTATTATCGTGCAAACTGCACCCGAGTCCACTTCCATCTTGACTCCAATATTGTTTAATTTTAAATTTGCACGATTTTCTCCTTTTCCTCACCGCATGTATTGCATTTAGTATATTTAAATTTCATTCATCTTCCATTGCATTACAATTCGCCCTTTTTGTATTATTTTGGGCTCGTTGTCCTTAGTTTTAATTCTTCTTAAAACATACTCTGGCGATATGCCCTTTCTTCTTACAGAAATGATATACTACTTTAAATTTACGATTTTTTCCAACATGCATTTCTCCACAATGGTAACAAGGGTTGAAGGTTTTACTAGAATTGCATTCTTGATTTTTTTTTTTTTTTTTTTTTTTTTTGAGATTTTAGAAATCGAATTTCCTGTTACATTTCTGGCACCTTCAACATTTTTCCTTGCCGCTTCCGCTGCTACAGTCAGCTCTAAAGATCATTCAAAAGTAAGGTTAGGTTCCGGAAACAATTTTTTTGAAACCCTTCGTCGGCAACTCCACATAGTATTTGATCACACATTTTATTTAGTTCCGTAAAATTGCAGAACTTACTCAAATTGCGAACATCAGCAACTGCTATCGTTTCATCTTCCTTCTCCACTCTTATATTAACGCTGAATTTTTTTACAATTTCATTCGGTGATGGGTTGAAATGTTCTTGTAGTCTGTTGACAATCTGTGTATATGTGAAGTCCTTCGGTGTTTGCGGTGTTACCAGTGTTCGCAACATTTCATATGCCGCCTCGCCGAATTGTGCCAACACCATAGCCCGTTTTTTGTTTTCGTCTGTCACATTATTTGCTTTGAAAAAAAATCAGCCTCTCTTGGTAATTGGACATGACGCATATGTCGAAAGGCCCCACATGCCCGATTGTTTGTACGTAATTATGTATTTGCACTTGCTTTGCTGCTTCTTCATTTGCCATGGCTGTATTTCTTGATGTTATATTACTTGATTTCAAACTTCACATTTAACACTATCACAATTCCACACTTCTACACTTCTCCAACATTCCTAATATCCTCGTCGCGAGATTGTTAGGAATTTAACTAAATACACCAAGTTTAAAGCTGGCTTTACACTTGCAAGAAAATGGCGAGCAATATTATTTCTCAAGAAAACTTGCCAATGTAAACGTTAAATATTTCTAATGTTGGCAATATTTCTTGCTAGATATTTCGGTCGTATTGTAAACTTGTGTGTTTCCGTCTTCGGAAAGATATTGCCGGCTGTTGCTGAGACTAGAATTGGATTGAAGTCTGAACAAGATAATGCTGGAAGAAGTCAATGATGACCACGGTCACATGCGCAGGAAGTACGATTAAGATATAACTTTGTGTTGTTGTATGCGTTTTTCCGTAAAATGGGTGTGTGAAAAAGGTTTAATAAAATAAGAGAAGTAGCAATAAATATTTCTAACCCTCTATGGTTGATTATCGAATTGTTCAAATTTTGGCTTAGCAATAGGTACTCCCTAATTATTACTTCTTTACGTTAAAAATCAAGATATCAAATCTAAATCAATTTTAAGAATAATCTGTAATACATCAACAGTATGTAATGAATATTTTAAAACTTTTTACTGAAATAATAATTGCATTATTTTTAAAAAGAAAATTTCTTTGCTCTCACGTAAATCGAAGTCCACAAAAATATTTTGTTTAATGAAAAATATTGAGGCTTCTGTTTCGAATTTGCACAAGCCCCCTTTTCCTTTCTTGGAAATTGGAATAGAATCGGATCACGTCAAGGCACAGTAATCGAGATAGCCTAGGCTAAGGTGCACCGTAAACCCGGGAGCAGCCCCTTTCTTCTTAAAATACAGTCACACGCCCTCACAAAATGTCAGCGTTTCTTTAACTCTTCGAGCACTATAAGTGCGACCACGATTCGCATCTTCTCCCTTCTACTAGCCATGTCGGAAAGTGAGGTATAACCTCACTTAAGTTCACGCGCCATTTTCCTCGTGGCGTCACAAAACACGTCAACAAAAAGTTTTCATGTAAAACGATCGGCAATATCTTGTCGGAAAGATCTTCCTCCCATCTTTCTGGCAACACATTGCCCCGTCTTGTTCTGGCTAGTGTAAAGATGACCACAAGAAACAGCAACACATTACTGAAAGATATTGTGGAAACCTATTGCGAGTGTAAAGTCGGCAGAAGATCTGAATTGTACGTGTTTATTTAGCTTATAGAGATGTCCAGAATGATGTCACAACGTTTGACCGGAAAGTATTGGGTGCGTATTAATGTGCGCGTAAGCGATTCCTAGAGAGTAACTAATATCGTTTTCCGTTCGTTGCACTGAAACCCACCCTAGTGCAGGGCAAAAACGTCATCGCTCCGCAACAGTGCTGCCCCACACGCGTGAAGGTCAGTCACGAATGAAATGGATTCCGGAACTGAGCCAGTGCGTGTGCGCTACGCAGTGAGATTATAGATAGCTGTTCTTGATCTGTCACACTGGCGGAACTCGAAAAATAATTTTGAATATTGTGATCGTTATAATTTTTACGAAGTCTTTTAGTAATTTTTACTCCGCAATTCATAAATTATTAATATTTGATTTCTTTATTTAAAAACTACGAAAACTCCAAATGCGTATGTGTCGAAATTTAATTTTTTGAGATATGTCAGTGATTAATATATCACACAAGATTTTGAACGGAGAGGCTTCTACAGAATTTTTTGGCTATTGAAAACCATAAAAATATTAACGTGAATATTTTCACTGGTATATTTATGGATGTGCGAGAAATATTTCTTGGCACATATATTTCAATGATTTTGTAAGGGTCAGTATTTTTATTTTCACTTTATTAGCGATTTTAAATTGAGACATATCTACACTTTGGTTTCTAAATAGCACTGGGTTTATTAGCATAAAGTTATTCAAAGATACATTTTAGAGAAACATAAACTGATTTTCCGAACTTCGCGAGTCACAAAAAATATTTCAAGACATTTCTTTCAACACATAATATACTCCATCATTCGAAGTAGGTATCCCTAAGTAACAGAAGATCCTCATTTGCCTTCACAATTTCACCACGAATCTAAATCAGAATGGATAACTTCCGTACCCAACCTCACAATAGCCCGGTGCACTGGATCGCACTGGATCGTCAGTGCAGTTTAGGGCGCCCTGAACTGCTATGTGTGA
This sequence comes from Teleogryllus oceanicus, assembly GCA_964035755.1. NCBI lineage: Eukaryota > Metazoa > Arthropoda > Insecta > Orthoptera > Gryllidae > Teleogryllus > Teleogryllus oceanicus. The sequence continues at coordinate 222,680,589 of CAXIVR010000001.1, read as the reverse complement.
TTGTGCGAATGGAACAAGCATCTTTGCACTGGTGCGCACTAGCGGTCGAAAGCTGCCCAGTGCGGCGAATGGAAAACTATAAGTTTTTGGCTGTACTATGCGGTTGCCGAGGTGCGTGTGTCTTATCACATTTGTTATTTACAATGATATTTGCTTTCCTTCGGTTTATTTAGGTTTTGGCTGCAAATATCGTCGACAAATTGAATAAAAAAAAAGCACTATTTTATCAACATATCAAGTTGCTACATTTTCTTTTTGAAAACAGTTCGAGGTAAATATTATCATGACCGTAGTTACAAGGTGCTGCTTTATAATAAAATGAAATGCATGAAACATTTGGTTCCACGTGCCCTTTCATAGGTTATGAAAAGTACCGACGAATTTCGAAACTCGAATTTCTCTAATCGGGTAGAAGTGACTCCTTCCGTATGTTTATAAACTGTCGGTTTTTAAAATATTTAAGAACATTGAATTCATTATTATTATTGAGAGAAATATTACGTACATTAAACTTTAATAATCGTTCGGAAACATTCAGAAAGTTCATAAACACTCCCCAAAATTTCTTCACGGAGTGAAGGAACTTTCAACACTAAGTTAACCAGAATTTAATATAATTTAACTATTAATTGTTCAATGTATTAATTGTAATAAATATTTAGTTATTTAAAAATATCAATTTTGCGCTTTTTTTATATTTAAAAAATGTTTGCAGTTTCTTCTGCTGAATACAAATTTTGATGGTAGAATTTCAGTATTCAAGACACGCGCAAAAAATATTACTTGTTATCGGCAATGATTTTAATGTTAACATTTTTTATGAAACGTACTTTCAATATATTTTGCTTGGCAAGTTTTAATGAACATTTGATGCCATTTCTTGCAATACAATTGGGACACGACTTGATATCCCTGGTGGCAGAAGAAAACAGTAGATTTGGTGACCTACGTAACACTTGGGCTTTGCTTTTACACAAATAGTCTTGAAGAAAATTGCTTAGATTTTACACAAATAGCCTTGAAGATCCACAAAATTTTAGTGACTCATACGTACAAGGGGTTCAAATATGACCGGGACTGATTTTTTTTACGAAATACTTTATTAGCAAAAATTTATTTGTACACGTCATTCTTCAAAGTACTCCCCTCCAGATTCTATACATTTTTCCCAACATTCTGGGAGCATCCTAATGCCCTTTTCATAAAAGTCTTTTGGTTGTCGGTATATCCACTCCCGAACACTGTGGGTGACTGCGTCATTATCCGCAAATCGCATGCCTTGCAAATGTGATTTAAGCTGTCCAAACAGGTAAAACTCACTTGGGGCCAAATCTCGACTGTACGGCAAATGTGGTAGAAGGTCCCACTTCAATTTGCTGATGGTTGCTATGGTTGTTTTAGCAGTATGAGGCCGTGCATTGTCTTGAAGGAATGCTACCCGTTTCCCACCTCTCTTCCGTTTGGATCGGTTCTTTTCTTTGATTTCCCTTTCCAAAAGTGCTGAATAATAAGCTGCATTGATGGTTTTAGCTTCTGTAAGAAAGTCTACATGGATAACACCCTTCCAGTCCCAAAAAAAGTTGCCATCACTTTTCCCGCCGAACGGATCTTCCGCGCTCTCTTGGGTTTTGGAGAAGAGGCGTGTCGCCATTCACGTGATGCCTGCTGGGACTCGGGAATAAAATAGTGAACCCGCCGTAATGTGGGTTACAATGGACTTCAATAATGCATCTCCTTAATTTTCAAACCGCATTAGAAGAACACTGGCAGCTTGTATGCGCATAAATTTGTTCTCGTCCGTCAAAGTGCGTGGAACCCACCTAGCATTCACTTTTCTATATTTTAGGTGGTTTTTTATCATGTCTTCTACACTGCCCACACTGATGCCAATTACTGATGCAACGTCTTTGATAGTGATGCGCCTATTCTCAGAAATAGCCGCATTAACACGATCAATGTTTGTTGGGGTTATGGATGTTTGCGGCCGACGATTATGAGGTTCATTCTCAACGCGCTCTCGTCCCTCTCTGAAACACTTACACCATTCAAACACACGGGTCCGTGAGAGGCACTCTTCCCTGTACTGTTTTTTGAGTCTCTGCAAAATTTCCGACGGTTGAACGTTTTCTCCAACGAGAAATTTGATGATAATGCGTTGTTCCAGGCTCCGCGGCACCCTTTGTTCACTCATCGTTCTAGCAAGACCCAGACTTGACTGAACAGGTTCTAACCTGCAAAGCAGGGAGGTGGGGGGTTGTGGCTAGATTCTCGCCATGCGGCACAGCTATTGCGCATGGCGGGGTATTTGAAAAAAATCAGTCTCGGTCATATTTGAACCCCCTTGTATTATGATGCTGTGTTTGTACAACACGTTCATGCAATGCAAGTAAATGACATCTTATTTATTGAGCGCTATGTCGTGGGTTGTTTATATTATTGCAGAAATGTGGATAATCTACATGTTTTTTCACGTGAAACATCTGAAAATGAGAGAAAAATGTTCAGGCGTGTGAATTTCGAATTACGAAGATGGGCGGAATCTGCAACCTACTATTGACTTGAAATAATTTTTGCTTCAAAGCAGAAATCTTTTGTCCTCTTTGTTCCGAGAGGGCTAAAATTTTACATTCCTTATTTTTTGGGAACATTATAGCATCTGAGAAAGCTTATTCTGTCTCTCCAGTCCCCCTCTGCCCCAGTCCACTAACGCACACAACTTGGTTATCGTAAAGATAAAACTTTATTTTAAAGAAAAAAAATCTCACTGCGAAGAAGTGTACTTAAACGAAACCAAAAAATCCTTTTTTAAACCATTGTAGGCAAAGAAAAACCTCCAACGAAAAATGGCCCCGACGTTTTAAAAGAAAATGGACCCTTATGTCGTGTTTTATCCATAAGCTCACGGGTTGAACGAGTAGCAGCCTGCTGCTTGGCACCCAGAGAAGACGGTGCTGCCCTCCAAACTACTAAAACTCATGTATTCTGAATTGATTGATTTTTTCGAGTTTCCGGGCGCGTCAACTGCTTTGGTCATTAGTCCCGTGAGTGTAGTGCATGTTTCGCCTCGGGAGATGGCGGTGATCTTCCGCTGGATTGCGAGATACGGCGCCGACCTGCCGTCGACTAGCGGGGTTTCACCTTAACCAGGACTCTCCCACGAGCGGGGCACCGCCCCAGCCGGGACAAGCTCTAAGCTCCCGACCGGTCTCCCGGAATATATGCTAGTGTAGTGCATGTTAGTGTAAGTGGACAGGATAGGACAAGGAAGAGGAAGGAAAGATCGCGCGCGGTCCGTGGCCCGTTTGTTATGGTAATGCTCCGGCATTCGCCTGGAGTTGAACGGAGAAACCACGGAAAACTACCGATCAGAGCAGCCGGCCGCTAGAATTCTCCTCCAGACAGCGACTGAATTCGACCTAGCTGAAAAGCTATTGTTGAAAATCCTGCCGCCGTCAGGACTCGAATCGAGGACCTCCCGGTCAGAGACGCTGCAGTAACATCAAATGATGCACTGAGCTACCGCTCCCGGTACGTGTTCTGGACATCTCCATACTCGCGTGGTAACAGCTACTATACTTGGCTTTTTTTAACATGGCATCTGAGGGTATTATCTTCAAGATGGTATAAAGCACAACTATTTGCGTCTTTCTTGGTTCTGCCGCAAGCTGTCGCATGATCGCGACCGTATCAAGCAGTGCTACAGGCCAAGCGACTCTAGCGGCATGACCGGGTAAGACGAAAAATGTCGTGATAGATAATACCCTCATCTTGAAGATATTATTTTTAAGATAATACCCTCAAATACCACGTTTGGTAAACTCAAGTACAGCCGCCAATCGCTCTGAACACAGTTACAAGTCTTCACCAAAGGCTGACCACATTGACAGAACATACATAACAATTCGAAAGCCAGTTCAATACACAACTTTTCATATCGCAATATTCAGAGATATATCTTTAGTTAATGAAACCTAAAAATATCCAAGCAATCACTTCCAATTCAATCAAAACCTACAATTTCATCGCCAATAAAACTAACCTATTATTTTCTACAACCCGTTAAAAGCAAATGTGAAGTTACTCATCCAAACAATCGTTAAAACTAATAATAAATCGTGGTATTGATCACAATCTCTCCCGAAACATTATGAAATTTGAAAATTTCTAGGTTTGATATTATCCCTTTAATATTAGTATTTATGAATTGCAATTATAACTCTTACAAATAGTTCGAGAAAATCTGTACTATATTGAAGCACCACTGATTTGACAAAAGTCATTTTTTTACAAAACTCTTACATAAAATAGGAAATATATAACTTTTACCAAAACATATTTAACATTATATTTCACCCAAATATAATTTTGAAAATGGTCCCAAAATTAGTAAAGCTGCAACTTTGAGAAGGATATTCATGTACTGACACATCGCCTATTTCAACTTTCCCCAATATTGGTGAATTTAAATGACCGAAATAGTATACTAAATAATGTGTTGGTTTTCTCCATTTCGGGTCTAAGGCTTTTTCAAACGTTTTAGACTAGGGTGGCCAGATATTTTATGACATAAAACAGGACATTTCTGAAATATGGAAGAATAAAACGGGACAAAACAGGACATGAACTTACAAAGAAAATGTGTAAGAAAATGCATATATATATTTGTTTTGTTAAAATAAATATTGTTATTCTTTTCATGATCGATATAGTGTCTAATTGTATAGAAACTGGCAGCGGAAAAGATTTTACTTTCAACTTAAATTTGTGAATCGACTTTAATTGTTTAATGTCATCTGGCAATGCGTTGTAAAGTATTGTATGTGGATTTCTCGTAGTAAGCTGTTGATATTGGAACTTGATGAACGTGATTTCTACGACGTTTGTTGTAATTATAAATATAATTATTGCGTGAAAATATGTTTCTACCGTTAAGTAAGTAACTTTTGACAAATATTACAGATTCGTAAATAAATTGGCAAGGCAATAATAAGATTCCTAGCTCAATGAAAAGAGGCTTGCAGGGATCACGTGGATGACATTATTTTCATTATTCGAATAATTTTCTTTTGCAATCGAAAGGTCTGGGTACTACAGAATTAGCTTCCCCAAAATATTATGCCATATATCAGGCGGGAACGTACAAAATACACACAAGGAGCTGCTTGAAGCTTGACAGAATTTGAAATAATTCTGAATGCGTGGATGAATGGACTTAATTTAGTGTTTAATTCTGATATACTTTCTTCGAGATATAACAGTGAAGTGTTATATTGAGTGTATTGTTTTTGTATTTTGGAGGTTAATTGCCTGGTAAAAGAGTGCAAGGCATACATAGTAAATTGATATGGCAGAAAGTCTACAGTTTAGGAAATCAAAGCAAATTAGAAGCGACAATTTCAGAACTTTAGGAGAAATTTATTGTAAATGATGTATCGTGTAATGTACCTGGAGAGAAAGTGTGTTGATGAATAATTGTTTCCAACAAAAGCACCGTGTCGTTTTACGTTTATATGGAAAATAAAACAGATAAATTTGTTATCAAGTTTTGGGTTTTAGCTGATGTTGATGCCAATACATTCTAAACGGAATTCTAAATCTTGGGAAAGACGATAAGCGGCCAAAAAATGAAAGTTTATCGGAACATTTGGTTCCCTCACTATTAGAGCCTTTTCTAAACGATGTCACAACAGACAACTATTTTACGTTTATAACCTGACAAAAACCTGAAATCAAAAAAAGCATTGCGAGCATAATGAATAAAAGGCGAGAAACATCAGTTGAAGCAAAAACTAGTCATGGAGAAAAGTCTGGCGTCATGGAGAAAAGCACACAGACATTTACAAGTGTGTACAAGTTTATTTACATGTATGTATAATAACCAACTTCTGCTCCGAAACTACACCCTTGTAAGTATTTCCCTGTGGATACCCCACTTAGCTAGGGAGGCCCCGCCTCCTCTGACGCTACTCCTGCGCCACTACCATGACCTCGTCACCCATGCAATGGGCACAACACGCTCCAGCCTGGGCGTAAAGTTTTGCGCATCGCGCGAGGTTTCCAGAATTAAACCTACCGTGTGAGCTCGTCGGCTCGATTTTATACCAGAGTGTAGCCGTCACGTGACCGTCCTAGGTGTAGGAGGGAGGCTCGCGTCTACCACGTGACCTTCCCGGTCAAGCTGGCGTCCCCTTTGTCTAAATGTATCCCAGCGCCGGGGCGCCCAGCTATTCATGCCTGCAGGTATGCGATACTTCCGCTCTTCTTCCCACCCACGGCCGCCAACGTGACGTTACGAAAGGAACACTTTAACGCAGGTTCTGAAGAATGGCAACATGACTATTAACGTTACAAGGTAAACGAAACAAAAATATGACATTGCGCTCTTTTCATCGTGAGGTTTAGGTTGGTTCAAATACAAAGAAGAAACGTGACAATGTGATCTACTACAATAACACGAAGTATGGTGTTGACATATTAGATCAAATGGCTTGGAAAAGCAATATCAAGAAGATGGCCTCTGAATGTATTTTAAAAAATGTGTTAGATTTCTCAGGAAAAAACAGTTGGGTTCTGTACAAAGAAATCACAGGGAAGAAAATAAGTAGAAACAATGTCTTCCGGATTTGGCCATAGAGCTGTGCAAAAAGAGTGACAATAAGAAACAAACAGTTGGAACAACGCAGTTGGTGAAGAAACTCTGTCGCCAATCTTCCTTACAAATGTGACAACAAAAGTGTAGACAAATGTGTTTATTTCCTTAAACCTGCATGTGGAAAATGAACCAAAAACATAATAAAAATTGCATTAATTTGGAAGATTAACCCAAAAAACCAAATTTGTATTCGTTGATTTTCAATCAGCGTAATTTTGTCCTAGAAGTACTATTACTGTAATAGGCCCTAGTATTGTTGCATTATAGTACTGTTAATGATAATTATTTTGTATTTAATAGGTTAATAAAACTACAAAAACATGAACATTGTGTCTTGTGTAACGAACTAGTCGCATTCAAAAACGAAACAATTGTTTGCGGTCAAAATGACCGCTCCCGTCATTCTAGGGATGTAGAAAAGGCCGTCGTTCTAGTGTCAACACTATTCTGAAGAGTCATCACCATTAACTTTTGCGCTATCATCTTGGCTATATTCTTATATCAATATGATTTTATAATTATTTTATGATTTGATTTTTTTAAGATTCAGACTACTTAGCACCGAACAGTGTAAGAGGAAATGTATAAGAGGCTAAATGATATTCCACAATCACTCTGCACAATGATATTAGCATTAAATTATGATCTAATTGAAACACGAAATGGAAGATGAGAATTTATGGGTATAGAAAGTACGCTATGATTTAATAAATCAGATATTTTATTAATGAGACATACTAGCGTACCCGTGCGAGAACTGTGGCATGTTAATATTAATAATAAGTATTAGTAATTATTATTATCAATTATATTAATTATTATTATCAATTATATTATTATTATTATTATTATTATTATTATTATTATTATTTTATTTGGGGTGAGGCTCAGGCCTTAAGACCTGGTCTTCCGCCTAACTACTTTAATGAATTTACAATTTCAAAAATTACAGTTAAGGCGTTCGAAAATCCCACCCTCCCTATAAAACCCACTCTTTCCTATCCTTCCATTTCCATATTAAGGGCAATAATTGCTAACGAAACGTGTTTATATGTTTAGAAATGTATAAAGATGTCTTCCAATATACTAAGAGAAAATAAAATAAAAAATCAATACAGTTTATACTTGAAACAAATTTTCAATAAAGGTTGATTCAGTATTATGAACCCATGTCCTTGGAACAATTCACAACACTTTCTTAAGAACATTTGAAATAAATATACAATCTTCCTTGACAGTTTGTTTTCGCCATCGTTGATAGTCACAAAAATATTAGAAAAGATTTTTTAACCATAGAGAAAGCTACGGAAAGTTATCCACGAAAAAAAGCGAGATTGGCAGTTACAACCTTAATCTTTACAATATTTTAAATTGCAATGCAATGGAATATCGAGAAGTGCCGAACCAGCAAACATGTGATAATAATGTGCAAATGATCTCATTCTATAGATTATTTATGCGTGAATATTATTTTTAAGGCCTCACACTTTGGCCTCAGAGTTTCAGGTTTTAAGATCCTAGAACGCTTCGTTTTGGTGTTACAAGACTAAATAGATTTCAACAAAGCTTCCAATGTATTACGGGTTGTATTTATCATTAATATTTCAATGTCATTTTTTCAACAAATCCTTCATGTTATTAAAGTTAAAGTGTAATTAGTCAAGTCTTAGTGAAATTCTGTCTTCAGAGACCCTATGTTAAAGAATGGTTGCGTCTGAGAGCCAAAAAGCTCATATGTACTACTGAAATGATATAGGAGAGGATTATTATCCACTTTCTCTTTAGCTAAAGCGTTCGTTCTTGTAGACGATAACACAAAATTTAATTCGTAGTAATGAAAACGAATGATAAAGTAACAGATAATTAGTGATAATTTAATAAAATATTTGATATATTCCTACTTTTCTGTGTTTATCATCATCCTACATGCTAAATAAAATAGAACGTTTATCATGGCTAGAGCTTGCAGCAACCAATTTACCTTTAGCAGCAGTTCCTTTTGAGATTGCTTGTCGTGCAGTGCCATTCCTATATGATTTTTTATTCTTTTGGTTTTTGTCACCCTTGTATTGGAGCGGAAGATGGGATAACTTGTTTTAGAAACCATAATGGCAGGGTGCCACATGGTTCAGTAATTCTTACATTTCATGTACTTAAGAGGTATTGGCTCACATATGGAGAGATGCTTCAGGCCATCAACTGATGTCACTGCAGTATTTCTGAGAGAGGTCCTAAGTTCGAGTCCTCCGAGACGGTGGCAGGATTTTCGACACTAGCTGGATAGCTAAGTCGAAATCAATCTTTGTCTGGAGGAGAAATCTAGTGGCCGATTGCTCTCATCGGTAGTTTTTCGTGGTTTCTTCGATAAACACCAGGCGACATCCGTAGCAGTACCCTAACAAAAGGGCCTCGGACCGCAGGCGATCTTTGCTTCCTCTTCCGTGTCCTATCCTCGCCCCTAACTCACACACAGTTACACTAACAAATACTACACTATCATACATGCCTGGAGATTGGTGGTGAGTTTAGAGCTTGTCCTGAATGGAGCGGTGCCCCGCTGGTGCTTCCATATATATATATATATATATATATATATATATATATATATATATATATATATATATATGGAAATCATGTAAATGAAGATTTTGTAATTTTTAAAATTGAAAATGCAAATGTTCAACTTTCTGTAAAACGTCGGGAAGGTTTTGTATACATTTTGGGCGTATGGTGTAGGGGTATCGAACTTGACGTGTTAATTCTAAAGATCTGAGTTCGATTTCCAGCGAAAATAATTTTTTTTCTGGTTAGAAACATTTTTTCAGGATCTTGGAGAATTGTATTATTGCAAGCAGTTAAAAATGATGAGAGAAAATATGTGCTACTGTACGACCACTTGTTCCCATTTACTTTATTGAGATATGGGGATATTTCATTACATCATGGAAATCAGGTATCTTCGAAGCAAAAAAACTTTCATAAACGCTTAACATTTTACTCATATGTGACAACAGTTCCTAAATATAAATACATCATAATTGGGTCCATTGTGTGATTACATGTTGTTCCATCATGCTTGCCTTGCGTCGCATAGCGGGAATCGCGCCCCGATCCCGTTAGCGCGAAAAAACTTAAAATTTCTAATTTTCATATGCATACGTTTGTCCATCATTTGATCACGTTTGCGCACCCCTAAGAAAATTTTTACCAGCTTTCGTTCAAAAATTAGAGCAAAAGCAATTTTTTCTGGCAAACTTCACACTTTTACGAAATTACAAGATTTTGCCTGAAATATTAAAAATATGAAAATTTGAAGTGCGCTTTCGATTGTCCATCGTTTGACCACCTTTAATCACGACCTAGATTATTTTTAGCACGCTTCCTCTGGTAGATAGTGGCGAAAAAGGTATTTCACGGCACCCAGAAAGCGTGAAGATGGCCCGAATCAATTTCAAAATTGCAAGTTTTTGGGTGGATTCATTTGTTCGTTTGCCCACGTTTACTCACCCTTTGGAAAATTTTTACCAGGCCCGGTTCAAAAATGATTGAGAAAAAATGTTTTTCCCGCCATTTTTCCAAATCTACAAAATAGCAACAAAGAAAGAAAAATTTCGAAACTTTTCATTTGCATTCGATACTTTGCCTCCTAATGACCCCTTATCCATCTCCAGACGAGCTTTATAACCAACGGATCAACCAAAACATTTTTAAAAAACGTTGAGATGACCCGAAAAAAATTGGAAAATTGAAAAATTGGAAATGTTTTTTCGTGGATGCGCTTGTCCATAGTTTGACCACGTTTGCCCACACTTTCGAAAGTTTTTACCAGTCCCGGTTCAAAAGTTACAGACAAAAAACCTTTTTCCCGCTACTTTATCAATTTAAATAAATACCAAGAAACACGAGGAAAGTTCGAGATTTTACTGTCTCCTTCGTTAGTCCATCTATGGAAAACGAATCTCTAGCACTTAGAAAAGATATGTTACGTTTAGTTAAAAAATTGCAAGAAAAAAGTCAACTTTTCCGCCGTAAGTTGTTGATACGAAAAACATGTGATATTCTAAACTTCTTTTTTTGTCTTGAATATCTTATCATATTTCAACTTTTCCGCCACTTTTTGTAAATTCGACAAAAAAGCCAAAACTACCCTGAAATTGTGAAAATTATCATTTGCAATCTTTTGTCCATTGTTTGATTATATTTGCCTCCCTTAATTTTTCCGCTTCAACAAATTAAGGAAAAAAATGGTTCCGAAATTTCAAAATTTTGCCTATATTAAAAATACCCAAATTTGAGGTGCCTTTGTTTCTCCATCATTGACCACCTTTAATCACGACCTAGATTATTTTTACCACGTTTCCTCTAGCAGATACCGGCGAAAAAACGTATTTCACGACACCCAGAAAGCGAGAAGATGGTCCGAATCAAATTCAAAAATGCATTTTTTTAGGTGGTTTCGTTTGTTCATCGTTGGCTACGTTTGCCCACCCTTTGCGTAATTTTTACCATCCCCGTTCAAGAATGATTGACAAAAAACGTATTTTGTTACCAAATGTTACCATTACCTTGTCTTTGGATATACGAATCAGTGGCTTTTGTAAAAAATGACTTGGTTTAGGGCGGAAATATATTTTAAAAAAACTCCGATAAGTATAACTGTAACATTTGATGAAGTAATCATATTCAGCGGGTGACATTATCAACAGCACACTACAAAAAATGCACATACAATACATGTACATTATTTTACAACACTTTGCCAGATGACATTAAACGATTAAATTCGATAGAAAAGTTAAAATCCCAAGTAAAATTGTTTTTGCTGTATAACGGTTTTTATGCTATACCGATACTATACCGAGCATCAAAAGGAAAGTGACATTACTTTTAACAGATATATTTAATGTATTATTTACCATTTGGACAGTATAATTCTAAACAACCTGTAACAACTATTGTACTACAGCAGTACTACAGCAGTGTTCCGCAGCTTCTGGGTCAGTGAATCCCATCTCGATCAGGTTTTTCGCCCAGTTTCCTTGATCCTTTGAGCAAATGCTGAGATGGCTCATTGTTTTTCTTCTTTTCGTAAATGTAGTTTCATTAATTGTGCACGTCTTCTGGCTTATGATAGAGGATTCATTCGTTGGTTTTACTTTCTCGCCTTACGAAGTTCCTCGTAAGCAGAGAAACTTCCATAATCCTGCGTCGGAAAACGGCGAATTTTCGGTAGAAAAACTCTTATTTAAATGAAGTTTTGTTAATTTGAAACATTACTTTGTCAACAATGATGGAAAGGGGATACTATGGAAATCTAATTCGTTTACCGTATATTATTTTCCCGGGTACGTACTACACGAAGAGTACGTACCAATTAAACCATACACAGTAAACTGAGTAGAATAGAACTTTCTCTAGAAAGTCATGTGGTACTGCGGCAAAAAACCGGAGATTTTCTGCACTATAACTCGTATTGTGTGGCCCTCATACGGAAAACGTGAAAAAAAAACGTATTCTAATATGAAATAAATAACTTCCTCTAAGACGTTACATAGTGAGATTTAACGATTTGTGGATCCTTGATACCGTTTTAACTGTCGGCTAAACCGTTTAGCCGTTTTATCCAAAACCGATATTCCCCAACCGATCTGGCTGACGTCGCATCTCCTTGATTTTCAAACCTACATTTTAATATAGGGGATTCTTTACATAAAGCCCCTGGGACATTTTACAAATTTAAAAAAAAAGAAGCTCAATCGATTTTGATCATTTTTTGTTGCTAATTTCATGTTCATTTAAAGTTCTGATTTTTCGAATTTTCGAGTTCAATTTTTTTCAGAGTCTTCCTACAAGTAAAATAGTAAATATATAGTTGCTTCCGTTAATGCAATCTGTTCTTAAAAGATATATTTTGAAATAATCAATTTTCGAAAATTTGAGAGTTGAATTAAAAAATATTTAATTAAAGTTTATTTCTGTACAATTGGGATACAATTTTGGAGCTTGTTAAAATGAAAATGTAATAGTGTTTAGGCAAGGTGCCAGAGGGTGATTATAATTTTCAGAAAAAAGTTATCAAGAATTTAATTGTCTTTTAATTAACTAGCTATGTATTTTTTAACAATAAAACAGCAGTAATAATAGTTTTAAGAATACTATGATCTAAAAGTAATAAAAGAAATGGATTGATTATAGAGAATGAAAAATATCTTTCCGAAAACCACAATCAAATCGGTAACTTCGCCCTCCAGCCAACCGATTGGTTCGGAAATACCATAAATTGTAAGGAAGGTGTGTCCGACTTTGTGTAGTAGGGTTTTGCAGGTGTGCAAAGCTAGCATAGCAAATTCTTAAGACAATATGGAAATGAGACTCAAAATTTGAAGCTTTTTGTTGCTAATTTGGTACGCAAAATAAAATTTGTCGCTCTTCATTTGACCCTGCTTTTAAAGATTCGGTTAATTTGACATCAAGTTAGCACCGCAATGATAAGAAAACAAAGAAATTACTGAGATAAATAAAGAAATAATTATACGAGAATTTTCCGCTTTTTCGTTGCTCAAGAGTGCACAAAAAAGAAATTTTGTTGCTCTTCAACTTATACCGGAAACGCGAAATTTTGCCAAATTCATATAAGGAAAAGTAACGATTAGAAGAAAACCATAAGTTTCAGGGGTGAACAAAAAAGAACTACATAGGAAATTGTCACTTATTTTTTGTCCAAAAGTTAAATATGGTTTTAGCATGCTGTGAATACCCTAGAAATACCCACTTTCAGTACCAAAAATATTTTGCAGGAGATGGAGGAAATTATACGGTGTTTTCTTCAACGTTTCTGCAGGTGTTCCCTCATTTAATTTTACTTGGATTTTTGCCATATCGTTGAAGTATAATATCATGAATGGTATTCTTATTCTGTCGAAAATACGTGACTAAGTTCGAGCTTTTCATATCGTACTCTTGTTGAATTGGTGGGATTTTGTTCCGGTTTTAAGAGTATTTTATTTTTGTATTATTTTAGTTTACAGTACTATATTTTATATTTATTATTTAATCAGTATTTCTTTACATGTACTAGCAGTCCCACCGTTCTTCGCTATTCCTAAAGATGTTTATAAATAATAATAATAATAATAATAATAATAATAATAATAATAACAATAATAATAATAATAATGTAACGAATATTGCATCACCTGCCGGCACTACCACGAACTACCTGTATGCGCGGATTGCGTCATCTTCCGACACCACCACGAGCTACCTGTGTGTGTGGGTTGCGTCATCTGCCGGCGGCCCTTGCACTAGATTGTCCCAGAGTGTTTGCGGGGCGTATCGCGGGGTCCGGAAAGTTCTCGACGGCACCCGCCGAGTATAAATACGCGGTGGCCGGCGACCGCGAGTCAGTCTTATCTGAAGGGGAAGCTGAGCTGTGGTGTCGCGGTGAATAGCAGTGCAGTGGTGACGTGAACCGGTGCCAGCGCCGTGAACTGTAGTCAGTGCAGTGGACTGTGCCAGTGCATCGAACTGTGGTCAGTGCAGTGGACTGTGGCTAGAGCATCGAACAGTGGTCAGTGCTTAGGACTGTGCGACAGTGTAAGAGAAGTGAACAGTGTAAATAAATAATCAAGAGAAGTGTGACGTATAAAGAATAATCAAGTGTTATCAGTGATTGTGTTAAGAAACAAAATAAAGTTTTAAAAAAAAAATAATAAAAAATAATAATAATAGTTCCAAAACATTTATTTAATGAATTTTAAAAAACGTTTTTGTTAAAATAAAATTGCAGTCTTTTTATTATCACAATTAACATTTATCAGTCGAATAGCAAAAAATATATTATTTTATGAAATATACTAACAAAATTGTTAACTAAGAGGCATGAAGATGGGGAATTTTGGCATGAACTGAGAAGCTGCCCTTTCCAAGAAGGAAGTAAGTAATCATTTTACCTGTAATCCCTTTTAATCCCTCAATGGCACGTGCCGCGCACGAAGCGATCGCCACCTCCGCCTTCTCGGCTAGGGCGAATGAACTAGGGATGGGTTCAAATACTGCGCGCGGTGAAATCCCTGTCATGAGTGTTTCTCTTGGACAACGAATTCGACGGACAAAAGGCGGCGTTTCTCCACCCCCATCGTGTACTGGATTCGGCACAAGAAATCTTAGGGATCCTGATGTGCCAATCTCTCTGTGGATCGCTGCGTCTTTCGAGCATCCCAAGATATTTCAAATATTTTCTGATTACTGAAAATTCTCCGCCAATGGCCTCTGAAATAGGTGTACGGAGGTCCGAAAAGTAAACATAGCGAAGTTTTAAAAAAATATTGAAATAAAACTTAAAATTTTTCGCTTTTTTGTTGCTAATTTGTTTCACAAAAGAATTGTCGCCCTTCATTTGACCCTATTAAACAATCGGCTAACTTGACATCAAGTTAGCACCGCAAAGACAAGAAAACCAAGAAATTACGGAGATAAATAAAAAATAATTACATTGACATTTGTCAATGTGAGGTGTGGGGGGAGGAAATCATCTGCGCACGCTTTCCTGAGTTTCCGAATCCCTTCCTAACTATTTAACTACATTTGCAAAATACACGCAACGAGCTGCATGAAGGCTGACAGAATTAGAAAGAATTCTGAATGCATAACATAATGAGCTTAATTTAGTGTTTAATTCTGTTATATGTACATTCCATTTGAGGTTTGATTGAACTGAGAGACCTAAAAGTTTTGTTACCTTAACATCAGCTAATTGCATATTGTTCATTTTCAATGGAGCATACGATTGCCGATTTGAAACGCATTGTTGACATGCATTGAGACAGTTTTTCCTTCGTTTACTATTTATTCATTCATTCATTTAATTTATTTTACGTCAAAAAACAGTTAATACTGCGTATGACGAGCTATGGAGAGAAGTGAATTCTGTGCACGTTTTCCAAATTCTGTGATCCCTACACTAAGTCGAACTGGTTTTTTAACTATTAGTTTGTTTGTTTCTTGCTAATTATTTTCCTCGAAACAAATTTCGTTGATATAAAAGTATTGCCGAAAATGAGGAATACGCTATTTAATAGTATAAAGACCGTCAATTTCTCAAATATTTGAAAAAAAACGAAAGAATATGTTAATTTGGCTTTTATGTCATATTATGCAATCCATTTAACATCATCCGTTCAGAAAAATTAAACAAAAAAATTCGGAGCCGTTTGTGAGAAAATGTTTGGTTTCTGAAAACTTGTAATTTGGAGCGAATATTCACAGAAATCTTTTGAGTTTTCGAGAATCTTTGTCAGACATTATTTAAAGTACTTGTGCTCACATATGCAATAATGAATACAAATAGCCGGTACTCTGTACGAAACGTACTCTCTGTATGGTAAGTATACAAAAAAATAATATACGATTGAAATATTAGATTTCCAATCACAGTATCCCCGTTGTATCATAATTTCATCATTGTCGACAAAGTAATGTTTCACATTAACGAAACTTAATTTAAAAACAACGAATCAATCCGCTATCACAAGCCGGAACCTTAAAGATATCTGGAAACTGTAACGTTTTCATAAGGTTTCAATCTAAAGTTGGAATTATTGGACATTTTAGACAAATAACTAAACATCAAAAGCCGTAAAAAAATTAGATATACCACACTGCCGAATTAAAAGCAAACATCAAATTAGAAGGTTTTTTTAAGGGATTCAGTTCATTATTACGTAACATTGCTACAAGTTGGAATGTGAAAAGCAATTGAATCTGTTATTTTTAAAACCCCGTAAGTCACTCTCTTTTTCATTTTCGCTTTTTGTGAGAAAATAGTAGCTGCAGGATGCATCGTTCCTTGAGTACATCCCGTAAATCAGATGAATAGAAAGGCTGTAAGAATATTGCAAAGTTTTGGTTTGGTTTTGAAACTCAGTAAGTCATTGACTTGCTGGGTATGTATGTATGTATATATGTATGTATATACATATATACATATGTGTGTGTGTATATATATATATACATATATATATATATATATATATATATATTGTGGCAGCACATTATTAGTACGTATAATAAGAAAAATTATTCGTGAACAAAAGGGATATGTGTCGGGACACGCTGGGGCCTACCACCCCCACCACCGCCACCACTGCCGCCGCCGCCGCTGGCAGGTCCCCTCCGTAATCGCCCGTTTCTTAAGGGATTTACGACCCACAGCCGCGGGCGGACAGGGCCCACCCTTATGAATGCTTCACTGTCCTCGAAGCCGATATTTTTCTTTAGGCGATTCCCCGGTTGGGAAGTACATTAACTCTGTTTATTGAAAAGAGTGTTTATGAAAACGGCCATTGCACACGTGCACACACTTAAAGATAGAGTGAGAGGGAAAAGGTCGAATTGACGGAAAATTTTAGAGAATCTTGACATCTGATTGGTGAAGAATTAACCACGACGCCACAGGCTTGGGCCAATCAGATCACAAATGACAGGGGAAGGGGTGATTTCGAAAGCAAGTAAGCAATTTGGGGAGGGGGGAACCAAAGGGCTCGAACGCACGGAGCAAAATCCAAGGGACACTCTCGATTTGATTTTCGGCCGAGAAGTTTCACGAGAGGCTCACGCACAGAAAGGAATGGCTTCTCGGTTTCAGATCGATTCGCCGAGATTGTTGGTACTGTGATTCGTGACCATTGCGCCACTGTTCATAAAACGGCCAGTTATTATTTCGCCAAGCTAGCCACAGGTTAATGCTTGCCTGTATCTTCTGGTGACTTTCGTCATCTTTCTGAGCCACGCCGCCAACCGAACACTGATGTGGAGTCGCCGCTAGTCGTTCCGAGAGGTGGAGACGGCCCAAGCACCCCGGGCTTCCTCTAGCTGACGCGGCCTGGCGCCGCCCCCCAGCGCGACCGGTGCAGGAGACGCTGCCACGGCCGCCAAGGGCCCCTGTGCAATCTGATCTCACTCTGCATGGACACTAACTACTTTATGTTTAAAAACTTTTTCTACAAACAAAATTCTGGTCTTCCGATGGGATCACCACTGTCACCACTACTTGCAGACATGTTCATGGACAATTTTGAAACACTCTTGTTTGAGACACAACATCCCCTTCTTCAAAATTTAACGTACTGGTACCGCTACGTCGATGACATCTTAGCTCTATGGACAGGTACAACAAGACAACTCGACATCTTCCTCGAGTTCCTTAACTCCAGACACCCATCCATAAAATTCACTAAAGAACTAGAAAATGAAAACCAATCAATTAATTTCTTAGACCTAACCATCTCTAGGTTGGACAATAAACACATCTTTAATGTTTTTAGAAAACCCACACACACAGACACTGTCATCCATAACACATCCCAACATCCATCTGCACACAAACACGCAGCTTTCCATGCCATGATTCACAGACTTGTTAGCCTTCCCTTATCACAAGACAATTTTAAAAGAGAAACACGCACCATTAAATACATAGCTACCGCCAATGGATACAGTACCACTCTCGTTGACAACATGTTACGCCGCAAATTAAATAAGAAGAAACTGAAAACGTATACAAGCCTCACCCCATTCACCCAGAAACTATCAAAATTTATTTCTATTCCGTTCTTTGGAAAAATATCGCAGAAGGTAGCCCATATTCTTCACAAATACAATTTTCACGTTTCCTTTACCACACACAAATCCCTCAAACAGCTACTTTCACCTCGCAACACCACCCCACTCATGGCGAAATCAGGAGTTTATGAACTACACTGCCACAATTGCGAGGCTAAATACATCGGACAAACAGGTAGAAGCTTTAATACCAGAATTAAAGAACATTTACATGCATGGAAGCACAACACAAACAAATCGCACTTTGCTACACATCTTATAAACGCAGGCCATACTATCCACCCAGACTCAGACATCAAAATTCTTGAAATAGTAAATAAATTCTGGAACAGAAGGGCATTAGAAATCTTTCACATATTTCAAGCCAAACAGAAATCTGAGGCCCTTCTCAATGAACAAACTAATTTCCCTCTGTCCCCTCTACTAATAATTTTACACACCCCGACGTCCCTAACTGACTCCCCCGCCTCCTAAGACATTTCCAAGAGAACACTAAACAGACCTCCTCCGACCCACCCACCCCCCCCGCCGGATCTCCGAAAAGCAATAAAAACCCCGTGTCACGTTTTCTCTGGGCACAGTCGCTCGACTTTTGCCGACAGCAGCGAGGTAAGCAAAAACGGCTCAACTTGCTATTCAATTATTTCCCCATCTTTGCAATAACATTGATATGAATTATTATTACTATTCCCCATTTCTTATATATGTATACATTTTGTTTCTCCTTTGAATATGAGAATGTATATTTCTTCACAAATATTTATAATCTGAAATTTGAACTGCTTGTATAAGTATTAATTCCTCTCCGCCCCCCCCCGCCGCAATTAATTTTTATAATTTTATCTGCTATATGTTCCTTAACTTTTGCAATCATACAATATGCCTTTCTGTATTGATTTTTTGTTTAATTTGAACTGCTACTAATCCTCCCGGTGCATCCCCCCTTACCGTTTTTGATAATTTTATCTATCTGTAACTAAATAATTTAGAGTTATCCATCAATTGTAATTTAATTAATTTTTTCTATCTTATTGTGTATTTATTTATAATTTTTTGGTATCTTTCTGTATTCTGTAGACTGACGATGACAGCAAAGCCGTCGAAAGCCGGCTATCTTAATAAAGCTGATATGTTGACGAAGATGGCCTCTTTTATTTCTTCTTCTTAATGAAAGAGAAACAAGTAATCCAGAAAAAGTTGCGAGTATCTTCAACCAACACTTTTCTAGAATTGCGGTTGTTCTCACGAAGGGACTAAAACCACAAAATTCGACATCATATGCTTAAAAAAATTTCGGCACGATGTTTATTTACAAATTCTTCTATCGAAATCCTCAGAATAGTCAATAAACTAAAAAATACATATTCATCTGGTGTAGATGAATTTCCGGATAGTTTATTAAAAACGTGTGCACCTGCCATTATACACCTATTAACTCACATTTTCAATGCTTCGTTGTGCACAGGAATATTTCCAGATATTTTCAAAACAGCAAAAATTAAGCAACTTTTTAAAAAAGGGAACAAACATGAAATTCTAAATTACCGGACAATTTCTCTTTTGTCAGTTTTCTCAAAAATTTTAGAGAGGCTTTTCTTACGCGAATGGAAACTTTTCTCAGGAAAAAACGAAGCGTTTTTAGACTCTCAACACGCTTTCAGGAAATCAAAATCTACGGAAACTGCCATTTTGTCTTTCCTTATAGATGTTGCTTCATCAATGGACCAAAATGAAGGACCCATTGGGATATTTTTAGATCTTTCGAAAGCTTTTGACGTTATTAACCATAACATCTTGCTCTCAAAATTACCTTCTTATGGAATTCGTGGTATTGCCCTAGATTGGATAACCACGTACCTTAAACATCGATCTCAAGAGTAGAAATACCGTACTGGCACGAAAGGACATTATTTACTTATCTATCCAATTCGTAGCAATGAACATGGGGTTCCACTAGGTTCGATCTTAGGTCCTATCCTCGTTCTGTTGTACGTAAACGATATGCCCTCATCTATTAAAAATAGATGAACAGTTGTTTGCTGATGACACGAATGTTCTTTGCACAAAAGAAACAATAAATAGTACAATTTCAGACGTTTGCAATTGGTTTTGTAATAAATTAATAGTTAACGAAGGAATTTTCGTTTAAATCGGCACTCATATGCTTCATTGAAAATAAACAATATGCAATTAGCTGATGTTATGGTAACAAAATTTCTAGGTCTCTCAATTCAATCAAACCTCAAATGGAATGTAGTACATATTGTAATGTCACCACATGGCGGCCAGGGTTTCGAACATCTTTAGAAAGTGTCGAAGATGGCGAGCAGAGGGGAGGGCATCCGGTCGGCTAGTACGAAGACTGTTAGTAGCTTTAGAAAACTGAAAAGGGAGCCATTAACACTCCGGGACGCAAGTCGGCCGGGCAGAGGGTCCTGCCCCTCGCCGGAGGACAGGGGAGGCTGGCTGGCCATGTGGTCGCAGAACCACCCGCACGTTCAGAGAAGCTAGGGGGTCGGGGGACATGACCGCCAAGAAGCTAGCTGGCCGAGGGGAGTTCTTTTAGAGACCGCCTCGCGTGCGGACGCAACCGCGGCCCGTTGGCAGTAGTGCATTCCTTGGACACTGCGAGTGCGTAGCACCGGGTGTCAGGACACCGGCGCGGTAAAGCGTCTGGGTGGAGGATGCACTAGCCGGGAGATGGGAGCAGTGTGCATGGAGTCGCGGAGATAGATTGCGAACGTAACCCCAGAGCTGTAAATACTTGTATATTCTGTAAATAAATATTGTAACTAGAGCTCGTGTCTGTGTAGTCATTTCGCTACCACGACGCCAAAATATAACAGAATTAAACACTAAATTAAGCGCATTATATTATGCATTTAGCAGTCTTTCTAATTATGTCAGCCTTCATGCAGCTCGTTGCGTGTATTTTGCAAATGTACATTCCGCCTGAGATATGATATAATATTCTGGGGAAGCTCATCCTGTCGTGCCCAGACGTTTAGATTGCAAAAAAAATTATCCGAATAATGAAAAAATCCCATCCACGTGATCTGTGCAAGCCTCTTTTCATTGATTTGGGAATATTACCATTGCCTTGCCCATTTATTTATGAGTCTGTAGTATTTGTCAAAACTGACTTACTAAACGGTGGGAACTTATTTTCATGTAATAGTGATATTTATAGTTACAACACTCGACGTAGAAATCATGTTCATCAAGTATCAGTATCAACAGCTCACTACAAGAAATCCACATACATGTTTGTTACTTTACAACGCATTGCCAGATGAAATTAAACAATTAAAATTGGTACACAAATTGAAGTTAAAAGTAAAATCTTTTCTACCGCAAAACTGTTTCTATACAGTTCGAGACTGTACTGATCGTCTGAAAGAAAAGTAATTTCTATTTTAACAAAACCACGATATAGTATAACGAATTAGTTTACATTTGCATTGCATAATTTTAAAAACTACTCTGCCTGTAACAAATAATGTAATTCAGCTCCCGGGTCAATGACCCCCGTCTCTTTCGGGTTTTTGTCCAGTTACCCTGATCCATTGAGCAAATGCTGAGATGGCCCCTTGATTTACTTCTGGACGTAAATGTAACTTCACTATGCACACGTTCTGTTGAACTTTCCTTTTGCTTGTAGTGGTAGTAGAGCTTAGGGTAAGTTTAAATTATGTTAACACTACAGAAAAATCAAATCTGTTCGTTCCTTTACCGTTTAAAATAAGTTTTCTATAATTTGGCAACGAAAATATCTAGTTTTTGAAATGTTAATCTCTCGCTTTTTTAAATTTATTCTAATTATTAATATTATTTTTCATCTTTCAACTATTATTAGTTCAATTGTTGGGAAGGGATTCTGAAACTCAAGAAAGCGTGCGCAGATTATTTTCTTTCTCCTACGTCACATACAGTTATTGACTGTTTTTGACTAAATAAATAAATAAAAAATTAGTAACAAATAAGCGACAATTTACTGTGTGGCGAAGTTTTATTTATCTTTGAAACTGCTGATTTCCTTGTAATCGTCGGTGTTCCTGATATGACTTTGTCGAAATTTCCCATTTCCGGTATTACTTCAGGAGCAACAAAATCCTCTTTTTTTGGCACTCTTGAGCAAGAAAAAAGCGGCAAATTCATATATAATTATGTTTTATTTATCTCTGTAATTTCTTTGTTTTCTCGAGGTCGCGATGCTAACTTGATATCAACGTAGCCCAATCGTTAATAGAAGTCAAATGAAGACCCACAACTTTTATTTTTGCGTAAAAAATAGCAACAAAAAAGCGACAAATTTTGAGTCTAATTTTAATATTGTCTTAAAAATGTACTATGCTAACTTTACGGACCTTTCTGCGCGCACATTCACTCACTTGTTGATTCGAGCCAAGTTCACGGTTTCTGGATGCCATGAAATACATTTTTCGCCAATAAATGCTAGAGGAAACGTGGTAAAAATAATCTACGTATTGAAGTTATTGAAGGTGGTCAAATGATGAACAAACGATAGCGCACCTCAAATTTTGGTATTTTTAACATAGGCAAAATTTTGAAATTTCGGAACAATTTTTTTGCTCTAATTTGTTGAAACAGCCTGGTAAAAAGATTCTGAAAGGTAGGCGAATATATTCAAACAATGGACAAAAGATTGCAAATGATAATTTTCACAATTTCAGGGTCGTTTTGGCTTTTTTGTCGAATTGTTTTGTCGACAAAAAGTGGCGGAAAAGTTCTTTTTTCCTGTAATTTTTTAACTAAACGTAATATACCTTTTCTAAGTGAGAGATATTCGTTTTCCAAAAATGGACTAACGAAGGGGACAGTAAAATCTCGAAATTTCCGTGTGTCTTGGTTTTTATTTGAAATGATAAAATGGCGGGGAAAAAATGTTGTCTGTAACTTTTGAACCGGGACTGGTAAAAATTTTCTAAAGGGTGGGCAAACGTGGCCAAATGATGGATAAACTCATCCACGAAAAAAATTTCCAGTTATTCAATTTTCCAACTTTTTTTCGGGCCATCTTAACTTAAAAAAATGTTTTGGTTGATCCGTTGGTTATAAAGCTCGTCTGGAGGAGGATAAGGGGTCATTAGGAGGCAAAGTATCGAAAGGGAATGAAAAGTTTCGAAATTTTTCTTTCTTTGTTGCTATTTTGTCGATTTGGAGAAATGGCGGGAAAAGCGTTTTTTGTCAATCATTTTTGAACCGGGCCTGGTAAAAATTTTCCAAAGGGTAAGCAAATGTGGGCAAACGATGGACAAATAAATCCCCCCAAAAATTGCAATTTTGAAATTGATTCGGGTCATCTTCACGCTTTATGGGTGCCGTGAAATACCTTTTACGCCAATATCTGCTCGAGGAAACGTGGTAAAAATAATATAGATCGTGATTAAAGGTGGTCAAACGATGGAGAAACGAAAGCGCACCTGAAATTTTGATATTTTTAATATTTTAGGCAAAATGTTGTAATTTCGTAAAAGTGTGAAGTTTGCCCGAAAAAATTGTTTTTGCTCTAATTTTTTAACGGAAGTTGGTAATTTTTTGTAGGGTGGGCACACGATGGACAAACGTATGTATATGAAAATTGGAAATTTTAAGTTTTTTTCGGGCCAACTTCACGGGGGTGCGGCAATCAGGCAACATTGTGTCTTATTTACTCTGCACTGTGATCTAAGCTTCATATACCCTACAGAAATGTTGCGTATTGGAAATTAAAATTAAGAGTTTTAAGTTTTATTTAAATTCGATTGCACGTATATTATTTGCATTTGTTCGTTCTGTTTTAATTTAAAATTTCTAGCTTAAACTTCTTCAGGCTTGATCCATCGCCCGTTGAAAGCTCATTTGCTTAAGAACACTTCATTTCCATTTATTTATTTATTTTACGTCAAAAAACAGTTAAAACTGCATATGACGTGCTATGGGGAAAAGTGAATTGAGAATAAAATAACAGGAAAGTTTCACTGGATAACGAGAGTGAAATTTGGTAAGCAATAAGAAAGATAAAAAAGGTAAGCAAAATTCAAAATTTATTGCTTATTTATCCATGAAAATAGATTTTATTACATGGGAGTTTTTGTTTTTTCTCCCTTTCAAAATTCAAAATTTATAGCTTATTTATCCTTGAAAATAGATTTTACTACATGGGAGTTTTTTTTTCTCCCTTTCAAAATTCAAAATTTAAGTAGTATATGACTTAGTGTAGGGATCACAGAATTTTGAAAATGTGCACACAATTCACTTTTCCCCATAGCACGTCATACGCAGTTTTTAACTGTTTTTTTTGACGTAAAATAAATAAATAAAAGATAAAACTTTCTACAGATGACCCACACTATCTTTTTGAAACAGCTGAGTTCGAAGTTTATATCAGATGACACAATATTGACTACTTCTCTTAAGGTTGTATGTTTGTGTCAGACTCTAGTCTAAAACTCAATCATTTATTACATCGATAGATTAACAATTGCTCCATGTAAAGGTGAACAGAGCATTTAAATAATTATTTGTAAAAAGTTGAAAGAGAAGTATTGAATAGTTGCTCTATAAAAAAATGTTTACTAATAAATTTATACAGCGATTTGTACAATGTAACTTCTAGGCCGAGAAGCAGTATTTCAGTTTGCGATGAATTTCGCAGCAGCTTTTTATAAATTACTCATCAGAATGCCCAGTGAGGTATGTTATATTTAATATATTCAAATTCCTAAAAAAATTCCTCCGTATTGAATAAAAAGAAAATATACTTTAATCGTATAACGTCTTCAATAACTTAAAGAAACCTGAGCCCGCGAAAGCTTAGCTTAAGTTTTCTTACTATTTGTAGAACGGAGATTTTAAGGTATTTTTGGGGGTCCATCAGGGCTGTCTATCTAACCAACACACTACCGTAAAGTCAATGATCTTTTGCTCTTACGACCAAAAAAGGCAAACCTGTAGCAAAGATCAAAACCAATAGATTCTGTCCTGATCGCCTGAACTCACATTAAGAGTATGTTCTCCTAATTCCAACAGATGCCACTCAGTTTCACTCTGACTTGAAAAGTATGCCTGATGCTGACGAGAACATTGATGGGTTCAATATAGATGTGGATTTTGAAGGGGTTAGCAAATGAAACAGTAGTGACTCCACCGGCTGGCAGTCTGGCTGCCACGCTTCACTGACCGCCTAATGAAATGGGAGTGGAAGGGAGCGAGATATCCCGCAAGTGGGGGAGGCATGGTCACCCTCTCGCGCACCTCGGTCTCTCTCCCAAGACAGTGAACTGGAAGGCCTGTGACCCACGTGCGTTATGTTAATGCGCGTTTAAAGAGTGATTAACACGTCGCGATTCCTTGCACGTCGCGATTGCGCACGTTGCGATTAACACGTAGCGATTCCTTGTACGTCGTAAATTAACTCTGTATCTGGTGCGGAACGGCCAAAGCGCTTGTGCGTCGTTTGGCATAAGATAGTGTTATTTTACGACACGTGTTACTTATCACGCGTCAATGCAACGCTCATATCCAGGGACCCTAAGTAGTGTCTTACCGCTTTTGTGATTGCAGCACCTCGCGGTCACGGCGTTGCCGAGACCGTCTTATCTTTCGTACTGCTACACCGAGAAACTTCATTCGTTCAGTATTTTGAATTAGTCAGGCCTTGCTTTGTAAATAATTGTTTCGTGAACATTTATGAACTTTGTTTTTCTTTTTATGATAATCATAACGGAAACACGGTTCAACATAAAACAAACATGAGAAACGAATAAAATTTGTACACAGACATGTAATTATTACTATTCTATGTTTAATACACTAAAATTTTTTAAAAAAATTGTTTACTTCAGTGTCATAAAACATCTACGGAGAGATGAATCATAGTATTTTATTCAATATGTCACATTCTAAAACAAAAAGGTATTATTCACGTTTACACTGATGGCCGTGATTCTGTTAAAAAATATTTTTATACGAATTTTAAAAAATTGTTGTTCGGGACCTGGTAACTAAATTAGAGGTGCTACAAAAGAACATATTTTCTGGTATTACTTCTAAAATTGCAATTTTCGAAAATTCAGAGTTCAATGAAAATAAAACCTACGCCATTGTTTAAGGAATTATTGTTTTATCCGTGGAAAAAATTAAAGAAAAATTGTGGAGCGACATAGAGAAATGTTTAATTTTGTAAATTGCATTGAAATTATTGCACACAAGCACAAATTTTGTAAAAACTATTCCTTTTTTTAAAACATTGTAGAAAACCTTTTTTAAAGAACTAATTTTTGAAAGAGATTTTGTAAAGAACAAAAATCTCTATCTTGAATTTTGTAGGTTTGAAATGTAAACTTTTGGCAGTTTTCGAAAAAAAAAATTAACAAGCATCAGGAGAAAATTTTAAGAAAAAAATGTGGAATTGTTTTTGAGAAAAAGTTGTTAAAAAAATTGCCTATATTTCACACAAAAACTTCTCATATTTTAAAAAAATTGTATCTGACCATATTTCAACATCTGCCTTCAAACAGCAGATTTAATTTATGAAAAAATATATGTATTCAATATTGTAGTTGTAGGAAGACGCCGAAAAATGTTGAGTTTTTGCAAGTTTCTAAGAAAAGAAAACGAGATTTCTAACAAAATGAGACGTGGGCGATTTTGTTGAATTTCGATCAAAACATTTGAGCAATTTTTTAGAATATTTTGAAAATGTTGTTGAGGCTTAAATATAAATTGCCCGCCAAAATCAAAATATCCATTTCAAACTCGGAGGGTCAACTTAAATCGATCGGGAATACCAGTTTTGGAGAAAATCGACCGTTTGGTTTAGGCGCTAGACCACAGACATAGACACAGACGGACGGGCAAATGGACACGGGCGGACAGATAATTTGCCGTCAATCATTTTTTCTGCATGAAGGTCCCACCAAACATGGATTTTGACTACACAAAGTGTTATAGGAAGTAATTGACTATTACATAAGGAACAAGATTTATCCGATTTCACGTTACCAGGTTCCTACAATAAGTGTTTTTCTGTCGAAAATTCTCCGTTTTCCGTCGCACGTTTACAAAACGTTTTCTCCTTGCGAAGTAGGGGCGAGAAAATTAAAAAAAATCTTTATTGTCATATTGTAGTTGTAGGAAGACGAACACTAGTGATATTACGGAATGGCACAGACTTTCTCGTAGTAATGTTTTCTAATTTCCTTGGCGTGAACTGGCTTTACGGTGTTGCCCCATCCTCTTGCCAGCTGCCATCTATCAGCGCCCAAAGTATTTCTTTTTAGTTTTCGCAATTTTTTGGTTTCCTTACATTAAAACCACAATATTGCATCAAGAATATTAAAAAAATGTAAAACCTCGTCCTAAATGGCAATTTTCATTTAAAAATTTGGAGTTGTTATTAAGAAAATGGCGTTTAACCGTTACTGTAATTGTGAAATTTTTCAAGAAATCTATTGAGTTAACGAAAAATTTCATTTGAAGTCATTTGAAGCACTTTCACTCACAAATGCAAAAAAATTGTTGGAAAGCAAAGGGGGAAGAGATATTAAAAAAAATTACATTTGTGTAAAATTTGAAAAAACAAAAGTATACACCAAAATCAACTTTATGTCATATTAAACAGTGCAATTAGCACTATCAGTTGGAAAGTTCTGAAGAAAAAATGTTGAGCAATTTTTAGAAAAAGGCGTTTGAACGTTTCTGAAAATTTGGAAATTTGAGCTTATTTTTCGAAATACATAACTCCTCATAAAAACTAAACTAATCAACAGTATGCATTGGCCTATACCAACAATGAGCACCAAACATTATTCCAATATAGTACATCTCTTTTTTTTTTTTTTTGCTCTTAGCGTTTTCTCGAGAATTGAACAAAACTACTTATAGGTGAC
This sequence comes from Teleogryllus oceanicus, assembly GCA_964035755.1. Classification (NCBI taxonomy): domain Eukaryota; kingdom Metazoa; phylum Arthropoda; class Insecta; order Orthoptera; family Gryllidae; genus Teleogryllus; species Teleogryllus oceanicus. The sequence goes on along the minus strand of CAXIVR010000001.1, from coordinate 222,652,422 downwards.
TCGAACTGGCGCATACAGCCGAATAAGAAAAACTTTTCCAAGCAAGCTATTCTTCAAAATTAAATTATCTTTACAGAACGTAAACCACATTACATTACACTACACAACAGTATTATTTTTTAATTTTTGTCTTCTGATAATACCCATAAAAATTATAATTCATTACACTGACTATCGAAAAATATATGGATAAAGGCACATAAATCCTAATAAATACTAAACTACTCAACAGTTCCCATTAACCTTTACCTACAATCACACCCAAACTTTATTCTAATAAACTACATCAACAAAGATTTTTGGTTTTCGTTTTTTCGAAAATGGAACAAAACCACTTATGTGTGACCCGGAGTGGCACCCCCTCCCCCGAATTATACAAACACTCTTCGAAACAAAACTATCCACCAAAATTAAATTATCTCTACAGAGCATCAACCACAATACATTACACTACACACCAGTATGTTTTTAAATACTTGACATCCGATACTATATATAAAAAATAATTCATTTCACTAAGATCCGAAAAACGCACGGAGGAAGGAACATAAATCCTAATAAATACTAAACTACTTAACAATTCGCAATGTCCTTCAAACAAACAGAACCAAAAATTATTCTAAACACCTACAACAACACCATTTTTTCGAAAATTGAACAAAACCACTTATGGGTGCTTCGGTGCCTAGGGGCACGAACAAGGCCGCAACAGAACACACAGCCGAATTTGGCCCGCAACAGTCTACACCGAGGAAGGTGTGACGAAAAATGCGGAAAGAGGCCAGCGAGGCCACGTCCACACACTCCATTCGATGTTTCGAAATGCCACAATCGTTGATGTCGATACCACTTTATAGTTTTTGGTTTAGTTCGTGATGTTGTGCGTCCTGCAGAGCGGTTTGTACAAAAATGAGATCAGCTGTGAGCTCCAATTGTTTCATTTGATGCTGTTTTGAAAAACTGATCGTGAACGGTGCTGCGATAAATAAAATGGAATCGTCAGATGATGCAGAGTCCGAAGAAGAAAAAACTAGTTATGCTTTCATTCAATGCGTAATAGACCGAGAGACAGGAAGAAAATCCACGTATGATAAGCTCAAAGCTAAAGCTTTTTGAGAAGTTAGCCAATGTTTTGAGGAACAGGGAAACTCACGTACGGTGGCCCATAGGTGTCGGCATTGCGCAGCCCAATTTTTTTTTAAGTGTCGAAAACAATTATGCCATTAGGGAATGAGTACACAGCTAATTTTTATTGTATATTGTTCCTTAGCGAAAGTGTGAAGGAATTGTATGCTATACCGATGTGGCATCTCAAACTGTCCACCATATTGAATTCAAAGTGTCATTTTTTTAATGCTCTCTTGTAATACGAGCTCAGAGCTAATGTTTTGCTCTAATGGTAGAAAATTCTTTTTTATTGACGACTATGACCACGCCATACTTTTTTGGTGTCTCTAAGAAGCCTTAAGTACACACTGAGAAAAATATTTTTTATTGATTTTAATGTCTACAAGACGAATCTGTAAGTGCCATCCGATTGGATGTCTCGAACGTAAGAAATTAACCAGTAGTTGTACAAAATTTTACAACTTTATAGGTGATGCATAACAGGTACATGTGTTACTCATGTTTTTTAGTCAGGTTTAATGTCTGAAATACGGATGTATATGTACTACCATACTGATATTATGTATCTAGGCAAGTAGAAACCTGTATATTTGTAAAATATTTTTGAAGTATTGGAAATATATTTAAGTTGCAATTATTCTGACTTTTGTATAAGTATTAATATTTGAAAAAGAAAGATACTGCGTAAATTCTATTTTTTAAGTATTTATTAACACAACTACAATACATGCATTAAGTGTTAGATCTAACAATATACAAATTAATCATTTTTTTGGTACACTTGACCACCGTCAGAGATCACTAAAGTTCATTTAGGAAATAAATCACACTACAGAAGATAAGTAGGTTTCTTCATTTTTAATGTTTAATTTCAAATGTTTAAACTGAAAAAATTGGTTTTATTTACTTTTCACTACCGTCCACATTGTTTAAAATTCTGAAAAAAAAATTATAGAATATAATAAGACTCGTACTCCAACGTTATCACGTCGGAAATGAATTTCAAAAATTTATTTATTTATTTTGTATATGATTGTGGCGTCAACATTCGTTGACAAAAATCAAATTAAGCTATGTTTTTCCGTCTCAGCAATTTTTTTCAGCCTGCTACATGCAATAGATGCTGAGAAAAAAAATAAAACATATGGAAAACATGTTTCTCGTTGTATCTCTGCAACAGGTTGCCCTAGGAGGCTGATTTTTTGTGAATTTACGTCATTTTGTATTCTCTTTCATATGAGCATCGCGAATATCGATTTGGTTTGGGGGCACTTTTCACCGCCTTATTCGGCCATACCCTTTGTTACCAAGAGTTGATGGAAGGGCTTTCTTAATTATAGTTTCACATAGTGTTAGTATTACAGGACTGTGGTCTGAAGGCAAATCGTAACAATTCTCTAGATTAATATAGTTTGAAGATATACCTTTCACAATAAAAAAGTCAATCAGATCTGGAAGTTTATGAGGACATGTAGGCCAATATGTATAGCCACCATCAGAAAGAAAAGTACATATCAAATCTCTACCAGTTTATAAAGTTCTCGGCCTTTAGTGTTAGTTAATCTTGAAGCATAAAAATTATGTTTTGCATTGTAATCGCCTCCCACAATGAACTAATTACCTACAGTTTTAAAGAATTCCATGCAGCGTTCTTTTTTTAATATTATATCTCGGTGGACTGTAGATTGCAGGTTTTAATATTATATCTCGGTGGACTGTAGATATTTATGCTATTTTGTAGAAATCTTGATTGTGCCTGCATCCATTCTGTTATAAATCTTGGTTCTTCGTCATGGTTAACAATATCTTTAACAAATATTGCAGTACCACTTTCGCTGAATTTTCCTGACGAGTCGTATGATAGCATTTATAGCCTCTAATTTTAAGATGAGAATGATTTTTAAAATGAGTTTCAGAAATAAAGCATATGTCACTTTTTTGAATATTTAAAATACTTCTAGTTCATTTAAACGTTGTTTAAGACCATTAGCATTCCAAAGTAAAATCCTGATACGATCTGCCATTTTCTGCTTTGTAAAGTCCTTTAACCCGCTTATCTAGGATTTCTAACTGCTTTTCAATATTACTTTGATTATCTAATATCTCTTATAACATTATCTCTTATAACGTACTTTCTTGTTTGATTCTTCTCTGGTCCTCACGGTCAATTTTTTTCTAACATGTTTTTGGACGTTTCTTTTTTGTTTTGATTGTTCTTTTGTTCCGCCTCTCCATTATTTGTTCTTTCAAGTGTTGTTTCTTTTACAATTTGAGACAAAAAGTTTTCTTTTTCTTATTTCTTATGTTTAAGTTTTCGGGTTTTAAATAAATTTGTTCTAGCTTCTTGAGCTTTAACCGCTACGGGACAGCCTCTGTAAGTAGCGACATGTGCAATTTGCTTACAATTTGCGCATTTTGGCGTTGTCATTTTTCCTTTATTGCAATTTTTAGTGGGATGATTTTCTGCTTAGTTAACACATACATCTTGTACATGGCAATAATTTGTGGTGTGATTAAACCATTGGCATATTTGTACTGCTTAACAACGTCAGGTTTGGACCGTAGTTCTTCTATTCTTACTTTCGTATATTGGATTGTATTTGTTTCAATTTTTTTCTTGGATCTTCAATGCTTTCAAATGTAAGCAAGTGCAGCCGTGCTTTAACATTAATTTTCTCATCTTTATTTTTTGGATGATCTTTCTTGATTTGTTTGTTAAATACATCCATTATTTTAAAGCCTTCGTTTTGAAAGACTACCTTGATGTTCTCTGTGTCTACCACCCCATCGAGTCCTCGCATCATGATTTTAACTGGCCTATTCTGCTTATTTTGGTAATTAAACCATTCTATATAATTTTTCTCTGGAATATTAGTCATTATTTTAAAATCTTCATCACTATCACATTTATTTTATATTGCCCTTCTTTATTGTTGTAACCAACGACAACCTCTTTGTTATAACCAAGGATGGCAACACAAATGAAACTGTACATTTCGTTTCTGCGCCGCTGTAACAAAATTATTTTTGCGTGAGTTTAGTTTCGTTACAAGTAACGAAACGAAAGTCTGCGCGAATTTAGTTTCGTTACAGAAAGAACAGATCCTTAAGACAGTTCGTTTCGTTTCTTTACTGAAACTAAACAAAATCTTCACAAGACAAGGCAGAGGCACTAGCAGAACACTTCGCTCAAACATTCAAACCTAATTATTACATCCGTACACCCAGACCACCCGGCAATAACACTGTTCTACAAAAAAACTTTTTTTCTGTTTCTGGAGAAAAAAGTTGTGATTCTTATAGTAATTTCAAAGGTGAATCCAAATCTTTTTTCAGTTTTTCTCTGTCAGGGATAGTTTAACCGGAATTCTATTTTTTATCTTACAATATTCTACAAATGTAAACTTATTTTTCGGAATTCAAGAAATAGCAATAAAATAATTTACAGTGATCCTGATCAGTGATTTCAGTTACATAATTTAACTCTACCCTATTAGGGAAGCCGAGGAAGGTGCTGTCAGAGGTGGTATTCACAAAATAATTCACTTTGTAGCATGTATTTTAAAGGCAGGTATACGGAAAAAGAGAAAATGATACAAATGTGGCAACAACAATTTACATATATTGTTTTTTTCTTTTTTAACAAGTGTCTTTCTTGTCTCGAATGATACTCCAGCAATAGTCAGCCAACATTGTAGGCATCCACTTCCCTTCGTACCTTTTTTCAATGGTGAATATGTCTTTATGGAATCTCTCTCCGTGTTGGTCTGATACATCGCTGCAGCTCTCTGGGAAGAAGTCAATATGAGAGTCCATGAAATGTACTTTTAGAGACATATTACAGCCGAATTCTTGATGAGCTGTGATCATTTGATGCACTATTTCCTTGTAATTTAGAGCTCTTTTTCTTCCAAGGAAGTTTTCTGATACCTTCTTGAAACATTGCCATGCTCGTACTTCTGCGTCAGTGAGGCATTTTTCAAAATCTCTATCTATTTGGAGTTCTCAAATCTGAGGGCCTACAAATACACCTTCGTTTATCTTTGCTGCTGAAAGACAAGGAAATTTGTCAGCAAGATACTTCCCCAGTTGGATCCATCGCCTTCACAAATTGTTTCATTAATCCAAGTTTGATGTGAAGGGGTGGTAGAAGTATATCTTCACGAGCTACCAGGCTTTGACGTTGGACATTTTTCCCCCTACTTTCCAATTTCGTTCCGGCCATTTCTTTCTTATGTAGTGGGAGTTTCTGTCGCGGCTATCCCACTCGCAAAGAAAGCAAGCATATTTCGTGTAGCTTTGTGGCGCCCATTCTTTATCTTGATCTCCAACGGCTATTCCAAAATACTGCTTATAAGCTTTCCTTATAAAGGGAGAAATACTCTTCCTGTTTCTTGCAAATGTGAATTCTCCGCAGATATAGCAAAAGTTGTCGGGAGTATATAGGCAGGAACGCCGACGAGACATTTTCTAGAAAAATCAAAATTATATCACTATAATCTTTAATTCATGCTGAACAAAGACATTCTTATTTACTCATTTCCTTCTTATCCACTTACTTGTTACTTTCTGTACACCACGAAAAACAAAAGATCACTTTAAACGTTGTCACACTTGAGGCTTCACACTTGAGGTTTCCTGACGACTGTTAGGTTAGGTTTGAATTAACCAGTGTTTATGAAAGTTCTCAATTGAGAACGGCGTACCAACATCTGAATATTAAAACATTTGATATGAATACAGAAATCAATGTTGCCAACTGTTGTTTGCAAAATTTCCTTCAATTTATGGGGAAAATGCATTTTTATGATATAAAAGTTAAAATTTATTTTATTTATTTAATAGGTAATTATTACAGCCAAATTAGAAAACTTGATGCAATGTGGCTAGGCCGAAGGCCTTTAAGCCATTACAATACCTACATTCTACCGCGTTCTAACCTTTCGCATTCTGGTATTCACCCCAAATGGTCTCTCCATCGTATCAAAGCCGCGGAAACGAGACCATAAGGTACGGCTGAGGAAAAAACCCCTGAAGGGGGGAAAACCTGCCGTCAGAAGCCGAGTACATGCTAATCTATCCGGTTTTTAAACTATTTATTTACTTGGCGCGGGCGTCAGGCAATCTCCTTCCAGTGCTTGGCCTCCTCCGCACCTGAAAACAAACAGCACCACAGAAAATCGTCCGCACCAACGCCTCTGCCCTAACATTTTCGATTCCCACTTCCCTTCGCCCCCTAATGTGTTTTATTTTAACCGTTTCCTTTTATTTTATTTTAATTTAATTTTAATTTATTTATTTAACTTATTTTCATTAATTTAATTTTAATTTATTTAACTTATTTTAATTATTTTAAGTTAATTTATTTTTATTGACTTATTTATCTACTTATACTTAACAATTGACTACAATTTATAACTTTTTTTTGTACTGTTTACTAACCTAACCTAACGTACTAACTTAATTATTGACAATTGAGTCTTTGCTTTTTCTAGAATTAGCTCTCGCTTCTTCCCGATCAAACTCCGAAAATACTTCCTGCTCATGGCCAATTCTAGCATTCATGTCACCTAAGACTAGTAAATCAGTATTCGGATACCTTTGCTTCAACGAGTCTAAGAAATTATTGATTTCGCCAAAAGCTTCTGGAGAATAATAACACGAGCCCTGTGGGTGACGGTATATAAATGCAATTGCGATGTCTGTATTTTGCATTACTAGTCTAATACAAAGAAAATTTTCTGAGTTTGTAGTAATTTCATAAATAATTTGCTTTAACCTATCCTGAAATATGCACGCAACACCCCCGGGTACCTAACCCCTTCCCCCTCTACGTTTTTGAGTTTTGCATATGGCTGTAAAACCAGACACATTTAACGTTTCACCCTCCTTCCACCAAGTTTCTACGAGACCGATTATATCAAATGTGTTTATGTATCCATGGAAGTCTTGATTTCCGAGCTTAGAGCCTAGACCTTTGATGTTCCAACATCCTATTCTTAAAGCCTATTCATGCCTATTTGGCGACCTGCTGGGTCCCGACTCACCGCGAGCTTCCTGCTGCTGCATGTTTGCTGCAGCCATCGCCCTCGTAAGAGGTCCTCGCTCCAGGCTGTCAGCCGCGAAGCGCCCGGGACTCGCCGAGTGCCGTGAGCTCCGGCGGGAACGCGAACGCGACCGCCGACGCGAAGGGCGCGGCCGCGGGGGCCGAAGGCGCGGGTGGGGGCGGCCGCGAAGAGGCGCCCGATTGCCCGGAGGGGGTGTCCGCCCTCCTGGGGTTCTGCCCCTCGCCGAGTTCACGGGACCCCGTCGCCCCGCCCCCTCCCACGCCCGCGGACGGGCCGCCAGCTCAGCCAACACGTAGCTGCGCCCTGCCACGACAAGCTTGTCGAAACGAATCGACGCCTGCCTTCCGCTCGCTTTCGCCTCCTGCAAATGCGGAATTAACGCTTTACGCGTTTGCCGCACTGCCCAGCTGAAGTCCTCACGGACGCGCACCCTGCCAAGTTAAAATTACTGAAAAACTATCCCTGAACGCGACATTTTGATTTCAGAAATGAGCTACCTATTGTAAATTCATATGGAATCACATACTTTTATCTCAGAAATGGAACCCTTGTAGAACAGTGTAATTGATTCAAATAGAGCACCGAACTATGACGCCCCTCAGAGAATAAAATTCATTTCACCTTCCGACGACTGTTAGTCCCGACTTGTTCATTTGCCCAAAAGAAAAGCTCCTGGACATGACTTAATTAGCAACCAAATATTAAAAAACTTGCCCACGTCCACAATTGCACATATAAATAACATTATAATTCATCACTTAGATTAGGCTATTTCCCACGTTCTTGGAAAATATCAAATATAATCCCGATCCCTAATGCAAACACTAATCGTAGTCTTGCAGCGAATTATAGACCAATAAGTCTCCTCCCAACTATTTCAAAAATATTTGAAAAATTAATTTTAAAAAGACTCAATAATCACTTAAAAAAGTCAGTACCAATCCCAAATCATCAATTTGGTTTCAGAAACCATATCTCAACTGCACACTAATTAATCAGGATAACTGAATATATTCACACTAGATTTCAAGAAAAGAAACAGACAATAGCAATATTCTTAGACGTATCTCAAGCATTTGACAGTGTCTGGCACCCGGATTAATCTACAAACTCAAAACTATAGGAACACCTAAATACTTACTATATATTATCACATCATGTATATCAGACAGCTCTTTCACAGTAACCATAGGCAATCATAGCTCCAACCCTCGCACAATAGAAGCAGGACTTCCACAAGGCTCACCACTATCCCCAACGCTATTTAAGCTTTACACAGCAGATATCCCCCTCACACGTTACAGACAACTTGCTCAGTTCGCCGACGATACGGCAATATTCATATCAAGTCGCACGCTGTCACATAGCAGTATAAAAATTCAACATTTAAACAAAATAGACGAATGGGCAACAAAATGGAAAATCAAACTAACCAACAATCAAAATCAAAATTTTTCATTAAGACCATTCTCTGCCCCCACATATTACTATTAAAAATAGCATAATAAACTGGACACCATTGAATCAGACTATCAAATACTTAGGACTAAATATCGATACAAAACTCAACTGGAAAAACCACATCAACATTAAAGTACAACAGGCCAAAGTGAGATTAATCCAATTCAAACATTCAAACCATTACTGAATAAAAACTCCAAACTTTCATTAACAAATGCAATAACACTATATGAAAACATCATAAGACCCATAATACTATACGCATGTTCCATATGGACAAATGCCGCACCATCCAAAGTAAATAAAATATAAATAATACAGAACAGATTCCTCAGAACAATCACTAACGCCCCAACAAATTAACAACTCGATAGAGAATTAATCATGAACCCAATCACCTATCAAATAGCACGCATATCCAATAATTTCTACAACCACATAAACTCAATAGATCGACTAAAACAATACAATCTAGCCTCAACGAACAACGCCCAAACAAGAATAAAAATATATATACACATTCGTGTTCGTGTATTTACGTAACCAAAAATTTAAAAAAATTTTTCATAAATAACAGTCGTATATCTTACTACGCTCAAACTTATCTTACTTTGCATCTACAGACCTCCAAAAAAGCGAGCTTTAGATTATTTCAATTTCTTAGAAAATCTAGAGATAACTCTGAAGAACGTTAGTAATCTCTCTTTTAAATCCATTGTTGTATGTGGAGACTTCAATATTAATTTTCTGAGTGAATTCCACGAAAAAGAGCAGTTTCTCAATTTAATTCATTCTTTTAATTTAGATATTAGAGTGAACGTACCTAAGCAGAATACTCTTAAATCACAAACAGCAATATATCAAATTATAATTAACAAAATCACAACTAGATATGAAATACTAACGAATAATCTAGGTTACAGTGATCACAATGCACAAATTCTTACAGTTACTAATAACATGAATACTGACACAATAAGTAAAACACGCATGTGCAGAGCATTTACTAAAATTAACAAAAAATTATTTACGGACTACTTGCTGGAAGAATCATGGGAGGCAGTTTATAACGCTATTGACAAAAATGAAAAATATAATTTATTTTTCTCAAAGCTTTCATTTCTCTTAAACGAGTGCTTTCCTATTAAAAAGAGAAAATTAAACATTTCCCGAAAAAGTAATACTTGAATTACACAAGGAATTAGAACATCGTGTAAAAATAAACGTACGCTCTACTTTATTTCTAAACAACATAACGTATCACGCGGTTTCCACGTCTACTTCCGAGAATATAAAAGAATTTTAAGGAAAATAATAGTTCAGGCAAAAATAATGAAAAATAATGAGGGTATTTTGAACGCTAGAAACAAAACTAAAGCAATGTGGAACATCGTGAAAAATACGACCACGTCATCACGACATTTCGTAGAGAATGTTGTTTTAAAGGATAATGAAAGAGAAACAAGTAATCCAGAAAAAGTTGCGAATATCTTCAACCAACACTTTTCTAGAATTGCGGTTGGACTAAAACCACAAAATTCGACATCATATGCTTCTCAAAAAAATTTCGGCACGATGTTTATTTACGAAACTACTTCTAACGAAATCCTCAGAGTAGTCAGTAAACTAAAAAATAAATATTCATCTGGTGTAGATGAATTTCCGGATAGTTTATTAAAAACGTGTGCACTTGCAATTATACACCCATTAACTCACATTTTCAATGCTTTCTTGTGCACCGCAATACATCCAGATATTTTCAAAACAGCAAAAATTAAGCAACTTTTTAAAAAAGGGAACAAACATGAAATTCTAAATTACCGGACAATTTCTCGTTTGTCAGTTTCCTCCAAAATTTTAGAGAGGCTTATCTATACGCGAATGGACACTTTTCTCATGAAAAACGAAGCGTTTTCAGACACTCAACACGCTTTCAGGAAATCAAAATCTACGAAAACTGCCATTTTTCCCCCTTAAGGATGTTGCATCATCAATGGACCAAAATGAAGGACCCATTGGGATATTTTTAGATCTTTCGAAAGCTTTTGACGTTATTAACCATAACATCTTGCTCTCAAAATTACCTTCTTATGGAATTCGTGGTATTGCCCTAGATTGGATAACCTCGTACCTTAAACATGGATCTCAAGAGTAGAAATACCGTACTGGCACGAAAGAACATTATTTACTTATCTTTCCAAATCTTTGCCAATTGAAAAATGGGGTCCCACAATGTTTGATTTTAGGTCCTATCCTCTTTTTGTTGTACGTAAACGATAGGCCTTCATCTTAAAAATGGAAGAACAGTTCTGTTTGCCGATGACGCGAATGTTCTTTGCAAAAAAGAAACAATAAATAGTACAATTTCAGAAGTTTCAAATTGGTTTTGTATTAACAAATTAATAGTTAACGAAGGAAAAACTGTCTCTATGCAATTTTGCGTTTCAAATCGGCAATCGTATGCTTAATTAGAAATGAACAATACGCAATCAGCTGATGTTAAGGTAACAAAATTTCTAAGTCTCTCAGTTCATACAAACCTCAAATGGAATGTACATATAACAGAATTAAATACTAAATTAAGCTCATTATGTTTGCATTCAGAATTCTTTCTAATTCTGTCAGCCTTCATGCAGCTCGTTGCGTGTATTTTGCAAATGTACATTCCCGCCTGAGATATGGTATAATATTCTGGGGAAGCTCATCCTTTAGTGCCGAGATATTTAGATTGCAAAAGAAAATTATCCGAATAATGAAAAAATTCCATCCACGTGATCCGTGCAAGCCTCTTTTCATTGAGCTTGGAATCCTACCATTGCCTTGCCTATTTATTTACGAATCTGTAGTATTTGTCAAAATTGACTTACTTGACGGTGGGAACTTATTTTCTTGTAATACTGATATTTATAGTTACAACTCTCGACGTAGAAATCATGTTAATCAAGTATCAGTATCAACAGCTCACTACAAGAAATCCACATACATGTTTGTTACTTTACAACGCATTGCCAGATGAAATTAAACAATTAAAATTGGTACACAAATTTAAGTTAAAAGTAAAATCTTTTCTGCTGCAAAACTGTTTCTATACAGTTAGAGACTATACTGATCGTCAAAAAGAAAAGTAATTTTTACTTTAACAAAACCAACATATAGTATAACGAATTAGTTTACATTTGCATGGTATAATTTAAAAAAAGACTCAGTATGCATGTAACAAGTAATGTACTTCAGCTTCCGGGTCAATGACCCCCGTCTCTTTCGGGATTTTGTCCAGTTTCCCTGATCCATTGAGCAAATGCTGATGACCCCTTGATTTACTTCTGGACGTAAATATAGCTTCACTATGCGCACGGTTTGTTGAACTTTCCTTTTGCTTGTAGTGGTAGTGGAGCTTAGGGTTTGTTTCTATTTTGTTAACAATACAGAAAAATCAAATCTGTTCGTTCGTTTACGGTAACAAATAAGTTTTCTATAATTCAGCAAAGATTTTGAAATGTTAGTCTTTCACTTTTTTAAATTTATTATTATTATTTTGCTCGCGAATAGGCTATCATGGACCACGCAGGATATGCACGTCCACGGGCTCAGTATAATTTTATCACGTTGCAAGTCTGGCATGTAACGAATTAGGGGTATCAGCATGAATCCGATTTTTATACCCCCAGGGTTGTTAGTCCTGGTGGATGGAAGATGAAATGATGATGATAATATTGAAGGATGAATGGACGGCACACACAGACATACACAAAGACACCCATGCCCGAGGCGGGACTCGAACCCGCGATCCTTCCGTCCGTGATCGCTACGGCTCTACTGCCTTAGCGATCTCGGCTATCCGGACCGGGATTCTTCTTCTTCTTCTTCTTCTTCTTCTTCTTATTATTATTATTATTATTATTATTATTATTATTATTATTATTATCATTATTATTATTATTATTATTATTATTATTATTATTATTATTATTATTATTTTCGTGTTTCAACTATTAATATTTAAATTGTTGCGAAGGGATTCTGAGACTCAAGAAAGCCTGCGCAGATTATTTTCTTCCCCATACGTCACATACAGTTTTTGACTAAATAAATAAATTCGATTCATTTCTAAAAATATTCTTATTCTCAAAAAGCATTTGTGAACAGTAGGTACTCTCATGAGGAATCTACCCCAATGCAGTAGAATTAGATTAAGCATAGTATTAAGTTAGTAGTAAGTCATTACATATGAAAGAGTGTACAACCCAACAAGCAATAAATGAAAAAAACTAAACTAAACGAATGTGAATCTCTTTGCATTGGGTAAGAAACGTTATTTCTTTATTTATTTTCGTTATTAATAACGAATAATACTTGAAGGACAAGTATCAAAAGTCGGGAGAGGTCGATTCAGAGGATTTGGACCCCATAATACTTCCTAGAGGATGTTGATACTACATTTCTGTAGGTACTGTTTTGTTTCAGAACTATCCAAACACAAGTAATTATCTACACCTTTTCGTCTACCCTCTATTGATAATTGTATTACTTTTCAAATAATTCCTGGCTCTTAGTCAATTCTTACTCGCAATACTCACCATGCTGGATACATAGTTTGACATGAAATTTGAGTAACTATTGTTTGTTTTTTTAAATTTGTTGCGTCTACCATGACGCAACGCGTCTCCAAGCCCCTTGTGGGGGTGTTAAGCGCTTTGGGCTTTTCGGAGTAATCCTCCATTACTAACAGCGCTTTTGGTGTAATCCTCCGTTAATATTATGTCTGTCGCGTCTCGTCGCAGTCAGTTATCAAGAGGACCGCCCGGTAGCATCTCCGCGTGCGTGCCTCCCACCGCGCGCTCCTGCTTCACTACCCAGCGGCCAGAATTCGGAAGGAATAAGGATTGGGGCAGGGTTTAGGACACTTCACAAAGGTTGGTCTAGCCCTTGTGAAGCAGCCAAACTCGTTTTGTTGTAACAAATTTCACATGAGATTCGACGGGACTCAAACCCGGATCTCAGTGGTGAAAGGCTAGCGACTTAGCAATGAGCCACGAGTTGTTTCGTATGAATTACAGCGGAAATACCTCAATTGAAAAGGGGGACTTGTTCCACCGGCGTGACTTAAAAGAATACAGCTGTAAGACGTCGCGTGACGATTTACGCACTTAGATGGGGAAGGTTTTTACATATTTAAATAAAATAATAAATTTCATTAAATTAAAATGCATCTCAATAGTTAGAGCTTAAAAATTTTCTGTAATTCCTTAAACATTAGAGTTTTTTAAAATTCGAGAGAATTGACAGTAGGAAAGCAAGTTAAGAAACGGTTAATATTTTTAATTATTTATATAAAGAATAGATCCACTCAGGCCCTGAGGCTCTCTGAGGGGCTTGTGTGTCCCGCGAGCTGAAGCGGGACGCGAGGAGGAAAATGAACTGTTGCATTTGTTTGACAGATGACCTTCAGACCTCGATAGTCTGTGAGGAACGCACCTCGTTTCAGTATCTCCTCCCCTCGGGCCTCGAAAATTTCTTTAGCCCGTGAAGTTATATGGCATTTTACACAGCATTAAACGGAGTCAGTCCATCGCGGAAAAGGAACGGTTTTTCCAGTCCTACAGGGAAAAAACTCATTAAACGGAATTTCTGTGAATTTAATGCAGTTGGCAGAGAGATGCGAGATACCCTTAATGGAATAAATGCAGCTGCAAGTCTGTTTTAATATCTCTGTACATGTGAAATGAGTTCCACTAGCGGCAGCCGCTCAGCGAAGGAAAGGGGCGTCAGCAGTTAGCGTAGAATTCGATTTTGGAGTCATTTGTCTCTCAAGGCGTAGTCGTTGGGGAATTCCCTCTCTCCCGGCTCTCTGAACGTGGGAAGGTGTACGGGCCTGGTATGTATTCACTCATCTCCTGGCCCAGCTTTGACAATCGTAACCCCTTGACAAGAGTCGCATTGGTCAAAGCCATGCGAGGGTATCAGAAAGACGTAGAATTCCGTTCTGCGATACGTTGTGTGGAGAAAGAGTCAGCGAGAAATCCGGGTGGAGCCACTAGCAAATGAGGTTTTGTGTTTTTATAAGTTAAACAAGTTTGGCAATGGTTGAAAAAACTCTAAATATTATATGTTTTCAACATCAGAAAACAATTGGGTTGTTAGTAAGAGAGAAAACCAAAAAGCAAATTCTCTGGATAAATGTTGGAAAAAATAATATTATTTTAGTGAGCAAGTTGTAAAATTTTTCCATTTAATATTAGAAGTAATTATGTTTAATATTAATTTATTGTTGATTTCTTCCATAAATAAGTTATATTTTAATATATTTTTTAATTATAATAAAGTCATGCTACTAGTTTCAGGACGGTAATATCAATATAACAAGGGTCATAAATGGTTAACCCTGCATAAAACGGAAACCTCTCTAAACCGGGATATTTTTTTGTCCTGATCATACTGGTTTAGGCAGACTTTACTGAGAGAAGGAGAGAGAAGGAGAGAGAAGAAGAGTGAGAGAGAGAGAGAGAGAGAGAGAGAAAGACAGACAGAGAGAGAGAGAACTTATTTTAATATGTTATTAATAAAATACTTTATAAAATTAAAAAGATAAATTAAAATAAAGTCAAATAAGGAAAAAAGTTTCCATTGTAAATATATACATCCTTCCTTCAAGGAGAAGATGGCAATTTTGAATTGAGTGGGCGCATAGTAACGTCTATTATGATTTGCAAAAGTTTACAATGAAATCAAGAAAAAGAAACGAAAACACCTTGGGTGGAATTGGGAATAAATAGATCAATAATGGAGTACATTTACACAAATAAAGGAAAACGGAATATATCACAAAGAAATATGTTTTAGGGTATTCTTATTTTAGACAAAACATTGTCATAAATGTGTGTGGATAAATTCGATTCCAACATGGCATTAAGGGTATTGTGTGTTTTATAGGTAATATCTCTGGAATTAATCTTGAATATTTTCTATGTTCATTTTCCAAAACGACAGGTCTATCAAAATTAAGATAATGAAAACATCAAGGCAGTGTCAGGAACATAAGTTTAATTTTGTCCTGTCTCTTTAATGTTATTAACATGGTCTTTAATTTTTTGTTTGAAAGCACGTTTTGTCTATCCCGGAGACAGAAAAAACAGGGAAATCACAACTAAGGCAAAAATACATTTTCTTTATCTGTTAAAGATACATTTTTGACAGCCCTACTATTTTCGATAACCAACCTAGAAAATATTCAAGATTACTCTCAGAAACATTACATATAAATCAATCTAAAAGCACTACATAAAAATACCACATATTATTTCTTTTAATAAATTATATTGTTCCTAATTTGTCTTAAAACGTTCCAAATCAACCATTTACTTTAATTTTTATTGTTGTTTAGACTATACAATTATTTTGCAACGCTTACCAATGATTTTATAAAAATTTGGAATGGAACAGATTTTTCAGTATGGTGGCATTTAATGAAATCTCATCAGAATGGCATTACATTTATTTATCAAAATGGATCACGAAGTATCCAAAAGATGTATCACAATACTTGTACTACCTATGATTCGTATCAAAATGGCGTAGTGACAAATCGGACATCTTTGAATCAGTATGCCAACTTCTTAGAGACGCCGAAAATGTATGGCGTATTCATAATCGGCAATAAAATAGAATTTTCTATCGTTAGAGCTAAACATTAGTTTAGAACTCGTAGTACAAGAGTTATTAAAAATATGACCCTTTGAATTAAATATGGCGGACAGTTTGAGACAAATCGGTATGGCATACAACTCCTTCACACTTTGGCTGTCTAACAAACAATATACAACAAAAATTAGCTGTGTACTTATTCCTCAATGGCATAATTGTTTTTAGGCACATTAAAAGAATTGTTCAGGGCAACGCCGACACCTACAGGCCGCCGTACTTGCGTTTTCCTGTTCCTCATAACATTGGCTAACTTCTCAAAAAGTTTTTGCTCCGAGCTTATCATATGTGGATTTTCTTCCTGTCTCCCGGTCTGTAAACGACTCCGAAGAATATGGGCGAGGAACTACATTCGCTTTCGCGAAGAACAAGGCGAATTCCACAGTTCGGTACCGGATATAGATGACGAGTTATTCCGAAAATATTTGCAGTTTACCAGAG
This sequence comes from Teleogryllus oceanicus, assembly GCA_964035755.1. Lineage (NCBI taxonomy): Eukaryota > Metazoa > Arthropoda > Insecta > Orthoptera > Gryllidae > Teleogryllus > Teleogryllus oceanicus. The sequence continues at coordinate 222,635,626 of CAXIVR010000001.1, read as the reverse complement.
AGCAATTTATGAACATTCACCAGATTGTGGAATCGACTATTTAAAAAATACACCAGTTTTCGGAGGCCCATGGGAACCGAATAACGGCTAACCGTAACCCTAAGGCAAATTATTATGTTCTTAACTTCATGGTCGAATATAGTTTTTAATATATTTTGTTTCTAACAACATATTTTCAGGATCAAGTGCCGATTAAAAGAAATCCACTTGATTTAATTTTGACCTTCAAGACTATCTCTCTTTCAGATATTTATCCACTTGGGTATCATATAGGACACTGTCATATGACTTTAGAATAGGAAAAAGTACAGAATTCCAAATTGTTAATGAAGTGTGTAATGCACTGTGGACACATTTACAACTACCGTACTTCTTCTTTCTAGGGTTTTTATCCAGCCGACAGCCGGTTACCCCTTACGTCCCGATGGGACGCATATTCGACCATACACTAGACACCAACACACTTGCGGGCTCCTCTGATCTGGGGTCAGCAGAACGCGAGACCCGCCGCGACAACACATACATACAAAGACAAGGGACACACAACCATACCCAAGGCGGGACTCGAACCCGCGACCCTTCGGACCGAAGCGTTGAGTCGGTACTAGCTCTCAGCCACCTCGGCCATCCAGGCGAGGACTACCGTACTTACCGAAGCCAAATAAACAGTTGTGGCTTCGCAGGACCAGAGATTTTGAGCAGCTTTGGTAGTTTAATAATTGCATTGGTGCAATTAATGGGAAGTATGTGGTTATAAGAAAACCCATGAAAAGTTGATCTCAACTCTTTAATTCTGAAAAACAATTTTCCATAATTCTATTGTGGAATATAATAAAAAATACTACCAAATCAAATAGAAAACCCGTAGAGAATGTTGTTTTAAAATATAACGATATAAATGTGAACGATCCGGCAACAGTGGCTAATCTCTTTAACCAATACTTTTCGAGAATTGCTGCCGATCTCACTAAGGGTCTTCAGGCACAAAATTCAAAAACAGACAGTTCACCCAAAATTGTAGACACAATGTTCGTTTCCGAAACTTCTTCCTATGAAATTCTCAAAATAATCGGTAAACTAAAAAATAAATATTCGTCCGGTTTAGATGAATTCCCGGATTCTTTGTTAAAGACTTGTGCGTATGCCATTATACACCCGTTAACTCACATATTTAATGCATCTTTATGCACTGGAACGTTTCCAGATATTTTCAAAACCGCTAAAATTAAGCCGCTCTTCAAAAAAGGCAACAAAAATGAAATTCAAAATTATCGGCCCATTTCTCTTCTATCAGTATTTTCAAAAATATTAGAGAGACTTTTTTACGTACGAATGGAAACCTTTATCACTAAACACGACGCGCTTTCAGATTGCCAACATGGATTTAGAAAATCAAAATCAACGGAAACAGCTATATTTTCTTTTCTTAAAGATGTCGCCTCATCATTGGATCAAAACGAGGCACCTATTGGATTATTTTAGATCTCTCAAAAGCTTTGACGTCATTGATCATAACATTTTACTTTCCAACTTACCTTCATATGCAATTCGTGGTATTGCTCTAGATTGGTTATGTTCGTACCTTAAACAACGATCTCAGAGGGTTGAAATACCTTACTGGAATGATGGAACATTACGTACGCACCTTTCCGACTCTTTGCCCATTGCATGTGGAGTTCCTCAAGGATCGATTTTAGGCCCTATTCTGTTCCTACTTTACGTAAACGATATGCCCTCAACGATTCAAAACGGAAGAACGGTTCTCTTTGCGGATGATACGAACATCCTTTGCAATAAAGAAACCGTAAATAGTACAATATCAGATGTTTCAAATTGGTTCCAAAATAACAAATTAATAGTAAACGAAAAGAAAACGGTTGTAATGCAGTTTTCCATTTCAAATAAACAATTCTGTGCTCCATTGAAAATGAACAGTGTACCATCGACTGATGTTAAGGCAACAAAATTTTTAGGTCTCTCAATTCAGTCAAACCTTAAATGGAACGTCCATTTAAATGAACTGAACACAAAATTAAGTTCATTATGCTACGCGTTCAGAATTCTTGCAAATTCAGTCAGCCTTCATACTGCTCGTTGTGTATACTTCGCGAATGTTCATTCCCGCCTGAGATATGGCATAATATTCTGGGAAATACATCTTATAGCTCCCAGACTTTTAGATTACAAAAACGAATTGTACGAATAATAACCAAATCCCACCCACGTGATTCATGTAAGCCTCTCTTCATTAATCTAGGAATTTTACCATTACCGTGTCTTTTTATTTACGAATCAGTGGTTTTTGTCAAAAATGACTTGCTCAAAGGCGGGAATATTTTTTCAGAAAATGCCGAAGTCTATTACTATAACACTCGACGTAGAAATCATATTCACCAGGTGACAGTATCAACAGCTCATTACAAAAATTCACATACAATACATTGCCAGATGACATTAAACGATTAAATTCAATAGAAAAGTTTAAATCCCACGTGAAATCGTTTCTGCTGCATAACTGTTTCTATACAATTGGAGACTATACTGAGCATCAGAAGAAAAGGAACATTAATTTTAACAATGATACATAATGCATTATTTACCATTTGGACTGTATAAATGAGTATAAACAACCTGTAACAACTATTGTACTGCAGCCTCCGGGTCAATGACCCCATCTCGATCAGGTTTTTCGTCCAGTTTCCCTGATCCATTGAGCAAATGCTGAGATGGCCCCTTGTTTTGCTTCTGGACATAAATGTAACTTCATTTTCTGTGCACGTCTTCTAGAATTCAGTGGGAAATACAATTATTCAAATTATCGTTTCCATGTTGTCGCGGCAGGAAGTAATAAGAGCCAAAATTTATTGCTTATTTATCTTTGAAAATAGATTTTATTACATGGGAGTTTTTTGTTTTGTTTTTTCTCCCTTTCAGGAGTTTTTTTTTCTCCCTTTCAAAATTCAAAATTTATTGCTTATTTATCCTTGAAAATAGATTTTATACATGGGAGTTTTTGTTTTTTTTCTCCCTTTCAAAATTCAAAATTTAAGTAGTATTTGACTTAGTGTAGGGATCACAGAATTTTGAAAATGTGCACACAATTCACGTTTCCCATAGCACGTCATACGCAGTTTTTAACTGTTTTTTGACGTAATATAAATAAATAAAACTATTTGCAGTTGTTGATGCTAATAGTTTTCTTTTGTGGACACTGGCTTCAGTAGTAACTTTAGTGACGGAACATGTTTTTAATGAAAGAATGTTTGGAAGGCCTTGCGAAGTTATAAACTTGATATTCCAGAACCATGCATATTAGATGGTAGTAACGACAGTCTCCCTTATGTTTGTAGGGGATGAGGCATTTCCTCTGCTAGAGCATTTAATGAGACCATTTCTTAAGACCCAGTAGGAGAGCACTGAAAAGAAAAATTTTAAATATAGGTTTTTTAGAGCCAGGAGATTAGTAGAAAGCGCTTTTGGTATAATATTAACAGTAAGATGGAGGATGTTCTTAAAATCATTTGAATGTGATGTGAAATGGTGGACAAAGCTGTCAAGGCAACAGTGATCTTACACAACTACCTTAGAACTCAAAAGAACTCTCATAGAGTAGAACAATATCTGAATAATTTTAGAGAAGAAGAAGATTTCACAGGTCCAAGAGCCATGCCAGTAAAACATTGTGGTTATAATGCTACAAAAAGTATTTGAAATTAGGCAGGAATATACGAAATGTTTTTGCTCATCTCAAGGAAGTATTCCATGGCAAATGGATGCAATTAGGAAAGTCATTTCTAATTTTTTTTGTATTTTATCTTTTACGTAACTTTTGAATTTTCTTATATTTTGTTTAAATATTGCGTGTATTGCTGTTGTACATGTTCAGTATTATTGCCAATATTTTTCTTTAAAGAATTCTTAAAACTGATTCATTAAGCATACATTTGTCTAAAAAAAAATACATTGATATTCTTTTCTCGGATACTTCACAATTTTTTTTAATTCAAAAGCTGAAACGTACTTATAGAATGCATGCCTTTGGTGTTCTCCACCAGTCCCTCTCCGAGCTAATTTTAAACAAATGAGATTCTTGATATCAATAAACCAACGTTTAAAAGCATGAATTCATAGTGATTAGAATAGAATTCACAGTCATCAATTTCATGGTCCTGAAATCAGTAAAGAACGTTCATTTTCATTCCTGTTAAAAAACGTTTTTGTTTATTGCCTAGTGATAATTAGTTTCCTAACAATTAGGGGACGAATACCACATATATAACTATCGAAAATTAAATTGAAAGCGCTACAACAGCAGTAATTTTTTGCATTATATATATTTCAGAGAGTTCAAAGAAAATGAAACCTGTGCCATTCTTTGAACCAACCCTTTTTTTTCTATGAATAGAAAAAAATATTAAGCAAACATTTTGGTCTTTTGGAAGGAAAATACATAAATATATTGAGAATACAAATTGTAGAACAGAGTACAAATAGAATTAATATTGGGCTTTTCAATATAAAATAGTATATATTGTGATTGCCGGGCTCCCTTATAACAATTTCGCGGAATTCAGCATGTCCGGTAGCAGTTTTATTTCCAAGAGGGTTTTTCAAATTCGCCGGTAATGAGGCGGTCTTGTCCTCCCAAAAGTGGCTTACTTCAATTCCCGAAAAAAAAACATGAGCAAAAGAATCAGTGTTGGTGTAGATTCTTAGAATAAGGGTTGGTTCTTATTGCTGATAAAAGAAAATGCGAAAAGTAAAGTAGCTTGGTATTTATAGCGATTTGAGTACTTGAGTCTCGGAGATTTTCGAAACGCAGTGCAATGAATGATAATTTTTTATTAGTAATATCGGAAGTGAAAATGTCAAAAATCATAGTTGTGTATTGTAATGTATTGTGGACCATGTTGGGTAAAGAAATTTTTATTTTGATGAAGTGTTGTGCTACCAAGAGGGTTTTTTCTTATTCGTTGGTGCTGCGCCAATTCAGGTCTCCCGTAAGTTGTTTTGCTCAGTTTTCGAAGAAACTGTAAAAGGAAAAAAATCAGTGTTGGTGCAGTGAATTAGAATAATGTGTGTGTGTGTCTAAATGTTGGCGGACAACAGTGCGAATTGTTGAGTAGTTTAGTATTTATGAGTATTTGCGTGCCTCCATTCGTACGTTTTTGGATATTCAGTTCAATGAACTATAATATTTTATGGATTGAATGGAAAGTCAAAAATTTAAAACAATACTGTTGTGTAGTGTAATGTATTGCAGTTAATATTCTGTAAAGATAATTTAATTTGAAGAACAATTTTGCTTCGAAGAGTGTGTTATTCAGCGGGGGTGCGCCATCCCGAATCACATATATGTGGTTTTGTTCAAATTTCGAAAAAACTGTAAGAGCAAAAAAATCAGTGTTGGTGCAGTTTATTAAAATAGTGTTTGGTTCTCGTTGTTGCTAATAGCCAGTGCATACTGTTAATTAGTTTTGTTTTTATGAGGAATCATGTACCTCGGAACGTGTTATATTTAACAGTAGTGTTAAGAATTACAATTATTTGGGGGGAAATATCAACTGCTGAAATATGCAAAACAGTATTGTTGTATAGTATACCTTTTGTGATTCTTTTTGTGTCAAGGAAATCTAGTTTCGCTGGAAAGTTTATTCTAGAGTCATTTTCTTACACGTTGGAATTGCGCCTCTCCGGGATTTCGGGAAGTCCTTTGCTTTTTTTGTTTGTTTGTTTGTTGTTTTTTTTGCGAAATCTGTAAGAGCAAAAAATAAATCTTTATATGTTTATAAAGCATATAAATAGTACAATATTTTGTTTACAAAGAAAATATTTTTTGGTCAATTGTCCTTGCCAAGCTGAACATTAAGCCAGCAAAGCCGCCAATTTGTAGAAAAACCGTTGAAGCATAAAAATTATTTTTTTGGTATTCGGAAAGCACAAAAATATCACAAAGTTCAGAGTATAGAGAAAATGTGGTTTTTGAAAGTGGCTTTGCCAGCTTAACGGACGTAATTGCCAGCTTATCGGACGTAGACATTTGATTCACGAATATTGTTGTGCCCTTTCTCAAGCTAGTGTAAATACTGATGAACGCTTGAGTGTAGTTCAACATTGAACTGTATTGTGGAAATTATTGGAGAAAGTGAGGTGTTTATGGACACTGGTGTTTTTTTAATAGAAATTTGTTTATCAAAATTATTTATTAGGAACAGTAATATTTGAAGGAATAATGTAAGAAATTATTGCAATCAATTCGGAATAATATTGACCACCTTATTCTTCTTCGCCACTGTTGCTAATCATCATTCTAGTATTTGGCTTTTTCCCACTAGCATCTGCCACTGATGAAAAATTTAAATACAAATTCTGTTAGCAGGTGACTTAAATATTTAGACAACTTTGAAGATTCCTTTGAGATTAAAATGTGCTTCTCCTTTAACGTTCTTTGCTCTTGCTACATCCTCTTCATCTCTTTCATTGGTTTACGTCTCTTTCACTCTGTTCTACCTATATCTGACGTAGAATCCATTTTTAGCTTTTTCTTTTTCCCTTGCCACAAGAACAGGTTATACACTATCACCAAACTTCCAGGACAAAAATACTGGTTATTCAGAATAACTACACCTACAAAACAAATATTATAATCCTTTGCAGATTAACATTAGCTATGCTTGAGAAATAATCACGGAGAAAACTTACGTTTATGGAACTATGGTATTTTATCAAAATCACTGAAACGTTTGGAACTAACAACTACAGACAGGGGCTGATTTTGTTCACAACACATTCAGCAAATTGCGGTTATGTAGCTCTAGCAACAGTTCTAGTATCTCAAAATCTCATTTTTTGGATTAAGGTTTTTTTAACCTTCAATTTTTCGAAAACATGACAATTTTTCACGCGATTTTGTGTGAAATACAGACATTTTTTTAAAAAAATTATACAATATTTTTTTTTGAAAACGCTCCGAGTTTTTTCTTTAAATTTATTGGTAATAAATTTTTAAGTGTTAAATAAATAACTCAGTCGAGTTGCAGTGGTTTTGAGCAAAAGCAAATCGTGCAAAGGCAACACACCATGTCCCTTTTCAATTATTGGAAAAGATGATCCTATATAAAAGTACCATAATATTTTATCATATTTCTTTTTCGACCTTTCGGAATGAAAACAATCTCCAATAACCCTCGTGGTTTAAGAAAATTGTATAAAAATAGCACAAAATCTTAAAAAATCTCTTTCGTAATCTAAAATATTTTCCAAGAACGGTTGATGTTGACATGTTTTCGTTTAACTATACACAGTTCTGGGTTTTATTTGGTGTGGTGTAGTACGAATACCAACTTTCATCCCCCATGCAAATGTTAGTCCGATGTTTTGATTCACTTGGTAAAATCATGATGAGTCATTTCGCCTCGCAATCCTTCATTCTCGTCTTCTGTTTCTGCGAGAGAGAATGAGGAACCCATTTTTGCACTGTACACACACGGTTCTCTGCAATAGTAGTATATTGTGTCAGTGCCGCCAATAGGGATAAAAAGTAATGTTCTGAACATTTCTCGGTTATGTGGCGATTTTCGCGACCAACTGTCTCACTCTGAATTATTCTCGCGTTCTAGGTTCGCAAAGTCGCTCAGAGAACTAATTTCTTTTGCGGCAATGACTATACTTCTTGGCGATAGTGGCAAATGGTCAACATTCCCTGCTATCAGGTACTTATGAATATCATTGCCTTTCTAATTTGCTTACAGCGCATGATAATGTATAATCATATTATTTTCGTAAACAAAAAAACACGTTCTTCCACCAGGTAAATTTTCACGTCACATTTTTCAAGGACGGTGCAGTTTTTATTTATTAATTTTACGTAAAACAACAGTTAAAACTGCGTACGACGTGCTATGGGGAAAAGTAAATTGTGTGCACATTTTCAATGTTCTGTGATCCCTACACTAAGTCATATACTACTTAAATTAAAAAAAAAACTCCCATGTAATAAAATCTACTTTCAAGGATAAATAAGCAATAAATTTTGGCTCTTATCATGTTGTGCTTCGGAATAATACTTCCTGCCGGGACAACATGGACACGATAATTAGAATACTTGTATTTCCCACTGAATTCTAGAAGACGTGCACAGAAAATGAAGTTACATTTATGTCCAGAAGCAAAACAAGGGGCCATCTCAGAATTTGCTCAATGGATCAGGGAAACTGGACGAAAAACCTGATCGAGATGGGGGTCATTGACCCGGAAGCAGTAGTACAATAGTTGTTACAGGTTGTTTATACTCATTTATACAGTCCAAATGGTAAATAATGCATTATGTATCATTGTTAAAATTAATGTTACTTTTCTTGTGATGCTCACTATAGTCTCTAATTGTATAGAAACAGCTATGCAGCAGAAACGATTTCACTTGGGATTTAAACTTTTCTATTGAATTTAATCGTTTAATGTCATCTGCAAAGTGTTGTAAAATAATGTACATGTATTGTATGTGAATTGTTTGTAATGAGCTGTTGATACTGTCACCTGATGAATATGATTTCTACGTCGAGTGTTATAGTAATAGACTTCGGCATTTTCTGAAAATATATTCCCGCCCTTAAGCAAGTCATTTTTGACAAAAACCACTGATTCGTAAATAAAAAGACACGGTAATGGTAAAATTCCTATATTAATGAAGAGAAGCTTACATGAATCACGTGGGTGGGATTTGGTTATTATTCGTACAATTCGTTTTTGTAATCTAAAAGTCTGGGAGCTATAAGATGTATTTCCCCAGAATATTATGCCATATCTCAGGCAGGAATGAACATTCGCGAAGTATACACAACGAGCAGTATGAAGGCTGACTGAATTTGGAAGAATTCTGAACGCGTAGCATAATGAACTTAATTTTGTGTTCAATTCATTTAAATGGACGTTCCATTTAAGGTTTGACTAATTGAGAGACCTAAAAAATTGTTGCCTTAACATCAGTCAATGGTACACCGTTCATTTTCAATGGAGCACAGAATTGTTTATTTGAAATGGAAAACTGCATCAAAACCATTTTCTTTTCGTTTACTATTAATTTGATATTTTGGAATTAATTTGAAACATCTGATATTGTACTATTTCCGGTTCTTTTATTTCAAAGGATGTTCGTATCATCCGCAAAGAGAACCGTTCTTCCGTTTCAAATCGTCGAGGGTATATCGTGTACGTAAAATAGGAACAGAATAGGGCCTAAAATCGATCCTTGAGGAACTCCACGTGCAATGGGCAAAGAGTCGGAAAGGTGCGTACGTAATGTTCCATCATTCCAGTAAGGTATTTCCACTCTCTGAGATCGTTGTTTAAGGTACGAACATAACCAATCTAGAGCAATACCACGGATTCCATATGAAGGTAATTTTGAAAGTAAAATGTCATGATCAATGACGTCAAAAGCGTTTGAGAGATGTAAAAAAATCCAATAGGTGCCTCGTTTTGATCTAATGACGAGGCGACATCTTTAAGAAAAGAAAATATAGCTGTTTCCGTTGATTTTGATTTTCTAAATCCATGTTAGCAATCTGAAAGCGCGTCGTGTTTACCGAGAAAGGTTTCCATTCGTACGTAAAAAAGTCTCTCTAATATTTTTGAAAAAACTGATAGAAGATTGAATTTAATTTTTGTTGCCTTTTTTGAAGAGCGGCTTAATTTTAGCTGTCTTGAAAATATCTGTAAACGTTCCGGTGCATAAGGATGCATTAAATATGTGAGTTAACGGGTGTATAATAGCATACGCACTGGTCTTTAATAAAGAATCCGGGAATTCATCTAAAGCGGACGAATATTTATTTTTTAGTTTACCGATTATTTTGAGAATTTCATAGGAAGAAGTTTCAGAAACGAACATCGTGTCTAAAATTTTGGGTGAACTGTCTGTTTTTGAATTTTGTGCCTGAAGACCCTTAGTGAGATCGGCAACAATTCTCGAAAAGTATTGGTTAAAGAGACTAGCCACTGTTGCCGGATCGTTCACATTTATATCGTTATATTTTAAAACGACATTCTCTACAGGGTTTCTAGTTGAATATACAGGAAAGCCAAGGGTATATATAACTGTGCTTCGACAATAATATTTTTAACAATAAGCCAAAATCCAATAGTCGAAATACAGAGTACAAAGCAAATCAAACGTATAACAGTAGATGTCCCTTTCGCAGCGTAGTAATCACAATCCACAAAATTCGAACCTAAAATATAGCCACTAGTCGTCACCAAGAACTTCTACTAAACAAACTCGCTAAGCGAGCAACACGCTCTATCTACTGTAACTCCACATAGCTGGCTCCTCTGTCTCAGAGCACTTATATCCCCCTGAATCCTCTGCGTGAGCCTATGTGCTTCCCACCTCTGCGGTGGGGAAGTAGGGGTGGTGCCTTCTAGTGGCTGTTCCCCGTTGCGTTCCGGTGCCTCGGTACGGAGCACCGACGCTCGCCCTGCCCCTGGTAGCGCCTTCCGGGACCCTTCATTAGTTGTCCTGTCGGTTGTATGTAAATTGCGGACAAAATAATCCCTTCATCTTATCTCGTGAAACTTACTTTCTAATTCTGTATGTAAATTGCGGACCAAACCATCTCAGGTAAGGAAAAGGACTGAGGAAAAGGAAATGCAGGTAAATGTGTTACGGCGCTCCACCGCCGCCGCGCGGCTGTCCAGCATTTCCTTGTGTCTTTCCCTTCACGTATGCACTTACATTGATATAACATGTTTAAAATGCCGTTTGGTATAGAAATTATTTTAAGTTATGACAAAAGTAAATGACACATGTCTATACTTAATTTTTTTCATTAATCGGTATATGCCTCGATTATACCGTGTGATCAGTATAAAATGCAACCCTACTGTTCAAGGCACTGAGAGAAAAGTGAAAGTTTTGCAATACTGCTTCTGGAACAGCTCCTTCGACTGCATTTCATTGACACTCCATTTACCACCACCCCTTCGTTTCACTCACCCCCATCCTGTGGTGTGGACCATACCTGCTCCAAACAAAACAGACCGCGTCTTCATTCATAGTTTCCTTCTTTCACAGTAAACTTAGGATGCTCCTCAGTGCGGAGCAACGCAGTTTTGAGATGAAGGAGTATTTCCGAACGTAATATTTCAAAGAATGCCGGACAGCTTTTAGAGAAAAAAAATGTAATCTGAGTGAGTATTTTTTAGTGATGAGGCTTGGCTTCATCTGGATGGATATGTTAGCCAGCCAAACAGTAGTCTCTGGAGGTACCGAGAGACCATAGGAAACACTAAAGAGACCATTGCATTAAAAAGATTGGAGTATTGTGACCATCCGTTTGCCGAGGTCTCGAAAACGGAGCACATCAATATTCAAGAATAAGATGAGCTGTTTGAACGCGCGCCAACGCGCATGAATACAATCCGAAAATGAAAACTACGAACTATATCCGTAAGGGAGCGTCTCGGTAGAGTATGCGACACCGAGAGTCGGGAGAAAGAAAGCTTTCTTTTCTGAAGTAACAGCTGGAGAGTGAGGACCTACCGATCACGAGAAGGCGGCACCTCGTACTGCTACGGACTTCAGGACTGCATCTACGATAAAAACTCTTCAAGACATTCGAGGAGGTAATTATCATATTACAAGGCATTAAAACAATTCATCAGGAAAAGGATGAAAGTATAAGTGACGCATTTAAAATCTTTGTAAGAGAGAGAGTGTGAATAGCATGAAACTAACGAGGCCATTCATTTCTTTTCTTTGCAGTTTTTTTATTTTTATATTTATTCTTCTTATACGATAGACTCAGTTGTCGTATTGTAGATTCTTTTAAATATGGAATTAAAAGCTAGTTACATTCTATAAAAGAATACGAAAAGAGTATCAACGGAAAACGAGACGGAGACCACATCGTGAGTTGAACAACGGTACTGGAAAGGGGCGACCGTGCGGTTCTGCAGAGGGGCGGCTTTGCTCCGACCGAGCTGCAAGGACAAGGACACCGAGCGACTGGAAGAGTCGACGCCGTAGATTTCTCTACGCCGTGAAAAGACACAGTAAGGTCGTGCCAACTTGAACAATTTGTAGATATTAGAAGGAATAATTTGTTTCGGAAAGAAAGTATTAGTACAGGTTCTTTATACCGATATTCTGTAAACAATAGAATCAATCTTTTCTTTCAAGAAAAACTTAGCTAATTGTAAAGTTGCAACTAGGAATTTACGACTGGAATGATTAGGCAAAGTTTTAAGTATTCTTTGAAATTGATTTAAATGAGAGAAAGGAAACAGTGTAGTTAATTATTGAGAGTGTAAGTTGTTTTCTTTTTTTCAGCAAGACAAAATTCTTGTATATGTAAAGTGTTTTATGTTCATTGACTGTAACAGCAATTTAATTAGAATATACTTAAGTAAGTGGAAAGTGATTCGACTTGAGTTTCTGTGTAAATGCATTCAATCCACAACGGCCCACATGACCCTGATCCCGCCATTCTAATTGTATTTTTTTATTTTGCGCCCACCTTGAAAACCCCTTCTGAGCTAGCCGGCGGAGGGTGGGTCGGAGTATGGTGTGCCATTTATCGACGATTGGTCTGTTGTTTTTTAAAGAAACAGTAACGGCGGATACGTATCAGAATAAATTGAGAAATTAATTTTTATTATAATTTAATAAGTTAATTATTTTTAAATAAACCTTATTCAATAATAGTAATAATAATAATAATAATAATAAAATATTTATTGAAAACAAAAATATAAACATTTTTCTAAAAAAGCAACGTGTACTATTAAATTTAGCTCAACGTATATTTTACATGGCAAGTTTATTTTACTTTTAAACAATATATGAAGGAATCGTCCTTGTTGACAATTCAATTTTCATTCGACGCCGAACAAGCAGGATCGTGCCTCTCTCTTTGAACTCGGCGGTCACCTGCGCTCCGTCTCAGGGTGGTGTAGTGGGAGGGGATTAAGCGTACTTCCCGACAGTTTACCTGCTTGAAACCACCAGCCGCTATCCGACCCGCTCAAACATGGTTGCCAGTGCATTTCGCTCTTTCTATGGGTTGCGTTTTATACTGATCACCCGGTATCAGCGTATCCAACAGCTTGAGTTGTTCATGCAAACTGACCACATTTTTTGACCACATTTTTTGCATTTTTCTTTCATTTAAGGGCATTTTTATAATATGTTAAGAGCATTTAATTGATAATTGTTGGCGATGTTTTAGGTCTTCAAAATCCACTCCCTACTTATGATTACTCCCTGACGATCGACAAGATTCAGTTATTAGCGAATTGAATATAAAACACAAATAGATTTCCAATTTGAGCTAGAACGATACCATTAATATTTTATTGAATAATAAATTGTTAGAATTAAAAGCAAAATTCTGTCTTTAGCCACAATTTAATTGGGATACTGTTTAATAATTCTATTAAATAAAATATTTAATACTTACGTTGTCGAATGTATACGTACACGAACAATAGAATCACTACAAGTCCTCATGAGCACTAATCAGTTTGAAAAGTGGGTAGGTATAAACGATTAAGTTAATGTGAATTGGATGATTGACGATTCATCAATGAAACTTTCATTGAATTGTCGAAGCATCATTAACGGATTTCCCTGAAGGAAATCATTCATACTGTAATCTAATTGCGGGTTTTATTGAACAATATTGAACACTATTCTTTACAAGAATATTGTAGGAGTCATTCTCGCTGAATATTAGTAAAAAATAATCAAAGCATAAAATAAAATACGGAGAATCCCTATAAGTCAGTACAGGCTGTGTTGCCAGTCGTTTCAATGAGAAATATGTCATTAATTTCAAGAAGTTATAGAATAAGTAATGAAAGTTTCCATGCTCATTTCAATTGGTCCGAATCGTAGGCGCGACAAAAATATGAAACGATACTATGATCCTCCTCCTCCTCCTTCTTCTTCTTCTTCTTCTTGTAAAACATCACGTACATCGTGTAAAAAGATTCAGCTATTTGAGTTCTATTTGACAATACACATAATAATCGCATGATTGACCGTAAAATAACGGCAGAGAGGTTTACTCGTTGAAATCACTTATTCAGACGCATAATGGGGAAAATGGTCATGTTCTGTTGTTTCCATAGAACGTTAATTCATCTTCTCTGACTTAAACTTCATCTCTTTTAAAATTATCTCTTACATTCGACTTGAACGATATCCAGTACATCCGATAATTTCGTTAGATATACTCATATAATTTGCTATCGTTTGAAATAATTGCATTTCTGGTCAAAAATCAATTATTAAATTGTAAATTTTTATTAGATCGATTTAAATAATAATTTTTAAAAAGGCTATTCCAATATTGTTAAACAATGAACATAAACACAAGTCATATTGAGCGTAAACTAAAAAATGAAAAACGTTGATACACAGCAGTGCAAAGAAGAACATAAACAGTGAATTATGGCCCTTGTAGCTAGAAATAAGGAACATGTCCGATTTAAGAAAGGAGACAAATAATTTTGCAGGATGGCTGATTGAAATAGAGGTGTAGGTGTATGTGTATTCTACGCGGCGCGTCGTGCAAATTCAGGCTTCGTCCTTCCCCGCAAAGCAGCCTGCTTCCCACTACTTGCACTTTCACCGCTCTCGGGGGCAAACATCTGTCTCTTGAGAGCAGAATGCCCGCGGAACAGGCATTGTGCACACCTTCTCTCACATTGTTTAGAATCCACGTTTGTGGGTACTTGATACCTTAAAATCGATTGACGACAAAACGTCCGTTCGTGGTCAACTCTCGCACCTGAAATGTTCACACGATTTTCTCCAAAAATGATTTTCCTCGATTGATGTGAACGAACTCAAGGGCGGCCATCTTTTTCTATAGGTCGTGACACCGATTCAACAACAGCGTATACTTGGGATTTCATAACGTGGCGCGTGAGGGTCTTTACGATGGAATATGGAACGGATCTTTGCGTCTTTCTCGATCGTCCCGCCAGATGTCGCAATAACGCGACCGTATCGAGCAGTGCTGCAAATCAAGCGATATCTAGCGACACGACCGAGAAAGACGCGAAACGCCGTGCCATAATCCATCGTGAAGACAAATCCCTCACGCGCCACGTTACGAACACCCAAGTATACGCATTCCGACAAAGGTCCAATTTGCTGTTTGCTTTCAGTGCGTTCGAAGTGTATTTAACGGGGCTACTAACAGATCACAATTTAAGGAGAGTTGCTGTGCTTAGCAAGTGAAGTGGTATCGGGCCGTAAAAATTGTTTATATTTTTCTCTCCTTTTCAGGGAAAATTGCTGTAAGTCTATGGAGAACCCGTTTACGATCGTCGGTTTGTTCTGCACATTCATGGTATAGAATGTTAGTTTGCTATGCACTGGTCACTAATTTGTTGTTAAAATTATGCAAAGTAACATGTTTCTTCAGGTGATCTCTTTAGAATGCTAAATTTACTTGATCTTCTTAAAAGTAGAAAGCATGTTTCTTACTTCTTCATCCCGTTTACTTTTAAATTGAAAGGAGATTTCTTTACGAGTGGTTACTCCAATATAGCGTTAAAATTGTGAAAATATTTGTGTACACTAATGTAATTTTTTTTCATGTATTCTATTTTTTTCTTTATTCACGTTTGCCATCTAAAAGCAAGCAAGCAATCTGTTGTGGTACACTCAGCCAAAGACATTACGCATCAAGTAGGCAAGGCTATGTTTCTGTCTTTAAATTTCAGAATGATAATGAGAGAAATTTGTCTCAGTGGATTAGATAGAAACTTGGAGTGAACTGGGCACCAACACAGCATAGTCGTGTATGCATAAAACATTTTAACATTTCAAAACAGAGCGCGAGAAAAGAAAGCTTTTATTGTTTCAGTATAATATATTTTTAGACATTTAATTGTGAGTTCATTTTTGTACAGAATTATGCGATAAAACTTTTGAAAAAAACAACAAAACAACGTTGGAATAGCGTACTTTCTTTTCAAGTACGTTTCGTGAACAGATATGTTCACCTCATCAGGTGCATAAGATATGTGAATAAGAACAAGATTTTTGCAAGCAAAGTATAAAATATATCAGTGATAAATAAACGTAATAGTTGTAAATACAAAGTACAGTATAGAGAGCAACTCACCTTGTCACAGCTATAAGTGTATACTCGTATATTTAGTCCAGCATGTTTATCAGTAGGGCGTGCAGAGCCGCACAAGATTGTGACTTCGGTTACGGTTGTCGGCGGAATGATGTAAAAGGCCAGCGAATTATAAAGGTGGAGGGGGAAGAAATATAGGAAAGACGAGAACATAAATTGTAGTAACTGAGAGTAAATTGGAGGGGGGCATTGGGAACAAAGATTTCTTAGTTTGTTTAATACGTGGTCGTAGGTGGAAGTGAATACATTGCACTCTTCATTGGAGTTCATGGTATTATTGAATTTTATGAAAAGAGTTTCAGCAATTAATCGAGCATGTGTTCGAGGATTTCTTTTTAATATTAGTTGACTGTTGAAGTCAAAGGTGTTTGAAAACTTTGAGAAATTGTGTTCAATTTATCAATCCCTGAGGTAGATCGATGTACCTCATTGGGCACTTTGGTACATTTGGGAAATGTGGTGTGGCGTCATACAGTCGCCACATACAATAAATATTGGCTACGTGCATTTCATGCACAAGGAAGTAGGCTGCGACAGCGGGCAGCATGCAAGGGACGCCTCCCTCGAACAAAGGGAGGCTATATCGGGACGGGAAACCCGGCTCTCGCATAGGGCGAAAGGCAGAAAACCCCAGGGCTGCGTGACGTTGTGTTGCCACGGGGCCAGATTTGTGAACCCCGAAGTTCGGCTGTCGGGTAAACGCGGCTGGCGGAAGCGACGAGATGACGCAGTTCCGTCAGGGTATAAAAGCGCACTCGCACACGACTCTTTCGTCTGATTCTCGAGCTCTGCGTGGGATGTCGTGTGAGGGTGCGCGGCGCGTGGCACGTCGGGTAGGCTACGGGGGCAAAGGGTCTGGAGCCGGCGTGAATTCGTCGTGATTTAGAGAGAAGGGTGCATCGCACCGCGGGAGTCATTATCTGGCAAGCGGTTGTGGTGACCAGGTGAAGTTCCTCTTAGAAATAGGCTGTAGATATTGTAAATAGTAGATTCGGGTGTCGGAGGATATCTGTTATAAATATTAATATCACACTGTTTCACGTCTGTTATTCATTGCTGCGGCAATGACGCTACAGTGGGTAAAATAACTGCCACTGCATGTTTTCAATACAATTAATTAGCAAACAATTTTATATTTATTTTTAAAAATTCAAATAACCCACAATTTACATGTAAAGAATATTAAAGCGATCAAAATTAAATGTATAACTGCATGATGTTCTCCGTGGCCTTGGTTTGACAAAGTTCTAACTAAAAAAATAGCAAAATTGCGTTTACCCTCAGAAATCTCCTACAAAAAAGCAGTCTAGCTTCCTAATAAAGTTCAGTGCCGTATGTTATAAAATGGAGGAACTAGTAGTCTGACATAGTTCTATCCGGCAACAACAATTGAAAGAAATTAATTCGACAAAGTTCTAACTGCAAATTGCTACACGTCGAATTATGTTTGGTGTGAAGTACGCGTGAAATTATATAATTTATACTATTAATAATGTTCTGTTTATGTGAATAATATATTTATCGTTTACTGCTCTTTGATCTTGAAAATGTAATTCTATACTCTGTGAAATTTTGCATGAAACATAGGCAATTATTTTATGTAATTAAACCATTAATATTTATCACTTAAATTATGATTGTCTGCTATATGTTTTCTTCATAAAATTTTCAACTCAGATTTTAAGACAATCTGTTTTCGTTTTTTTGAGACAGTACCATAAATTAACAAAAAGAAATTGTAATTATTTATTCAATTTATTCCACCTCTCGGAGATCGAATGTGTCTCCATCGTAATATATAAAATTGGCAGGTACAAATGACAGCTTTTAGTTTTATTACTTTAATTTATTTTTAAATAGATTGATTGTGAATATATATAATTAATACACCATTAGTTATTTGATTTTCTTAAGTTCATGAATCAATTGACATGAACAATGTTACTCGTTGCTAAACTTGAATTTGAACTTGAACTTGAAATTTGAATTAGAACGAAAAGTCATAAGGCAGGCTAAAATCATGAAAAAAGATCAGGATATTTTGAACTCAAATAATAAAACAAAAGCAATGTGGAATATAATAACAAATACTACCAAATCAACTAGAAAACCCGTAGAGAATGTTGTTTTAAAATATAACGATATAAATGTGAACGATCCGGCAACAGTGGCTAGCCTCTTTAACCAATACTTTTCGAGAATTGCTGCCGATCTCACTAAAGGTCCTCAGACACAAAATTCAAAAACAGACAGTTCACCCAAAATTTTAGACACAGTGTTCGTTTCCGAAATTTCTTCCTATGAAATTCTCAAAATAATCGGTAAACTAAAAAATAAATATTCGTCCGGTTTAGATGAATTCCCGGATTCTTTGTTAAAGACTTGTGCGTATGCCATTATACACCCGTTAACTCACATATTTAATGCATCTTTATGCACTGGAACGTTTCCAGATATTTTCAAAACAGCTAAAATTAATCCGCTCTTCAAAAAAGGCAACAAAAATGAAATTCAAAATTATCGGCCCATTTCTCTTCTGTCAGTTTTTTCAAAAACATTAGAGAGACTTTTTTACGTACAAATGGAAACATTTCTCACCAAAGACGACGCGCTTTCAGATTGCTAACATGGATTTAGAAAATCAAAATCAACGGAAACAGCTATATTTTCTTTTCTTAAAGATGTCGCCTCAACATTGGATCAAAACGAGGCAACTATTGGATTATTTTTAGATCTCTCAAAAGCTTTTGACGTCATTGATCATGACATTTTACTTTCAAAATTACCTTCATATGGAATCCGTGGTATTGCTCTAGATTGGTTATGTTCGTACCTTAAACAACGATCTCAGAGGTTGAAATACCTTACTGGAATGATGGTACATTACGTACGCACCTTTCCTTGCCCATTGCATGTGGAGTTCCTCAAGGATCGATTTTAGGCCCTATTCTGTTCCTAATTTACGTAAACGATATGCCCTCGACGATTCGAAACGGAAGAACGGTTCTCTTTGCGGATGATACGAACATCCTTTGCAATAAAGAAACAGTAAATAGTACAATATCAGATGTTTCAAATTGGTTCCAAAATATCAAATTAATAGTAAACGAAAAGAAAATGGTTTTGATGCAGTTTTCCATTTCAAATAAACAATTCTGTGCTCCATTGAAAATGAACAGTGTACCATTGACTGATGTTAAGGCAACAAAATGTTTAGGTCTCTCAATTCAGTCAAACCTTAAATGGAACGTCCATTTAAATGAATTGAACACAAAATTAAGTTCATTATGCTACGCGTTCAGAATTCTTGCAAATTCAGTCAGCCTTCATACTGTTCGTTGTGTATATTTCGCGAATGTTCATTCCTGCCTGAGATATGGCATAATATTCTGGGAAATACATCTTATAGCTCCCAGACTTTTAGATTACAAAACTAATTGTACGAATAATAACCAAATCCCACCCACGTGATTCATGTAAGCCTCTCTTCATTAATCTAGGAATTTTACCATTACCGTGTCTTTTATTTACGAATCGGTGGTTATTGTCAAAAATGACTTGCTTAAGGGCGCGAATATATTTTCAGAAAATGCCGAAGTCTATTACTATAACACTCGACGTAGAAATCATATTCATCAGGTGACAGTATCAACAGCTTATTACAAAAATTCACATACAATACATGTACATTATTTTACAACACTTTGCCAGATGACATTAAACGATTAAATTCAATAGAAAAGTTTAAATCCCAAGTGAAATCGTTTCTGCTGCCAAACTGTTTCTATACAATTAGAGACTATACTGAGCATCACAAGAAAAGTAACATTAATTTTAACAATGATACATAATGCATTATTTACCATTTGGACTGTATAAATGAGTATAAACAACCTGTAACAACTATTGTACTACAGCTTCCGGGTCAATGACCTTCATCTGGATCAGGTTTTCGTCCAGGTTCCTGATCCATTGAGCAAATTCTGAGATGGTCCCTTGTTTTGCTTCTGGACATAAATGTAACTTCATTTTCTATGCACGTCTTCTAGAATTCTGTGGGAAATACAATTATTCAAATTATCGTTTCCATGTTGTCGCACCAGGAAGTATTATTCTGAAGGACAACATGGATAAGAGCCAAAATTTATTGCCTTTTTATCCTTGAAAATAGATTTTATTACATGGGAGTTTTTTTTCTTTTTTTTCCTTTCAAAATTCAAAATTTAAGTACTATATGACTTAGTGTATGGATCACAGAATTTTGAAAATGTGCACACAATTCACTTTTCCCCATAGCACGTCATACGCAGTTTTAACTGTTTTTTGACGTAAAATAAATAAATAAATAAATAAATAAATAAATAAATAAATAAATAAATAAATAAATAAATAAATAAATAAATAAATAAATAAGTAAATAAATAAATAAATAAACAAACAAACAAACAAACATACAAACATACAAACAAACAAACAAACAAACAAACAAACAAACAAACAAACAAACAAACTTGAATTTTCAGGCTCGGATCTTCTGAGAAACAAGTGACTAGATCGCTGGGAGACGAGTGAACGGAACAACACTTCAACATCTGTTATGATCGTAGTATATACGCAATTTACGTTTTCATTTGTTACAAGTTGCAGTTCGTGTTACCAATATAATTTCTGTTGCTAGAACTCTCATCAGCCACTGGTGCCACTGCGGAGAGACTTTCCTGACGCAATATATAATAAACGAGTATTTCTCTTTACTAAAGTGTTTTAATACGTAAGTCTATTTCGTAAGTAGTTAATTACGTAAGTAAGACGAGAGAGTAGAAGTAGTGACCTGGAAGTAAAATTAAATAGAAACCAACATTTTGTGATACAAGAGCGCCAAAACAGAAAAATAAAATCACAGAACATAATAATTAAACAATATATAACAAAAGGCTTAACTATTTTTCTATACAGAGGTGAATGCTAGACACTAAGTAAAGACTAAATGATATGAATAGAATCTACAAAAATTAAATTTCTTGTAAATATAACTGGATACTCTTCTCAACCACATTAAAAATTAGACGAGAATTAGACACTTAAAGTGTAAGTGAAATTATTAAATGGTATATAGTAAAATGAAAAATAATATTACGATTGTCAGAAGAAAGAATAACCAAAATGGCTCTGAAAAATAAGCCAAGGGGGAGAAGAAACAGGGAGGACCCCTAAGAAGATGGAGTGAGCAATTCTACGAGCCAGAACAGGCTGAAAAGTCTAATCTTTGCAGCTGATGATGATGATGATTTAAAAGAATTCCATATGACGTAACAATCTACTAAGTTCATGTCTGCAAAATCCACGTATAATATCGACATATAGTTTAAGGGTCAAGTAAAATCTTTTTGCTGCATCTGCTTTTTTTGCTGTTTCTACGCAATTAGAGATAATACTCAGGATTAAAAATAAATAATATTGTTTATAAGAATGATAAATGCCGTATTATTTACCGTTTGTACTGTATAATTCCAAAATACTAAATATGCCTGAAATAGGTATTGTACCTCAGATTCTGGGTCAATAACCATCATCTCGATTAAGTTTTTCTCCAGTTTCCTTGATCTTTTAAGCAAATACTGAGGTGGCTTCTTGTTTTTGCTTCTGGGTAAATGTAGCTTCAATATTTGTAAGCACGGTTTGTTGAGTTCTCCTTTTGCAAGCTGTAATCGTAGAGGCGGGGTTTTTATTTTGTTGGCAGAACTACAAAATCAAATCTGTAGTTTGTTTACCGATGCATATATTTTACTTAAACTCTCATTTTTCTCCAAATCCACGTACATTTTTTTGTCGAAAATAAATCATATTAAATCAAATCAAAGTAATGGTGCAGACTTGCTAATTAACAGTATTGCTATAACAGAACAGTATTGCTATTAACAGAATTGCTATAACAAATCTGTGTCCGGAAATGCGGCAAGAATGGGAGAGAAGGCTCTTAATTAATAGGCTAAAGAAAATTAACTTCGCTACGAATTTGATGACTATTTACAATATGACCCTGCAAACCGCGCACCAGATAGTCGCTGTAGAACGCGCGCAGCATTTGCAAACGTACATTAGAACTCTTGATGACATTAAATAATTAAAATCGAAACGTAGTGTAAGTGCCAATAATAATAATAATAATAATAATAATAATAATAATAATAATAATAATTATTATTATTATTATTATTATTATTATTATTATTATTATTGCTTGGTACACTCAATTCTAGAGCACTTATTGCTTGAAGGCTTGAAACCTGAAAATTAAACAAATACCATCTTAATAAAGTTCATACAAATATTTATAAAGTATTGTTAAGAATTAATTCGTTACAATATTTGTAACAATGACAACGAACGTTCTATTATCAACGTAACCTTGTGCTAGCATCGAATGTTTGGAGTAATCCTCATTTAGGCAAGTCAGCCATCGTCAGTCGTTATCAGTCTTTGACTTTCACCTCTTCGGCCAGGGGCTCGGCGCCGTTAGACCTCGGAGGTCAGTCGGTCACCCAATCAGGATCCCGCAATAGCTTTAACTCCGTGTCTTCACGGGGCGAAATTAAGGAATTCCGCTAGCGGCGCCGCTAGCAACGCCTACAATTAAATTAATAATTATTGAAAATAATTAATAAACAAGTGATAAAAGTATTTCGGATTCCTAATATTACAATTTTGGCGATTCTTCTTTCTTAAACTTGAGTTCTTAGGAGGATGAATGAGGAGAGAAAGAAATACTGTCCAAGGACTGAATAAGTGCCTTTTCCTTCCAACTAAAATAGCCGCTTGCCCCCACCCCGAAGCCTGAGGGCACACAACTACAAGAGAGTTGCTAAAAGTGAAAGGAACGCCAAAGTTATGTCACGTGGTTGCCAATAGTCAAAAAAAGACAAATGCTCTCAGATACGGTTGCGAGGTAAAATAAAGGTCCTGTATAACGTTAGTTATGTGATTGTTTATCTCCTACACTCCCTGAATTTGGGGTAAAAGGCATCACACCTGACCGCTACTGTGAAGAAACGATTCAATTGTTGACATGGAACAATGTATGTTTTTGAAGTTTTTTAAAGTCTTAATAAGTGAACATATTTTTACTTTAAACAGATATTGTGTTTGGTAACGTGTTTTCATTAAAAATGAAATAAATCACATAGTTTAATGATTGTCAATAATTGAAATCAAACTAACAACCCACTCCTTACCTTCCTAGAAGTAATGAACACTAGGAGGACGGAACCCAATATTTTGACAGGTGACCTACCTTTTAAGAAGAAATAAAAGAGGTCATCTTCGTCAACATATTAGCTTTATTAAGATAGCCGGCTTTCGACGGCTTTGCCGTCATCGTCAGTCTACAATATACAGAAAGATACAACAAAATTATAAATAAATACACAATAAGATAGAAAATTAAATTACAATTAATGAATACATCTGAAATATTTAGTTACAGGTAGCAGATAAAATTTCCAAAAGGGGGGGGGAATGCAACGGGAGAATTAGTAGCAGTTCAAATTAAACAAAAAATCAATACAGAAAGACACATTGTATGATTGCAAAAGTTAAGGAACATATAGCAGATAAAATTGCAAAAATGAATTGCGACGGGGGGATTAATACCGATACAAGCAGTTCAAATTTCAGATTATAAATATATGTGAAGAAACATACATTCTCATATTCAAAAGAAAGAAAAACAAAATTGATATATATATATATATATATATATATATATATATATATATATATATAAGAAATGGGGATAGTAATAATAATTAATATCAATGTTATTACAAAGATGGGCAAACTCAAACTCTAACCTCAAACAGCTACTTTCACCTCCAACACCACCCCACTCATGGCGAAATCAGGAGCTTATGAACTACACTGCCACAATTGCGAGACTAAATACATCGGACAAACAGGTAAAAGCTTTAATACCAGAATTAAAGAACATTTACATGTATGGAAGCACAATACAAACAAATCGCACTTTGCTACACATCTTATAAACTCAGGCCACACTTTCCACCCCGACTGAAACATTAAAATACTTGAAATAGAAAATAAATTCTGGAACAGAAGTGCTTTAGAAATATTTCACATATTTCAAGCCAAACAGAAATCTGAGGCCCTTCTCAATGAACAAACTAATTTCCCTCTGTCACCTCTACTAATAATTTTACACACCCCGACCTCCCTAACTGACTCCCCCGCCTCCTAAGACATTTCCAAGAGAACACTGAACAGACCTCCTCCGACCCACCCACCCCCGCCGGATCTCCGGAAAGGAATAAAAACCACGTGTCACGTTTGCTCTGGACACAGTCGTCCGACTTTGCCGACAGCAGCGAGGTAAGCAAAGCGGCTCAACTTACTATTCAATTATTTCCCACCTTTGTAATAACATTGATATTAATTATTATTAATATCCCCATTTCTTATATCTATCTATCTATCTATCTATCTATCTATCTATATATATATATATATATATATATATATATATATATATATATATATATATATATATATGTTATATATATATATATATATATATATATATATATATATATATATATATATATAAATTTTGTTTTTCTTTCTTTTGAATATGAGAATGTATATTTCTTCACATATATTTATAATCTGAAATTTGAACTGCTTGTATCAGTATTAATTCCTCCCCGGCGCAGATCATTTTGCAATTTTATCTACTATATGCTCCTTAACTTTTGCAATCATACAATGTGTCTTTCTGTATTGATTTTTGTTTAATTTGAACTGCTACTAATCCTCCCGTTGCATTCCCCCCCCCTTTTTTGGAAATTTTATCTGCTATCTGTAACTAAATATTTTAGATGTATCCATTCATTGTAATTTAATTTTCTATCTTATTGTGTATTTATTTATAATTTTGTTGTATCTTTCTGTATTTTGTAGAGTGACAATGACGCAAATTTTGAAATAATTGAAGGCGTTATCATTGTCACAATAGTTGACAACGCCTTCACTCACATTTTGACCGACAACGCCTTCAATCATTTCAATTATGTAAATGTCAACTACACCTCACTACTGAATCAATGACGGCAAAGCCGTCGAAAGCCAACTATCTTAATAAAGCTAATATGTTGACGAAGATTACCTCTTTTATTTCTTCTTATAAGAACGTCAACAACACCAAATCAAATTCCACGACCTACCTTTTATCTAAAATTCTTAACAATATAGAATGTGGTTTGAAAATTCAGCGCTTTGTGGCTTTTAATATTTAATCATATTCTACACATTTAAATAAAAATAGCCATGTACAATGAACTTCGATATTTACAAATACTACTAAAAGGACAAAGACCCGTCATTTTGATGAGCATTTGGCACCCTCTCAGGAAAAAGTAAATAAAAACTTCGTGATTTCTAGTGCACTGTATCAAACTGTAATTATTGATGAAAATACTCCAAGAAACTTCCAGAGTCTGTACAATTTTATAATGAAAATATGTGGCATTGACCGACTTGATCAAATGACGCGCTTGTATACGGCGAAATTCGGGTGTAAATGCACGTATTTTTCAATGTTCTGGATACGGCGGTGATCAATGCATGTGTATTTTACAGGGAGGTAACGGTTGAGAAAATGTCTTGCCGAGATTGTATCTTCAAGTTATCAAAAGAACTAGCCCCTGTCTACGTAACAAAGAGAAAGCAAAATCCTCCTCGAGCAATCAGGACTCTTCAGAGTAGTGACATTCGCAGGACCTTTTGGATTGGAAGATGTAGAGGCAAGAACAAGTACAGGAACATCTGCTTGCACTGCAATAAACATGATGATCGTGTGCTGGAAACCTTTTATTATTGTGCACGGTGCTTTGAAGTTTCTGGGGGAGTTGATTTTTTTTTATTTGTTGCGCCTTCGTCATGACGCAACGCGTCTCATAACCCTATTAGGGAGTTGAGAGCTTTAGAGTAATCCTCCGTTATTTATATTTTTAAAGTCAATGTTTTTGGGAGTTATCCTCCATTGCGTAGTCCGTTAGTCGTCAAGAGGACCGCCAGGGAGCATCTCCGCGTACGCGCCTCTCTCTTGCGCGCTCCAGCATCATTGCCTAGCGGCCAGAATTTGGAAGGAACTAGAATAGGGGTAGGGTTTAGGACACTTCACAGGGGCTGGATTAACCCTTGTAAAGCAGCTGAACTAGTTTTCTTGAAACAAATTTCACATGAGGTTGTCCGGGAATCGACCTCCTTGGTAAAAGGCGAGCGACTTCACTCTTGCGCCACGAGACAGCTCTATTAATTCAGTTGATTCAGCTGATTAATTCAAATTTACCGAATATCAAGAACTTCACAAGATAAAATTAAAGCCTTATAGTTATGGTAAATATTAATGTTATCCATTGTTACATGAGTCTTGTTTCACATGTAAGTAAAATTTTAGTACAACAATAAAATTCTTTAACAATACAGAAGTTGAAATTTAAATCCGAAAGATTGCATTGATGATTACGCTAAAAAACGCATACCCATCAAAATGACATGTTCGTCCTACTAGTAGAGAGGAAATATCTGTCTTTCTAATGTTGAACTCTCAACACAGAAATTAAAAATCACATCATTAGAAAACAAGAATATGCTCATTTCAAACTTTATGAATAAAATCTTGATAGTGGATATATGAAGAATGTCTCAAATTTTACTTTTAAAAATGTAAATATTGTTTATTATGAATTTTAGTGTAGCAATAAAGTTTTATTCACTTTGTTTATATTACTTATTTAAAAAGCATTTGTGATCTGTGAAACTATTTGGTTTGGCCAGGCCTGATATAAGTGAAACTGTTGTCAAGAGACGGAAGGCGACGAAACAGAGCTTTTTTCCGCTATCAAGAATCAGCTGAGGTAGCTTATGGTATCAACCAGTAGCCTCTAGCCAGGAAGTCCTAAAGTTCGGGTCCCAACGGTGGCAGGATTTTCGACACTAGCTAGATGGCTATGTCGACTGATAATTTCGTGTTTCCGAATGCGTCAACTGCTATGGACATTAGTCCCAGAAGTGTAGTTAATTTTTTATAGCGAGAGGTGGCGGTGATCTTCTATGAAATGATCCGGCACCGACGTACACGTCGGCTTGAGGGGTTTTCCCCAACCAGGTACCTCCCAATATCGGGGCACCACCCCATATCCATGGTTTTCAGTGGTTTCTCTAATCAACATCAGGCGAATGCCGGAGCAGTTCCCCAATAATTGGGCCACGTACTGCGCGCGATTTTTCTTTCCTCTTCCTTGTCCTAACCTCACCCGTTACCTACACTTACATGCACTACACTACTACATATCGGGAAGCAGGCGGCAGCTTCGAGCTTGTCCCGGCTGTGGCGGTTCCCCGCTAGTGGAAGATTTCTGGGTGGGGAAAATATTGCCAGCCGACTTGTAGGTCGGCGCTAGATCCTACCATTCAGCGGGGAAGAACACCGCCACCTCCCGTGACAAAACATGCACTACACTTACAGGACTAATGGACATAGTCTTTGACGAGTTCAGAAACACTAAATAATCGATTTCAACAAATTTCAAAATATAAATATTGTCATTACTACGTATACGGCAAAGTAATGTACTACGTATAGGAAGGACGGAAAATACTTATTTATGTATCAAGGCCGAAATATGAATGATTTTGAATGAGGTGTTTACCAACCCAGGCGGAACTGAGGCTAGTAAACTAATCGAGTCTAACATCATTCAATTTCGGCCGAGGTGCATACAACAATTTTATGTTTACTGGCCTCCCAATTTTAAGTTTGAATTTTTAGAGAGATCTCGTTTATACCATGCGGTTTCATCGTACAGATGCAGATGTTCTTCTACATTATCGCCTCTAAAGTTGTCAGTACTGTCACAATTGTTATAGCGTGTAGAATTTGCGGTAGGTTTTGGCGATTTGTTTCGTAAGTATGGAGTGCGATATTCCATATATTATAATTGAGGAAGCTGAAGGTGCTACTGAGAGTTTACTTCCTATAATAATATGTATAGGTGTATAGCGCAGTGCTGTATAACGCAGTTTGAACTTTTTTAGACGTAAAATAAATAAATAAATAGACCTAACCTTGAAATCAGTCTGCACTGAGTCAAGGTCATTTGCGTTCAAGCATTCGAGCAGTAAACGTTCAAGTACATATCTGTGGAAAATGACCTTGTCTTGGTAATCTCTAGATAGGAGAAAAGGCAACACTCGCAGGCATGGTAACAATAAATAAAAGAGTCTGAATGGTCATGAAATTAAGAGATTGTTTGTTTTTTTTGTTCTGGATCTCTAGATTTTTTTGTCGTAGATGCCTAAGGTTTTAGTAACCCTCCCTGCGTCCCAGGGAGGAGGCGGACCAGTTCCCAAACTCACCAAACACCGAACTGGCTCACTGTGAATGATGAATAAAAACACCGATGAATAAAAAATAAAGAAGCTTCTGCCGATCCGGTGGCCGAGATCGCTCAGGCAGTAGTGTCGTAACGGTCTCGGACCGAAGGATCGCGGGTTCGAGTCCCGCCTGGGCCATGGTTGTATTTGTGTTCGTCCTTTCCAATCATCATCACCAGATTATTTCATCTCCACAGTTACCTTAATTTTAACTCCAATAGTGGTCGCTAATGACCTACATGTTGATTCAACCTTATATAACAAAAAGAAAGCCTCTATAGTGATCTGACATAATCATCGTAATCGGAGGATAGATAACCCAGATTACTTTAGGTCCTATGAGAGGTGCCGTCGCAGCCACTGTGCATGCCCGACCGCGGGCCCCGGCAGGCCGGCCGCAGCAGCAGCTCGCAACCATGGTCGCGGCGGCGGTCTCCAGCTGGCCCAGGGCGCTGCGCCCCGCGGTCTCCGCCGCTGCCTCCGCCTCCGCCGCCGGCACACGCGCGTCCCGCTGCCACCTCACCGCCCCTGCGCTCCCCGCGCTGCTCCTCAACAGGTACTTCCCTTTGTTGCCGCTGACGTTGCGTCTGTTGTTGGCAGTGTTTGTGGGACGGTTTCCGTCATTGGAAAGTTGGAACTACAATTCTTGGCCAAATTATTAGACGCTCCATAACTTTTCAATAAATTCAAGGTTTTCGGGAATGAATTTTATTCTCACATTTAAAACAAATTACATTTGTTATCCCCGCCCGTTCTTACAATAGTTTACAAACTACTGCACTGATTTGTTTTATTTTTCTTTGCGATCAGATAATCAATTCTCCTTGGGATAACATTAAAGGTTCTTGTTGTATGTGTATCGTGCACCTGCGTACTATTGTGCCAGACTCGGCTCACCTTTAAGTGATTCTTCAATATTAATCTCTGCAACTTCTCTACCCAAGAGTTTTCAGACATTTTAAGTTGGATTTATTTCCTGTTTCCTAATTAAAGAAATAATGCCGTGGGAAATTAGTTTAACATTAAAGACCGAATAGTAACAATGCCACTTGACTGATATATTTTCTACCAGTTCAGAGATATTTCAGTATCGTCAAAATTCGAGATCCGTGTAATAACTTGGTCAATGACTATAACAATTCATTATTTCAGTTCATCTACCACCCGAAGAGGAAAGAAAGACCGTGCGCGATTGATGGACCATTTGTTTGGGGACTGCTCAGGCATTCGCCTGATATTAAATGGAGAAACCACGGAATACTACCAATCAGACCAGCCGGACGCTAGAACTCTTTTCCAAATAGCGACTGAATTCGACCAGCGATCTAGCTAGTACCGAAAATCCTGCCACCGTTGGAACTCAAACCTAGGACCACCCAGTCAGAGGCACTGCCGTGACATCAGTTTGTGCCCCACCTCTGCCGGTTCTCTCCGATCTGTACTGGGGGAATGTCGGAGTAGTACTTTAACAAACGGGCTACTGTTCGCGCGTTATCTCTTCTTCATCGCTTATCTTTCGCCTTAAACACGCACTCTCTTTCATGCACTACACTACCAGACATCTCGGAAGACCAGTCGGAGTGTAGAGTTTGTTCCGACTGATCATGATATATTTGGAGGAAGGACGCCCCTGAACCCTACATATAGCTAGTTCCACGCCGCCTTTCACATACTAGCGGGAGAGGAACACCGGCTTCGGATTTATTGTTAATTGATTTATTGATTTTCCGACAGTTTTCACGTCAAATGTCATTAGTCCCGTTTGTGTACACATGTTTTATCCCGGGAGGTGGCGGTGCTCCTACGACGCTCAATCGTGAGATCCGGCGCTGACCTGTTTGCGGGAGCACTTTTGCCTATCGTTTTCGGCTACCCCTTTTATGCACATACCAAGTTAATATAGTTTTCGTCTACAGGTAGAAAGTATACAATTGCGTTGCATTGCATTGCATTCCGATCCCTAATTATAATACTATTTTCATCATCAAAAGTATTTTTCAGGCTGGGATTCTAACCCAGGTTGTTAGGTGTAGTATGTCATTCATATTATTCACTACCCCACCAGCCTCGCAGAATAGCGCGACCTTCCTGACGCTTTAAAAACGAAGTTGCACATTTGCATTCGCAATGTTCAGAAATTCAAATATTATCATTATTATAATTACAAGATCCAGTTTTAAAGTATAGGTTCTATTAAGAAAAAATCTTTGTTTTCAATGCCGTAGTTGCAGGAAATCGTCGAAAACAATTTAAACTTTTCCAATTTTCAAAAATCAAAGGTCAAAGAAAATGGGACCTGCGCCATTTTTAAGAGCGCGCAATTCTTTATTCAAGAAAAAATTTGGAGATGTTTTTGGGAAAACCTTGCTTTTAAAATTGCTTAAACGTCACGTAAAATTACGCGAAAACTACTCATCTGCCACTGCATCACTACAATACTTCCTCTTTACTACATAAGTACCTAGCAGGCGAGAAAGTAAAAATGTATGTAATGTATGAGAGATAAATATAATATATGATGATATGAGATACCTGGTTACGAAAATCCCGCTAGCAAAGGTATGTTGGCACCGGATCTCGCCATCCTGCGGGAAGATTATCGCTATCTCACGTGATGAAACATGTACCACACTTACGGGATAATGAATATAGTAGTTGAGGCGCCCGGAATTACTACTAATCAATTAATCAGCGTCACTCCTGTGAGGATCACACGCAATCGTCCACTGCCATCAATACAGGTCGAAGAGTCTTGACTCTTTGGCCAATACAGAAGTTGTTTGCATCAAGTGAAAAAATATGTGTAATAATTTTATTGCTTTTCTAGTTAATGAATTGTTAGTATTTTTTCATAATTGAACGCTTGTTTCGTGTTTCTTTCTTGGCAACATGTTCTCAAGGACGTAGAGCTTTCAGCACTGTCATTATGTTATGTCTTCAGGACATTCTTAGAAAGACAAAAAACTGCACGCAAATTGGCGTATTCCATCTGACAAATATTTATTCTTATTGTTCTTCTGAGAAATACTATTTTTTTTTTGAGTTGTTCGAGCTTGTATTAAAATTGATAGTGCAAATAATAATAATAATAATAATAATAATAATAATAAATCAAACATAATTATTGCTAGTTCCAATCGTCAATTCTCGTTGTTATTTTGAACTAGACCTTGAGGAGATTTTGATATTATTATTTATTAATATTATTGTGTCTCCTCTGGTGGCTCATGGACAGAGTGACAGATTTCCATGGTGCGATCTCGAGTTCGATTCTTTTTCGGTGCAAAAATAGAGCTGTAGCTTTCCATTACAATTGCCTCATCTGTGTTACGAAATAATAGGTCAGGCAGGCCATGTATGTTGGATACGGTGAAGGGAATATGTCATACTCGCCACATTCTCCCCCCTCCAGGCGTTGATAATAAATAAAAACAGAGCCCAGGCCTGGGAACAACACTAGCTGGCAAATATCGGATTAATTCGACCTTAAAATGCCAAAATATATTATTATTATTATTATTATTATTATTATTATTATTATTACTACAACTACTTATTCTCGTAAAAATGGATATTCTTTAAGTTAAATGATAGGATAATTTGGATCGAAACGATAACTAATAGGTTGTTAACAAGAATGTTATGAATTAATCATAAATTACAGGAATAATAAATCCGGAAGGAGTAATGCGAATTGGGAAATCAAGGTATTTAAAGGACTTAAGAAGTGAAAGAAGCAAATGTAAAATAGGGGAGTGTGGTGAGAAGGAGGTTGCTGGGGAGCATGCGTTTGAGAACGCAGTAGGGGCCGTGTGGAAGGAGAAGATAAGAGAGGGTAGAGAGATTTTGAGAAATTTGAAGTGCAATGATGGAAGAGAAGAGGCTTGGATAGCGAGATTGAGAGAGATGGAATGCTGTAAATAGTAAATGTTAAAGTATAGTGATTAAACAAGGGAAGGTCAAGAGGTGTATTGTGTACATTCAAGATTTGTCCGGAATGTATTGGGAATAATTAAAAAAAAAAATAAAAAAAGAAGAAATATTGATTCTTTTACGATTTTTGGAAATAATTTCCTCCTGCATCAAGCAGCGTTTCCAGCATACCTACCATGCTCTTCAGGCTTTCTGGAATGCGGAAACTGAAATAGCGTTCATGGCCTCGGTCACGGCGGATTGGGCCCTTTCCACAGACAGGAAACTAGTTCCCGTTCAGAACAGGCCTGAAGGCTGGATTTCAATTTGGGGAACAGAAAGAAGTGTGGTGAGGTCCAGTGTGAGCGGTTCCCTGGGGGGGGGGGTGCCTCTCTGTGCTTAACCAAAAAACCTCGCCCATGAGCAGCGACGTGCGGCTGGGTACGGTGTGGTGGAGAATCCAGGTTTTGGCTATCTCCTTTCAACGCAATTGTCTGCTTTTCGCAGTCGTTCAAGCACTTGCACGTAAAATGTCGCGTTCATTGTTTCTCTGTCAGTTACAAACCCGGCGTAAACCGCTAGGGCTTGTTAATGGATGGTCTTTGCGTTCTTCGCTTTAATTGGTTCTTTGCTCTCACAAAGCATCTTGATACAGAAAAAATGCTTGATTTTCGTATGAATTCCTCCCTGTATTTTTATTCCTAAACGGTTTAATATCTCCACCCGGACTTTTGAGATTCGCACACAATGTCACTGCATAACGTTGCTGTAACGTACGCTGCATTGTGAATCCATGACGCGCTTCCAAACATGGTGTGCATGAAACGCGATCTTGACTCTCGCATGGCTGAGAGCCGTGTTACATTCATTGCTCTAGGCCCACACCTTCCATCCCTCCAAAAACCACGAATCTCTAACTCTTCTGATTCGCTAGAAAAATATATTCCCGATACTTTCCGACCAAGCATGTAGATGGTTTAAATTTGTACAACGTTTTAAGAGTATTTTGCAATGACTCAATGACTTGAGTTGTAATAGTTCAAACTGAAATTGTACTGTTAATTATAAACAAATAAAATCTAATTCCAATGGTTTGTATGGAACATTTTTTGTGTTGCACAATTTGTCTTTGTATTTAAACTATTTTACTACTGTGTGTGTGTGTGTATATATATATATATATATATATATATATATATATATCGTATTAAATAATAGTTCGACCCGTGAGAATATTCCGAACTTTGTAATTTAAAAGGAATTAAATCTGAAAATTGCTCCATAGTGAAACATGATTTTAAACGGCTAACCCCTGAACTGTGTATAGTGGGCCCGGTACTATGCGAGAGAAACCATTGTAATACTGCTATTATAAACGACCGTTCATAAAAGGGCATTTTATAGCATAAATGTTTACTATCAGCATTTTAGGGCGCGATTGATTGCGCCATCATACATGTCATAGTTGCGTCACAACTCACCTTTCAAATTGCATGAACGCTGTGGAATTGCATGAACTGTTCACAGAGTGATCAAACAACTTGAGTAATTCAACAGATTTTATGTACGCCGATATCTTAAATATACGCTGATTTATTAATCAGTTAACCAGAAAATTATATTATTATTGTTGCATGTTAATATTAATGGAGCCGTTTGTGAGGTGTTTTTTGAAGAATAAAGAAGGAGCGTAAATTTGATGTACTTGCTACGGAATTTTCGACATTTGACACAAGTCTTGGGCCATATTAATCTTATTCTGAATGGATTGTGGAATTGAGGGTTGTAATATCAGCGCCACTGTCCACTAATATCATATCCATGATCTCCTGAATGAATGTCCAGAATATTTTTCGTGATTTTGAAATTGGTTTTTGGCAATAAGTATAGGAATTTTTCCAAGAATGTTAATCCCAACAGGTTTACAACTGCATTTACCTTTATTTTAAAACAAGAAAACTTTATTGTGTTTGAATTTACAAGCTCTTAAGGTAACTTTTTGTACAAATCTCATAAAGAAAAATCCTTCATCGAAAACAACGGTAAATATTCTCCCTTTGTTAGTTTAGTTTTCCTAATTTTTACAACCAATACAGAAACCCTCTTCAGAGACATCAGTGCTCATGTTATGCAATTCCCCACGTTTACGAGCATCAAATATGCCGAAATTTGCATCAACCTAAAAAATGAGCAAAAGCTGCGTTGCAACACTTAATAAATACCTCAACTAAATTTGCGTATCACCAAGCGATACTTCTCATCAGCCGCTTCTTCCAATTTTTTTCACATCATTTTAAAAAAAGACCACAGATATTTCTGCTTTATAATAGATATTAGCTTCTTTCATATATAACTGACCTATATTATAGGCAGAAATGTCGATACCACCTTTAATATTTAGGATTTTTTTTTTTTTGCGTCTACATCTTGACGCAACGCGTCTCCAAGGGGCGTTGAGCGCTTTACACTTGGGAGTAATCCTCCATTAATGTGCTTCTTTACTTTTTAATAACTGTCAAATCTCGTCACGTCGGTCAGTCCGTGCCTTTTATCCCTTCGGCCAGGGGCTCGACGCCGTTAGATCCCCGGGTTCCTGGCCGGTCACCCAACCACGAACCCGCGAGTCTCGAATGCGCTTAACCTTCGTGACTGCACGGAGCGTAGTAAACGCATTCGGCTAGCGCCGCCCATTGTGTTTATTTTTGAGTGAGTGCACCATAAATTTACAACACACTGCTGACTTTAACATAATAAAAATTAGAAAATTAGAACATCTATAAAACACGACTAGATATATCAAAGAAAGTAAGCGTAACTTACCAACCCCGATACTGTATTGTAAAACTGACTCGCATACTTGTATAATATTGATATTCTTTGTTTACATACACTTTTTAAATTTTCTGTATACTTTCTCGTTAAATGCATTTGTCTTAGCCGGTATTAAACTTTCTTCTGCCTTCGATGCTTCTTCAATTTCTTTTGGCAAGGAATTCTTTCACATGCCCTTGAGAATCGATCATCAGGTGTCCAATATGCATGAGGTCATAATGCCAATGTCTACATTGCTAACTGCAAAACTGCTGAAATTAGTTCCAAAAATTAATTTTGCTTCTTTTCCGAATTTATGATGCTGTTTTACAAAAAAATGCCTATGCAGCTAGTTAACAATGTTCCTTTCTTTGCTCTCATAAGAGTTACTCAATTCCAGTCCTCCTTCATTCAGCAATATTTTCTTATTCGTGCAAAAAGGTTCACATTACAAACTAGTGGCATCAACTACTATTTTCCTGTAATTTAATTTTAAACACATTTTGGTTGATTGATTGATTCGTGTTTCCGGGCACGTCAACTGCGTTGGTCGTTAGTCCCGTTAGCGTAGTGCATGTTTTTTCTCCGGATATGTCGGTGATATTCCCCCGCTGGATGGCGAGATTCGGCGCCGACCTACCGTCGGCTAGTGGGGTTTCCCCTTAACCAGGACTCTCCCACCAGCGGGGCACCGCCCCAGCTGGGACAAGCTCTAAGCTCCCGACCGGTCTCCCGGAATATGTCGTAGTGTAGTGCATGTTAGAGCAAGTGTGTGTGTAAGAGGAGAGGATAGGAAAAGGAATAGGAAGGACAGATCGCGCGCGGTCCGTGGCCCGTTTGATAGAGTACTGCTCTGGCATTAGCCTGGTTAAACACATTTTGGATTTCTGGACTTTTCTGAGCAGGAAGTGAGGGTATCCAAAGAAGTACTGCACCGACGGACACACGGACGGACGTTGTTTGTATAAAAGACCCCCAAAAGTGAAAACCTCGACATTGATTTTTTACCGCTTTACACATATATACTCTCCGGCTGTCTGTCCGTCTCTTTCTCTGTTTCTCTCCCTCTCTTTCTTTCTGTGTGTGTTAGCACAAATAGATTGTAAAGAATGGTCGATATAAAGAGTTTAATGAGAAAGAACGATTCAGAACGGAAGGAAACCTTTGTTTCTCATAAAACGAAAGAATGAGAAGCAAAACTTATGTAAAAAGGTGATTCCTTTCAATTACTTCATTTTGACAGATTGTTTCGTCTTCATTTAATTCAATAATTCTTCAGAATTAATTTAATGTACAAAGTTTAGAGACATTTTAGAAAAAAATCATCAGGAAAATTCAGACAAATATTATTGTGCAACAATAAAACGTTCCACGACCTGGGAGTGTTTATTCCGAGAGATTGTTGGGAGGAAAGTAGCGTGAGACCATGGCGCGGGGTTCTGCGTGACCGCCCTGCTGACCAAGTCCTTTTGACAGACAGCTGGGAAGGGCAAATGGAAATGGACATTGTTTATTCCGTACCTACCGGGCCTAAGGTCGTGGCTCACGTAAGACAAAAGCGAGCGACAACCTTTGAGAGAAGGGAGGAAGCTTTAGGTGCTGTAGATGCGTGTAGAATATTCATAATCGTTCAACATATTGTACTTGTAATTCTAGAACTCTCTTTCCTTCCACCTTTTTTTATTATTTATGATAAAAACTATCAAATACTGAGTCTGAAGTTTAATAATAATAATAATAATAATAATAATAATAATAATAATAAAATAATAATAATAATAATAAAAAATCACTAGCGGTTTGCAGCAGCAGGAAAAGCTGCTGAACAAAAACACGAAAATTTTCGTAAAAGTGGCACGTACAGTACTCAAGAACAGCAAAAAGTTAAGAATTTTAGATAAAATTATCTCGTATAACACTGCAATGAATTAAATATTTTAGGAAACAGTCTCCACAAAAACTGCAATAACATAGTATGTTCAAGAGGTCTTTGCATATCACGAATATCAAAATAGTTGCTGTTCCATAAAGCAACACGTAAATACCAAATATTTAATGGGGGGCGACCTCTTTCTCGAGTCTCGCTTTGGCATGACCTCAGCTGTGTAGTAAGCAGCGCCACACTGAAGATGATAATTCAGTCGGTACGCGCAAATGACAATAGGCGGAATAACACAATCAAATAATTACATGTTCAGTTCAAATCGAAATTGTTTCATTGTTTTCAGTTCCCCCCCTCCCAAGTTCCTGGGAAACCATAGGCACCTCTCACATGGCCGGCAGAAGTTATTAGCATAGTTGAGAGGCTTCAGGTGCCCACCCATGTGAAGACAAATCTTCCTCGTTAAATAAATCCACTGCCCTATGTCTGGGTGTCGTGCTGCCCCTGGAGTCACCGTTGCAACAGTCCTCCATTTTCCAGAAAAAATCCGTAGCCGGTGAGTGCGATCGCATTGGTACGCCCAGATGAGGAGCATTCTTTATGATCGCGTTTATTTGCGACTTGAATAAAATAGAGAGTATTGCTACAACTAGTACGCTTACAAAGGGGGTGGCAAAAAAGTCTCTAAATGCGCAGATCTGATTATCAGTAAAACACAGCAATTTCGAAAATTGTACTAGTTAAAATTTATATGCACTCCGTCCTACAGCTACATTATTGAAGATAAAATATTTTTTAATGATATCTGTTCTTTAAGTATAGGTCTATAAATAATGCCATGTACAACTTTTCTGAGTACATGAATAATTTTGGCATAATTTTGAATGAAATTATAAACATGTTTAATAAACACGTAAACAAGAATTTCTCAAACATGACACCTAATTTTTTCATTAAAATGTTGTCTCGATTAGACTAAAGTTTGCTACATAATATGGGTAAAGGTCGGATTTTCATTAAATCTTATAAAACTTCAAAAATGGCAATTTTTTTCGTACTTGCCTCGGTTTCTTTATTGAAGTTTGAGATTTCGTTCTTAAAGCAATCTATTCCTTAACATTATATCTTTAAATTATTTCGTCTATGCGCTTTTAGAATATTAGTATTTCTATAGTATTAGTATATTGGATATATGTAATGTCTTAGAATCTTCGCAAAATTAAGAATTAATTATACCTTTAAAGTCGAGGCTTTTGAGGCGCGGTTAGTAGCATCTGAGGACCTGCTGGTCTAGTGTTTTCACTTTTGAGTTTGAATTCCTGCATAAATAAATATTTATTTTTTCTCTTTAAATTGTCGTTAGAATATAGGACACTACACTGAATTCAATGACAGAAAAACATTCTCATGTAAACGTCAAATAAAAAAAAAAAAAAGGTTTTTAACTTCTCGCAGGAATATGATACTAAGTAACCGATACCAACGATTCGAGAAAGTATGTATTATTGTAGTACCAACAATTTTTAAAATAAAGAATAAAAGAAGTTTCCCGTAATTCTGAGTTATATCGTTTGAGATTTTCAAGTAACGACTGAAGTTTTAATAGGATAGATGTTGCGATATTACATTGTTTCGTAATCGTTAGTACCATTAATACAAGAAAGTATATTTTTTTAACTTTCATGTGAATCTGAAACTAAAAAAGGTCGAGAATCAGTGCTCTAAAAGGAAGCAAAACGGTGTGAACCTACTAAGGAAGCATGTCTGTCAGTCCAATTTTGGGTCGTTAATCTAGGTGCACATGCTCTGACATATTTTGCAGTTGGTAAACACTACTACAAAATCATATGCGAGAGTACAGTAAAGTAGCGTCACTTCTGAATGGTCTGTTTTGAGGTTTGCGGAAAAAGTTTATGTCGTGTGTGTCCCACTATGGGAACGGTTATATGTAGAATCGGCGATTCATTACTAAAAATAAATAAATTGCGAACAAATGTTATAAACTTCATAAATACATTTTCTCAATTACGCTCAGTGTAATAAGTGGCTCTCAGAAAGTGTTTTGTGTTATCCTCATGAAAAGCTCTCAGCACAAGAAATCGGATGTATTCGGACCACGAAAGTGCTATTCATGATACCAAGAAACACAAGATAGAAATTGCAACCACAACAACGAAGCTCTGTTTTGCCTCTCATTCCCGAGAAAATGTAAGAAATATGCTAACGACAGAATAGATGACGTAGTTGGCGGACTGTTGTATGTTAACGTCCAGACTGTTGTATCCAAGTTTGCGGGTTCAAACCTGATCGAATCAATGAATTTTTAAGGGCGAAAAAATCTTTCGTACGCCTTCCTTCGGAGGGAAAGTAAGCCCGGCTGTCCCATGTAGTAGATTTATTGCACGTAGAAGGATCCTCAAGCCTAAAAGAAGCTTCTGAGCTAAATTCAAATCGCCCGTTTCGTCGCCCAAGATAATACCTCCTTTCTCTGCTAGATGGTGAAAGGAACATAGCGGAAATTGCGTGGTCAGACGGAAGAGCGGGCTTGATGGCCCGAGTCTCGCCACGTAAAATAAGACGTTATCTAACTAACTATCTAACTAACTAGATATCATTAAAAGCTTCCTGAACTTATGCATGTGTGTCGTACGTGAATTTTTATGGAAGTTCACTAGGTGTCCATCGCAAAATCATTACATGGCAAGATATGAACTTGAAAGTAGAGAGATACTATAACTTCCGTATTATCAGTTTGATTCCCCCGGTTTATCATGATTTAATAATGGTAAATTACTTACAGATTCAAATAACTTCTGGTTCCAGCTGAATTGCTTCAATAATCTTTCATACAATTTTTGTAATGGATCTTAGAGGAGATAGTATGTTTAAAGTGCGATGCATCGATTCAATATCTGGAAATGTGATATGCTATAATTTTATTATTAACGTATTTTTTGTTTATTTAAGTTTATTAGAATATTAATTACTATAAAAATACAAAATCTATACAAAATCCCAAAAATCCCATTATATGATGCCCCTGGTATTCCATATCAATGCAATGAAATTAATGAACGAATTACGCGATTTCAAACGCACAAAGTATAGAAATATGAGCTGACTCAAGAACTACAGTCATGTAGGTCATAGAGATAAGAGTCTATGATTACTAGGCGTCAACGATATGAAATTGTAGTAGGGTGTCCACATATCATAGATAAGCTTTGACACTTATATAATACCCTTTTCTGAAAAAAAGCAAAACACTCATAGAGATGAAAGCATCCGCTTCCCTCCTCTTAAAACATGTAAAACATGATGAGTGAGCTTTATTTGTCATTTGCTTAACTTCATTGATCAGACTGTATATTGTGAAATCACCATGAATCTAATGTGAGATTTGCTGTGAAGTAAAGCACATTTCTCTAAATCAAAGACACCAAAGACCTATTTTGTCGAGTCCTCTACCCCAGTGTTGAGCAACCTTAAAGAACCCCTCGTGCTACTAATCTTTCAGATCGTTGATGATATCTCGCTCGTAAATATGTTTCTATATTTCTGTCTATTCGTAGGAAAAACTAAATAGGCCATAGAATGTTATTAAGCGCACATACTGTTTCATTTGACATTGCATAAGAGCTCAGAATCGGATATTTTCAAACTAACAGGAACGATATTTTGTTGACGGTTTAGTTTTGCACATTTCCAAACGTAAATAAAATATGGAAGTAAATTATTATCTGTGTTTGACGTTTTAGATATATTTAAGACAAATAATTAAAGACAATAGTTCATAAGTTTATTTTAATAAAATTAACAAATCGGTACCTAATGTAGTTATCGTCTTACAGAATAGTCGCAGCGTACGACCCTTTGCAATGGAAGTCCTCTTCAGCTGAGAAATCAGATCATAAGCTCATAAGGCTCATATATTGTTGACAGTTCGTGATATAAACATTCCACGCAGGTGGGATTCCATTTCACTCTTCACTCAATAGGCGAGTGAAAGTCTAATGAATTTTATTTGGATTTATAAATCCTGTAATAGAATAATTAAAATTATTCCGTCATCCACAAGGTTGCACAAAGGAATACTTTAAATCTGAAAACTAATTTAGTAACGAGGACTTAACTTATGATGCAAAAACTAAAACAAACACGCAAATTCCTTCAAAATTATTGGCGATCTTTTACCTTGTATTTATGAAAGATGTAAAAGTGAACTACGTTCCTTGAAGTGCACTTGTTTCAAGGATTGTTTCATAACTGATCGTTTTTAAGGAAGTAATGGAGATGACATAAGAAAATTTTTGAATGATACAATTGCGCGAGCATTTCTGGCATTTCAGTAGATACGAGTTAGTCGTAGCGAGGCTTTTCACTCAAGCACGCACTTAACATCAATGGCCTGCGAGACTCCAGAATTGTGCTTCCTGTTTGCTATTCTGGAACAAATGGTTCCGTGCCTTTCGTCATTAGGTACGTTTTTTTGAGAATGTAACGTCCTTCGGCAGTAATGCGGTACAACGTGGAGTGTTACGTAAGCCTCACAAACCTACAACGGACACGCACACGCGACGTTCAGGTCAAATCCACAGAACAAAGGAAACCAGCACATGAAGCTCAGTGCTTACGAAATCACTGTGTACAGTGTATCAATGTGTCAGATGTATCAATGTGCTATGTTTATAGGTAATGGTAACACGGGGTACGCACGCACCGTGGTGCCTGGTGCCCCAACAAACAGGGGGTTGCAACTCATTTGAATGATGGGAATGAAATTTCCCAAATTTAGATCATTATTTTATAAATAAACGTTAACAATTCATGTAAATTAATTAAAACTGAGTTTAATAATATTCTATAATCAAACACTACTTACATCATTTTATGCGTAGTATCCCTGTCCTGTATGTTTACCACCCACGTGCATGGTTTTGGCTTTGATTTCCTTTGGGCTCTCGAGTTTTGTATTAGTTCAGCATTGAGACAATTGCCGGTAATAGAATTCACACAAAACAAAAACGATGATTGATGAATGATTTCGGGGACGTCAACTGCTAAGGTCATTAGGTAACCCGTAAGTGTAGTGCATGTTTTCTCCTTGAGAAATGACGGCGATCTTCCCCCGCTGGATGATGAGATCCGGTGCCGACCTACCTGACGGCTAGACGGCTTTTCCCAACCAGGTTATCTCCCACAAACGTTGATAGTTATCGTCCGATCAGTCTATTGCCATCCTTATCAAAGATATTCGAGAAAATTATACTTAAAAAAAATAGTCACCTACACATAACGAAAATAATTCCTAAAGAACAATTTGGATTTACTGAAAAATTGTCTACTCAACACCAGTTGCTAAAAATATCTGAACATACATACACAGCATTCCAGAAAAAAAATAGGCTATTTATAGATATCACTCAGGCGTTTGATCGGACATGGCACCAAGCCTTAATGCACAAGATCAAACAAATTGGCACCCCATACTACATAAAATCAATTATCAATAGCTTTCTCAACAATAGAACTTTTTCAGTGAACGTAAGTAATCATCATTCCAACCCTAGACTAATTACTGCAGGACTCCCCCAAGGCTCACCACTTTCACCCACACTATTCAACTTATACGTTGCAGATCTTCCTAAATTAACGAACATTCACGTAGCCCAATTTGCGGACGATGCAACAATATTTTCTTCTGGCAACTCTATCATTGACATCAAATAGAACACAACTATACCTCAACTTACTCGATAGCTGGGCATCAAAACTTAAAATACAACTGAATCCATCCGAAACATCAGCAAAAATATTTACACTACGACATCTTCCCCACCCTCTAACAATAAATAAAAATAAACTAAACTGGTACCTCCCTAACAAACTTATTAAATATCTCGGATTAAACTTAGATACTAAGCTGAATTGGAAACAGCACATAGACGAAAAAATAAAACAGGCTAAAATAAAACTACTGCAATTAAA
This sequence comes from Teleogryllus oceanicus, assembly GCA_964035755.1. Lineage (NCBI taxonomy): Eukaryota > Metazoa > Arthropoda > Insecta > Orthoptera > Gryllidae > Teleogryllus > Teleogryllus oceanicus. The sequence continues at coordinate 222,592,426 of CAXIVR010000001.1, read as the reverse complement.
ACCTTTAATTCATAGAAACAGTCCATTACCATACCATTCCTCAATTGCAATATACAAAACCATTCTAGGACCGTTACTGCTGTATGCTTGCCCCATCTGGATAAATTCCGCAAAAAACAATCTAAAAAAATTACAAATCATTCAGAACCAATTTCTCAGAATCATAACCAATGCACCATGGTTTGTCACGAAACATCAGCTTCACAAAGAACTCAACATAGAACTCATTGAACATCTCATCACATACTTAGCCACCAAATATTATTATCATGTGCCTCAAATCCCTTCCCTTGCAACCTTTATACTCGCTAAAAACCTGAACCAGACTAGAATAAAAAACAGATATCCCTACAATATATTACTCAAAATCTTCTCCGAATTTGAACCAGAATAGAGGACCCAATAGAGCATCCTTAACCTTATGTTAGATTTAAGTCTTAGAAATAAGTTTTAAATATAAGTTAGTATGTAATTCTATCAAATATATGTAAAGTTTAGACTAAAACTGACCTATGTACAACCAACAAAGTCAATAAAATATTTTTTAAAAAGTCACTTCTCTCACGAACGCGACCGTTTACGACGATCGCGAAATGACTGTCCGCCCCTCTGTGAAAGAACAGCCTCGGAATGAGATACATTCTTCCAGAATGGCGAACTTGACAGTAAGAACTCATCAAATGCACCATGCAATTTTGAATCAACAAACCTATTGCCAATTTTTGCATAGTTACCCCCTGCGGGATGACCTCTCTGTGGAGCACGTCCTCCTGCATTGTAAGAATTTTTAAAGTAGTCACCGAAGACGTGATCTGGCCAAATCACTACGAAGATACTTGACAACGACGAGCTAAGTACAACTTTTTCGAGTCTTTGGGAGACATTGGATATTATTTTAGAATTTGAGAGAAGAGGACTAAGAAACCAAAAAAAGGAAATTAAAATGTTTCTGTGAGAGAGAAAAATCTCTGGCGTTTTTTGATTAAACGGAGGAGGGAAAAAGAGGAACTTGAGTTCTCTAACGAGAAAATTTCGTTCGTTAAGTTAAAACGGGAACTTCAAAAATGGAGAAGAAAATTCGAAGAAGTAAATAAACATTGAAATGAAACAAGACCAACGCGTAAAGATTTTTTAAAGTAATTTAAAACTGCATGAGAGAAATGTAACTCAAGGAGAGTGATAGACCAGAGAGAGAGAGAGAGAGAGAGAGAGAGAGAGAGAGAGAGAGAGAGAGAGAGAGAGAGAGAGAGAAGAGATAAAGAGTATGAAAATACATCATTTTAGGGTTTTAGCTAGTCGGTTGACATAATTTAAAAGAGAAAATAATATGGTTATTAGGAAAATAACATGATTTGTTTCATGGAATCCTGCACAGGAAAATGAAACAATGGCGTATTTGGCAGAGACATTTGCAATGCATGTTAAGGATGCTTTTTTTTAATTTCTCGTATCTACTTCGTGAAAAGAACACGTTGCTGTTAGGAATGTGTCGATTTTTTCGCCAGAAAAACACATTTCGCGAGTCCCTGATTATTCTCGTACCTAGTAATTCTAGAATATGTACTGTAGTCGGAATCCACATTTTTGGATCCACAAGTTCGCCTCATCGGCTGCTTCTCTGCCCGTCCTCCAACCCACCCGTCCACCAATCCGCCCGTCCACCAACCCGCCCGTCCGCCAACTCGTCCGCCGACCCGTCCGCCGACCCGTCCGCCGACCCGTCCGCCCGTCTCCCAACCCGTCCGCTCGGGTAAATAGATTCTCCACCAGAAGTAATATTCTTCAATCGATATCAGTGACGGTGGGATGTCGCGAATTTGAAATGAATATTTTAATTTTGAGGCGTACTTTACATGAAGTCCCAACGTATCGATCTTTTTCAACCGCGAATTAGAAAACTAATGGCTGAAAAAAATTTTCTTGATTTGCTGAACGCTGATAAAAAAATGCAGTCTTTCACAAGTGTCTGTAAAATCTTTTTAGGCAACCATAAGGTACTATCACGATTTTGTACTTGAGCTATTGAGATTATACGATATCAACGTATGAGATTAACGTATCACTTAATCTACATTGAATGTAATTTTTTTGAATGATCATCTAGATATCTTCTCGGAAACCTCGGCGCCGTTAGCAACGATCATGACGAATGGTTCCACCAGGATATTTCTCAAACGAAAAAGCATTGTCAAGGCAATCGGAGTGACACAATCTTGTCCGACTACTGCTGGACCTTACAAAGATACGTTTCTGAGGCAAATTTTAAATTAGATCTGAATTTAGAGGCAAATTATCTTTCAGAAAGAGTGGTTTTTGTTCGTGGTACACATAATATACTGATAAAATGTGTATTTTCAGAATAGTTGCATAGGATGCTTCTTTGAATGAGCCCGCGCTAGGAGAAAAGTTCTTATTGTCGGTGCATATGAAAAGTGGCACGTCTAAAAATGCCTATTCGAGTTATGAGAATATCTATGTTTCAAAAATGGTATACTTTTTTACTAGAAAAAAATAATTCGGTTAGTTCACGAGATAGCCGGTGTATACAGAGATTTGTAATGAGGAAGGATATAAGATTTTAATGCTGAAAGAAAAGCGATGGTTAAATAGGGAATATAAGAGGAATGATTTGGTAATTAGTTAAAATGTAATTTGTAGATGAGAACGTAGAGGATCTAAGAGTAAGGATATACAGTGTGGATGTCATTGTAAATAAGTGTTGAACTATATCATTACGTCAATGTGTTTCTGTTTAGGTAAAGCTAATTCAACACGTATCTAATTGATTATGTTGTCAAATGAAAAGGACTGCCTCTAAAATACTTTGTTTGCGAAATGAACGGCTCCACACGGATTAAAATTTTTTCTCTTTCAAAATGACGATTTTTCTAGATTTATCATTTTTCTTGAGTTCTGACAATGTCAGATTAGCTTTGTGTCAGCAGTAACATTGCGCGGATATACGTTACGTAAAATGTCAGTTAAAGCATTAGCTTGGAGCACCGTGCTCAACTCTCTCATTATTCTTGAAATACATACAACGCATATAGCATTCTTCCCACGCAGCTGTAAATGCAAAGTATGCCCTCTTATGACACCTTGGAAATGTCAGGACACGTTATCTAGCGCCTGATAGCGAGATGACCCGGTAATGTTACGGTTTGCTCTTTCAGTGCACGTGCAGAGCCAGTTAGCTCGCGTCCTTCACATCGCGAAGTATCGTAACCTAGGGGTCAACCAGTCTCAAGTTCAATCACCACGCTTCATCGAGAAGCGTTGCAAACATCCGCAAGTCATCTTCCTTTCTGATATCTTCTCTACATCCACCTCCACGACCACCAGCAACAGAACCACCATCAACCACCAGCACCAACCACCACCACCAACCATCAACCACCAACACCAGCCACCCCCACCCCACCCCACCACCCCACTACCCCCACCACCCCACCACCCCCACCACCCCCATCACCCCCCACCCCCACCCCACCCCCCCCACAACACACACCACCAACCCCTCCCCCCCAACACCCCCCACCACCACCACCACCACCACCACCTTCATTATCACCATCGTCATCATCATTATCTCCACTACAAGACACCACAATTATCACCTCCACTAACACCATTATCAGCTATTTATTAGCATATTTAATGATGAGGTTTTGTGCGTGTATTTCCACGCCTATGATCGAATTCGAAGTTTGGCTCCTAATTTTCACACGTTTTAATGAATGGTATTGTTGTTCTTCTACGCTTCAGAATAGAACTCATTTTTCTTCCAATTGTGGTGTATCAGGCGTTTCTCACAACTTTTAGGGATCGGATCAATGCACGTTTGTATATAAATTTGACACATTTCATTACAATGTGTAAAATCAACATATTTATTATTTGGAGCTTTAAAGTACTTATATGTTATCCCGAGGTATACAATTTCTCATGCGTAGGTAAAGTGCTATTAGTTTATTTTATCTTTCTCTGATATTCGCTTTTTTGTTGCTGCTGTTTTCGGCATATTGTTTACCTGTCACAACTACAGTAGATCCAAGATTACCGAAGTAATTGGGATCGAGACTAAAACGACCATTAAAAACGTAAATGCTCGCTTCATGTAAAGTACCCTCTAAAATCAAAAAAAATCATTTATAACTCACACAGACTCGATTTCGTTCAGATCCGGGAATGTGAATTTTGGAGAAAATCGGCTGAATCGTTTAGGCGCTCGCGTTGATCAGGCAAACGTATAGCCGTCAATCGATTTTTTTGTTATCAAGGACCCACAGAATATTGATTCTAGCTTCACCAAGTGTTAAAAGGTTACATAACTTTCTCTTATTACAAAGTAAGTGTGAGAAAGTATAAAGAGATTACTTTAGTTATGACAAAGCTCGTCCGGCGTGCTAGATTTTTAATCCCAGTAAAAAGGGACGAAATGTCTATTGTCTCAGAATAATGCCATCGCTGAATCCTTATCGACAAGCATTTGTTGACAACTTTTTGTCATTCTTTATCTTTGCATTCTCAATTTCTGTTTGAACATAACATACTATTTACATAACATATTAACTTGAGTGTCTTTCACTTTGGACGTCATAATCCACATTCTTCACAATAGTTCACAAGTGAACTATTGTGAACTTATTTCAAAGAAAATGTTGTACAGTCAATTTAGCGTTATTGGAATATCATGAAGCAGAATATCTTTCTATTCTGGAGAACCAAAACATTCTCGAGAATTATGTTACAATTTTAAACTACATTACTTAAACTACATTACTTAAACGACATTACTTAAACTACATTACTTAAACTACACCACTTAAACTACATCTTGGAGGTTATTTCTCCCAACAATTGATGATATGTGACTTTGGTGGTTATTAAATAAATTTTGACTATTTGGTCGAAGAACAATACAAACTGCATGATATTGCGAGAAGAAGTTTTTGTTGAATTGAAGACTCGCTTTCAGACACAAAAAATTAAAGATCTTGAAATAAATAGATGTGCAAAGTATGTGCCAAAAGATCAAAAGCAACAAAAGTAGCTAAACGAAAATGCAGTTTTAATTATTTGCATGAATGTTTTATCGCTCTAAATTTGTCTATATTCATTTCAGTTAGAAAATTCCGTCATAAATAAAGGAAGTAGTTAAGATTTTACTTCGTTTATAAATATACGGCATTTAAGTATCTACTATTACATTTTAACTTCATCGCAGTCAAAACTTCCATAACGTTTTCTACAGGAAAACTAACGATCATAGTATTCTTAATACCACCCACATATACTTTGTGATGTGAACGAAACGTATAATTTTCTTTGTTTCTGGGACATTTGTAAATATTTGAGTTACTTGTGGGTAGTATTCGCCATTTATGAAGAACCGAGAAACGACGTCTCAAAACCACTAGATACATCTTCCTTAAACACAACTCCGTTGGACACCAATGCATATCCTAACAGTTAAATTTGAAATAAGGCACACAAGCTTTCTGCAGAAGTGGCGTTATCTACCATCCACGTGTCCTCTTGAAACATACCCTGGCTGACGGACCATATGGTCCGTTGAAAACAGTGCCGCGAGCGATTGCACGAGAGGTAGTTTAAGGCGCCGTCAGTGAGCATATAATTGATCTAGATTGACTGCTGTCGCATATCACGCGTCCCTAACACGAATCCATTTACTATGACATGTTGTAGAACAAGCAAAATGGTCAAGCGTTGGCAAGTGTATTCAGGATTACGTTTTCGGCACTAAGCCATCAATCAGATATAACAGTCGAATAAACCTTGGACTTACGCCATTTTCTGAACATAACCAGCACAAATATTGGATTACTCTATTATTTGTTTCGGAATAACGAAGTAGATTCCCTAATGTTACGCTCATATTATCTATTTGGTAATCTGATTATTAAAACCGAAATTCAAATCTTCAAAGATATCGCTAGAATTCAAGATATTGCTAGAATATCATACATTTGAAATTTACAAAAAATATGATTGCCAAAATGAAGAGATTTTGTTGTTCCTTAAGATTCATACCAGTGGTGTTACAAAAGCATATGCTTTCTCGCATTATTTGTAACGCTTATGTTGCAAAATTTCAATATTGATGATAGAGATATTTTTTTAAAAGATATTTTGTAAGTTCCTTGGTGTGAATTGGCTTTAAGGTCTTGTTCCATTCTCTGGCCAGCTGTCATCTATCGTCACCGAAAGTGCATTTCCCCAACTTTTCGGTTACTTAATAGTAGAACCGAAATATGACTTCAAGAATATTAAAGAAGAGTAAAACTTCGTCCAAAATAGAAATTTTGAAGCTGCTTTAAAGAAAATGGCGATTAAGCATTACTGTAAACCGAAATTTGTAGTTCTTTTTCATAGGAATCTATTGAGTTCATTTTATTTTTAACTTAACTTCATCTGAAGTCATTTGAAGTACTTCCACTCACAAATATAATAATGTATACAAGTCGATGAAAATGTGCAATTTACGACGTGAGAAATGTTTAAAAAAATTACAGTTGTGTAATTTTTGAAAAACCTAAAGAATATACCAAAATCAACTTTACGTCATTATAAACAGTGCAATGAACACTATCCATTGGAGAAGTTTGAAGAACAAATTTGGAATCATTTTTAAGAAAATGCTGTTTGACCGTTTCTGAAAATGCGGAATTTTGAGCTCTTGAGTTGTTCAGTTTTCGAGAAACATTATCTGACATTATTTAAAGCACATGTACCCATAAATCTAATATTGTGAAGAAATCCTGTCTAATATAAATATTACCGACGTGAGAGACAAGTCAAAAATATTAAATTTTTGTAATTTTTGAAAAAACAAAAGAATAGAGCAATATGGCGTTTATGTCATTGGATAGGGTGCACTTAGTACTACCACCACCAAAAATGTAAGGAAAAAATTTGAAGCTGTTTTTGAGAAAATTTTGTTTTTGTAATTTTCTAAAATTGCCAATATTTTACGTTCTATTGCAGGAAGACTACTAAAATTTTCTACATGACCTTAATGAAAAAGTCTAATATGACCTTAATGAAAGAACTATATATGGGCAATAAATTTCATTTCAAGGAAAACTCTATTTTCAGTTTTATAGTTGTAAGAACCCGCCGAAAAATTCAAACTTTTGCAATTTTAGAGTTAACCTTCAACATTGGACCTATACCACCATTATAAGAGTATTTTATTATATTCTTCCAAGAAATTTAAAGAAGACATTTGGAGCAGTTTTTGAGAAAATCATGTTTTTGTATTTTTTTTTAAATTGCAAATATTGCACGCTCTATTGCACAAAAACTACTTAAATTTTCAAAAAAGTCTACATGACCTTAATTAAAGAACTATTTATCGGTAACGAATTTCATTTGAAGGAAAAATCTGTCTACAATTTTATAGTTGTAGGAAGACCGCCAAAAAATTCGAACTTTTGCAATATTTCAAAATTTAGAGTGAACCATGAAAATGGGATCTCCGACACCTTTATAAGTGTATTTTACTCTATTCTCACAAGAAATTTAAAGAAAAATTTGGAGCCGTTTGAGAAAATTTTGAAAATGTCCGAAGGGCTTCATGTAAAGTACCCCCCAAATTTTAAAGAATGTTTTTCAAAAATTAAAAGCTTTAACTAGAGCAAGATGGACAGGGGTTTCTTCAATTTGGAGAAGATCGTACATGTAGTTTAGGCGCTAGATTCATTCACATACGTCAGACGGACGGACAGAGAGACGATGGACAGAGAGAGACGGACGACAGGACGGACGGACGGGCAGAGACGGACGAGACAGAGGCAGAGACGACGGACGGAGAAGACAGACGACGGACGGCAGAGACGACGGACGGCAGAGACAGACGGACGGCAGAGACGGACGGACGAGGCAGAGACGACGGACGGGCAGAGACAGACGGACGGGCAGAGACGGACGGACGGGCAGAAGACGAGACAGACAGGGCAGAGACGGACGGACGGGCAGAGACGGACGGACGGGCAGAGACGGACGGACGGGCAGAGACGGACGGACGGGCAGAGACGGACGGACGGGCAGAGACGGACGGACGGGCAGAGACGGACGGACGGGCAGAGACCGACGGACGGGCAGAGACGGACGGACGGGCAGAGACGGACGACGGGCAGAGACGGACGGACGGCAGAGACGGACGGACGGGCAGAGACGGACGGACGGGCAGAGACGGACGGACGGGCAGAGACGGACGGACGGGCAGAGACGGACGGACGGGCAGAGACGGACGGACGGGCAGAGACGGACGGACAGACAGAGACGGACGGACGGACGGACGGACGGACAGACCGACGAACAGACGAAGGTCGGGTGGGAAGCTTTGTGAGTGAATTAATTTGGATTCTTTCAGTAATTTTTTAAATTTGTCAAAAATAATTCAAACCTTCCAATTACATAGGGGAATCTGAGGTACCATGAGCCACAAGGATTGGAACATTCAAGAATCCCTTACATTAAAAGCGATTAATTTCATTTTATTTGAACAACTAAAGACCTGTATATTCTAACAATGCGTGGTTATATTCACGAAATAGTGAATGGTGTAGAAAAAATATCTGAAAAAACTTATTTTTAAAGAATGATCCATCGTGTTCTATGTCTGGGGAACCATTAGTCGGTATCTGGGGTGAAATGGGTCATGACTATTCCAGAACAACTACCTCATTTTTATAATTGAGGTGCCAATATCATTTTAAAAAATGAGAAATTTGACGAGTAAAAGCACTATATGCTCACGGAAATGCACTTTGCACAAAAAATTGAGGTAGGGCGTAAACAATTGCCATCAGTGCGGACAATACAGAATGTTGCTAGAGTTCCCATTCTCAGCACTTTTTACTTGAAAAACAGGTTTGCAACCTTTCTTAGCAATTACCCATATGATGTTTTGAAATGTTGATGTTTTTGTTTAATCTAACTTCAAGACGCACGAAGAATCGCTTAGTCTTGGTTCTCGTTTAAAGACTGATAATTGTTGAAAAAACACTTTTGTCGAAAGTTTTGTCGATAGAATGCTGTGTCACGATCATAACTACCATCCTCTGGAGGGGTGTGTCAAGCTGACAAAAAAACCATAGCACAATAACATCAAACCAAATGGAATATTTAGTACTCATTTATTACTAATTTGTTACCCCAAAATTAAATTTATTACTCTTGCCGTTTATGAAATAAATGCGATTGTACTGGCGACTGATTGATTGATTGATTTTTTCGTGTTTCCGGGCGCGTCAACTGCTTTTTAATTAGTCCTGTTAGTGTAGTGCATGCTTTTTTCGCGGGAGATGGCGGTGATCTTCCCCCTCTGGATGGCGAGATCCGGCGCCGACCTACCGTCGGCTAGTGGGGTTTCCCCTAACCAGGACTCTCCCACCAGCTGGGCACCGCCCCAGCCGGGACAAGCTCTAAGCGCCCGACCGATCTCCCGGAATATGTGGTAGTGTAGTGCATGTTAGTGTAAGTGTGTGTGTGTGTGTGTGTGTGTGTGTGTGTGTGTGTAAGGGGAGGGGATAGGACAAGGAAGAGGAAGGACAGATCGCGCGCGGTCCGTTTCCCGTTTGTTAGGGTACTGCTCCGGAATTCGCCTGGTGTTGATCGGAGAAACCACGAAAAACTACCGATCAGAGCAGCCGGCCGCTAGAATTCTCCTCCAGACAGCGACTGAATTCGACCTTGCTGAAAAGCTAGTGCCGAAAATCCCGCCGCCGTCATGACTCGAACCTAGGACCTCCCGGACTGGCGACTGTCAAGCTGGCACAACCAAATATAAAAAAGGGGGACAATCGATTCACACTAATACGAATATTAAGTACTCATTTATTACAAATTTATTACAAAAAAAGAAATGTATTACTCTTGCCGTTTATGAAATAAATAATTTTAAAAACTTCCTAGATATGCAACTACGCACGATAATCGAGTATTAAATTAAACAGTACCAACGGGCACAAACAACTAAAAGTATTAGAAAATTAGGTACACATTCAATACTAATTTATTACCCCACAGAAAAATTTAATAATGTTGCCGTGTATGAAATAAATATTGTTAAATACTGAATCTTAGTTATCCTACCATGCCAGAACTTAAAATACGATAATAGAGAGAAGGAACGGTCACAAACTAATAAAAGTAAATTGATAATACTTTTTTTTAGTAAGAATGATGCTAAATGTACTCTAGACGATGACATGAAGGTCATATTGCTCTCTTTTGTTTTTTCAAAATTTACACACATTTATTTTTTTAACATGTCGTCGATAGTGTTTACATTAGCGGCGATTTATTTACATTATTGCATTTATGAGTATATGTGCTTTAAATGATTTCTAATGAAATTTCTCGAAAACTCATAAGTTTTTTGTAAAAAGGAACTGAAATTTCCGCATTTTCAAAAACGATCAAACGCAATTTTTTCAGAAACTACTCCAAATTTTTTCATCAAACTCTTTGAACGGGTAGTGCTAAATACACGGTTTAAGGTGCCATAAAATCGATTTTGCTGTATCTTTTGTTTTAAAAAATTACACAATTTTTTAAAAAAATATCTTTTATGCCGTCAAAATGTACATTTCTAGCGAATTGTATTCATTATTGCATTAGAGAGCGAAAGTTCTCTAAATGACTTCCATACAAGTTTTTCGAAAACTAAAGATATTTGTAGCTTAAAACCTAGCATTTACAGCAACACGTAAACGTCCTTTTCTTAAAAACGGCTTTCTTAAAAAGTTATTCAGCGAAAATTTCCATATAGAATGAGTTTTATTCTTAAAGTTATATTTCGGTTCTACCATTACGAAACCGAACAATTGATAAAATATAAAAAATAATATTTTAGACGACGATAGATAAAAACTGGCAAGGAATGGTAAGCTCGCATGAGTAAAGACCTTAAAGGTAGACCAGACCGAAGAAATTAGACAATTTTAGTACGAGAAAGTCTGTGCCATTCCGTAGCACCGCTAGTTTTCAGTTGACGTCACAACGTTTCGACAATTTCTACTATAGAAACACGTAAGCTACGAAAGGAATTACAATATTTCTGACAATTAAAGAGTAATCAAGAGTAATAAAAAGTGCAAGTAAAGAAACAGATGAGTAAGTAAAAAATGGTGCAAAGGATGGAAATAGAAATATTTCTTTTGAGAACGAATGAAAAGAAGGGATTTGTGAAACCTGGAAGGATGATGCATGATTAGGAGGTAGATAAATTAAATGAAAGTAATGGAGTCAGCATATACAGTAGAAGGGTGGCAGGGTTGGAAGTCTTGTAGGAGTGGTTGAAAAAAGAATTTAAGGGAAATAGGGTGATAAGGAACGAAATAGATGAACAGATGAAGGAACTCAGGAAAAATGAATGCAAGTCGGGATGAGACAGTTCCAGGTAATAGATAAAAAGAAACACAAGGAAAGAAAAGAAAATTCGAAAAAATTGGGAAATAAAAAGAGTGAAGTAGGAAAATTTTTAAGAGTAGAAGATGCATTTATATGGAAAAAAAATTGAAAAATTAGGGAAAGAATTGAGAAAGAATAATATTGTGATTAAAGGTTGAAAAAGGACAAGCATGATAAAGAGGAGGTGGAGAAATTGATAGATAGTAATTGAGGGATTAAATATGTGATAGGAAAATATTTAGAAAAGATAGTTATCATAGTCTTAAAGTTGAATAATTCCTTTAAAAAGAAAGAAATTTTGAGAAACAGGAAAACTGAAGGGATCCGAGATTTGGATAGGACCTGACCTAACAGCACAGGTATGAAAGATTAACTGAATGATCAACAATTTTGCTGGAGAGGAAACAGCAGAAGGGACCACAGTAAGGATAGGGAATGATGGTATATGGATAAAAATCTAAGGTATAGATGGGATAGATATGTCTAAGATATAGATATGAGAATAGGATAGTGGATCTGAAGCAGCGGCAAAAAAAACAAACGAGGGAATAAGAAGCTAGGGAGAGGAGGTAAGGAGTCAATATATCATCGACAGAAAAGCGGATAAAAGGTAGAATAACAAGCGACATTAAGATGAAATTCTGGAACATGCCAGGATTAAGAAATAAAGACGATGGATTTTGGGAGGAGGTTAATAAATGGGATGTTGTTGGATTAGTTGAAACATGGATTGAGAGAAAGAAGAAGTTAGAAATGTTAAATTGGATGCCTTGGTTAAGTTGCAATTTGCTAATAGACAATATAAGAGAGGAAGTTGGGAAGTGAAGAAAGCTATTACGGAAGAGTTAAGGAGGTGAGGGGTTGTATGGACAGATGGATTAGATTAAATGGTGATTTATGAATGATTTGTATTTTATATATGAGGAAGGAATAGAACGAAATAATGGAATGGATGGGGAAGCTAGGAAAATAAACAAATATGATAATAATATAAGAATCTTAGAGCTATGAAAATATACTTATCATTACTTTATATAATTAACAATACTACATCATGTAATTCATTCATTATGTTCTATTTTATGTAATTCAAGTTAGAGATTTGACTGAGAGAAAAACAGTGAAAATATCTGAAAATTTGTTTGTTTTAATGTATTGTAATTTCATTAATAATAAATGTACATTTCATTACTACTTTATTTTACTTCATTCAATTAATTTATCATGTACCATTTTTTCTAGATTTAATTTAAAATTTTAGACATTAATTATAAGTAATTAATTATTCACGCTGTAATAATTTAACACTCAACACCTGGAATGGTTTTGTATCTTGAGATAAATTCACACTATAGTTTTACATAGTATAAGAGTTATGTCTGGTGTTAAGCATCAAGTGTAAATTGGAAAAGTTCCTTCTTAATTATAATTGTAAACATATTGCATAAATGGTTTATAATAATTTCATAATTTAATGGTAATAACATTCTTCATGCATTCTAACTAAAAAATATGTTGCAAATCAATAAAAAATATCCACTTCTGTTAAATAAAATATATTATTAATAGAGTATTGAATAAATCAATTTCTTTTACTTGACTTTCCCCTGTATGTGTTTATCATGATAAACAATTTGGATGTAAGCATGGATACTCCATGCAAAAATCATTTTTTGTCTAAACCGGAAATTCAAAATGGGGTCACCCATGAGGGTCAATGGATTTTTGGAGGGGATCAGTGCTGATCAAGGGGTCGAACAGAGCGTCCACAATCGAACATGGTTATAAATATTTAATTATTTATTTGCTTCCATTTGATTACCACCATTCGTACTCACTATTATCACACTCTAATGCATATATTGCTGCACAAATGACTCCATATTTAATAAAATGTAGTTAATAAACAGCGATGGTAATAAATTTATGTTAAGAGTAATAAATTAGTATAGAATGTGTATTTAATTACCCATTTGATGTAAGTAAGTTGTGCTCAACCTTTCTTCTTCTTATCATCATTAGAAATTCTGACATGGTTTGATAACTATGATTTTGTTATTAACAATATTTATTTTATAAATTACAAAGGTGGTGAATTTCAATTTATGTTTATTTCATTATTCATTTAGTTTTACTTGCTTGTGCTCGTTCGTTCTCAGTAATATAATACACGAATGTTGTGGGAGGTTGCATATCTATGCCACATTTAACAATAATTATTTATATAACGGCAACAGTAATAAATTTCAATGTAGAGTAACAAATCAGTATGATATGTGTATTTTTATTAACCATTTGGTTTAAAATGGTTGAGCTCGTTCGTTCTAATTTTTATCGTAATTGAAATTCGGGCAGAGTTTATTAGTATATTTTAAGAATATTTTATTAATAAGCGACAAGAATAATGAATTTCTCTTTTGCGTAATAAATTAGTAATGAATGTGTCTTCAATTATCCATTTGAATTTTTTTGTTTGTGCCTGTTCGTTCTCCGTAGTATAATACACTAATATCATGGGAGGTTGCATAATTCTCCCTTATTTAACAATAATTAATTATTAAACGGCAACAGTCGCATATTAAGTTCTGGAATGGTTCGCCAACTATGTTTCAGTTTTAAGAATGTTTATTTAATACACAGCTACTTTTACTACTAATTTATTTGAGGTAATAGATTAGTTTTGAATGTGTGTTTAATTATCTAATTGGTTTGAGTTTGTGCCTGTTCTTACTCTCTAATTTGATACTCGAATGTCGCGCGTGGTTGCATAACTATGAAGTTTTTTATGATGAAAAATATTTTATTACAATAACGACAACAGAAATAAATTTCTGTTTAGAGTAATAAATTAGCATAAAATGCCATTTTGTTTCATTTGATTGTTCATGGTTGGGCCACTATGATTCAGTTTTTAACAATATTTATTTATTAAATAAAGGGACATTAACAAGGAACAATAAAGGACAAAACAAGGGAACATTAGAAAATTTCTCTATTGGGTAATAGAATAATATTGAATGTCTAATTAAATATCCAATAGTTATTCGTTGTTTGTGTCCGTTTGTACTGTATAATTTGATACTTGAATATCGAGCGAAGTTGCATAACTATGCAGTTTATAACAAGTTTTTAGTCCCGTACGTGTAGTGCATGTTTTATCATCGGGATGTGGATGTGATGTGATCTTCCCCCACTGGATAGCGATATCCGACGCCGACCTACCGTCGACTAGTGGGGTTTTTCACAACCAGGTATCTCCCACCGGCGGGCACCGCCCCAGTCGGGACAAGTTCAAGTCCCCGTTCGGTATCCCGGCCTGTGTGGTAGTGTAGTGCATGTTAGTGTAAATGTGTGTGTAAGGGGTAATGTTAGGACAATGAAGAGGTAGCCTGTTTGTTAGGGTACTGCTCCGGCATTCATCTGATGTTGATCAGAGAAACCACGGAAAACTACCGACCAGAGCCGCCGGCCGCTAGAATTCTCCTCCATACAATGACTGAATTCAACTTAGCTGAAAAGCTAGTGTCGAAAATCTTGCTGCCGTCGATACTCGAACCTAGGACCTCCCGGTCAGAGGCACTGCAGTGACATCAGTTGATGCACTGAGCCATCCTGGTCACTGAGTCACTCGCACGAACCTCCCGGTCGCTTTTTTCTAACCAGGACCATGTGATAAGAGTATTCTGCCGAAAATTCTAAATTTTTTCGCGCAGCATTACTTAACTTTTTCTCTTCTACGTAAGCGGTAACGATAAAGTAATAAATTTCAAAGTTTAAAGGTATTGAGTCTATATCAGAAAAAAATTGAAGTCTTATGTAATTGTTAAATAAGACTGTGTTTTATTTACCTTACATCGTTAATTTTTCATTAATGAAAAATAAAGACCATGCAACATTGAAGACAATGTAGGTTATTTTGAGACACCAGTGACTGAAGAATATTCCTCAGTGTCAGAACATCCCTCTCGGTTCTCAGAAATCTTCTAGAAAGAACTTATATTTCCCATAACCATTTTATTATGTTCGTAACCAATGTTTTTAACAAACAACGAACATGTTTTTGCATACATTGTGTATTAACATATATACTAATAGCGTATACTAATAAAAGTTAATTCAACGGCGTGTAACCAACATCGATACCACAAAAAGTAGCGTTTGAATAGATATGGAATTTTTACAAGCTCTTCTTCAGGACTGTCGCAGTGTCCTAGCAAAATTTGGTAAAGATTAACACAGCTAAAATGCAGAAAATAAAAAAAAATAATAATATGTTTGTAAATGCACCGCGGCCATTTTACGCTCTGGCTTAGAGCACGTTGTTCCTAATATATCCCGCCAGAGCCCAGTAGTGCTGCAGCAAAACAGGTACCTAATTTATTCGTTAGAGGCCAGTAGCGGTGTATAAGATAACAAAAATGTCATCTAATAGCAATGTGTTGTAAAATAAAATGAAAGAAAATTATAGTATTTTATTAAACTTTGAACCAATTACGTTAAAAATAATAATATTAAACCTCGTGATTTATCTAAATTGATCTTTTCCCTCATTCGCAAGGATTGAATATGAAGTAAACCCGGGCAACGCCGGGTATTTTGCTAGTATGTATGTATGTGTATATATATATATATATATATATATATATATATATATATATATATATATATATATATGGGCTTGCGAAATTGCTCTACAGCTGACGCCGTTTGTCCGCTCCTGAGAGCGGCCTCCATGCCTCTGTTTGACAATATATCATCTTGCATTTCTCTTGTCGTCATTGCCTGTCGCTCTCTTTCCTGCCATGCAAGTCTGCGTCTTCCTCTCTTCTGTCTTTTATTAAACATCTTCTGTCGATAATTAAATATAAAAAGTGTTAATGAACGAGATTGTTTTCATAATTTATAATCTAAACTTTAAAAAATAATATCCAGTATACTATAGATTAAATTGCATGAAATATAGAAGAACGTACCATCCAATCTCGTTTGGTTGTTTTAAGCAATTATATGATTGTACTTTCAAGTGTTTATTACAGGAAGTATTTTTAGGTTTCAAATGCCGTAATCGTCTCTGATTAACAAGTTTATTTATGGCTGTCAATATTTTTAAATTTTCCAATAAGTTGTAGAAATGTGTTGCAATAATTTCTGAACATACCTGTCGAGCGTATAAATAAATCGATTTGAACGAGCGTAAAGACAATATCGATAGTCGACACTAGGTGACGGAAACCCATGGTATTAGCTGGCTGGCATTTGCTTCAAAATGTCGCGCACGCGAGGTCATGTATTTTTACGCTCGTCTGTATCATCTACTTCTCGCGATGACCCATCAACATCTCGGGCTTGTGATAGAGCATTACTGGCTGACAATTATAATGAACCGTCGTCTAGAAATCAGGAAGAGTCATCGTCCAGCAGAAATCGTGAAAATACTTCGTCGACCAGAAATCGCGAAGTGCCGTCATCGAGCAGAAATCGCGAAGAGTCTTCATCCAGCAGAAATCGCGAAGGGTCTTCATCGCAGAAATCGCGAAGAGTCTTCATCCAGCAGAAATCGTGAAGAGCCATCATTGCGTAGAAATCGTGAGAAGCACCATCATCTAAGAGCATAATGAGCAGTCATCGACTGAACATCGGATAAGGTTCTTATCCAAGAAATGTGATGAATCATCGTCGTCTAGGAATCTCAATAGGCCTTCATCGTCTAGAAGTGATCAGCCGTCGTCGTCTAGTAGTCGTGTTCGACCGACAACACCTACGAGACGTAATGAGTCTTCATCTACATGTCGGAGTACTTCTCACAGAAATCGTAACTATTCACCATCATCATCATCATCGAGAAGTCGCGATCATTCATCAAGATCTAGGAAACACGATAAACTTTCTACTAAGAGACGTAATTCATCTCCGCCTAGAAGTTGGGATTTGCCGTCATCTTCTAGGAGACATAGAGATTCACACAATTCACAGTGAGTATAATTCGAAATCGAATACTTTGTCAGTATTAGTTTGTATGTCAGTGAGGTGTTATAAGTAGACGTTCAGCTTAAGAAATTTGGTGCATTTTAGAAACGTTTGTAAATACCGTGTTTCTCGGAGATAGGCCACCCTCGCTTATGAACTCCTCTCAGTTTTTTTAGATGATTTCGGAACTTTTTTCTCACGTATTAAAACTATCGTATATTGTTTGTTGTAATAATGTTTTTTTAAACCGCTAATTGTCTGCAGGTCCTAAGAAAATTGCAGGATATCGGAAGTAAAAATATCTATTAATTTCTAATATTGTTTGGAAAATTAAAGATAATTTTTGACATATTATTTGCCTTCATTTTGAGATACTCGCATTCTAGCACCCCCCCCGCTCCATTGTTGTTGCCACTTTATGAAAAACACTTATTGTTGTTGCCGCCGTTACAATCAATGATTTTAGGAGAAATGTGCATCTAACCATAAATTGTAAAGAACAAGCCGTTTTAAAATGTGTATCTAGTCAGATAGTGTGAGTACTCAAGTCTATTTAACGGGTGAGTGTAGGAGAGAAAATTTGAAGTGAAATGTCAGTGAATATGTTTATTAAAACCCTGATACAAAATAAAATAAGGTATAATTTAGTATGTGCTAAGAAAGCAAACTCACTAGAAATTTAGTTAGTGTGTTCTTGCTGTTTACTTATTCTTGGCCTCTGTAATATGATTTTAAAATCGTGCAAATGGCATAATGAATAAACAGAGTTGTGCCCATCCTTCTCGTAACATTTCATCTTTAGTATGTTGAAAATTATGCATAGAAACGGATTTAAATTTTAAAGTTATTGCGAGTGTTTGAGAGAGAAGTATGTTGCATTGCGTAAAAAAGTATCATATTTCACCAACGTTCCAGTTGCAGGCTACTTGAGACTTCCTTTATTTCAGAACTCATATTTCATTGATGACGCATTGTGTCGGTATGAACGGCCACTCATTCTGGAAGGATGAACGTCACGATGAAAGTTTCCAAATAAGCCTGAAAACAGTTGTTGGAAATCTGATAATTCCTTGCGCAGATGCGTGCCAAATTATGGTTAAAATGTCAACTGATGTTAAAATGTACAGATATGAAAATAGAATAATAGTTATTTATGTATCTAGGGCGTTAAGTAGATGTTTTTGCCCCGAGGGCGACTCCCAAATCCGAGAGTCTCTGAAAGTCACCAGAGGGGCAAAAACATCTAGTAATGCCCGTTGTGCATACAAAACTGTATGGTTTACAAGTTCGTTGCTGAATTAAACGAGGATTAGAAACATTTTAAAACTTTTCTTACGTCGAAGTGAAATGATGCGTAATCGTCAATTGTCAATATGACGTAAGATTCACAAAACAGAATGTGTATCTAATTACTACTGCATACTCGTTGGACTGATTTGTTCGCTCATTTGTTTGCTCGTGGCACATAGCGAAGTCGCTAGCCTTTCACCTCTGAGGTCCGGGTTCGATTCCCGTCGAATCTCATGTGAAATTTGTTCCAACAAAACGAGTTTGGCTGCTTCACAGGGGCTAGTCCAACCCTGCCTGGCCCAACCTAGCCCTAGCCCAACCCTAGTGAAGTGTCCTAAACCCTGCCCCTATCCTTATTCCTTCCCAATTCTGGCCGCTGGGCAGTGACGCAGGAGCGCGTAGCAGGAGGCGCGTACACGGAGATGCTACCTGGCGGTCTTCTTGACAACTGACTGCGACGTGACGCGACAAGACAGAAAGTTAATGCAGGATTACTCCTCAAGCGTGCAAGTTAATGAAGGATTACTCCCCAGCGTAAAGCGCTCAACGCCCCGTAAGTGGCTTGGAGACGCGTTGCATCAAAATTGCAGACGCAACAAATTAAAAAAAGCAAGAATATTGTAAAATTGCTGCTGAAATTCTCGAAAAACTAACAAGTCTACGGACAGTGGTTTCCAGAAAAATCTTGAAAAATGTATGAAAATGTGTAAGGTGAATTTAGAGTTATATAACCTTGTGAATGATAGTGTGAATTGCGCTGATGAAACGGTACTTTTAGATTATATGCCTCTATTGTGAAAAGTTATTTAGAATATTTCAGAACATCAAACAATAAATTTGAGATGTTAGCCGTGTACCTTAACATTTATTACTTTTAGAAATAATAACATGTGCGCGTGAAGTAAGAGGCGCGTACGCGGAGATGCTACCTGGCGGTCCTCTTTGACAACTGACTAGACTAGACGAGACGAGACATAAAAAAACAGCGTCCTCTAGAATAGAGGGATAGATAATTGAGTATTACTCCGCGCTCAACGTTCGACCAGAGGCGAAGAGACGCGTTGCGTCGATAGGTTGGATTAAGGGCGCAACGAATTTCTAAAAAAAGTACTGCTACTCAAGAAGCATATGTGTCTAAAAAAAGGTGATACGTAACAGTGAAATACGATGGCAATTATAAATTCACGGGAACGTTCTAAAATTGCCATCTTCACATCAATTAAGTAAAATATGGTTTATAACGCGTTATTTTACTTATTTGAGCGGTATGTCACTTATTTAGTGTATTTGCTTGTGTCTTAACTTTAATAAATCGAATTGATAAAAATGTTATATACATTGTGTTTGTATTAGAGCGGGCCATCAAGTACTCTTTTTTTTTAATTGTTGCGTCGTTGATGCAACGCGTCTCTAAACCCTTGTTGGGCGTTGAGCTCTTTTGTTGGAGTAATCCTTCGTTACCAAGTAATTACTATCATTACTTTACTGTTGTGTAATTACTGTTTGTCGAGTCTCGTCACGTCGGAGTCAGTCAGTGCCTATTATCCCTTCGGCCGGGGGCTCGACGTCGCCAACGACGTTCCCGGGGTTCCTGGTCGGTCACCCAACCAGGAACCCGCGAGTCTCGAATTCGCTTAACCTTCGTGACTTCACGGAGCGTAGTAAACGAATTCGGCTAGCGCCGCCGGCTTAAGGCTATAACTCTAAAGGCTATAAGGTAAAAAGAATCAGAAAGGCCCGCAAGGGCCTTTTATATATAATACCGTTATATATACAATACAGTTACGTATATTTTAGGTCCGTAAACATACACGTGCACAAATTCACTTTTCCCCATAGCACGTCATACGCAGTTTTAACATTTTTTACGTAAAATAAATAAATAAATAAATAAAATATATAACTCAATCTCGATCGGGTTTTTGTCCAGTTTCCCTGATCCATTGAGCAAATGCTGAGATGGCACCTTGATTTGCTTCTGGACGTAAATGTAGCTTCACTATGCGCACGTTTGTTGAACTTTCCTTTTGCTTGTAGTAGTAGTAGAGCTTAGGGTGAGTTTCTATTTTCTTAACAATACAGGAAAATCAAATCTGTTCGTTCCTTTACCGTTAAAAAGAAGTTTTGTATAATTTAGCAACGAAAATATCTAGTTTTTGAAATGTTAATCTCTCGCTTTTTTAAATTTGTTGTTGTTGTTGTTGTTGTTGTTATTATTATTATTATTATTATTCATCTTTCAACTATAGTTATAATAGTAACTTCAACTATAGTAACTAATAGTTAAATTGTTGGGAAGGGATTCTGAAACTTAAGAAAGCGTGCGCAGATGATTTTCTCCCCCATACGTCACATGCAGTTTTTGACTAAATAAATAAATAAATAAATTGCCTATAGTAATGTCCTACACTGATGTGACAAAAGTCATGGGATAGCATATATAGCACATGGATGTATACAAATGGCACTATTATCGCCTACAAAAAGTATAAAAGGACAGTGTATTGGTCGATCTTTCATTTGTACTAAAGTAATTTATGTGAAAATGTTTCTGGCGTGATTATGGCCGGACGACGAGAATTAACAGACTTTAAACGCAATATGGTAGTTGCTACTAGAAGCATGGGACATTCCATTTCGAAAATAGTTATGGAATTCAATATTCATAGCATCTAGAGTGTGCCGAGAATACCTAACTTCAGACGTAACCTCTCACCCCGGACAACACAGTGGCCGACAGCCTTCACATAATGATCGGGAGCAGCGCCGTTTGCGTAGAGTTGTCAGAGCCAGTAGACAAGCAACACTGCGTGAAACAACAGGAGAAATCAATATGGGGCGTACGACAAACGTACCCGTTTGGAGAGTGCCGATAAATTTGACTTTAAATGGCTATGGCAGCAGAAGAGAGACTCGAGTGTCTTTGCTCACCACATCGCCTGCAGCACGTCGTCGTGGACATATCGATTGAACCCTAGACTGGAAAGACATGGCTGGGTCAGATGAGTCCCGATTTCACTTGGTAAGAGGTGATGGTAGACTCCGAGTACGGCGAAGACCCCTGGAAGCCTTGGACCCAAGTTGTCAACAAGGCACTGTGCAAGCTGGCGGTAGCTCAATAACGGCGTGGGCTGTTTTTACCGGAAATGGACTGGGTCCTCTGGTCCAACTGAACCGATCATTGATTGAAAATTATTGTGTTCAGCTACAATAATGGATTATTTATGGATGACAATGCCCCATGTCACTACCACAATTGTTTGCGATTGGTTTGAAGAACATTATGGACAAATCGAGCGAATAATTTGGCCACCCAGATCGCCCGAAATGAATCCCATCGAACATATATGGGGCATAATCGAGAGGCCTGTTCGGGCACAAATCCTGCACTGGCAACACGTCCGCAATTATGGACGGCTATTGATCTGAATGTAAGGCTCAATATTTCTCCAAGGGACTTCCACCAACTTTTTGAATCCAGGTTTCGTCTAGTTCCTTCACTTCGCCGGGCAAAAGAAGGTCAGAAACAATATTACGAGGTATCCGATGACTTTTGTCACCTCAGCGTATAACCTTGTGATGAGAGGTTTTTAAAAATTGCTTATCTTTGCTTCTATGAGAGCGGGATGGTGAGGGATTGCATGTCTAATAAAACAAACATATTTTAAAACAGCACATTTAATTACAATTCAGATTATCATGAGGGTGAATATGGGCTTGCAAATGAAATAGCTGATTACAAATAATTTTAAAATTGCTAAAATTTGCGGCTTGTTGAATTCATAGACACTAGTGTAATTTTCTGCCCAACAAATAGCATACCGTCCTGTTGATATTACATTTAGTAGCGGGCTGTCTTTATTTGCAGTCTCGCGTGCCTTATCGGCGGTGCTCGGGGGGTACGGACGGTGACCCGACTAATAATCATCGATAATTTTTGTCGTACTGACCCACGACAAAGCTGGGAGACGAGCACGCCCGGCCACTAATAGCAGAGAGGGTGGCAGCCTGTTTCCCTTTGGTTGCACCGCTGAGTTCCCGGTGCACATTTAGCTCTCATCTCCAAATGAACGCATGATCATCATTGACTCCCCCTCGCGCGCAATCCTTCTTTCTTCTTCCTTGTCCAATCCTCGCCCCTTGCATACACAGATTTAAACTAACGCACTACACTTCACTTTCACATCACTTCACTACCACACATGTCGAGAGACCAGTCGAGAATTTAGAACTTGTACGAACTGGGGCGGTTGCATGCCGGTGGGAGATACCTGGTTAAGGAGAACCCCACACACTGACATGTAGGTCGGCGCCGGATCTCACCATCATGTTGGGGTAGATAACCGCCACCTTCCGGGATGAAAACATGCACTACCCTTACGGTACTAATGACCACCGCAGATGGGGCGCCCAGAAACACAAAATAACCAACCAGTCAAACCTAGGAGATGGATTTTTCGACTTTGTGAGTATTTGATGGTGTCCCGACTGCAGCGCGTTCTTTTTGTCGGCAGGTGGCGCAGCGGCGGCTACTCCGTCATCCCGGAGCCGCGCCCCACGCCGCGCCCCAGCTACTGGCACCAGGCGGGCAACGAGCCACTCATGGGCAAGACCCTGGGCCAGCTGGCCGAAGACGCGGCGCGGCTGTGGCCTCGGCGCGAGGCGATCGTCTCCGTGCACCAGGGCCTGCGCCTCACGTTCCGAGACACGCTCAACCAGGTGCGCCCCCGTGCTCTCTCAACGCGCACATACATGTGCCGTTTTTTACGTCTCTATACGGAGTAGAGTCAAAGTTGTGTGATACGAGAGAAAAGCGGCGAATTTTCGCCCGAAAACTCTTATTATAGGGCTCTGGTAACGAAAAGGTGTTCCAAAAATCCAGTTCCTAAATTTAGAAAAAAATCCTTCAACATGTGGTGTAGCCAGAAACCATGTTTTCTTGGTCCTTGATACCGAAAACTTAATGGTAACACGTCCGTCTATGAGCAACGCTAGCTGCTAAACCGTTCAGCCGATTTTCTCCAAAATTGATATTCCCCAATAGATAAGGTTAATGTCACGGCCCATTGAACTTGAAATCGATATTTTGATTTTGGGGGTACTTTGTATGAAGTCCCTGGGACATTTTCAAAAGTTCATAAAAATGGCTCCATCGTTTTTGATTAAATTTTGTTATTGGATAGTGTGAAAAACGTTTAAGAGAATGGTGCAGGTCTCATTTTTTAAAAACTCTGATTTTTCGAAAATTGCAAAAATTCAAATTTTTTTCGGCGTCTTCCTACAAATACAATTATTAAGATAGAGATTTTTCCCTTCATGAAATCTGTTTCTTAAAGATATATTTGGAAATAAGGTCGGTGCAATTTTCGAAAATTTGGTACTTTTCGCGTATTTGCTGAAAGTACGGGCGAGAAAGCACGTGCTGTTTTAGCACCACTAGTCTCGTGGCCCGGGGAGTGGGAGAGATCACATAAAACAGATGCTTGCTGACAGCTATGACAGTAGTACAGTGAAGCCTCATTAGCACGTACTCAGTGATCACGAATTTCGCCACAACGCGAATAAAATGTGTGGCGCGGGAAGGAAATAGTAATATGGATACATATACTTTTTGTTGGTTGAAAACACTAATACAGTTTCATATAGTAGTATAATATTGTCGAACTGTTACAAAGCGAGAAAGTATGTGATTCTGTAGCACCACTAGTTCAGCATAGGCACCATGCTTTTCAATGTACTTGGTCCATCACAGCACCAGCTTTCTGATACTCCCAGAAAAAAGGATTTTCGAAAGAACAAGCCATGAATGCACTGCTTCCTAACCTTTAGGTTGGTAGCAAATCTCTGGCTTCATAAAGCATCTTTAAGTTGACCGAACAGTTCGTAAGTAGAAGTTAAAGAAAATGCTCTAATGCGCGATTAATTTAAGCTTTGCGAGTTGTTTTGGCAACAATGATTCGTAGCTCCGGTGAAGTCGACCGAAATCACAGCTTCAAGGAGGCCGAAAATGAATATTTTGTCACTCATTAGTGAAAAGAAAGCTTTTACAAAAAAATCAACAAAATCGCAGGGGTTTTGATGCAGGTTGGAGTAAATTATAATTTGCACAAAATGTTAGAAAAACCTAAATGTGTTCATTATATTTACCAGACAGCCGTCCTAACAAGATATTTTTGTTCACAGGCCGATAAATTGGCAGCTGGTCTCAGAGGACTGGGTATGCAACCTGGTGACATGCTGGGGCTATGTGGACCCAACTCAGTAGAATGGTATATAACTAACCTTGCAGCTGCCAGAGCAGGTCTAATTCTTGTAAGTGGAATGTGCTCAGTGAAATTAACCTTTCTAAATACATATCTTTACTTACTAATGTTTTAATAAAATGTGGCTTGAATGATTGTAGGTACTCATGTCTGGGAAAATACAAACATATGTCCAGTTATTTTCAGATTATTAAACACATTTTACTATTATTTAAAATAGTAATTGAAAATGTAATTATTCTCATGGATTTAAGGACAGAAAAGATTAAAATCACAAAGATTTTCTTGTTAAACATAATGTACTACCTAATAAACCGTTTTAGAAATGATTACGTACGTTTTAAATATGGTGTAGGAGAGTGGTATCCTCAGGATATTTGAAGACAATCAAACATATCTTTACGACAGAAATATTTTATTATCATTAAAATGCACTTTAGTGCACACACAACACAACGCGAATCAATATGGCCGCTTCATCAGGTAGTCTGAAATGATCCTGCAAATTTAACAAAATTGTTTCGGTACTAATTAAATTTAAATTGAGAATGCAAAAGAAAATATAAGATTTAAAGTTATAAAGGATTAGCCATAAACAAACAAGTGTTTAAAATAGTTGCTGCAGTAATAATGAGTCGGTGTGTGCACTGAGCGCTGCCGTCACCGATTCTAGGGAATTCTCTGAATTGGACAATCATCGAATTCGCTCGCCGAAAAATTGTGTTCGAGGTTTGTCGTGCCTACTGTGTCAGTTGTCTCTCTCTCACTTTCGGTGAATATTTATTCATAGGTTAATGCAATTAACACGATTACTCTTTGTATTGTGATCTGTATTTTGTATATTTACCATATACGCAATTCTTTGCGCAAAAAAACTATAAATGATGCAAATGGACTCCATATTATCACTTTTTTGGAACTTCGATTTAACCGAGGTGGGGGGGGGGCATAGTCCTAATTACCTCGAATGTTAGCGGGTCTACCTTATTAGGAATTTAAGAAACTTGAATTACCTGCAAGAATATATTTTAAAACCATTTTTTCTACATTGCAGGTAAATATCAACCCTGCATATCAAGTAGCTGAACTTGAGTATTGCCTATCAAAAGTGGGTGTGAAGGCCTTGGTAGTGCCAGAGACATTCAAAAGTCAAAATTATCACAGGATGCTGCAAGCTATTGCTCCAGAATTGGCATCATGTCAACCAGGGAAGCTTCAGAATGACCGAATACCTACCCTGAAATCTATTATTACTATCAGTGATAAAGAATTGCCGTAAGTATTTTACAAAAACGTTTTTCAGCTGATGAATATCTTCAGAGCAATCAGAAGAGGATTAAGTTCGGCTTAATCTCCGAGCAAGAGAAGAAGATATTGGGCGCTTTAAAAAACAGAGGGAGAAAGAAAATAAAAATTCATGTTAACCATATTTTTAAATAAGTAGAAAATACAATGTACTACTATTAGTATTTTATTTCCAAAAATATGTGAAGATATGATATACAGTGTATTATTATTATTATTATTATTATTATTATTATTATTATTATTATTATTATTATTATTATTATTATTATTATTATTAATTATTATTATTATTATTATTATTATTATTATTATTATTATTATTATTATTATTATTATTATTATTATTATTATTATTATTATTATTATTATTATTATATATTATTATTATTATTATTATTATTATTATTATTATTATTATTATTATTATTATTATTATTATTATTATTATTATTATTATTATTATTATTATTATTATTATTATTATTATTATTATTATTATTATTATTATTATTATTATTATTATTATTATTATTATTATGACTTATGCACTTCTCCCACGCGGGGAAACATTCACCTGCCACAGATGTCATTGTGGCTAGGCTCACTCGCACGGCCCAGAGCAAGTAACGAGCAAGATCTTCATTTCTTTCCAGGACCTCTAACACTACATATCAGACACATCAGTGACAGTTTTTCTGACAATGTGACAGGTGTCTAGAATGACTGATTTTTGTACTGTTCCTAGTATATGCTTTATATTCAATTCTTGCAGATGTTTGATGAGGATTTTGGCTATTATTCCGGTTGTAGAAATTGTCAGGGACGGATCTGAACCTTTTTTATTTTCCAAATCTTCTTTATCTCATGTGCTAGCTCTTGGTACTTTCGGACTTTGTTGATATTATTATTATTATTATTATTATTATTATTATTATTATTATTATTATTATTATTATTATTATTATTATTATTATTTTGTTGATATTATTATTATTATTATTATTATTATTATTATTATTATTATTATTATTATTATTATTATTATTATTATTCATATTATTATTATTATTATTATTATTATTATTATTATTATTATTATTATTATTATTATTATTATTATTATTATTATTATTATTATTATTATTATTATTATTATTATTATTATTATTATTATTATTATTATTATTATTATTATTATTATTATACAAATCAGTTTTAGGAAGAGCAGATAAACACAAACAAACAAATAAATCTTAAAAATCCAGCACTCAGGGCGCACGTCCGATCACTGATATAATTTATATCATACACTGATATATTTTAATTTATTTGATTAACTTATATAATGGATAATTCTTAATTCACCTTAATTCTGATTACATAGGGGTAGCTTCAAATACAAGAATTTGTTAAAATCTAGCACTCCAGATGATCTTTCAGAGGTACATCAGTTACAATACAAGATTCAACCTGACGCTGGATGCAATTTACAATTTACCTCTGTGAGTAATTTCTTGTGTTCTAAAAAGTAAATGCTGTATTTACAACAGAATGATTCACTAATATTATTCAGGTGCATAAGCTTGTTCTAAAATAATCAATGTCTTACAATTTTATCGTTTACTATTGAATTTATGTAAATACATTAATATTGTTACTAACATGATATTTTCATTGAGTATTTCAATTTGCAGGGCACAACTGGTCTGCCAAAAGGCACCCTTCTCAGCCATCACAATGTTGTAAATAATGCGTACTTTGCAGCAAAACGCTTAGGCTTTCATCTTAAGGTATTTTTTTATTTATTAAAATATTACCTCTATGTAAAATGTATCAAAGCTCAGTAGCAACTTCGGGGACTATCCAACAAGAAAATGTAATAAAAAATTATGGAGCCATTTTTTTTTAAATTCGGAAAATGTCCCAAAGATTTCATGTAAAGTACCCTCCAAAATGGAAATATTGGTTTCAAATTAGAGGGGCCGCGTCACATTAATTGGGAAGTATCAATTTTGAAGAAAATTGACTTAACGGTTTAGCCCCGAGCGTCACAGACGGACAGACAGACGTTTTGCCGTCATTTGATTTTCCGATTTCAAAGACCCACAAAACATGCATTCTTGCAACACCCCGTGTTAAAGGATTATTTTCTAAATTTAGCAACTGGATTTATCCACCTTTTCGTTACCAGGGCCCTGTAATAAGAGATTTTCTGCCGAAAATTCCCACAGCATTACATAACTCAACTACGCAGCGAGAAACTAAAAAGAACCCCTGAAGCTTGTAAGAGCATATAAGCACTATCGGTCTTGGTGTTGCGTTCTAAAATAAAATTATAAGGTGCGGTCCAAACACTGCATACGCGCCAGGCAGAGGGTAAATGCAGGATAAACACACATACCCTCAGTCAACTATGCACTTTCTTCAGAAATAGTAAGTTCTTTTTAGTGTCAGAGGGACTGGGAAGTAAATCACATAGTACGGTGAAAGCGTAGGCTTCCGCGGATGGAATCGGCAAGTACTTGACTGTCCGGGAGACGCCGAGTCCAAGGCACAGGTGCCGACGTTTCGGCCGCCATTCTGCGATCTTCCTCGGGGCGTAATGCGTCATATCTTATTTTTATAATTGTCATCTTTCGCAGTTCTAGTTATGCTGTATTTCTAAAACAATTATTGACTGTTTTTGAAATCACTTATACTACGCAAATGCAATATATTTTCTACTAATGGCAGAATTGTCCCATTCTGTCCTTCACAAAATTACCTAAGTGTTTTTATTTGTAAAACATGTTTTACATTCAAGTTCTTCCTAGTTATGTTGAAAATGTGTTTTAGCATCATCGAATTTGCTTGCAAGTTCCTTTCTTTCATTGCTTTGGAAATGTTGTGGGAATCATCATGGCCCTACATGCCGGAAGCACATTAGTGCTACCTTCGTACTCATTCCGTGCAGAAGACTCAGTGAATGCTATTGCGAAGGAAAGGTAAATATTGCTAAATTAATATTAATAGTTATAATAATTATTATTAATTATAATAATGAGCCTATCATATTTGCTTTAAACGAGGGTCTTTCAGCAGCAAGAAAACCTGCTTAAACCGGTAGCGGTAGCTCAGTGCATCAACTGATGTCACTGCAGCGCCTCTAACAGGGAGGTCCTAGGTTCGAGTCCTGACGGCGGCAGGATTTTCGACACTAGCTTTTCAGCTAGGTCGAATTCAGCTGCTGTCTGGAGGAGAATTCTAGCGGCCGGCTGCTCTGATCGGTAGTTTTCCATGGTTTCTCCGATCAACTCTCCGATCAACACCAAGCGAATGCCGGAGCAGTACCCTACCAAACGGGCCACGGACCGCGCGCGATCTGTCCTTCCCCTTGTCCTATCCTCTCCCCTTACACACACACACACACACACACAAACATGCACCACACTACCACATATTCCATGAGACCGGTCGGAGGCTTAGAGCTTGTCCCGGCTAGGGCGGTGCCCCGTTGGTGGGAGAGTCCTGGTTAGGGGGAACCCTACTAGCCGACGGTAGGTCGGCACCGGATCTTGCCATCCAGCGGGGGAAGATCACCGCTATCTCCCGAGAAAAAACATGCACTACACTAACGGGACTAATGGCCGAAGCAGTTGACGCGCCCGGAAACACGAAAAAGTCAATCAATCAATAAAAAACCTACTTAACAAAACAACACACAAAATAGTTTTCCGGAAAGTAGCACGTGCATTGCTCAGCAAATAAAATAATCTCATATGACATTTTAATAGAAATAATTCACGAATAATGTAATAAAGTATAGTACATGCAGGAATGTATTTTATCTCACAACCCTTGTCTGAGCACGACCTGTTCTTGTTGTGATAATTTGACATCCTCTTATCGTTACCGCCAATTATAATTCAGCTGTGGCTAGCACTTCTGGACGGCAGAAGAGAGGGGTATCAGGTCATAAACCGCAGCAACTTTTACGTTTCTGTGTTTTTCCCATTGAAGGCGCATGGCAGTTAAGTACGCAGCTCACAGGTAGGAATCTTTTTGGTTAGTGCGAGGCAGGCCAGGGTGAGGTGGGGTTTGGCTGAGTCATGAGCGGGCAAATAAAACCAGTTTCTGCTATTCTATTAGATATTCTCTAGAAACAAAACTGTGGTATAGAAGATGATGTGGGAATTTATGACTAATTATCTATTTATTAACCTCGATGTAATTATAATTACTATTTAATGAAAACCGGCTAAGTTAGAAATTAGAAAGATATTCGTGAAACATCATAAATATATTATGTAAAACCTAAGAAAATATAATAATAATAATAATAATAATAATAATAATAATAATAATAATAATAATAATAATAATAATAATAATAATAAATTTGGAAACCCTGAAATCAAATAAGTAAATCTTAATACAATTTTTTAACAATATTAATAATAGTAAAATAATAATTATTAAAAATTCTTAATAACATCTTTATGGTTCTTTAAAATGACAATTTTGGCGATTTCTTCTGTCCTAAACGTGAGTTCCTAAAGAGGATGAACGAAAAGAGAAAGAATAACTGCTCAAGGATAATTGCTTTTTTTCTTTCTCCAACTAAAATAGCCGCATTCCTCCACCCCAAAACCTGAAGCCACACGACTGCGTCGCTAAAAGTGAAAGAG
Source organism: Teleogryllus oceanicus (assembly GCA_964035755.1). Taxonomy (NCBI): domain Eukaryota; kingdom Metazoa; phylum Arthropoda; class Insecta; order Orthoptera; family Gryllidae; genus Teleogryllus; species Teleogryllus oceanicus. Next base: position 222,561,489 of record CAXIVR010000001.1, on the reverse strand, counting down.
ATTCCAGAGGTATATCACGTGGTTACCAAACTACCAAAAGTGCAGGTGCTTCCGGTCATGGGTTACAAGATAAATTAAAGATCCTATACACTGTAAAACGGTTCGTAACACATCAAGAGTGTAAAAAACGTTGGTGTTTCATAACGCAATATGTGAATAAAATTACCATATAATGACTGGACCCTTTTCCTTGGAGCCTCTTGGAACCTCTTTTGGCTACTCTTGGAGTTTTCGGTACTACAAAGTTACTCATTGCCATCTTCAGAATTATGTAGAGAACCATATCTAATATTTCATTGTTTTCCTCAGGTGCACTATTATATATGGAACACCAACAATGTACATTGATATTATGGCCAAGTGTCAAGACTCACCTGCTTCATTATCTTCTCTGGAGTTTGCTATTACAGCTGGATCACCCTCGCCTCCCAATTTGTTCTATAAAATAGCAAACACACTTGGATTGAAGAAATGTTATGTTAGTATTGTAATATTTATAGCAGTTGTGCTTTCTAATATTTTATAGTACAATGCATATACTGTTTAAAAAAATATTATTTAAATTTAAAAAATAATTTTATTATTTTTTAAAAATTATATATTTTTTAAGTTCATTTATGAAGTATATTATTTTATTTACTAAAATTTTAAAATATCATTAATTTGTATGATACTGAAACCAGTCCTTTAAGTTTTGTTCCTGATTATGATGATCCATTGGAACAGTGCGCCAACAGTGTTGGAAGAGTTATGGATCATTGTGAGGTAAAATCATCTAGTTGAGAATGATTATGAAACTCCATAATTTTTGTCTAAGAATAATTTTGATACATGATATTTTTATTCACTGCTATACATAGGCCTACTATGCATTCCAGTATTTCCAATGTGATTCCCATCCAGTTTTTTTCTTTATAAAATTATAAATATAAAGTATAAATTTACAGGACATGTTCCTTGAAGTAAATTACCTTTAATAGATTATCATTCATTGTTGTACTTTCCATCCGATTAACAAAAAATAAAAATACTTTTTTAAATTCTTTTGGTTAAGCTGTTCTCATTTGTGTATTATTTGGTTTCCAGGTGAAGGTTGTTGACTTGGACAATAAGATGGTACCAATGGGGACACCTGGTGAATTGCTAGTACGAGGCTATGGCAATATGTTATGCTACTACAATGATGTTGACAAAACACAAGAGATGGTAGGACCAGATCGTTGGCTGAGAACTGGGTAACAAAATTTATTATTTTCAGTACCATTATACTGAAGTCACTTTTCAGATCTTTTGTTGAATTGAAAATTATCAATTATAAAGTTATAAAATGAACTAACTTATTCTTGACTCTGAGGGACATGTTTTGCAAATACTCATTGTTAGCTTAAAAATCAAAAGCCCAAAGAGTTTTCTCAGAATATTAAGTTCCTCATCATTAGCAGCATGAATTAGAATAATCTTCCTGTTCTGGCAAAGTTGTCTAGAGAAGACCATCTCTAGAATAAGAATAAGAATTCAAGAATAACAAACAGTTTCTTCTAAAAGAAAAACATTCACAAATACATATGGGCTGCCAGAGGCTTAAGAACGTTAATAGATTACTTCTTAGTAAATCAAACGATGGTTCTCTGGGTCACAAACAAGAGTTTTTGGAGGTTTTGACATGGTACTGACCATTTTTCATTACAATTATCAGAAAGATGGGTTAAAACTACAAATGGGAATGCTTTAATGGCAGTGCTTCAAAGTGTTTAAATGCACTTCCTAAAAGACAAAAGGGAATCCAAAATCTTTACCAAAGAAGAGTAACACTGTATTTGATGCAGAAAATCACAAGCTAATATATTGATGAGGGAATGGAATAATATTAAATATTGTGTTACACAAACTATGTTGGAAGCTTTAGGTACAAGAGAAGAGGTTTGAAAATCTGGAAAAAAGAAATTGAAGCAATAAAAAAAAGAATGCCTACTTACGATTACTACAAAGTATGTCTGAAGAAATTAAAATAGAATGCAGTAGGAAATGAAATCTGGCAAAAATAGTCCGACAAGCCCAACAACAATCCTGGGGAAAATTTATCTCCAACTTAGAGCATGACATACATAGGACAGTGGTCAGCATACAAAATTTTTAATTTTTTAATAAAGAAAAGAAAGAGGGAGCATTCATTCCAACCAATATAAAGGAGAAAGAATGGAAAGATTTCCAAAATTTACGGGATGATAATAATGCCCACGAAGAAAAATCAGACAAGAAAATTGAAACCAATCTGTTAACAGTAGATGAGCTGGAGATTATGATGTGTAAATGAGTAGGATGATGATGTAGAAAAGCTAGCAAACCGAATGAAATAAATTTAGACCTGTTTAAATACGGTGGTACCCTTGCTTAGTTTCAACCTGGTTTCAACTCCTGCACCTCTTAAATATGTGCTGATCAAAAAATATACCTTAGAGTGGAACAAGGAATAGTTGGCCCTATCAGTAAAAATGGACTCAAATAACTGCTCATAATTGTAGAGGCGTTAGCTTGTTAAATACTAGCTACAAAATATGTGTGAAAATATATACTACGAGAGTCCAAGCAATTGTCAGGCACATACTTCTAGAAAAACAGAATGTTTTCAGGAAGGGAAGGTCCTGTATAGATGGAGAATTCACCCTCGAACATATTATTGAGAAACACCTTTTATTCATAGACTTTGAAAAGGCATTTAACAGAGTAGTAAGGCATACACTCTGGACAAGCATGGAAAAGAAAGGAATACTCACAAAAGTAATAGAGAATAATAAGCATGTAATGATGGAACTTATATATGAATCTTCAATACAAAGAGAAGGAGTATTTTAAAATAAATCAAGGGGTTAGATAAGAGTCCCATTGTTGCCTACTATATTTTATGAATATAGTGATGACTTCTGCCAGAATGGAAAAACAATTTAGACAAAGAGTTTCCATAGGAAAAAACACTAAAATCAACACTCTTTTGTTTGCATATTTGTAGTTTTGGTCACTAATTGTAATTATAACCTCCAGAAGTTTATATTTAAATTACAAAAGAGCGTAATGGAATATACACTTTAATTGTAAAATATCAATCAACAAAAGTAAACTATCCAACTTTCAATATTTAGGATGCTATATAAAGTATCTTAATACCATTGATGTGCTGCAAAAGAATCTAAATTTCAGGCTCTCTGCAGTACTATAAAACAAACACTGGAAAAGAAAGCATGAACAGTAATCAAACCTCAAGCTGTATAAAATAATGGCATAGATACTCTCCTATATGGATGCAAAACATAAGTAACATCTAGGGAAATCAGAGAATTAACGAGAAGAAATGCAATTCCTTTGGTACATGAAGGCAGTACATGGACCATATCAGAAATGAGGATATAAGAGAAAATTAGGAATTACCAGCTTACAATAAAAGATAAATACCTATAGAAAAACTGGATAGACTATTTACATAAAACGAAGCCCACTCAGGCCTATTACTATCTCCCAAGAAGAAAAGAGAAAGATTTTAAGTTGCTGATACAAACTGTTCTCCAGTGATACATATGATCTATTACAGGATCAAAAAAGGCATTTAACTTCAAATACTGACACTGCTATTGTATTAAGTAGTTGCTTTTGTGAAGAGAGACATTTTTAACAGATTTTTTCGTACAATTATTCAGAAAGGATAGAAAGGTTAAGACAGCTCTCCTGTTAACTAAAATAATTCAACTTTTTGTTCTTATAATTTTAGGAGTATTAGATAATAATCTTTAAAAGATATTAAATTTATTTGTGTCTTGAACTTACTACAAAGCTATGATACTTGTGAAAACAAAATGATAGCATGTAAAACAAAATATGTATTTGAATCAGTTCCTACGCTACTACTGTTATAAATGTTGTTGGAAAATTGCTATGTTTCTCATTTAACTGAGCATATCTAATCAAACAAATATTGTTATTAATTATATAAATTAATTCTTTTCATACTTATTTCGGGTAATATTTGACCAGAATTTCACATTTGTTCCACCCTTTTATACTATACTTTTCCATGTCCTTCAATTTCCTTATTAATGGTTCATAGTACTTCATTTTATGTCATATAATAGAGGATCCAGCATTTGCTGAAGAAGAGATGTTTTGCTTTGATTTTCCAGAGATCAATTTGTTCTTCATGAAACTGGATATGGTGAAGTTGTAGGACGATTAAAGATATGATAATCAGAGGTGGAGAAAACATCTTTCCAAAAGAAATTGAAGATTTTCTTATTACACATGGAGATATTGTAGATGCACAGGTTATTCTCTTTTTATTATAGTTTATTCTCTTAATTTTCAATTCTATGAACGATTAAAATTTATCTGCTTCACATTAGGTTATTGGTATCCTGATGAGCGTTACGGAAGAATTATGTGCTTGTGTTCGTTTGAAGCCTGATAGCAGTTATCTGCAGAAGACATAAAAGGCTTTGCAAAGGAAAGGTTAGAAGCTTTCTTTAGCTAGTAATGGAGAAATGTTCAATGTTCATTTGTTATTAATGAATTATTACTTTGGAATTGTTAAAATTGTTTAATGTTTCAGATTGCCCATTTCAAGATTCCTAAGTATGTTAAATTCATGAATGATTATCCTAGAACACAATCTGGAAGGTACAAAAATTTAAGTTGCGTGATATGATCTTGCACGAGGAATAAATTCATTATAAGTTTTTGTCCAAGGTATGTGTAGTGTTAAACATGGAAATGTGAAATGTTTTGCTGTTTTCATGTTCCAATTGATGTTAGGATAATTCCTTATTTTCTTGGAATCTTAGAAGAATTCAACTTTGCTCAAGAAGACAAAGATTAAAAATAAATTTACAGATAAGAGTTAGATTCACTTCTAAATTATTTTCAATGGAGATTTGATGAACGTTTTCTTGAGTATCCCTACTCATGCGTAGAAATGTGCTTAAATATTTGGCTTGTGAGAGAAAGCATTGCAAACATTATAATATAACCATATAATTTCCATTATATGGAAGATCTTCATTATGTATATATGTATTTTAAAATACTTTTCCAGTCCTTTGACTGTAGCAGTATTACCTATTTTAGTATTTACCCTCTTTGTGTATATGTCCACATTCAGTTTCCAGATGCTATGTGAAAGTTTGTTATGTCTTAATAAGTATGTATTTAATAAATTATGAATCGTTTTTAGCATGCTCCATGATTTTACAATTTAACTGGCATGTATAGAACATTCATAAATTACATTTGTAATGTTTCTAATAATACAAAGTAGAACTTCTCAACCTTTTCATGTGTTATCTATTCATGTTGATTATTGAACTAACAGTCTATGAATTTACAGTACCTAATCTTTGGTCAAATTTTCCAAAATAATATTAACAAAAACAAATTACTTAACACTTTGCACTCATAGGGCATTGTGGCCTGCCACCTATGAATGCCCTCTGTGATCAGATGTTTCTACACACTGTGAAGTTCCACAACTAAGGCATCTCTGAGATGAGAATGGAAAATGGACAACTCGTAGCAGATACTTTGCATGCCCCTGTTCCATCTCATAACTGATTTCGCATCAAGGAGATAATTGTCTACTAATACGTAATTGTTTTATTCAATTTCCTATTCATATTTTCTGTATAATTGATACATGAAATTTTCATATGAAATCCATCCTTAATTAAATCCATATTTCAGAAGTATTGTATTGAAATAAAAGTAAGAAATAAATTCTATAAATAAGGTTCATTAACTTGTTAAATTCGTAGTAATACTTGTTTTAATAATTTAAAATTTATTAATTTTTCTAGAATTTCTTTATTGTATGAAATACTTAGAAGCTTTCTCCAGCATCCATTGCAGCTCACCAGGACAGGTTTTGCAGAAAAAATTGTTGCTTTTCTGTGGTTTTTCTGTCAGTGTAAACATGATATTCACAATTGTTGTTTTAGAAAAAGATGGAATGGAAACTTCCATTTAACCTGCAATCCTTTCCTGTGTTCAGAAATTTCAGAAATGAGTATTTTTTCTAAAATCTCTACTGCATTCCATTACTCTTATGGTACAGTTTGTACAATGTGTATGGATTGGTAATGGTCACTTCCAAAAGCTAAAAAAATATTTTCCTCCACCACTTGTCGGTTTTAAATCTGAAATTGTATGATGCTGTACTTATCTGCAATGTCGACAGCACATGAACAGCACCAGCTATTTCAAATCAGTAAAATGCCAAAATGAATAATAACCCTATAACATTATGTCAATATTATTAAGAAATTAAATAGTAGTCTGATAGATTCATCAATGAAAATTTTATTTTACACACAGGAAAATATGGGCATTTGTGAGATGCCCTATGAGTCAATCGGAGATTTTGGTGTTCATCTTAGAGATGCCCTTTAAGTTGCAAGACATGTTACTTTAGATACTCATACAAACTGGTAGCTATTATTCTCTATCCATTATCATCTTTGAGATGCCTTATCATCTTTGAGATACAAGCTTTAGGACGTGTATTATGCCCGCTGCATATGGGTGCAAAGAGTTAATTTTGAAACATTTCTCTTAATATTTCCTCTGCCAATGAAATGTTATTGATACAGCACTTTGCATTCATTATATAACATTACTAGCATTGGAATTAGAGATAGTGATATTTTGATAAACATTCTTAATGTATAATAAGAATCAGAAAAAGAATTTTTAGAAATAATTCTTGATTTAATAAAATAAAGAACCAAATATTTTTCTACCATTCTATTCTAAGACAGCCTAGAGGTTGAGAAACACTTTCTATGAAAGGTTTTCACCTCTTACATTTGTAAAAAAAGCCTATTATTGGTAATATTTGGGTCCAATATGCTTGATTTTCCCATGTCCAGTAAATAATGAACATGGTTTAGTACAATATAAGAAGAATGTCCAGAGAAAGATCTTAATGTAGGTTACAAATACGTGTAATTTGTAAATTCGTGTGTTAGTGCATATGTTTTTATATCTAAATTGTAGGGCTACATGTTTACAGTTATAAATCTAAATATATGTTGTTTATTGAATTAAGTATCTTACTTACTTTATTATGTATCATCTTTATACTCACTCTGTAAAGAAATGTCTGTTTTCATACTTTTAATAAACTCTAAATTATATAAAACTGTGTATTATTATTAAATTTCTTGTAATAAAGGAGTTGAATGACCAGTTTATATTTCATGTGCTTTACTAAATAGTGAGTAGAAACATACAAAAATAAAATTAAGTATATTATTTCACAAAGTCTGGGTCCCACTTCTATAAATTCTGCCACTACACTGTCCAGCCCCAGGGCCTTATTATTCCTCAATTTTCTGATCCATAAAAATTAACCTTATCCTTATGTTCAATTGCTTGATTTTTCCCATTCAAAGGCTAATGAAAATGTTCTGCCCACTACTCATTACCTTATCTTCCATACCAACTAAATTGTTTTTTTATCTCTACATTTTGGTTGGTATCCACCTTATAATTTTTAATTATTTCATACAACTTTCTAATCTCACCCCTTTCATATAATTTTTGTATATCATTTAGGCTTTCTTCTGCATATTATCTTTCTTTTCTTAAGAACTTTCTGGCCTTAGTCTGCTTATTCACACTTTATTTCTCTTGTCTCCTCTCACTTGTATCATTATTCTACATTCTTCATCAAACCATGTTTCATGCTCATTTCTAGGCCCAGATTTGAATAGCCTAAAATAAAAACACTGCATTCTACACACATTTTCTTAAATTCTGGATCTCTACCTTAACCATATAGTAAATGTTGAATTGTAACTAAATTATGAATACTGGTGAAATGAACATTTTGACAAAGTTGATAAGAAAATATTAGTTCCATGTATTAGTTCACATTAAAACTATTTGCAAAAGGAAAAAAGCCACAGATTTTGGTTATTATCCCTCACTGTGTCCTCATTGAAGGAATAGTCTTAGTGCTGCAAGAATATGGAGAATGTTAATTTGAATTACTTGCTGAACTCTAGAAAGCATGCACAGATACTGAAGTGTTTGTCCAGAAGCAAATCAAGGGGGCATGGGCATCTCAGCATTCACTCAAAGGATCAGAGAAAGTGGGCAAAAAACCTGACTGAGATGGGGTCCATTGACTCAGAAGCTGAGGTACAGTACTTGCTTCAGGCATATTTAGTCTTTTAAAATTATACCCAAATGGTAAGTAATTCATTACATATCATTGTTAAAATCAATGTTACTTTTCTTTTTGATGCTCGATGTAGTCTCTGTTTGCATAGAAACAGTTATGCATCAGAAAATATTTTACTTGGCTCTTAAACTTCTGTGTCAATTTTAACTAACTTCAGAGCATTATGCATCCTCTTCACTGTTTGGTGTGTATCAAAAGATATTTGTAATCACTGCTACATCTTTTTTTGACATGTCAGGATCATGTACACTTACAGTTCCACTTCCAAACACCGATACTTCTTTCTAGATGCCGTTTTCAAAACGAGAATGATGCTTACCATTGCCTTGCCCACAAAGCAATCAGTATTTTCAGCTGGTTCTAAAAATGCCATATACATGGCAGATATGACCAAACTGATTATGTAGGTGGGTAGTTAAATAAGCAAAGAATCCAGAAAAGATTTAATCCAGAAAGTGGTTGGTAGCACTTAATTTTTTCTTGTCCCAAGGCACAGAATTTATTATCTCAACTATAAATGGCTAAGAGTATTTTGTACAATAAGTTTTTTGGATCTGGAGAAAGAGGATATTGTGAATCTTAACCCAATTAAAATTTGTATACATTTCATTCATTACCTTTTAAGTGAATGGAATGACGGTGAATGTTAAAATAAAAATAAGTTACAAAGGAAGGAGTATTGGATCCCCACAGTGAAGGAACTAGCAGGGATGTAGTCAGTGCAATGCCCAAGGGTTCTCAGCATTAGGGGCTATGCTCATTACACAGGTCTGTAAATAAGTTCTTAAAAAATACAAGAAAATTTTTTGTTGATTTTTATGTTATTTGGTATTCTGATGTTAAAAATGACCTTCATCTGTTCCCTTCATCAGGATTTTTTTACAATTGATATCGATAACTTTTCTAAAATCCAATTTGAAAGTAATTCTCTCAAACAATTTTGCACGAATATCTGGCAACAGTGGTTTTTATCTAGTAAATCTATGTAAAATATAATAGATTTTGTTAAAGCAAATTTATTTTTTAGCAATTTTATTTTTTGGGTTTAAATGGATGTAAACCACTGTTGTCAGATGGTATGAGCCACCTCCGGGCAAGAGAAAACAAAAATTCCCTTCGTTTAAACTTTTTTCCCCGAATATGGAGCAGTTTCTAGAAGAAAAACCCCCATGGGTTTTAATTTGTTTTTTTTCTGTAAATTAATAAAATAGATGATGGACCAAGAGAAATATTTTACATGAAAACTTTGAAAAAAATTTTAAACTGGAAAAGAAACAAAATAAAATAGTTTCTATTTAAATCCGCATCTTTTTCCTTTGAAATTTTTTTTACGTCTTTAATGTTCAACTCAGGCTTCGTGTTAACATCCAGCAGTAGTTTGGGAATCGAGCAAGTGGTTCAAGGCGTGGTGCGCTGACTTTGTATTTGGGAGGCCCGGGTTCAATCTCCTTTCGCCATATAAAGACCGAGGTTTCTGTGCTCTTCCTCGGTCACATGGGAATGCTGGGATGGTTTACTGAAAGGCTGAGTATTGGGGGACACCCCAAACCGACGTCCCAGCCGAATTTTTAGATTCGTGAGCATGTTCTTTTCCTATCTTCCTGCTATTTGTGCTCCATATCTTTCAAGAGTTGGTGGAATTTTCACCCTGCTGACTGATCCTAAATTTTCGGGGGAAAAGGCCACTGTAGTGAAAGAAATGTATTTGGCTCACGGACCAACCATACTTAAAATCTATCCAGCATATTCACAACAAATGTTTTGATGGTGAAGATCCTGGTAATTATTAGAAATTTTCCGACATCTTTGAAGGCAAACTAAGCTTCTTTTTCTTTTGTTATCACGCTGATTTCAAAATCTTTATCCTTCATAAGCTTGCGGATGGACCAGCAAAGATTAATTCTTTCAATTTGGTTTCGGATAAACCTGAAACGTTTTGCACATATATTTGAATAAATCGCCATCTTTTGGAATAGCCTTGACAAACTGCTTCATTATACTTAATTGTATAATGTTGGCGAAGATCTTGTACATGCAGTAAATCTACAACATGGGACTGCCTGTTTTCTTCCTCCGATGGAAGGCGTACGAAGGATTTTCGTCAAAAATCCATGACTTCGTTCGCGTTTGAATCCACAAACTTAGGTACAGGCCCGATACGCTAATAGTTAAACCAACAAAAATTCCTCTTTCAACGTTAAACCATCAGCCCAGAGAGGTAACAATTCTCATTTTGACTTAACTAAGCTGTTCTAAATCACATTCTTGGTGCCTGGGTCAAGATTTTGTCTTTTCGGCCATTCTTTTTGACTCCAATGTTGCGTCTTATCATGGCTGTCCCACTCGCAAATGAAAGACAGGAACTTTGTATATCCGCCTTATTGACTAGAAGCTAGAACAATAACTTTTAAATCACCGCAAATAGTCAATCATGGTCGGCATATTTTATTTTGTTGACGGTTGACCACAGACAGACGGACAGACACGTTTTGCCGTTAATCGATTTTACGGTATTAAGGACCCACTAAACATTGGTTTTGGCTACACACATGTTGGAGGACTACATAACATTCACTTCTTACGAAATAAGCGCGAGAAAGTAATTAATTAAATGACTTAAATTTAATATGGTGTATTATTTACCTGGAAATGTATAACGAACATTTCATAACGTGGCACGAGCCATATTTCCATTTCAAGCGTTTTCTCACAGCGATGTCTCGTCTCTTCCCGCAGAGACATGCGCCCGCTTGCACCTATCAGGGTAGGCATATGCCTGTGCGCTGCCTCGCTTCGCACTGTATTCTGAGAAAATGTCCTGAGTGAACGTAGAACAGTAGCATGTTGGGTCCGTACTTGATGCATACGCACTGTACGCATGCGCGTTGTGCGTAGGTCTAGGAATTCGCTTGCTGCCCTGCCCGTACGGAAGACTCCGATTTCACTCACTTGCAGGCGCGTAGCGCTAGTGACAAGTTAACAATCGCAGAAAAGATTATTATTTCACCTACTTAGTCTGTCTTTTAATCAATTATACTGGGTGAGTCACGTAACTTTAGCACATCCTGCAGTTTTGAACGGTTGAAGTTATTACAACGCAATTTTCACGGAATTACATGAGGAATGGGGCTAATTGATACATGTTTACTATACATTTTTAGCGTATCATGACGAGCGTAAAAGGCGAATCCTGTGATATACGTATTGGTATATGTTAGATAAGCATTTTTAGTAATTTTGATTTTTTATGCTCAGCTTTCCTGCCAGTTCTCGCCCGACCGCCGTGGTGTGCGGATCGTGTCCGCAGCTCCGTTGTGCCTTACCTTGTCGCCTGCGAGTGCGCCAAGATAAGGAGAGGTCAAGCGATAATAAACCTGTGTGCAGTAGTTCTAAGTGAACAGTTATATTTGTGCAGTGAAACGGTGTTATTAATTTCAGTTCTACAAAGACAATTTATATAAAACTCAGTGATTACAGAAGTGTATTCGGGTAGGCTCGGTAGCATGTGTGCGATCGCAAAACTACCAATACCCGGAAAGTTACGTATCTCAACAAATGCCATTAGAAGAATCAGCAAGCAGCGGCAGCTACAGCATGGATCTTGATTCATCTGATATTGTGAACCTGACACAGAATGCATGGCAAATATCGCACCAGCTCGGTCAAAAGACGAACCCAGACGTCCTCGACCCTGATGTAAATAGAAGGGTAAGGCAAAAGACAGCGTCTTGCGATAGTAATAATAGTATTTATACAGTTCCACCAAGAATCAATTTAGTGCTCTCAATACAGAAGATACAATAGAAAACAATGAGGAAACTCTCCAAAACCACAGTACCTCCAATTTTTGTGCCAAATGTAAATAATGTTCCAGCCATGATTAAGTTTATAAGGATGTTTTAAAACCGAAGACTTCGAAATAAAATCTCTGGCAAACGACAAAATTAAAATAGCTCCAAAACTCCAGATGTTTACAGGGAATAGTAAAACATTTATCAGGCAACAACTACGTATACTATACATACCAGTTGAACAAGAACGTGCGTATAGAGTTGTCTTGCGGCATATACATCATACGGTAGATGTAAAAGATATCAAGGCTGCGCTTTTGGAAAAGGACCATAAAGTTAGAAACATAATAAATGTCCGCCATAGGTTGACGAAGTTACCTCTGCCTCTATTTTTGTAGACCTTCAGCCCAAATCTAACAACAAGAAGTATTCAAAATTAACCGACTACTAAATTGTGTCGTTGCATTTGAACCACCACGCCTGAAACGAGAGATAGTTCAATGCAAAAATTGCCAGAGATATGAACATACCAGGTCGTACTGTGCATACCCGTTTCGGTGTGTTAAATGTGGAAAAGAACATGATCCAGAAAAGTGTCAAAAAGAAAAGCAAAGTCAACCGACATGTGCGCTGTGAAGGGAATCATCCGCCAACTATAAAGGTTGCCAAGTATATCAAGAAATACTAAAAGGAAAGGGTACAAAAGCTCAAGTAAACCCAGAACATCTCAACAAGAGATGCCTATGCAGACACCAAACAACAACATTGGAACTACTTATCCCCAAGAAAACAAAAGAAGTCTACAAGCAAATGAAGGTACATGGGCCGATGTTGCGCGACCAAAGCCATCAGAACGACAACAACAACAACGTAATGAACAACATAATGATAGCCACTCCATTATGAACATTATACAGCCTCCTTTGAGAGATTTGAAAACATATTAATGCAACAAAGTCAACAAATAAACTCTCTAATTAACTCTCTAACGACGCTTGTTTCCAAATTATCCAATGCCTAAATTTCTTTGCATTGCAGCTTGGAACGCCAACGGCTTGGCAAATCATCGCCAAGAAATAGAAATATTTCTCAACGAAAACAAAATAGACATTCTACTCATCTATGAAACTCATTTCTACAGAAAGAAGCTACTTTAAACTAAAGAACTTCACATTATACGATACTAAACATCATAGTGGCAATGCTCACGGTGGCTAGCAATAATAAAAGCACCATTAAGCATCAAGAACAGGAAGCCGTACTTGGCCAAGATATTAAGCAACATCTGTACAAATTACGGACTGGAATGGACCAATCACCATCAGCGCCATCTACTGCCCTCCCAGATTCAAAATAGATAAACGACGATTTGAAACCTATTTTAAGTCACTGGAAATAGGTTCATGGTAGGTGGAGATTTCAACGCCAAACATACTCAATGGGGATCAGGCTCATCACCCCTAGAGGAGAGAATTGCAAAAGCAGTTACTTCTCTACAGCTAGAAACCATTTCTACAGGAGAACCTACCTCTGGCCTACACCAAAACAAAATTCCAGACCTGGTCGATATATTCATAACAAAGGAATCCCATCCACCTACTGTATCATTAAATCTTCCTCGATTGTCCTCAGACCACACTCCAATAATTATCACCGTTGGTAACAAATTATCCTTCACCCCTCCCGTGTCGCTAACGAACAGAAAGACAAACTGGGCCTCGTACAGAACCCAGATATCAATGAAAACAAACATCCGATTACCATTAAAAACAGCAGATAATATAGATGAAGCGACTGAATATATAACCCAAAATATTCAAGAAGCGGCTTGTTCCTACACCCAACTCCACTACACCCAGGCAGCATGAAATACCCAAAATTTCTTTTAAACAAAATAGCTGAGAAAGAAGACTAAGAAGAATCTGGAAGCTTCAAAATATCCTGCAGACCACCATTACACAGAGCAACTAGGCAACTAAGGTGCCTCCTAAAAGATTTCAACAGCAACAGGTTTCAGGATTTCATAACCAGCCTCACCCCAACAGAAGATACTAATTACTCTCTATTTAAAGTCACCAGGAAGCTGAAACAACCGACCAAATCAAATCCTCCAATCAGGAATGAAAATATGCGCTGGGCGAGGAACGCCACTGAGAAAGCATCTACATTTGCCAGATTCTTCCAATGTATTCCAGACTCATCCCTTTTTCAAATACAAACCAAGACCAACAAATCAGGGATTACCTGAACTCCCCAAACCAAATGACGCTTCCAATTCCACATTTTACTCCCAGAGAAATTACAAAAACCATTAACGCCTTATCAAGCAAAAAAGCTCCTGGCTATGACCTAATCACAACACCTCTTCTCAAAGAACTACCACGAAAAGGCAAACTATAATTACTGCACTATTCAACAGTATTCTAAGAACAGGAACTACCGGAACAATGGAAAGTAGCCCAAATTCAAGTTTTCTCAAGCCTGGGAAACCTCCACATGACCCTCTTCTTACCGTCCCATCAGTATACTTCAATCCTATCCAAGTGTTTGGAAACTTCTTCTATCAAGACTACGTCCACACATAGCAACAATAACCTAGTCCTGACCATCAATTTGGCTTTAGACAACAGCATTCTACCATCGAACAAATTAATAGAATCACCAGCTACATTGAGAATTGTTTCAAGAAAGAAATATTGTTCAGCCGCCTTTCTTGACATCGCCTAAGCGTTTGACAAAGTCTGACACGATGGACTCCTATTTAAACTCAAACATTTCCTACCATATCCCTTCATCAATATCTTCAGATCTATCTATCCACCGCACTTTCCAAATCAAATATCAAATGATTATCTGAATTCCGTCCAATCAAGGCCGGAGTACCACGGAGTGTTCTTGGCCTATTCTGTACCAACTCTATACGACAGATATACCAGAAACAGATAAAACAACCATAGCCACTTTGCAGATGATACGCCATACTAGCTTGGATGACGACCCAAATGTCGCAACAAGACATTTACAAGAACATCTTACAATGATTGAAAAATGGACCAAGAAATGGAAAATAAAAATCAATGAAAACAAATCCAGCCCATATAACTTTTACCCTGAGAAGAAACAAATGTCCTACTGTCACATCAACAATAATCCAATATTAGAAATGGAAAGTGTAAAATGCTTAGAGATACATCTAGACAAACGTTTAACATGGAAAAATCACATTTTAGCCAGAAAAAGCACCTACAACTTCAGAGTAAGAAAACTATACTGGATCTAGGATACCACTCAAAACTATCACTGGAAAATAAACTTTATAAATCCTAATAATTCCAATATGGACCTACGGCATCCAAATCTGGGACAGCATGCAGAGTAACTCTCTATCATCCAGAGATTTCAGTCGAAGACCTTAAGAATGATCTGCAGCAGCCTTGGTTCATCACAAACGCAGCATTACACAAAGACTTAAAAATGCCCACTGTCTTAGAAAGAATAGAATCAATCAGCTCAAACTATCTCCAGCGTCTTGAAAACCATCCAAATCACTTAGCCCTCAACCTCCTTGACAAAAGTGCAGATATCCATGCCTTACCAGAACCTCACCCATACAACTCCCATACAGATACTCGAAGTAACTGAAACATGATCACCACCAAATTATCAATTCCAATTGCTGTCAACCTAGTATAATAATAATTGATTTTTGTTATAGTAGGAAGAAGAAGATGAAGAGTACCGATGGGATATCTTCACTATTAATCATACTTGTCATAAGAATTCTACAATAGACATCACATTTACTTATTATTTTGTAAAAATAGATTGTAAATTTATCTTAAAATAAAAAGCTTTCCTTGCCCGACGCATTAGTTTTATAACAGGGGAGCGTTGCGTGACCATCAGTGGCGGTCTGTAATCTGTTCAAATATCTGTTGAACACGAGTCCAAAATAAAAATTACTAAAAAATACTTTATGAGAATATGCATATCATTGGATTAGTCTTTTACGCTCGTCATGATAGACTAAAAATATGATAGTTCAATAAAAACAGTTACCTCAGTATCTCGTAAATACAAGGAATAAATAGAAATGCATACATGTATCAATTAGCCCCTTTCCCCTCATACTCTTCCGTGAAAACGGCATTGCAAACTTCAAGCTTTCCCAAAACTGCAGGAAGTGCCAAAGTTATGAGACTCACGAGTAGGCGATTCGGTTCCGCAGTGGAAGTCAGTTCGTAAAATTGAAGGACGACGTATGACGATGGTGAAGGGTGAATGTATGCTTACTAGTTGGCAAAGTGATTTCCAAGTGATATCGTATTGAGACAATTGTCGTAATGGGTCGTAACACCTCAGGCATCGCCGTTGGTATGATTTAAGATGGTTCCATAACATTATGGAACGTGAAGTTACAATTGGTAAACATTTCGTGAAGTTTTGGTCAACTTTCTACCGGATTGTTGCAAGGAGGCGATCTGCATCTAATAAAAAGGTCATTTTGTAAATGGGAACTGTGCAATTCGATTTTGTTAAAACCCCACGTGCCAAGTACAAAAAAGACTTAATTTACTTGTGTGAACTAAAAAGAGAAAGTTAAGTTGCCGATTGTCGCTCGGACAAACTGTAGTGGTAACTCCTGCTGAACCGAATGGTACGGAAACCGCCAGAACCGTGGGAACTAGCGTAGCGTCATAGACTTGACTCCCTGCTCTAGAGAGAGGTTGCAAGGTATGGGGATGAGGGCCCAAAAATAGGCTTGAAAAGGCCACACTTCAGGGGAATTTCCAGAGGGTAGGGGCTTAGGTCCTGGGCACAAAATTGCAGCGTCGGTGGGGCTCGCCTCAAGACGAGTGCGTGGGGGGCAGATGATGGGAGGTCTGTGACTCGGGCCTATATTAAGGTGCGCCGGAACGGGTCAGGTAACGTTTTTTTATTTCCTTGCGGCCAGACCACAAAACTTGTCCGGCCAAGTCTGGCGCGGAAGTGCAGTAGGCACGAGCAGGTGTTCGAGGTTCGGGCACGAAGTATGCACATTACACGTTAACGACGACTCGCAACTCTGCACGTGGTGTGCCTCGGCAGACTATCTGCCCTGGATTATACAGATACAGGCGCGTGTTGGGAGAGGGGGACTGCCGCTGGTAGCTCCGACAAACGCCTTCACGTCTGTAGATATACTGTAAATATTTATTGTAAAAAATTGTATATACCCACTCGTGTCTGTTCCTTTGTAGCGTAGATCCATACTCACGACGTTACACTAGTAAATGTTCAGATGTGGGGAGTGAAGAAAAATATAATTAGAAAATGGGAAAAAAAATAATCTAGCTACCATCCATTACATGTTGAAATCGTTAATGAACATTAAAATATCTAGGAATCGGGGGCAAGGAAGAATATCTGCAGGTTACAAGGGTAACACAAAGTGAAGGGTAACTCTCTAAGCTGTAAAGTGGTAAAACTGAATACATTTCAATGAAGGAATATACATTTATTCAAAGTATGAGAACAGAGCTCTTCACATTTCTGAAATTGCAACTAAAATAAGTTTTACATTAAGCAGAATTACCGATACACAAGTACAAAATTGGTTGGCTGAAGCCTTGTTATATGAGAAACAATTTAAACAGAATTACACAGCAAGAATGCTTTGCATAGCAAAGTGTCAAGCGGCTGCTTAAACACAAAAACCAAGAGTAACACAAATTACATTGAAATACAATTATTGACAGATTTTTCGGGTCTAAGCCTCTTCACAAATGTACATATTTAATAATTACAAAGTTAATTATTGGTACGCATTTTCCGCCGTATGACTAAGTCCACTTCAGGATATCTCAGGAAAGCACAATACGTAGACCAAAATGACTAAGCTCGACATAAAGTGATTACATTAAAGAATACAAGAAAATTAATTGCAAAACTACTTTTGAATAAATACTCATGGATCAATTTTGGCGCACAACCTTACATACATATAGATTTTTCTGTTTACCCAATTCAACAATCTTGCTTAAAAACCTACAGCGAGCAAGCGAGTGCACTCTCGCAAAGGCAAACAGTTGTCCTTGCTTCAGCCAGACCAGACGTCAGTGGTAAGTCTCCCATGGAGTCACGGATCTGTCGCTTTTACGTAGAACCACTCGGTTTTACCTCCGGTCTGGGTTCGTCGCGCCGCCAAAAATGCTTTAAAACCGATAATTACAAATTTTCTGCAACAATTCAGAGACACGGAAATAGAATGTCACAGACAGATTATCCGCAACCTTCCGTACACGACTGTATGTGCCTCAAAGGAGAACGCCCGTAGAAGCAAATGCAAAATGCATACCCAACGTAATACCAATGCGACGTAAATGAGTCTTAAAGGCAAACCAATTAGCAACCCACAAACGGGTGCCACGTAAAACTATAAGAGGAGAACGCACAAAATCACTGCAAGGGAAGAACAATTCTTTGCAGCTAAAACCTATATATATATATATATATATATATATATATATATATATATATATATATATATATATTCATAAAACAACATAATCAGTGTAGCCCAAACTTCATAAAATATACCATACCATAATATTAGAATTCATCCTTGAGCTTATTTATAACAATTTGCCATACACCCAAGAGTCCTTGTATTGTATGCGCAGAAATACAGTCGTAATTGCTGCTTGTGCCGCTCTGTTGTTCCGGTAGCAGATATAACCTGGAGTATATAGAGAAAGATATGGGCTTAACCATTTTTCATCCCGCATCATGACAAATATTATGCAGAGCGAGAAAGCCGTGTAGTTCTCACTGCTTTGCTCGCGGGCAGATGTCGTTGCAGTTCCTGAAGGTAACGGTGCAGCTGTTTCGAAAGAAAGATGGACGGAGCAGCCAATATTTAAGGTGCGGGGAGGTACGAGGTGCGAACGAGGACGAGGAAGGGCGGCCACATTCGCCGTCATCTCATGGGAGTGCACAGAAGCTGTGCAATACCACTTTGAGATGATCGCCCCATTCAGCAGAATCGCAGCCGGATACTGCTCGCATGAGCGCCTGCGTCACACGCATAAAGCCGATCCCGTTGCGGGCGAGATCGTCAATAGTGCGGTGTAGCACGCGCTCCTGCTCGCTCAGTGAGGAGGGAACGGGGATTGTCTCCGCCGACCTCCGCCGCTGCACGCGAGCGGTGCGCTCCGCGCCCACGCCGCCGGCTAGCGCTCCGGGGGTTGGCAGGTGCGTGGGACCAGGGCGTCCGAGTAGGTCCGCGCTCCTGGCGCTGCTGCTGCCGCTGGGCGCGTGGGCGTTCGCGTCGCTGCGAACGCTGAGACCGCGGTGGCTGCAGTGGTGGTTGCGGCGGTGGGGTGGGGGGCGGCGCGAGGTTCGCGCTCCCGAGAGGGAGAACGCGACGCCTCCGACCGCGCGTAGGCCCTCGCCTCTCTTGGATGCCAGCACGCCGCTGGCGATCCCGCGGCTGCCGCTCGTGGCGCTGCTGCTGGGCCGGTTTCCCCTGAAACGACGGCGTTTGTACCGGGCAACCCTTTACTTCGCGCCTGGTTATCGCCCAAACAGTTGGAGCAGTTACGCCCTCCGCCGAGGCGTTGAGCCCCAGCGGGCCTGCGCGGCGTCGTAAGCATCCCCAAGTTTCTGCAGCGTCCGAGGCTTGCAGCGGTGCGAGGAGCGCCCGGTGGCGCTCCAAATTCCGCTGAGGTGGCGATGACCAGGAGAAGTGGTCTGCCCCGTCGGCCCGGCCGCTGGTTGCATCCGCTCCAGCTTCCGCACCTCGAACCCAACGCGTTCCAGGTTATCATGGAGCGCCTAGAAGGAGCTCCAATGGAATGCCCCGCAAAACAAACCGTAGAACTCTCGTTTCCTGTGGAGTACGTGTGGTAATCCACAGACCTTTCCTGCAGAGCGGCCAAAAAGTTCCCGGTGCGCCTCGAGCGTCTCGCACCGAAACATGACGGCGTCGCCGGCCACCTCTGTGGTGACCACGGCGTCGAATTCGGCCGCGTGCAAGGCCTCGAGTAGACTAAAATTTGGTCCCCCCGTTGAGAAAGATGGCGGGTGACGAGGGTGTCCGCGGCGTCGCCGTCGGCCGCGTGCAATCCTCGAGGAGATCTCAAATGTCGGCCACCCCGTTGAGAAAAGCAGCGGCGGGCGCAGCGGCGGGCGCAGCCTCAGAAGACGGAGAGAGCTAATTTCTCGCGGACTGCGTCGGCGGCCGCCGGCTGGCGCTCCCGGGTCGGCGGAAGCGTGGGACCAGGGCGTCCGCGTACGTCGCTGCTGGCGCTAGTCGCGAACGCTGAGACGGGTGACTGCGGCGGAGGCGTAGAGGTGCGGCGGCGCGAGGGTTTGAAGGCCCTCCGTTTGGGAGAACACGACGCCTCGGCCGCGTCGGCCGCTCGCCTCTCTTGGATGCCAGCACGCGCTGGCGATCCGCTGCTGCCGCTCAGTGGCGCTGCTGCTGGGCCTGGTTACCCCTGAAACAGCGGCGCTTGTACTCGGGGCAACCCTTGTACTTCGCGTCGTGGTTATCACCCAGACAGTTGGAGCAGTTACGCTACAACGCCGGGGAGTTTAGCCCCAGCGGGCACTGCGCGGCGTCGTAAGCATCCCCATAGTCTTTGCAGCGCGTGCGGGGCTTGCAGGTCCGTGCCACGTGCCCGAAATCCAGGCAAGGTGGTACTGCGGGGCCCGCGCGGTGCCGATACATTTCCACACGGACGCGGAGCCACGAATGTGTTACCTCCCGGAACGCCCGGTGGCGCCGAATCCTGCAGGGTGGCGATGACCAGGAAGTGGTCTGCCCGTCGGCCGGCCGCTGGCTGCAGATACGTCAGCTTCCGCACCTGAAACCCAACAAGTTCCAGGTTATCGGAGCGCCTGAAAGAGCTCTCAACGGTATACCCTGCAAAACATATTGAAGAACTTCTTTCCTTGTGGAGTACGTGTGGTACTCCACAGACTACTTCCAGAGCGGCGAGTACATCTCGGTGCGTCTCGAGGTCTCGCACGTACCGTGACGGCGTCGCCGGACATCTCTGCGGTGACCAGCGGCGTCGCCGCCGGCCGCGTCAAGGCCTCAAGAGACCAAAACTGTTCGCCACCTCGTAGAGGAAGATGGGGTGGGCGGCGTCGGCGGAGACGAGTGAACCCGTTTTCCTCCTCTCTGCTGCTGTTCGCTGCGCTGCGGCGTCTGGCGTCGGCGGCACGCGCGGCGGCCGGCGGCGGAGTGGTCTGGCATGGCGGCCGGCGGCGGTGGGCGCAGCGTCAGGAAGCGGCGGAGTGGTCCTGGCGGCGGCGTGCACCGCGGTGGGCGCAGCGTCAGGAAGCGGCGATGCGGCGGCGGGCTACGCGGCGGGCTGCGCGGCGGCCGATGTGAAGGGCCCTGCGCCCTCCTCTCCGCTCTGCGGTCTCCTCCTGTTGGCAGAAGGAGTTCTCTTAGCGCAAATGCGCACAGTGGATGAGGAACCGCCCCGTCGTTAGACGGTTCCTCGATCCGTCGTGCGCCCGCTGGCTCTTCCACGCGCTCCATTCCCACCCGCAGACGGGGTGGCGAACAGTGTCGACGCGACAGAACTCGCCGGCGACGACATGTCGCTTTATAAAACTTTATAAAAGCTTATATAACACTAGCCCTAAAAGGGCTGTTTGTTAGACTAGAGCGCCCTTACAAGGTTGAAGCTAGGCTTTTTGCTCTTTAGTACTTAAAGAGCGGTTTACTCCCGCGGCGGCATAAAGTCCCTCGGCGGGCGGAGCGCTCCACGGGTGCGTCCGCTCTCCTCGGCGTCCGGCGACCGACCATCTCTCCAGAAGACCTAGTTGTGTGCGGGCGCACAAATATACTGTAACGTTACAGCCTCCTCAAATAAAATTTAAAAAAGAGTAGGTACAATTCCAACGAAAGGGTTGAAATATTGAAAAAATATTAAGTACATCGTGTAGCCAGAACCCGTCCGTGCCCCACGCCCCTACCTCTTAGGGGCATATACACTCTTGTCGCGGACGAGGAAGAACTAGAGATATTATAGTTAGGAACTGCTGTGGAGAAAAGCTAGTGTTAATACCGAGACGTGTCGCGCCGATGGGCCCTGTAGTCACGCATGAGGGACCTGGCGGACTTCACCGTCAAATAAACACATAACTAGGCCGCATTTAAAAGAAAAAAATATTTCTGTCGCAACTCTGCACTCCACGTGGAGGCGCGTGCCACCCTTTTCGAAATTTTCCATCACATGAAATTCTCAACTGCCATTGGACAGAACACCGAAACGGAGACCACCCATTGTCGCAAATTCTAACGAATCAAATCGATGCTTCATAGAGATCCGGGAGGGGCAGTCGAACCACGTACGGGATTATCAGACGAAAAGAGATTGTGGTGGCGTGTAGACTAATATTTATTTATTTAATAGGTAATTATTACAGCCAAATTAGAAACTTGATGCAGTATGGCTAGCGAAGGCCTTAAGCCATTACAATACCTACATTCTACCGCGTTCTAACCTTTCGCCTTCTGGTATTCACCCCAAATGGTCTCTCCATCGCCTCAAAGCCGCGGAAACGAGACCATAAGGTACGGCTGAGGAAAACCCTGAAGGGGAAAACCTGCCGTCAGAAGCCGAGTACATGCTACTCTATCCGGTTTTTAGACTATTTATTTATTTGGCGCGGGCGTCAGGCATTCTCCTTCCAGTGTTTGGCCTCCACCGCACCTGAAACAAACAGCACCACAGAAAATCGTCCGCACCAACGCCTCTGCCCTAACATTTCCGATTCCACTTCCTTCGCCCCTAATGTGCTTTATTTAACCGTTTCCTTTATTTAATTTAATTTATTTTAATTTATTTAACTTATTTTAATTAATTTAAGTTAATATATTTTTTATTGACTTATTTATCTACTTATACTTAACAATTGATTACAATTTATAACTTTTATTTTATTTTTGTACTATTTACTAACCTAATATATTACTTGACTAACTTCTAATTATTGTTAGTTTATTGATTTATTAACATTTCTCTCCAGTCTAGGCTCTGCTCGTACTAACCACTGCTGTTTTCCACTCCTTAATTTCAGTTTTCTAGTGGTCCGAACCTTCTGAGAAATGTTCCTAATTCTTTCATGAAGTTAGCTCTTTTATCCCCTAGAATGTTTTGGGCGAGCGTTACGTTCCTATGTTGAAGTAGTAATTTCATTCCCATCCATTTTCTTCTCCAAGTTTCGGTCGCACTGCAAATTAAAGGATATGGATCCAGTCTTCCCTATCACCGCAAAGCACACAGATGCCACTACCATTCGAGTCCTTAATCTACGTTGCATCCACTCCCGACCTGAACCAAGCGTATCCCCTCTTGCGTCCTTTTGCAGTGTGTTTACAGTAACGTTCGCAACCCATAACGGACTCGCGTGAATTTGCGCAACTAGCGAACGTTTTTCGGCCGTTGCTGCCAGGATCTCTTGCCTTTTAATATCCGCAAGTCTATCCGAAATTAACTGTTCGCTGTCACGTGTTCCCTATCTCCACCATTTCCGGAGAAACGTCTCCCAGACCTGAACGTTCCAGTAGCAGTTTAATTTATACGACCAGTAGCGTTGGTTGCTTCCTGTAACTGCACCCGAAACATCTATTTATAAGTGAGTCAGCCTGTTCACCTGCTAATTTAATCCAAAGTTTAATGGGTTTCATTTAAAATCTTTCCAAATTCTACACTACGACCTCTCTTAGGACTCCGGCATTTGCTGCGAATCTAGAGACTCCGAGAATTAATTTGAAATAATCTGTTTCGACGCTTTCTAGTCGATCTATCCTATCCACTCCCCAAATTTCTGCCCCATAATTCATTGCTGGGAGAACTAGCGATTTAAACATCGTCTCGCACACCTTTAAAGGCAATTCCGAACCCTGCGCACTGCGCAAACGATTTCTTTGAGCGCAATTCTTCCTTTACTCAGTGCGCCGCACTATGTGATTACTCCATCCCCATTCATGGAAAATTTTGCCCAAGATATGTAAATGTTTTTCCCGGTCAATCTCCTCCTGAGCGTAAAACCATTTCTCCTTGTTACCCCAGATAAATCCATTCTTGAAGACAACTACTTTGGTTTTTTGAATATTTACTTTTAATCCCCATGTTTCACTATACGTTTCTAGGATATTTAAACTTTTTTGTAAGCCGCCAATAGTCTCCTAACATAAAACTAAATCATCAGCATATAGTGTCCGGGAATGTTCAGGCCCTCAATTTCCGGCGCAGATGTATCCGCATCCTGTAACCACGTCAATAAATCGTTTATAAACAAGATAAAAATAGCGGTGAGAGGACAGCCCTGTCTTACTCTTACTGTCGATTTTATTTTCGCGTTGTACTTCCATCACCGCACCTGACACAGAAATTTACGTCTTCGTATATGCTCTGCAACACTTTTAAAACTTTACGTGAGACGCCTAGCTCATTAAGTTTTTGCCATA
Source organism: Teleogryllus oceanicus (assembly GCA_964035755.1). Lineage (NCBI taxonomy): Eukaryota > Metazoa > Arthropoda > Insecta > Orthoptera > Gryllidae > Teleogryllus > Teleogryllus oceanicus. The sequence goes on along the minus strand of CAXIVR010000001.1, from coordinate 222,536,999 downwards.
AAGCTTTTCCTATTGATAGAGCCAAAGCCATTTCGAAATCTACAAAACTGCAATAAAAGTGGCCCTGCTTACGCGCAAGCGCCTGCTTTACTAGGTATCTAACACAAAGATATTGTCGGTAGTCGCGAAGCCTCTCTAAAGCCTGCTTGCAATTCTGATATTTTACTGTAAAATGTGCTTTACCGCCCATTCACTCAGTCGCCCGTTGAGTATTTTACAAAATAGTTTGCTCAGCGCTGGTAAAAGACTAATTCCGATAATTTTGTGGGCAATTCGTTTTACCTTTATTCTTAAAGACTGGTTGGAGGGTCGCTGTACTCCCCGTTTCTTGGATACGATCCAGAATCAACTATTGGATTAAATAAATTTAGAATACTCTCTGGGTCTATGTGCCACAATTCCGAAATAAATTGTGTCGGAATGCCGTCCGCGCTGCCTGCCTTCTTATTATTCATGGCTAGCTATAGCCCTATTCATTTCATTCCAGGTTATCGGTCGTCAATTCAGGGACATCCGGTCCGTGATAATATCTATCCTGTTTCAATATTCGCTATTTCGAGCGCCCGTGAAAAGTACTGCTCCCGCGTCTGATGAAATTGCTACTTACATTTCTTTTTATTACGCAGTGATCTTATAACGTCCCAAATTGATTTATTATGATTGTTTCTTAAAATTGCCTCTATTCTTGCTGTCTCACCTCCTGCCAAGATTTCTTCGATTTCTTAATTGTGCCTGATTGTCCTACGTAGTAACAAGTAACTATTTCTCGCTTCCGCAGTTCCACTGTTTCTGAACATTCTTAAGGCTACTATTGCTTCACGCCTGCTCACCGACACTTCGCTAAACCATCCTTGGGTCAGTACCTTCCTCCTCTCCCCACATTCGCATGCCCCTCCCTGCGCGAAAGAGTCCTCTACTAAATTCTTTGCTTGCCTTTCCGGTGACCGCTCCTTCGTGCCCACTCTACCGAGATAAGAATAGCCTCTGCAAATTCCTGTCGCTTTTCCTCTTCCATACAAACCGTCGTCTTGCTATTGTGAGTTTGTTGCTCCTGCTCGTGCTACATGCCTGTGGCAGTTCAGTAGCATTTACTGCTAAATGAACGCACACAGGCAAATGGTCGGATTCTGCCCGTCAATTCGATTCCAAAATCGAATAAATTGTTTATTCTTTCATGAGACAACAGAGCATAATCTCTTACACTACCTCCATTCCCACTAATAAAAGTTAGTTCCCTTCAGTATCCTGTCCATAGTTGCCATTTAAGATTTCGAGATTAAATCTCTGCATAATTTAACAATTCCCTGACCATCATTATTGATGACTGAGTCTTTGCTTTTTCTAGAATTAGCCTCGCTTCTTGCCGATCGAACTCCGAAAATACTTCCTGCTCATGGCCAATTCTAGCATTCATGTCACCTAAGACTAGTAAATCAGTATTCGGATACCTTTGCTTCAACAAGTCTAAATTATTGATTCACCAAAAGCTTCTGGAGAATAATAACGCGAGCCCTGTGGGTGACGGTATATAAATACAATTGCGAGGTCTGTATTTTGCATTACTAGTCTAATACAAAGAAAATTGTCGGAGTTTGTTGTAATTTCATAAATAAATTGCACTAACCTATCCTGAAATCTGCACGCAACACCTCCGGTACCTCCTTTCCTCTACGTTTTTAGTTTGCATATGGCTGAAACCAGACACATTTAACGTTTCACCTCCTTCCACCAAGTTTCTACGAGACCGATTATATCAAATGTGTTTATGTACCATGAGTCTTGATTTCCGAGCTTAGAGCCTAGACCTTTGATGTTCCAACATCCTATTCTTAAAGCCTATTCCTGCCTATTTCACCTGTGGGTCTCGACTCACCGCGAGCTTCCTCGCTGCACGTTTGCCGCAGCCATCGCCTCGTAAGAGGTCCTCGCTCCAGGCTGTCAGCCGCAAAGCGTCCGGGACTCGCCGAGTGCCGTGGGCCCGGCGGAACGTGAACGCGACCGCCGACGCGAACGCGAACGAGACCGCCTCCGCCGCGATGCCGCGGGTCGAGGTCGTCCGCGCTGCCCCAGCACGAGGCGCAGCCACGGCGCGCCGCGCCACGCCCGAAGGCGCGGTGGGGCGGCCGCGAAGAGGCGCCCGCTTGCCCGGAAGGGGTTTCCGCCCTACTGGGGTTCTGCCCCTCGCCGAGTTCACGGAACCCGTCGCCCGCCCTCCCACGCCCGCGGACGGCGCCAGCTCAGCCAACACATAGCTGCGCCCTGCCACGACAAGCTTGTCGAAACGAATCGACGCCTGCTTTCCGCTCGCTTTCGCCTCCTGCAAATGCGGAATTAACGCCTACGCGTTTGCCGCACTGCCCAGCTGAAGTCCTCACTGAGCGCACCCTGCCATTCCGGGAGAACTCCGGGCTGCCGCAGCTCCTCCGCTTCCTGAAAGAGGCCAGCTTGGCCACAATCATACGTGGCTGTCCCTCGCGCCGCCGCCCGGTCCGGTGCCGCGCTCGATATCCTGGAGCACCAACTCCCTCGATCCTGAGATCCAGGATACACCTCTCCGAGTCCGCCCAAGACTCGTTCCGCTGCTCTGGGATGCCAGTAACAATGATATGTTCGTCGCGACTGGTTCTCAAGGTAATCCACCTTGCGAACCAGCCGCTCGTTGGCTGTCTGCAGCGACTGCACTGAAGCCTCTGCCGACGTAACCCTAGCCTGAAACACATCGATTCTATCAATAAGTTCCTTATGGTTCCTATTGATAGTCTCGATGATTTCGACGTTAGAGGGGGCCGGGATTCAGCTCCACCCCACCGATCGCCAATAGCACCGCCATCACCGCCGCGCCCAACGCTCGCAAGGGCCCAGCCCTGCGCTGTCCCCGGGCACCGCCACCGCGCGGCAGGTGGCCCCTCACCCGGCGGCCGATGGCCGCGCGCCCACTGCTCCGTCGACACCATCCTGCGCAGGTAGAGCGCTTAGCAAACCCGTCCGCTCGGCTCTGCGACTGGCGAGACTGTGTTTAATAGATGCATGAGGAAAAGGGATTTTCGTGGCGTCAAGACGCATGAGACGAGAAAAGATTTTGGTGGCGTGCAGACGCGGAAGATGAAGGGAGATGAAGGGAGCTTTCGTGGCATGTAGACGCATATAATAGATTGGAAAAGACTTTCGTGAAATATGAGCAATTAGTTGGAAAACGGAGCACTGCCGTTATGCAGTTGAATCGCCTGTAGGACTTACTAGTTGCACTTTTTTTCACTTTTTGCGAGCACATTCCGAAATTATTGTCCATACGACAGCGCCAGTGTCGCCTCCGACAGTTGCGTACTGCCCACTTTGTCGGACACGCAAGCCTGTTGGTGAGGAAGCCGAGAGGGTGGAAGCGTACAGATGGTGGAAGTGTGGAAAAGGGTTGACGTGTGGACACACGCACGCGGGGCACATCTAAAACAAAACACATACAAACGCGGCACACCTAAAGAAACACACACTCACCCCCCCCAACGCTTAGAACACACACACACACACACACAAACCGTGAACGCTTAAAGCAACACGCGCAAACATTCGGAAGGTCTAAAGAAACACACACGCAGGAAAACCTTTAGCACCACACACACGCGGCACGCCTTAATGCAATATAAGCACGTGGGCAAAGCAACACACAAAAGACGTAGTCCAAAACCACACAAACGCGTAGTCCCAAACCAACACAAACGACGTAGTCCCAAACAACACACAAACGACGTAGTCCCAAAGCAACACAAAACGACGTAGTCTAAAAACACACAAACGACGTGGTCAAAATACACAAACGACGTGGTCAAAGCAACACAACGACGTGTCAAAGCAACACACAACGACGTAGTCCAAAGCAACACACAAACGACGTGTCCAAAGCAACACACAACGACGGTCAAAGCAACACACAAACGACGTAGTCCTAAAGCAACACACAAATGACGTAGTCCTAAAGCAACACACAGACGACGTAGTCCTAAAGCAACACACAGATGCGGTAAGCCTAAAGTACGCACAAAAAGGGACACCTCAAAAGGAACAAAAAAGAAAAGTAACTGAAATGTAAAACAACAAAAGATCAACACACAAACGCACAGCGCGCGCAACTATGCAGACGGACGGGTGGGGCTCGCACGCCCCGGACGACGCGCGTTTGTTGGGACATTTCCACCACATTTACAAGTTTGGATTTGTAGGATGTAGTCCCTGCGGCGCGTTATTCCTTTTTTATAGTGGCGAATTTCCCTAGAGGCCTATTTCCAGTTTGGAAGGAGCGCTCCTACCCAAGGGTAGAGGAGGTTGGAAGAGGTGGAAGACGTGAAACAGGTGAGTGTGTAGACGAATGTGAAATAGGGTGGAAGTGGGGTCACACACACGTGGTAAGCCTAAATCAACACACACACACACACACACACACACACTCGCGGTAAGCCTAAATCAACACACACACACACGCGCGCGCGCGCAATGTAGAGAAGGATTCCCTGTGCATATGATCTCCGCGGCGTACTGCAATCTCTTACTAGTTAAGTTAATGGTGATGTGATTACACGGTCTCTTAAACTAAGGGTAAAGCTAACCCCGCGCCTAGACTCAGTGCGCGAACCCAGCGCTCACACCCAGTGCGCGGACAAGAATCGCCGAGCAAAGAACGAGGCCCACTAATCGCAGACAAGGAACGAGAGGAAAAATCGCGAAAAAGCCGAGCAAGGAACGCAAGCAAGACGTTAAAATGTTGAGAAAATGAATTACGCGGACAAACGCACAACTCCCTTTCCCAACCTGTACTCACGCTCCAGGCCAACGCCCCTCGCCAATGCCCCCGGCACACGCCCTAGAGCTACACACCACGCTTAAACACCATGCCACGCCCCAAGACCAGGCACCATTACCGCCCCGAGGTGTAAAGAAAGTGTGCGGCGACTAGAGAGTTAAGGTTGCAGACGTTAGTGGCGGCTGCCGTTTGTATTATCGCAGTCCGATCACATCACTGCATCCTGTGAACTGTAACATAAAAATTATCGTATTATTAATATATATTAAAATATCAAACAGGACTCAAAAATCTCTTTGAAATAATTCGTTAAAATAAAATCAGTGTAAGTTATTGAAAACTAAGAACTTAGAATACCCGACAAAAATAGTTGCCCGACACACTTCTCGGCCAATCGACTCACCTACCTCCTTCTCTGGGAATCAGATCACCTACACTCGCTTCTCGGCAATCGACTCCCTTTACACTCCTTCTCGGCCAATCGACTCCCCTTTACACTCGCTTCTCGGCCAATCGACTCCCCTTTACACTCGCTTCTCGGCCAATCGACTCCCCCTTTACACTCGCTTCTCGGCCAATCGACTCCCCTTTACACTCGCTTCTCGGCCAATCGACTCCTCCTACACGCTTCTCGGCAATCGACTCCTCCTACACTCCTTCTCCGGCCAATCGAGCTCCTCCTACCTCCTTCTCGCCATCAGATCCTCTACCTCGCTTCTCGGCCAATCAGATCCTCCTACACTCCTTCTCGGCCAATCGACTCCTCCACACTCGCTTCTCGGCCAATCAGATCCTCCTACCTCCTTCTCGGCCAGTCGACTCCTCCTACACTCCTTCTCGGCAATCGACTCCTCCTACACTCGCTCTCTGAATCGACTCCTCCTACACTCAGCTCTCGCCAAATCAGATCCTCTCGCTCCTTCTCGGCCAATCAGATCCTCCTACACTCGCTTCTCGGCCATCAGATCCTCCTACACTCGCTTCTCGGCCAATCAGATCCTCCTACACTCGCTTCTCGGCCAATCGTTTCTTCCTACCTCGCTTCTCGGCCAAGCGACTCTCCTACACTCGCTTCTTGAAACCGACTCCTCTACACCTTCCTTTTTGGGACCGACTCCCCTACACTCGCTTCTCGGCCAATCAGCTCACCATAAAACGTCTCGGCGAATCGAGCTCACCATCAAACTTCTCTGCCATCCATAACAGCACAAACTTCGGCCGTTCCATTCACCATACACTTCTCGGCCAATCAGATCACCCGTACAAACTTCTCCACCAATTGACTCACCATGCGTAATTCGTCCGCGTGCAGGCCGCGAAGAGACCTTGAATGACGGACACCCCCGAGAGACAAATGGCGGGTGACTTCAGGTAACGGCAACGTAGCCGTCGTTCCCGTGCGAGGGCTCAGATTAACCTAAAATATCGGCCACCCCGATGGGAGCGGATGGCGGGTGACGAGGTGACAGCGGCGTCGCCGTCAGCAGCGTGCAAAGTTTTGAAGAGACCTAATGACGGCCCCCCGTAGGGGCAGATGGCGGGTGACTGGGCGACAATGGCCACCTGTCATCCGCGTGCAGGACCTCAAGAGGCCTTGAATGTCGACCACAGTGAGGCAGATGGCGGGTGACGATGGTGATGGCGGCGTCGCCGTCGGCCGCGTGCAGGTTTTGGAGACCTAAAATGACGGCCAGCCTCACGGCAGATGGTGGGTGACTGGAACGACGGTGGCGTCGCTGTCGTCCGCGCGCAAGACCTCGAAGCGCGCTTGAGATTCGACCACCCCGTTGAGGCAGATGGCGGGTGACGGGAGTGACGCTGATGTCAGCCACGTGCAAGGCCTCGAAGGACGCGAATATCGCCACCCCGTCTGGAAGATGGCAGGTGACGGGATGACGGTGGGGTCGCCGTCGTCGCGATGCAGGCCTCCATGGACCTAAAATATCGGCCCTCCCGTTGTGGCGAGATGGCGGGTGACGAGGTGACGGCGGCGTCGCCGTCAGCCGAGCGCAAGGTTTGAAAGAGACCTAAAATGTCGTGCCACCCGTAGGGCAGATGGCGGGCGACTCGGTGACAGGTGGACTGGGTGATGGAGTGTCGCTGTCGTCCGCAGGCAAGACCTCGAAGGTTCTTTAATATCAGCCACCCACGTAGAGGCAGACGGCTGGTGACGGGTGACGGCGGCGTCGCCGTCGGCCGCGCGCAAGGCTCGAGAGACCTGAAATGTCGGCCACAGCCGTTAAGGCAGATGGCGGGTTACGAGGGTGACGGCGACAGGTGCCGTCGACCACGTGAGAGATGGCGGGTGACGAGGGTGACGCTGATGTTGTCGGGCACGTCCAAGGCCTCGAGAGACGCGAATATCGACCTCCCCGTAGAGGCGGATGGCGGGTGACGAGGATGACGGCGGCGTCGCAGTCAGCCGCGTGCAAGGCCTCGTAGAGACCTAAAATATCGGCCACCCCGTTGGGGCAGAAGACTGGTGACGAGGGTGACGGCGGCGTCGCCGTCGGCCGCATACAAGGTTTTGAAGGACCAAAATGTCGGCACCCGTAGAGGCAGATGGCGGGTGACTGGGTGACAGTGTCACTGTCGTCCGCGTGCAAGACCTCTCAAGGGACCTTGAATGTCGGCCACACACGTATCGCCAGACGGCGGGCGACGAGTGTCACGGCGGCGTCGCCGTCGGCCGCGCGCAAGGCCTCGAAGAGACCTAAAATGTCGGCCACTCCCGTTGGGGCAGATGGCTTGTGACGAGGGTGACGGCGTCGTCCCCGTCGGCCGCGTGCAGGGCCTCGAAGAGCTAAAATATCGTCTATCCCCGTTGAGGCAGATGGTGGGTGACGAAGGTGGCGGCGGCGTCGCCGTCGTCGCGTCAAACCCTCTAAGAGACCTAAAATATCGGCCACCCCGGGTGACAGATGGCGGTAGACGAGGGTGACGGCGGCGTCGCCGTTGTCGTGTGTAAGGCCTCGAAGAGACCTAAAAGTCTGCCACCCCCGTTGGGCAGATGGCGGGTGACGGAGGTGACGGCGGCGTCGCCGTCGGCCGCATGCAGGTTTTGAGAGACCTAAAGTTTCGGCATCCCCGTAGGGCAGATGGCGGTGACGACGGTGGCGTGGCGTCGCCGCCGGCCGCGTGCTGGGCCTCGAAGGGACCTAAAATGTCGGCAAACCCCGTAGAGAAGGATGGTGGGTTACGAAGGTGACGGTGGGGTCGCCGTCGGCCGCGTCCACGGCCTCGAGAGACGCTGAATGTCAGCCACCCGTTGAGAGATGGCGGGTGACGAGGGGTGACGGCGGCGTCGCCGTCGTCCGCGATCACGTCCTCGAGGACCTGCTCAGCCAACCCCGTTGGGTTGATGGCTGGTGACGAAGGTGACGGCGGCACCTAAAATGTCGGCCACATCCGTTGCGGCGAGTTGGCGTGTTGCGATGGTGACGGCGACGTCGCAGTTGTCCGCGTGCGGGCGCCGAAGACACCTAAAATATCGACCAACCCTTTTGGGGCCAGATGGCGGGTGACGAGGGTGACGGCGGCGTCGTTGTTGTCGCGTGAGGCCTTGAAGACACCTAGAATGTCAGCCACCTCCGTTGAGGCGGAGGGTGGGTGGCGAGGTTAACGGCGCGTCGCCGTCGTCCTGTGGAAGTTCCCGAAGTTACCTAAAATGTCGGCGGCGTCGCCGTCAACGTCCTAACAATAAACGATATGCTATTTCGGTTGGGCACAAGTTCATAGCCTTGGTGCGGAGCTTAATTCTTCGCGATCTCAAAATATCCCCAAAAGAACTCACCCTACACTCGCTTCTCGGGGAAATCGACTCACCCTGCTTCTCGGGGAATCGACTCACCCTGCTTCTCGGGGAATCGACTCACCCTGCTTCTCGGGGAATCGACTCACCCTGCTTCTCGGGGAATCGACTCACCCTGCTTCTCGGGGGAATCGACTCACCCTGCTTCTCGGGGAATCGACTCACCCTGCTTCTCAGAATCGACTCCCTTTACACTAGCTTACGGCCAATCGGCTCCTCTTTACACTCCTTCTCAGCAATCGACTTCCCCTACACTCCTTCTCGGCCAATCGACTCCCCTACACTCGCTTCTCGGCCAATCGACTCCCCCCTACACTCGCTTCTCGGCCAATCGACTCCCCCCTACACTCGCTTCTCGGCCAATCGCTCCCTTTACGCGCTTCTCAGATCGGCTCCCTTACACTCCTTCTCGGCAATCGACTCCTTTACCTCCTTCTCGGCCAATCGACTCCTTACTCGCTCTCGCCATCGACTCCCTTTACACTCGCTTCTCGCCATCGGCTCCTTAACCTCGCTTCTCGGCAATCGCTCCTCTTTACCCTCGCTTTTCGGTAATCGAGCTCCCTTTATCCTCGCTTCTCGACCAGATCAGCTCCTTTCCCTCGCTTCTCGACCAATCGACTCCCTTTACCCCCCCTTCTCGGCAATCGCTCCCCCCCTCCTTCTCCCCCCAATCGCTCCCCTTACCCTCCCGGGGCCCAATCGACCCCCCCTTTCGCCTTCTCGGCCATGCCCCCTTTCCCCTCCTTCTCGGCCAGTCCCCCTTTTACCCTCCTTCTGGGCCCAATCCTCCCACCCTCCCCCGTCCCCCTTTACCCCCCTTCCCCCAAATGCCCTTTACCCCCTTCTCCCCAATCGCCCCCCTTTCCTCCCCCCAATCGCCCCCTACCTCCTTCTCGGCTGGTTTTACCCTCCTTCTCCCAATCGCTCCCTTTCCCCTCCTTCCCGGCCTCGGCTCCCCACCTCCCTTTCGCCAAATCGCCCCTTTTTCCCCCTTTCTCGGCCAATCGTCCCCCCCCCCTCCTTCCGAAATCCCCCTTTACCTCCTTCCCCCTCGACCCTCGTTTCCCCTTCCCCCCTTTTCCGCTTCTGGGCCCAATGGGCTCCCCCTCGCTTCTGGGCCCCGTGACCCCCTTTCCTCCTTCTCCAATCGCTCCCTTACCTCTTCTCCCCAATCACCTTTCCTCCTTCTCGGCCAATCGTTTTCCCCACCCTCCTTCCCCCCAAATGGGCCCCCCCTTTCCCCTCGCTTTTCCCCTTGGGCCTCTTCTCCCCCCCGGAATCGTTCCCCTTTTCCTCCTTTGGGCCAATCACTTTTTACCTCCTTCTCCCCAATCACTCCCCTTACCCTTCCCCTTTCCCATTCCCCCAATCGCTCCTTTACCCCCTTCTCGATACCCCACCCCCTTCTCGGAATGCCTCTTTACCCTCCCTTCTGGATCGACCCCCTTTCCTCCTTCTCAAAATCCTCCTTTACCTCCTTGGAATCACCCCCCCTTACCCTCCCTCGGCATGCTCCTTTCCCTCCCTCGAATCGACCCCCTTCCTCCTTCTGGGCAATCGCTCCTTTCCTCCCTCGGCCAATCGACTCCCCTTACCCTTTTTCCCCGGAATCGTTTTACCCCCTTCTCGGCAATGACTCCCTTCCCCCTTCGGCAATCGCTCCCACCCTTCTCAAATCGACTCCTTTACCTCCTTCTTCCCCCTAATCCTTCCCCCTTTTTCCCCTTCAAATATCCCACCCCCACTCGGCCAATCGCTCCCCCCTCCTTCTCGGCAATGGGCCCCCTTTCCTCCCCATAATCCCCCAACCCCCCCAGCTCCCTTTCCTCGCTTCGGAATGGGCCCCCCTTTACCTCCTTCTGGGAAATCGGCCCCTTTTTACCCTCCTTCTCGGCCTGGGCCCCCTTTTCCCCCTCCTTCTGGCCAATCGACTCCTTTACCCCCCCTTCTCGGCCAATCGCTCCAAACCCCTTTTTCGCCAATGGGCTCCCCCTACCCCCTTCTCGGCAATCATCCCTTTCCCCCCTGGCCCCGTCACCCCCTTCCCCCCTTCTCGCCAATCACCCCCCTTTACCTCCTTTCGGCCTCGTTTCCCCCCCTTCCCCCCAATCCCCCTTTTCCCTCCCTCACCCAATCGCTCCCCTTTACCCCCTTCTCGGAATCGCTCCTTCCCCCCTTCTAAAACAATCTTCCTTTACCCCCCTCGGCAATGACCCCTTTTCCCCCCCCTTCTCGGCAATCGCTCCCTTTCCCTCTTTTGCCAATCGCCCCTTTACCTCCTTCTCCCCCAATACTCCCTTTTCCCCCCTTCTCGGCAATCGACCCCCCTTACCCCCTTCCCCAAATCGGCTCCCCCTCCTTCTCCCCAATGGGCCCTCCCCCCTCCTTCTCCCCAATCGACTCCCTTTACCTCCTTCTCCCCAAATTTGGCCCCTTTCCCCCTTCCCCGCCAATCGACTCCCCCTCCCTTCTCGGCCCAATCGACTCCCTTTCCCTCCTTTGGCCCATCGACCCCTTTTACCTCCTTCTCGGCCAATCGATTCCCCTCTCCACCCCCCTTTCTCACCTCCCCCCTTACCCTCCTTCTCGGCAATCGCTCCTTTCCTCCTTCTCGAAATCGCTCCTTCCCCCCTTCTCGGAATGCCCCCTTTACCTCCTTCCGGCCAATCGGCTCCCTTACCCCCTTCTCGAATCGACCCCCCTTACCCCTTCTCGGCAATCGCTCCCTTTCACCCCTTCTCGGCAATCGGCTCCTTTCACTCCCCTTTGGGCAATCGCCCCCTTCCTCCTTCCCCGGCAATCGCTCCTTTACCTCCCTTCTCGGCCAATCGGCCCCCCTTTACCTCCCTTTTTGGGCCAATGGGCTCCTTACCTCCTTCTCGGTATTTTTTTTTCCCTCCTTCCGCCCAATCGACTCCCTTGCCTCCCTTTCGAATCGCCCCCTTTCCCTTTGTTTCTCAATCGACTCCCTTACCTCGCTCCCCCCAAATCGACTCCCTTACCTCGCTTCTCGGCAATCCCTCCTTACCCGCCTCGGCAATCGACTCACCCTCCTTCTCGGCAATCCGCCCCTCTTCTCGGATGGGCCCCTTTACACTCCTTTCCCCGGCCATGGGCTCCCCTACCTCGCTTCCCCGGCAATCGACTCCTTTTCCTCGCTTCTCCAGAAGTCGACTCCTTTACCCTCGCTTCTCGGCCAATCGACTTCCCCTTTACACTGCTATCGGCCAATCGACTCCCTTTACACTCCTTCTCAGCCAATCGAGCTCCCTTACCCTCCTTCTCGGCCAATCGACTCCCTTACCTCCTTCTCGGCCAATCGACTCCCCTTTACCACTCCTTCTCGGCCAATCGCTCCCCTTCCTCCTTCTCGGCCAATCGCTCCCCTTTACACTCGCTTCTCGGCCAATCCGCTCCTTTACACTCGCTTCTCATAATCGACTCCCTTCACTCCTTCTCGGCCATCACTCCCTTTACACTCGCTTTCGGCCAATCGCTCCTTTCACTCCTTCTCGCCATCGCTCCTTTACCCTCGCTTCTCGGCAATCGCTCCTCCTTACCCTCGCTTCTCGGCCAATCGACTCCCTTTACCTCGCTTCTCGACCGATCGACTCCTTTACCCTCGCTTCTCGCCATCGACTCCTTTACCCTCGCTTCTCGGCAATCGACTCCTCTTACCCTCCTTTCGGCCAATCGGCTCCCCTTTACCTCCTTCTCCGAGCCAATCGAGCTCCCTTTACCTCCTTCTCGGCCAATCGACTCCTTTGCCCTCGCTTCTCGGCCAATCGGCTCCCTTTACCCTCCTTCTCGGCCAATCGACTCCCTTTACCCTCGCTTCTCCGGCCAATCGACTCCCTTTACCTCGCTTCTCGGCCAATCGAGCTCCTTACCCTCCTTCTCGGCAGATCGCTCCCTTTACCTCCCTTCTCGGCGAATCGACTCCCTTTACCCTCGCTTCTCGGCCAATCGACTCCTTTACCTCTTTCTCGGCCAATCGACTCCTTTACCTCGCTTCTCGCAATCGACTCCTTTACCCCTTCTCGACAATCGACCCTTTGCACCCTCTTCTCGGCAATCGAGCTCCTTTACCTCCTTCTCGGCCAATCGGCCTCCTTTACCCTCCTTCTCGGCAATCGACTCCTTACCCTCGCTTCTGGGCCAATCGACTCCCACCTCCTTCTCGCCAATCGACTCCCTTTACCCTCCTTCTCGGCAATCGACTCCCTTTACCTCCTTCTCGGCCAATCGACTCCCCTTCCACCCTTCTCGGCCAATCGACCCCTTTACCCCCTTCTCGGCCAATCGACTCCCTTTACCCTTCTCGGCCAATCGACTCCCTTTCCTCCTTCTCGGCCAATCGACTCCTTTACCCTCCCTTCTCGGCCAATCGACTCCTTTCACCCCCTTCTCGGCCAATCGATCCCTTTACCTCCTTCTCGGAATCGACTCCTTTACCTCCTTCTCAGCCAATCGGCTCCTTTACCTCCCTTCTCGGCAATCGACCTCCTTTACACTCCCTTCTCGGCCAATCGACTCCTTTACACCCCTTCTCGGCAATCGACTCCCTTCCTCCTTCTCGGCAGATTGACTCCCTTTACACTCGCTTCTCGGCCAATCGACTCCCCTTTACACTCGCTTCTCGGCCAATCTACTCCCCTTTACTCTCGCTTCTCGGCCAATCTACTCCCCTTTACACTCGCTTCTCGGCCAATCGACTCCTTTACACTCCTTCTCGGCCAATCGACTCCCTTTACCTCCTTCTCGGCCAATCGGCTCCCTTTACCTCGCTTCTCGGCCAATCGACTCCCCTTTACACTCGCTTCTCGGCCAATCGACTCCCCTTTACACTCGCTTCTCGGCCAATCGCTCCCCTTTACACTCGCTTCTCGGCCAATCGACTCCCCTTTACACTCGCTTCTCGGCCAATCGACTCCCTTTACCTCCTTTCGGCCAATCGCTCCTTACCCTTCTCAGCCAATCGACTCCCCTTTACCTCCTTCTCGGCCAATCGACTCCTTTACCTCCTTCTCGGCCAATCGACTCCATTACCCTCGCTTCTCGGCCAATCGACTCCCTTTACCCTCGCTTCTCGGCCAATCGGCTCCCCTTTACCTCCTTCTCGGCCAATCGACTCCTTTACCCTCGCTTCTCGACCATCGACTCCCTTTACCTCCTTCTCGGCCAATCGGCTCCTTTACCCTCGCTTCTCGGCAATCGACTCCCTTTACCCTCCTTTCGGCCAATCGACTCCCCTTACCCTCGCTTCTCGGCAATCGACTCCTTCCCTCCTTCTACCGGCTCGCTCCCTTTACCCTCGCTTCTCGGCCAATCGCTCCTTGACCCTCGCTTCTCGGAATCGACTCCCTTTACCCTCGCTTCTCGGCCAATCGACTCCTCTTTACCCTTGCTTCTCGGCCAATCGACTCCTTTACCCTCCTTCTCGGCCAATCGACTCCTCCCTTCTCACCAATCGTCCCTTTCCTTCCTTCTCGGCAATCGACTCCCCTTTACCCTCGCTTCTCGGCCAATCGCTCCTTTTACCCTCTTCTCGGCCAATCGGCTCCCCTTTACCTCCTTCTCGCCAATCGACTCCCTTTGCCTCCTTCTCGGCCAATCGACCCTTACCCTCCTTCTCGCCAATCGACTCCTTTACACTCCTTCTCGGCAATCGACTCCTTACCTCCTTCGGCAATCGACTCCTTCCTCCCTCGGCAATCTGACTTCCCTTTACCCTCCTTCTCGGCCAATCGACTCCCTTTACACTCCTTCTCGGCCAATCGGCTCCCTTTACCTCCCTTCTCGGCCAATCGACCTCCTTTCCCCTCCTTCTCGGCAATCGGTTTCCTCTACCTCCTTCTCGGCCAATCGATTTCCCTTTCCCTTTTGCATCCCTTTCCCCCCGGCAATCGACTCCCTTTACACTCCTTCTCGGCAATCGACTCCTTTACCTCCCTTCTCGGCCAATCGCTCCCTTTACCTCCTTCTCAACCTAATCGACTCCTTTACCTCCCTTCTGGGCCCAATCGACTCCCTTTACCTCCTTCTCGGCCAATCGGCTCCCTTTACACTCCCTTCTCGGCCAATCGAGCTCCCTTACACTCCTTCTCGGCATCGACTCCTTTACACTCCTTCTGGGCCCAATCGACTCCTTTTCACTCGCTTCTCCCCCAATCGACTCCCTTTACCTCCTTCTGCCAATCGACTCCCTTTACCTCCCTTCTCTGCCAATCGGCTCCTCTTTACCTCGCTTCTCGGCAATCGGCTCCCTTATCACTCCTTCTCGACAATCGGCTCCTTTACCCTCGCTCTCAGCCAATCGACTCCTTTACACTCCTTCTCGGCCCAATCGACTCCCCTTTACCCCCCCTCGCCTTCTGAATCGACTCCCTTTACCTCGCTTCTCCGGCCAATCGACTCCCTTTACGCCTCTTCTCGGCCAATCGGCTCCTTTACCTCCTTCTCGGCCAATCGACCCCCCTTTACCTCCTTCTCGGCCAATCGCTCCCTTTACACTCCTTCTCGGCCAATCGACTCCCCTTTACACTCCTTCTCGGCCAATCGACTCCCCTTTACCTCGCTTCTCGGCAATCGACTCCCTTTACCTCCTTCTCGGCCAATCGGCTCCCCTTTACACTCCTTTCGGCCAATCGACTCCCTTTACACTCGCTTCTCGGCAATCGACTCCTTTACCCCCTTCTCGGCCAATCGACCCTTCCCTTTACCTCCCCCTTTCTCGGCAATCGACTCCCTTTACCTCCTTCTGGGCCCAATCGACTCCTCTTTACACTCCTTCTCGGCCAATCGCTCCCTTTACCTCCCTTCTCGGCCAATCGACTCCTCTTTACCCTTCTCGGCCAATCGATCCCTTTACCTCCTTCTGGGCCCAATCGACTCCTTGACCCTCCTTCTCGGCCAATCGACTCCCCTTTACCCTCCTTCTCGGTCAATCGACTCCCCTTCCCCTCCTTCTCGGCCAATCGACCCCCTTTATCCCTCCTTCTCGGCCAATCGACTCCCTTTACCCCCCTTCTCGGCCAATCGGCTCCCTTTACCCCCCTTCTCGGCCAATCGACTCCTTTACCTCCTTCTCGGCCAATCGGCTCCTTTACCTCCTTCTCGGCCAATCGGCTCCCTTTACCTCCTTCTCGGCCAATCGACTCCTTTCCTCCTTCTCGGCCAATCGACTCCTTTACCCCCTTCTCGGCCCAATCGATCCTTTCCCTTTCCCTTCTCGGCGAATCGACTCCTTTACCCCCTTCTCGGCCAATCGACTCCTCTTTACCTCTTTTTCTCGGCCAATCGACTCCCCTTTACCCAACCTCCCTTTCCCCCTTCGGCCAATCGACTCCCTTTCCCTCCCTTCTCGGCCAATCGACCCCCTTACCTCCTTCTCGGCCAATCGACCTCCTTTACCTCCTTCTCGGCCAATCGACTCCCTTTACACTCCTTCTCGGCCAATCGACTCCTTTACCTCCTTCTCGGCCAATCGACTCCCTTTACCTCCTTCTCGGCCAATCGACTCCCTTTACACTCCTTCTTGCCAATCGACTCCCCTTTACCTCCTTCTCGGCCAATCGACTCCTTACACCCCTTCTCGCCAATCGACTCCCTTTACCCCCTTCTCGGCATCGACTCCTTTACCTCCTTCTCGCATCGCTCCTTTACTCCTTCTCGAATCGACTCCTTCCCCTTCTCGATCTCCCTTTACCTCCTTCTCGGATCGACTCCTTCTCCTCCTGGGATGGCTCCTTTACCTCCTTCTCGGCCATCGCCCCCGCCTCCTTCTCGGATCGACTCCTTTACCCTTCGAAATCGACCCCCATACACTCCTTCGCTCGCTCCCTTTACCTCCTTCTCGGCAATCCCCCTTTACCTCCTTCTCGGCAATCGCTCCCTTTCCCTCCTTCTCGGCTATGCGCCTTCTCCTTCTCGATCGTCCTTTACTCCTTCTCGGCAATCGCTCCCCTACCTCGCTTGCCAATCGCCCCTTTACCTCCTTCGCAATCGACTCCTTACACTCCTCCCCCGACTCCCCTTACACTCGTTTCTCGCCAATCGACCCCATTACACTCCTTTTGGCCAATCGCTCCCTTTACCTCTTCTCGCATCGCTCCACACTCCTTCTCGCCAATCGACCCCCTTCCCTCCTTCTCGCCAATCGACTCCCATATCCTCCTTCCCCAACGTCCTCATTATCCTCCTTCTCGCTCTCCTACCCTCGCTTCTCGGCAATCGCTCCCCATACCTCCTTCTCGCAATCGACTCCCTCCCTCCTTCTCGCCAATCGCTCCCATTACCTCTTCGGCAATCGACCCCCTTTACCTTCGCTTCTCGCCATCGCCCCCCACCTCGCCTGTAATCGCTCCCCTTTACCTCCTTCTCGCATCGACTCCTTCCTCCTTCTCGCCGACTCCTCTTTACCTCGCTTTAATCGATCCCCGACCCTCCTTGGGATGCTCTCTTTCCTCCTTTCGGAATCGACTCCTCTTTCCTCGCTTTCCAATCGACTCCTCTTTCCCTCGTTCGCCATCATCCTTTACCCTCCCGCAATCGCCCACCCTTCTCGCCTGCCCCCTTTACCCTCTTCGGCCTCGACTCCCTTTACCCTCCTTCTCGGCCAATCGACTCCTCTTGCCCCTCCTCTCGCCAATCGACTTGGACCCTCCTTGGCCAATCGCTCCTTTTACCCTCCTCGCCAATCCTCCTTTTTCCTCCTTCTCGCAATCGCTTCCCTTACCCTCCTTCTCAAATCCCCTTTACCTCTCTCGGCAATCGCCCTTTCCCTCTTCTCGGTCTCGACTCCTTTACCCTCGCTTCTCCCTCGGCTCCCATCCCCTTCTCGGCCAATCGCTTCCTTACCCTCCCTCCCATCGACTCCTCTTTCCTCTCCGGCATCGCTCCTTTCTCCTTCGGCAATCGCTCCTTTACCCTTCTCGAATCGCCCTTTACTCCTTTCGGCCAATCGACTCCCTTACACTCCTTCTGCCATCGACTCCTTTACCTGCCTCGCCAATCACTCCCTTACCCCTCGGCCAATCGCTCCTTTACACTCCTTCTCGGCCCATCGCTTTTTCCCCTCGCTCTCGGAATCGACTCCTTACCTCCTCTGCCATGATCCTTCCCTCCTTCTCGGCCAATCGCTCCTCTTTACCTCGCCGCCAATCGCCCCCTTTATCCCTTCGACAAATCGACTCCTTTTACCTCCTTCGCCAATCGCTCCCCCTCCTTCTCGGCAATCGACTCCCTTTACCTCTCTCGGAATCGACTCCCCATTACCCTCTTTGGCCAATCGCTCCCTTCCCTTGCTTCTCGCCAATCGACTCCCCTTTCCCTCGCTTCTCGGCCAGTCGACTCCCCTTTACCCTCGCTTCTCGACAATCGACTCCCTTCACACTCCTTCTCGCATATCGACTCCTTTACACTCGCTTTCGGCAATCGACTCCTTTACCTCCTTCTCGCCAATCGACTCCCCACCTCGCTTCTCGCCAATGGGCTCCCCTTACCCTCCTTCTCGGCCAATCGACTCCTTTACCTCCTTGCTCGCCCTTCACCCCTGACATCGCCTTCCCATTCTCGGACCATCAGCCCTGCACTCCTTCTCGGCAATCGACTCCTTTACACCCTTCTCGGCCAATCGACTCCCTTACCCTCCTTCTCGCCAATCGGCTCCTTTACCACTCCTTCTCGGCCAATCGACTCCCCTTTACCTCGCTTCTCGGCCAATCGGCTCCTTACCTCCTTCTCGGCCAATCGACTCCCCTTTACCCTCCTTCTCGCCAATCGAGCTCCCCTTACCTCCTTCTCGGCCAATCGACTCCCCTTTACCTCCTTCTCGGCAATCGATCCCCTACCCTCGCTTCTCGGCCAATCGACTCGCCCTACCCTCGCTTCTCGGCCAATCGACTCCCCTTTACCCTCGCTTCTCGGCCAATCGACTCCTTTGACCCTCCTTCTCAAACAATCGATTCCCTACCTCCTTCTGCCGGCAATCGACTCCTTACCCTCCTTCTCGGCCAATCGACTCCTCTTCACACTCTTCTCGGCAATCGGCTCCCTTTACCTCGCTTCTCGCCAATCGACTCCCCTTTACCTCGCTTCTCGGCAATCGACTCCCTTACCCTCGCTTTTCGGCCAATCGACTCCTCTCGCACTCCTTCTCGGCCTCGACATCGCTCCTTACCTCCTTCTCGGCAATCGGCTCCTTTACCTCGCTTCTCGGCAATCGACTCCTATTACCCTCCTTCTCGGCAATCGACTCCACTTTACCTCGCTTCTCGGCCAATCGACTCCCTTGCCTCCTTCTCGGCCATCGAGCTCCTTACCCTCCTTCTCGCCAATCGATCCCCTTTACCCTCCTTCTCGGCCAATCGACTCCCTTTACCCTCTTCTCGGCCAATCGACTCCTTTACCTCCTTCTCGGCCAATCGACTCACCTTTACCTCGCTTCGGCCAATCGACTCCTTGCACTCCTTCTCGACAATCGACTCCCTTTCCTCCTTCTCGGCAATCGACTCCTTACCTCCCTTCTCGACCAATCGACTCCCTTTACACTTCTTCTCGAGCAATCGACTCCTTTACACTCCTTCTCCGCAATCGACTCCCCTTTACACTCCCTTCTCGGCAATCCCCCCTTTCACCTCCTTCTCGGCCAATCGACCTCCTTTACCTCCTTCTCGCTAATCGTACTCCCTTCCTCCTTCTCCGGCAATCAGCTCCTTTCCTCGCTTCTCGCAATCGCTCCCTACACTCCTTCTCGGCCAATCGACTCCCTTTACCTCCTTCTCGGCCAATCGACTCCTTTACCTCCTTCTCGACCAATCGACTCCCTCTACCTCCTTCTCGGCCAATCGACTCCCTTTACTCCTTCTCGAATAGCTCCTTACACTCCGCTTCTCGGCCAATCGACTCCTTTACTCCTTCTCGGCAATCGACTCCCTTTACCTCCTTCTCGGCAATCGACTCCCTTTACACTCCTTCTCGGCAATCGACTCCACTTTACACTCCTTCTCGCCAATCGACTCCCTTACACTCCTTCTCGAGCCAATCGACTCCCTTTCACTCCTTCTCGGCAATCGACTCCCTTTGCCCCCTCCTTCTCAGCCAATCGACTCCCTTTACCCTCCTTCTCGGCAATCGAGCTCCTTTACCTCCTTCTCGCCAATCGACTCCGCTACCTCGCTTCTCGGCCAATCGACTCCCTTTACCTCGCTTCTCGAGCCAATCGACTCCCTTACCTCGCTTCTCGGCCAATCGACTCCTCTTACCTCGCTTTCGCCATCCTCCTTGACCTCGCTTCTCGGCCAATCGACTCCCTTTACCTCGCTCTCCGGTAATCGCTCCCTTCCACTCGCTTCTCGAGCCATCGCTCCTTACATCTCCTTCTCGGCCAATCGACTCCTCTTTGCGACCCTCCTTCTCAAGCCAATCGACTCCCTTTACCTCCTTCTCGGCCAATCGACTCCTTTCCCTCGCTTCTCGGCCAATCGACTCCCCTTACCTCCTTCTCGGCCAATCGGCTCCCTTTACCTCGCTTCTCGCCAATCGAACTCCGCCTTACCTCGCTTCTCGGCCAATCGACTCCCTTTACCCTCGCTTCTCGGCAATCGACTCCTGCACCCTTCTCGGACATCATTCCCTACCTCCTTCTCGGCAATCGACTCCCTTTACCCTCCTTCTCGCCAATCGGCTCCTCTTCCTCTTTCTCGGCCAATCGACTCCTTTACACTCCTTCTCGGCCAATCGACTCCCTTTACCTCCTTCTCGCAATAGCAACCTTACACCTCCTTCTCGGCAATCGGCTCCCTTTACCTCCTTCTCGGCCAATCGGCCTCCTTTCCCTCCTTCTCGGCCAATCGACTCCCCTTTACCTCGCTTCTCGAATCGCTCCTTTACCTCCTTCTCCGGCCAATCATCTCCTTCACCCTTCTCGGCAATCGACTCCCTTTACCTCCTTCTGGCAATCGACTCCCCTTTGCCTCCCTTCTCGGCAATCGGCTCCTTTACCCCTTCTCGGCAATCGACTCCTCTTTCACCTTACTCGGCCAATCGACTCCTTTACACCCTTCTCGCCAATCGGCTCCCTTCTCCCTTCTCGGCCAATCGACTCCCCTTTACCTCCTTCTCGGCAATCGACTCCTGCCTCCTTCTCGGCCAATCGACTCCCTTTACCTCGCTCCTCGGCCAATCGGCTCCCCCTTTACCTCCTTCTCGGCAATCGACTCCTCACCTCCTTCTCGGCCAATCGACTCCTTTACCCCCTTCTCGACAATCGACCCATTACCTCCTTCTCGGCAATCGACTCCCTTTACCCTCCTTCTCGCAATCGACTCCTTTACACTCTTTCGGAATCGGCTCCCCTCCTCTAGCAGCTAATCGACTGCCCTTTACCTCCTTCTCGGCAATCGACTCCTTTACACTCCTTCTCGGCCAATCGACTCTCCCTCCACTCGCATATCGGCACTATCGACTCGCCTGACTCCTTCTCCGCCGAATCGACTCCTTTACACTCCTTCTCGGCCAATCGACTCCCTTACCTCCTTCTCGGCCAATCGACTCCTTTACACTCCTCTCGGCCAATCGACTCCCTTTACGCTCCTTCTCGGCCAATCGGCTCCCTTTGACCGCTTCTCGGCAATCGACTCGCACCTCCTTCTCGGCCAATCGACTCCCTTTACACTCCTTCTCGGCCAATCGACTCCCTTTCCTCATTCTCGCGATCGACTCCTTTACCACTCCTTCTCGGCAATCGACTCCCATTTACACTCCTTCTCGCAATCGACTCCTTCCTCCTTCTCGGCAATCGACTCCCATTTACCTCCTTCTCAGCCAATCGGCTCCTTACCCGGCTTCTCGGCCAATCGCTCCTCTTGCACTCGCTTCTCGGCAATCGGCTCCCCATTACCTCCTTCTCGGCAATCGACCCCCTTACCTCGCTTCTCGGCAATCGACTCCTTTACACTCCTTCTCGGCAATCGACTCCTTCACCTCGCTTTCGGCCAATCGACTCCCTTTGCCTCGCTTCTCGGCCAATCGACTCCTTACCTCGCTTCTCGGCCAATCGACTCCACCCTCAGCACTGCCAATCGCTCTCCTTGCCTCGCTTCTCGGCAATCGACTCCCTTTACACTCGCTTCTCGAGCCATCGACTCCTTTCCTCCTTCTCGGCCAATCGACTCCCTTTACACTCCTTCTCGCGCAATCGACTCCGCACTCCTCTGCTGCGCCATGACTCCTTTACACTCCTTCTCGGCCAATCGACTCCCCATACCTCGCTTCTAGCCAGATCGACTCCCTTACCTCGCTTCTCGCAATCGGCTCCTCATTGCCTCGCTTCTCGGCCAATCGACTCGCCCGACCCTCGCTTCTCGGCCAATCGACTCGCCCTTGCCTCGCTTCTCGGCCAATCGACTCCTTCCTTTACCTTCCTTCTCGGCAATCGACTCCTACGCTGCCCTCCTTCTCGGCAATCGACTCCCTTTACCCTCGCTTCTCGGCCAATCGACTCCCTTTACCCTCGCTTCGGCAATCGACTCCCTTACCCTCGCTTCTCGGCCAATCGACTCTCCTTTACCTCCCTTCTCGGCCAATCGACTCCTCTTTACCCTCCTTTTCGGCCAATCGACTCCTCTTTACCCTCGCTTCTCGCCAATCGGCTCCCTTTACCACTCCTTCTCGGCCAATCGACTCCTTTACCTGCTTCTCGGCCAATCGCTCCCCTTACCCTCGCTTCTCGGCCAATCGACTCCCTTTACCTCGCTTCTCGGCCGATCGACTCACCTTCCCTCCTTCTCGGCCTCAGATCCGGCATCCCTTTACCTCGCTTCTCGCCAATCGACTCCTTTCCTCCTTCTCGGCCAATCGACTCCCTTACACCTCGCTTCTCGGCCAATCGACTCCCTTTACCCTCGCTCTCGCCATCGAGCTCCCTTTACCCGCTTCTCGGCATCGACTTCCCTTACCCTCAGCCTCGGCGATCACTCCTTACCTCGCTTCTCGCCAATCAGTCCCTACCCTCCTTCGGTCCTAATCGACTCCTTTACCCTCCTTCTCGGCCAATCGACTCCCTTACCACTCCTTCTCGGCCAGTCGACTCCTTACCCTCCTTCTCGACCAATCGACTCCTTGACACTCCTTCTCGAATCGACTCCTTACCTCCTTCCTCGGCCATAGACTCCTTACCTCCTTCTCGCCAATCGACTCCTGACCTCGCTTCTCGGCATCGCTCCGTACCCCCTTCTCGCAATCGAGCTCCCATTACCTCGCTTCTCGGCAAATCGACTCACCTTACCCTCGCTTCTCGACCAGATCGACTCCCTTGACCTCGCTTCTCGGCCAATCGACTCCCTTTACCTCCTTCTCGGCAATCGCTCCCTTGACACTCGCTTCTCGCAATCGACTCCCTTTCACTCCTTCTCGGCCAATCGACTGCCCCCTACACTCGCTTCTCCGGCAATCGACTCCCTTCTGACACTCGCTTCTCGGCCAATCGACTCCCCCGACCTCCTTCCTCGGCAATCGACTCCTTACCTCCTTCTCCAGCAATCGGCTCCCTTGACCCTCGCTTCTCGGCAATCGACTCCCTTGACCACTCGCTCTCAGCCAATCGACTCCCCCCCTCGCTTCTCGGCAATCGTCCCCATACCCTCGCTTCTCGCTATCGCTCCTTGACCCTCCTTCTCCGCCAATCGCTCTACCTCACTTCTCGGCAATCGACCCTTTACCTCCTTCTCGGCCAATCGACTCCCTTACCTCCTTTCGGCAATCGACTCCCTTACCCTCCTTCTCGGCAATCGACTCCTTTCACCCTCCTTCTCGGCAATCGAGCTCCCTTACCTCGCTTCTCGGCCAATCGACTCCCTTTACCCTCGCTTTCGGCCAATCGACTCCTTAGCCTCGCTTCGCTAATGATCCTACGCACCTCTTCTCGGCAATCCTCCTTGACCCTCGCTTCTCGGCCAATCGACTCCTTCCCTCGCTTCTCGGCAATCGCTCACTTTACCCTCGCTTCTCGGCCAATCGACTCCTTGACCCTCGCTTCTCGCCAATCGCTCCTACCCCCTTCTCCAATCGTTTCCCCTTTCCTCCTTCTCGGCAATGACTCCCTTTACCCCCCTTCTCGGCCAATCGACTCCCTTTACACTCCTATACTCCTTACCCCTTTCCCGACTCCCCTTTACCCCCTTCTCGGCCAATCGACCGCTTACACTCCTTCTCGGCCAATCGACTCCCCTTTACCTCCTTCTCGGCCAATCGACACTCCTTTACCCTCCCTTCTCGGCCAATCGACTCCCCTTTACCTCCTTCTCGGCCAATCGCTCCCCTTTACCCTCCTTTCGGCAATCGACTCCCTTTACCCCCTTCTCGGCCAATCGACTCCCTTTACACTCCCTTCTCGGCAATCGACACTCCTTTACCCTCCCTTCTCGGCCAATCGATTCCCTCTACCTCGCTTCTCGGCAATCGACTCCCTTTACCCTCCTTCTCGACCAATCGACTCCCCTTTACCTCCCTTCTCGGCCAATCGACTCCCTTTACCTCCCTTCTCGGCCAATCGACTCCCTTTACCTCCCTTCTCGGCCAATCGACTCCTTGACCTCCCTTCTCGGCCAATCGACTCCGACACTCCTTCTCGGCCAATCGACTCCCTTTACCCTTGCCCGACAATCAGCTCCCTTCCCCTCCCTTCTCGGCAGATCGACTCCCCTTTACACTCCTTCTCGGACCAAACTCCCCACTCCTTCTCGGCCAATCGGCCCTACCACTCCTTCTCAGCCAATCGACTCCCTTTACCTCGCTTCTCGGCAATCGACTCCCTTTACACTCCTTCTCGGCCAATCGGCTCCCCTTTACCTCCTTCTGGGCCCAATCGGCTCCCTTTACACTCGCTTCTCGGCCAATCGACTCCTTTACCTCCTTCTCGGCCAATCGACTCCTTTACCTCCTTCTCGCCAATCGACCCCCCTTTACCTCCTTCTCGGCAATCGACTCCCTTTACACTCCTTCTCGGTAATCGGCTCCCCTTTACACTCCCTTCCTCCGCCCCCAATCGGCTCCCCTTTACACTCGCTCTCGGCCAATCGACTCCCTTTACACCCCGCTTCTCGGCCAATGATCCCCGGCTCATCCCCTTCCTCCTTCTCGGCCATCGGCTCCTTTACACTCCCTTTCGGCAATCGACTCCTCTTTACCCTCGCTTCTCGCCAATCGATTCCCTTACCTCGCTTCTCGGCCAATCGACTCCTTGCCTCGCTTCTCGGCCAATGGCTCCCTTTACCCTCGCTTCTCAGCCAATCGACTCCCCTTTACCTCCTTCTCGGCCAATCGACTCCTCTTGCCCCTCGCTTCTGGGCCCAATCGACTGCCTTGCCCTCCTTCTCGGCCAATCGACTCCTTACCCTCGCTTCTCGGTCAATCGGCTCCCTTTACCCTCCTTCTCGAGCCAATCGACTCCTTTATCCTCCTTCTCGGCCAATCGACTCCTCTTTACACTCCTTCTCGGCCAATCGACTCCTCTTTACCTCCTTCTGGGCCCAATCGCTCCCCTTTACACTCCTTCTCGGCCCAATCGGCCCCCCTTTACCCTCGCTTCTCGGCCCAATCGACTCCCCTTTACCCTCCTTCTCGGCCAATCGACTCCCCTTTACCCTCCTTCTCGGCCAATCGACTCCTCTTTACCCTCCTTCTGGGCCCAATCGACTACTCTTACCCCCTTCTCGGCCCAATCGTTCCCCTTTACCTTCCTTCTCGGCAATAGACTCCTTTACCCTCCTTCTCGGCCAATCGGCTCCCTCTTTCTGGCCAATCCTCCTTTACCTCCTTCTGCCAATCGGCTCCCTTTACCCCCTTCTCGGCCAATCGACTCCCCTTTACCTCCCTTCTCGGCCAATCGGCTCCTTTACCTCCTTCTCGGCCAATCGACTCCTTTACCTCCTTCTCGGCCAATCGACTCCTTTACCTCCTTCTCGGCCCAATCGACTCCCTTTACCTCCTTCTCGGCAATCGACTCCCTTTACCTCCCTTCCTCGGCCAATCGGCTCCCCTTTCCTCCCTTCTGGGCCCAATCGACTCCTTTACCTCCTTCTCGGCAATCGCTCCCTTACCTCCTTCTCGGCCCAATCGACTCCTTTACCCCCTTCTCGGCCAATCGGCTCCTTACCCTCCTTCTCGGCCCAATCGGCTCCTTTACCTCCTTCCCCGGCAATCGGCTCCTTTACCTCCTTCTCGGCCAATCGACTCCCTTTACCTCCTTCTCGGCCAATGGGCTCCCCTTTACCTCCCTTCTCGGCCAATCGGCTCCCTTTACCTCCCTCCTCGGCCAATCGGCTCCCTTTACACTCCCTTCTCGGCAATCGACTCCTTGACCTCCTTCTCGGCAATCGACTCCTTTACGCCGCTTCTCGAGCAATCGACTCCCCATTACACTCCTTCTCGGCCCAAATCGACTCCCTTTACCTCCTTCTCGGCCAATCCTCCCCTTTACCTCGCTTCTCGCCAATCGGCTCCCTTTACCTCCCTTCTCCGGCTAATCGACTGCCCTTCACTCCTTCTCGGCAATCGAGCTCCCTTTACCTCCTTCTGGGCCCAATCGACTCCCCTACCTCCTTCTGGGCCCAATCGGCTCCCTTTACCTCCTTCTCGGCCAATCGGCTCCCTTTACACTCCTTCTCGGCCAATCGACTCCTTTACCTCCTTCTCGGCAATCGACTCCCTTTACCTCCTTCTGGGCCCAATCGACTCCTTTACACTCCTTCTCGGCCCAATCGGCTCCCCTTTACACTCCTTCTCGGCCAATCGACTCCTTTACACTCCTTCTCGGCCAATCGACTCCCCTTTCCCCTCCTTCTCGGCCAATCGGCTCCCTTTACCTCCTTCTGGGCCCAATCGACCCCCCTTTACACTCCTTCTCAGCCAATCGGCCCCCATTTACACTCGCTTCTCGGCCAATCGACTCCCTTACACTCCTTCTCGGCAATCGACTCCCATTACCTCGCTTCTCAGCCAATCGGCTCCTATTATCCTCCTTCTCGGCCAATCGTCTCCTCATTACCCTCCTTCTCGGCAATCGACTCCCCATTACCCTCCTTCTCGCCAATCGACTCCCCATTACCTCCTTCTCGGCCAATCGGCTCCCTTTACCTTCCTTCTCGGCAATCGAGCCCCCTTTACCCTCGCTTTTCGGCTAATCGGCTCCCCTTTACCTCGCTTCTCGGCCAATCGACTCCTTTACCCTCCTTCTCGGCCAATCGACTCCTTTACCTCCTTCTCGGCCAATCGACTCTCCTTGACCCTCGCTTCTCGGCCAATCGACTTCTCTTTACCCTCCTTTCGGCCAATGGGACCCCCTCTTTACCCTCCTTTCGGCCAATCGACTCCTCTTTACCCTCCTTCTCGGCCAATCGGCTCCCTTTACCCTCGCTTCTTGGCCAATCGACTCCCCTTCCCTCCTTCTCGGCCAATGACTCCCTTTACCCTCCTTCTCGGCCAATCGACTCCCCTTTACCCTCCTTCTCGGCAATCGACTCCTCTTGCCCCTCGCTTCTCGGCAATCGACTGCCGATACCCTCGCTTCTCGGCCAATCGACTCCCTTTACCCTCGCTTCCCCGGCAATCGACTCCTTTTCCTCCTTCTCGGCCAATCGACTTCCCTTTACCCTCGCTTCTCGGCCAATCGACTTCCCTTTCCCCTCCTTCTCGGCCAATCGGCTCCCTTTACCCTCGCTTCTCGGTCAATCGACTCCCTTACCTCGCTTCTCGGCCCAATCGACTCCCCTTTATCCTCCCTTCTCGGCCAATCGACTCCCTTTACCCTCCTTCTCGGCCAATCGACTCCCCCCCTTTTGACCTCCCCTTCTCGGCCAATCGACTCCTTTACCTCCTTCTCGGCAATCGGCTCCTTTACCACCTTCTCGCCAATCGACTCCCCTTTACACTCCTTCTCGGCAATCGACTCCCTTTACACTCCTTCTCGGCCAATCGACTCCCTTACACTCCTTCTCGACCAATCGACTCCCTTTTACACTCGCTTCTCGGCCAATCGACTCCCTTTACCCTCCTTCTCGGCCAATCGACTCCCTTTACACTCGCTTCTGGGCCCAATCGACTCCTTTACCCTCGCTTCTCGGCCATTCGACCCATACCTCGTTTCCCTCGGCCAATCGACTCCTTACCCTCGCTTCTCCGGCCAATCGATCCCTTACCCTCGCTTCTCGGCAATCGCTCCCCTTGACCCTCGCTTCTCGGCCAATCGACTCCTTACCTCCTTTCGACCAATCGGCTCCCTTGACCCTCCTGGGCCCAATCGACTCCCTTGACCCTCGCTTCTCGGCAATCGGCTCCCTGACCCTCCTTCTGGGCCCAATCGGCTCCCCTCGACCCTCCTTCTCGGCCAATCGACTCCGCCACTCGCTTCTCGGCAATCGACTCCCCTTGACCCTCGCTTCTCGGCAATCGACTCCCTTGACCCTCCTTCTCGGCCAATCGACTCCTTGACCTCCTTCTCGCCAATCGACTCCCTTGACCTCGCTTCTCGGCAATCGACTCCCTTACCTCGCTTCCGCAATCACTCCTTACCTCCTTCTCGGCCCAATCGCTCCCTTTACCTGCTTCTCGGCCAATCCACTCACCTTTACACTCGCTTCTCGGCAATGGGCTCCCTTTACCCTCCTTCTCGGCCAATCGACTCCCCTTTACCCTCGCTCTCAGCCAATGGGCTCCCTTACCTCCTTCTCGGCAATCGACTCCTTACCTCCTTTGGGCCCAATCCTCCTTACACTCCTTCTGGGCCAATCGACTCCCTTACCCTCCTTCTCAGCCAATCGACTCCCTCCCCCTTTTCTCGGCCAATCGACTCCCTTACCCTCGCTTCTGGGCCCAATCGACTCCCTTGACCCTCGCTTCTCGGCCAATCGTTCCCCTACCCTCGCTTCTCGGCAAATCGACCCCCTTTACCTCCTTCTCGCCAATCGGCTCCCTTACCCTCGCTTTGGCCGTCGCTCCTACCCTCCTTCTCGGCATCGCTCCCTTTACCCCCTTCTGGGCAATCGACTCCCTTCACCTCGCTTCTGGGCCAATCGACTCCCTTACCCTCGTTTTTCGGCCAATGGGCTCCCCTTGCCTCCTTCTCGGCCAATGGACTCCCCTTACCCTCCTTCTCGCCATCACTCCCTTGACCCTCGCTTCTCGGCCAATCGGCTCCTTTACCCTCCTTCTCGGCCAATCGACCCCCCTTTACCCTCGCTTCTCGGCACCCGACTCCCCACCCTCCTTCTCGGCCAATCGGCTCCTTACCCTCGCTTCTCGGCAATCGCTCCCCTTTCCCCTCCCTTCTGGGCCCAATCGACTCCCCTCTTTAACACTCCTTTTCCCTTTCGCCAATCGCTCCCTTCCTCCCTTCTCCGAATCGACTCACCTTTACCCCTTCTCGGCCAATCGACCCTTTACCTCTTCTCAAATCGGCTCCCCTTTACCCCCCTTCTCGGCCAATCGACCCCCTTTTACCCCCCCTTCTCGGCCAATCGACCCCCCTTTACTCCTTCTGGGCCAATCGGCTCCCTTACCCTCCCTTCTCGCCATCGACTCCCTTTACACTCCCTTCTCGGCCATCGACCCCCTTTACACTCCCTTCTCGGCAATCGACCCCCTTTACCTCCTTCTCGGCCAATCGATTCCCCTCTACCTCCTTCTCGGCCAATCGACCCCCCTTTCCCTCCTTCTCGGCCAATCGACTCCTTTACCTCCTTCTGGGCCAATCGACTCCCTTCCTCCTTCTGGGCCCAATCGACCCCCCTTTACACCCCCTTCTGGGCCCAATCGACTCCTTGACCTCCCTTCTCGGCCAATCGGCTCCTTGCCTCCCTTCTCGGCCAATCGACTCCCTTTACACTTGCTTCCGACAATGGGCTCCCATTACACTCCTCTCGGCAAATCGACTCCCCTTTACACTCCTTCTCGGCAATCCCCCCCTTTACACTCCTTCTCGGCAATGGGCTCCTTTACACTCCTTCTCGGCTAATCTACTGCCCTTTACACTCCTTCTCGGCCCCCCCCCAATCGACTCCCCCCTCTCTCCCACCCCACTCCTTCTCGGCAATGGGCTCCCTACCTCCTTCTCGGCCAATCGCTCCCTTTACACTCCTTCTGGGCCCAATCGACTCCCTTTACCTCCTTCTGGGCCAATCGACCCCCCTTTCACTCCTTCTGGGCCAATCGACCCCCTTTACACTCCTTCTCGGCCAATCGCTCCCCTTTACACTCCTTCTCGGCCAATCGACTCCCTTTACACTCGCTTCTGGGCCCAATCGGCTCCTTTCACTCCTTCTCGGCCAACCCCCCGACTCCCTTTACACTCCTTCTCGGCCAATCGACTCCTTTACACTCCCTTTTCGGCCAATCGACTCCTCTTACCCCCTCGCTTCTCGGCCAATCGTTCCCCTTTACCCTCCTTCTCGGCCAATCGACTCCTTTCCCTCCTTCTCGGCCAATAGACCCCCCTTTTCCCTCCTTCTCGGAAATCGACTCCCTTTACCCTCCTTCTCGGCCAATCGACTCCTCTTGCCCCTCGCTTCTCGGCCAATCGACTCCTTGACCCTCCTTCTCGACAATCGACTCCCTTTACCCTCCTTCTCGGTCAATGGGCTCCTTTACCCTCGTTTCTGGGCCCAATCGACCCCCCTTTATCCTCCTTCTCGGCCAATCGACTCCTTTTTTACTCCTTCTCGCCAATCGACTCCTCTTTACCTCCCTTCTCGGCAATCGACTCCCTTTACACTCCTTCTGGGCCCCAATGGGCTCCTTTACCCTCCTTCTCGGCAATCGACTCCCTTTACCCTCCTTCTCGGCCAATCGGCTCCTTTACCCTCCTTCTCGGCAATCGGCTCCTCTTTACCCTCCTTCTCGGCCAATCGACTACTTTTCCCCCTTCTCGGACAATCGTTCCTTTCCTTTCCCCTTCTCGGCGAATAGACTCCTTTACCCTCCCTTCTGGGCCTCGACTCCTCTTTACTTTTTTTCTGGGCCCAAATCACCCCCTTTTCCCCCCTTCTCCGCCAATCGACTCCTTTACCCCCTTCTCGGCCAATCGACACGCTTTACACTCCCTTCTGGGCCCAATCGACTCCCTTTACACTCCCTTCTCGGCCAATCGACGCTCCTTTCCCCCCTTTCTCGGCCCAATCGACTCCTTTACACTCCTTCTCGGCCAATCGACCCCCTTTTACCCCCCCTTCTGGGCCCAATCGACCCCCCTTTACACTCCCTTCTCGGCCCAATGGGCCCCCCTTTCCCCCCTTTTTGGCCAATCGACTCCCCGCCCCCTACACCCCCTTCTCCCCAATGGGCTCCCACCCCTTCTCGCCAATCGGCCCCCTTTCCCACCTCCTTCTCGGCCAATCGACTCCCTTTACCTCCCTTCTCGGCCAATCGACTCCCTTTCCTCCTTCTCGGCAATCGACTCCTTTCCTCCTTCTCGGCCAATGGGCCCCCTTTACACCCCCTTCTCGCAATCGACTCCTTTACCCCCCTCCTCGGCAATCGGCTCCTTTACACCCCCTTCTCGGCCAATCGACCCCCTTGGCCTCCTTCCCCGGCCAATCGACTCCCTTTACCGCTTCTCGAGCAATCGACTCCCCATTACACTCGCTTCTCGGCAAATCGGCTCCCTTTACACTCGCTTCTCGGCCCAATCCACTCCCTTTACACTCGGCTTTCGGCCAATCGACTCCCTTTACCTCCTTCTCGGCTAAATCGACTGCCCTTTACCTCCTTCTCGGCCAATCGCTCCCTTTACACTCCTTCTCGGCAATCGACTCCCCTACACTCCTTCTGGGCCAATCGGCTCCCTTGACCCTCCTTCTCGGCCAATCGGCTCCTTGACCCTCCTTCTCGGCCAAATGGGCTCCCTTGCCCCCTCCTTCTCGTAATCGACTCCCCTTGACCCTCCTTCTGGGCCCAATCGGCCCCCTTGACCCTCGCTTCTCGGCCAATGGGCTCCTTGACCCTCGCTTCTCGACCAATCGACTCCCGACCCTCCTTCTCGACCAATCGATTCCTCGACCCTCGCTCCGACCAATCGGCTCCCCGTGGGCTTCCCCTACACTCGTTTCTGGGCCCAATCGCTCCTTTACACTCGCTTCTGGGCCCAATCGACTCCTTTACCTCGCTTCTCGGCCAATCGACTCCTTTACACTCGCTTCTCGGCAATCGACTCCCTTTACACTCGCTTCTCGGCCAAACGACTCCCCCTTTACACTCGCTTCTCGTCCAATCGGACTCCCCTTTACACTCGCTTCTCGGCCTAATCGGCTCCCCTTTACACTCGCTTCTCGGCCAATCGACTCTTTCACTCCTTCTCGGCCAATGGGCTCCCTTTACACTCCTTCTCGGCCAATCGACTCCCTTTACACTCGCTTCTCGGCCAATCGACTCCCTTTACACTCGCTTCTCGGCCAATCGACTCCTTTACACTCGCTTCTCGGCCAATCGACTCCCCCACTCGCTCTCCCCCATCGACCCCCTTTCACTGGGCCCACCTTCGTCCTCCTCTTTACCCTCCTTCTCGACCAATCGTTCCTTTCCTCGCTTCTCGGCCAATCGGCCCCTTTACCCTCGCTTCTGGGCCCAAGACTCCTACCCTCCTTCTCGCCACATCGACTCCTCTACCCTCCTTCTGGGCCCAATCGACTCCTCTTGCCCCTCGCTTCTGGGCCCAATCGACTTGCCTTGACCCTCGCTTCTGGGCCAATCGGCTCCCTTTCCCCTCGCTTCTCGGTCAATCGACTCCTTTACCCTCGCTTCTGGGCCCAATCGGCTCCCCTTTATCCTCCCTTCTCGGCCAATCGACTCCTCTTTACCCCCCTTCTCGGCCAATCGACTCCCTTTACACTCCTTCTCGGCCAATCGACTCCCTTTACCCTCGCTTCTCGCCAATCGACCCCCTTTACCCTCCTTCTCGGCAATCGACTCCCTTTACCCTCCTTTTCGGCCAATCGACTCCTCTTTCCCTCCTTCTCGCCAATCGACTCTCTTCACCCCCTTCTCAGACAATCGGTCCTTTACCTTCCCTTCTCGGCAATAGACTCCCTTTACCTCCCTTCTCGGCCAATCGACTCCTCTTTACCTCTTTTCTCGGCCAATCGCTCCCTTTACCTCCTTCTCTCGAATCACTCCCTTTACCCCCTTCTCGGCCCAATCGCACCCCTTTACACTCCCTTCTCGGCCAATCGACTCCCTTTACCCCCCTTCTCGCCAATCGACCTCCCTTTACCTCCTTCTCGGGCCAATCGACTCCCCTTTACACTCCTTCTCGCCAATCACTCCTTTACCCTCCTTCTCGGCCCAATCGACTCCCTTTACCTCCTTCTCGGCAATCGGCTCCTTTACACTCCTTCTCGGCCAATCGACTCCTTTACCTCCTTCTCGGCCAATCGACTCCCTTTACACCCCCTTCTCGGCATCGACTCCCTTTACACCCTTCTCGGCCAATCGACCCCCTTTACCTCCTTCTCGGCAATCGACTCCCTTTACACTCCTTCTCGGCCAATCGGCTCCCTTTACACTCCTTCTCGGCCAATCGACTCCCTTTACCTCCCTTCTCGGCCAATCGGCTCCTTTCCTCCTCCTCGTCCAATCGACTCCTTTACACTCCTTCTCGGCCAATCGACTCCCTTGACCTCCTTCTCGGCAATCGACTCCCTTACACTGCTTCTCGGCAATCGACTCCCCATTACACTCCTTCTCGGCAAATCGGACTCCTTTACACTCCTTCTCGGCCAATCCTCCCTTTACCTCGCTTCTCGGCCAGTCGACTCCCTTTACACTCCTTCTCGGCTAATCGACTGCCCTTTACACTCCTTCTCGGCCAATCGACTCCCTTTACCTCGCTTCTCGGCCAATCGACTCCCCCTACACTCCTTCTCGGCCAATCGGCTCCCTTTACCTCGCTTCTCGGCCAATCGACTCCTTTCCCACTCCTTCTCGGCCAATCGACTCCCCTTTACCTCCTTCTCGGCCAATCGCTCCCTTTACACTCCTTCTCGGCCAATCGGCCCCCTTTACACTCGCTTCTCGGCCAATCGACTCCATTTACACTCCTTCTCGGCCAATCGATTCCCTTTACCTCCTTCTCGGCAATCGACTCCCATTACCCTCGCTTCTCAGAATCGACTCCCCATTATCCTCCTTCTCGGCCAATCGTCTCCTCATTACCCTCCTTCTCGGCCCAATCGACTCCCCATTACCCTCGCTTCTCGACCAATCGACTCCCATTACCCTCCTTCTCGGCAATCGACTCCCTTTACCTTCGCTTCTCGGCCAATCGACTCCCTTTACCCTCCTTTCGGCAATCGACTCCCTTTACCCTCCTTCCGGACCAATCGAGCCCCCTTTCCCCTCCTTCTCGGCCAATCGACTCCTCTTTCCCCTCGCTTTCGGTAATCGGACTCTCCTTGACCCTCGCTTCCCCGGCCAATCGACTTCTTTACCCTCGCTTTTCGGCCAATCGACTCCTCTTTGCCCTCCTTTTCGGCCAATCGACTCCTCTTTACCTCCTTCTCGGCCAATCGGCTCCTTTTACCCTCCTTCTTGGCCAATCGACTCCCCTTTACCCTCGCTTCTCGGCCAATGACTCCCTTTACCCTCCTTCTCGGCCAATCGGCTCCCTTCCCTCCTTCTCGGCCAATCGACTCCCCTTTACCCTCCTTCTCGGCCAATCGACTGCCTTGACCCTCCTTCTCGGCCAATCGACTCCTTTTTACCCTCCTTCTCGGCCAATCGACTCCTTTCCTCCTTCTGGGCCCAATCGACTCCTTTACCCTCCTTCTCGGTCAATCGACTCCCTTTTACCCTCGCTTCTCGGCAATCGACTCCCTTTATCCTCCCTTCTCGGCCAATCGACTTCCTTTACCTCCTTCTCGGCCAATCGACTCCTCTTTACACCCTTCTCGGCCAATCGACTCCCCTTTACACCTTCTCGGCAATCGACTCCTTTACACTCCTTCTCGGCAATCGGCTCCTTTACACTCCTTCTCGCAATCGACTCCTTTCCCCCCTTCTCGGCCAATCGACTCCCTTTACACTCCCTTCTCGGCCAATCGACTCCCTTTACACCCCCTCCTCGCCCAATCGACTCCCTTTACACTCCTTCTCGGCCAATCGACTCGCTTCGGCCTCCTTCTCCGCGAATCGACTCCCTTTACACTGCTTCTCGGCAATCGACTCCCCATTACACTCGCTTCTCGACAATCGACTCCCTTTACACTCGCTTCTCGCTAATCACTCCCTTTCCCTCCTTCTCGGCCAATCGACTCCCTTTACACTCGCTTCTCGGCTAATCGACTGCCCCTTTACACTCCTTCTCGGCCAATCGACTCCCTTTACCTCCTTCTCAGCCAATCGACTCCCCTACACTCCTTCTCGGCAATCGATCCCCTTTACACTCCGCTTCTCGCCAATCGACCCCCCTTTACACTCCTTCTCGGCCAATCGACTCCCTTTACCTCCTTCTCGGCCAATCGACTCCTTTACACTCCTTCTCGGCCAATCGGCTCCCTTTACACTCCTTCTCGGCCAATCGACTCCCATTTACCTCGCTTCTCAGCAATCGACTCCCTTTACCTCGCTTCTCGCCAATCGCTCCCATTACCCTCCTTCTCGCAATCGACTCCCCATTATCCTCCTTCTCGGCCAATCGTCTCCTCGTTCCCCTCGCTTCTCGGCCAATCGGCTCCCATTACCCTCGCTTCTCGACCATCGACTCCCCTTCCCCTCGCTTCTCGGCAATCGACTCCCTTGACCTTCCTTCTCGGCCAATCGACTCCTTTACCCTCGCTTTCGGCTAATCGACTCCTTTACCCTCGCTTCGGCCAATCGACTCCTTTACCCTCGCTTCTCGGCCAATCGACTCCTCTTTGCCCTCGCTTTCGGCAATCGACTCCCTTGACCCTCCTTCTCGGCCAATCGACTTCTCTTTACCCTCGCTTTTCGGCCAATCGACTCCTCTTTACCCTCGCTTTCGGCCAATCGACTCCTCTTTACCCTCGCTTCTCGGTCAATCGACTCCCTTTACCCCCCGCTTCTCGGCCAATCGACTCCTTTATCCTCCCTTCCCTCGGCCAATCGACTCCCTTTACCCTCCTTCTCGGCCAATCGACTCCTCTTTACACTCCTTCTCGGCCAATCGACTCCTTTCCCCCCTTCCCCGGCCAATCGACTCCCTTTACACTCCTTCTCGCAATCGACTCCTTTACACTCCTTCTCGGCAATCGACTCCCCTTTACACTCGCTTCTCGGCCAATCGACTCCCCTTTACACTCGCTTCTCGGCCAATCGACTCCCCTTGACCCTCGCTTCTCGGCCAATCGGCTCCCTTACCCCCCTTCTCGGCCAATCGGCTCCCCTTGACCTCGCCTGGGCCCAATCGATCCCCTTGACCCTCGCTTCTCGCCCAATCGACTCCCCCTTGACCTCTCCCGCTTCTGGGCCCAATCGGCTCCCTTGACCCTCCTTCTCAGCCAATCGACTCCTTGACCCTCGCTTCTCGGCCAATCGGCTCCCTTGACCCTCGCTTCTCGGCATATCGGCTCCCATTACCCTCCTTCTCGGCATATCGGCTCCCCTTGACCCTCCTTCTCGGCATATCGACTCCTTGACCTCCTTCTCGGCAATCGACTCCATTGACCCTCGTTTTCTCGGCAAATCGAGCTCCCCTTGACCCTCGCTTCTCGGCCAATCGACCCCACCTTGACCCTCCTTCTCGGCAATCGACTCACCT
Source organism: Teleogryllus oceanicus (assembly GCA_964035755.1). Lineage (NCBI taxonomy): Eukaryota > Metazoa > Arthropoda > Insecta > Orthoptera > Gryllidae > Teleogryllus > Teleogryllus oceanicus. The sequence continues at coordinate 222,500,630 of CAXIVR010000001.1, read as the reverse complement.
TGACCCTCGCTTCTCGGCAATCGGCTCCTTGACCCTCCTTCTCGGCAATCACTCCTTGACCCTCGCTTCTCGGCAAATCGACTCCTTGACCCTCCTTCTCGGCCAATCGGCTCCTTTACCTCGCTTCTCGGCCAATCGGCTCCCTTTACACTCGCTTCTCGGCAATCGACTCACTTGACCCTCGCTTCTCGGCCAATCGACTTCCCTCTGACCCTCGCTTCTCGGCCAATCGGCTCCCTTGACCCCTCGCTTCTCGGCCAATCGACTCCCCTTGACCCTCGCTTCTCGGCAATCGGCTCCCTTGCCCCTCCTTCTGGGCCCAATCGACTCCTTGACCTCGCTTCTCGGCATATCGGCTCCCTTGACCCTCGCTTCTCGGCCAATCGACTCCTTTGACCCTCGCTTCTCGGCAATCGGCTCCTTGACCCCCCTTCTGGGCCAATGGGCTCCTTTCCCCTCGTTTCTGGCTCACTTTTTTTACCCTGGCTCTCGGTCAATCGATTTTCCTTGCCCCTCCTTCTCCCCCAATCGACTCCTTTTTACCCCCTTCTCGCCAAATCGCTCCCTTTCCCTCCTTCTCGGCAATCGACCCTTTACCTCCTTCTGGCAATCGACCCCCCTTTACCTCCTTTCGGCCAATCATCCCTTTACCCCTTCTCCCCAACCCTCTTCTTTACACCCCTTTCCGGCCAATCGCCCCCCCCTACCTCCTTCTCGGCAATCGACCCCCCCTTTCCCCCTCGTTTTTCAATCCTCTTTCCCCCTCCCCCCGGCCTCGGCTCCGCATCGTTTCTCGTTGTTTTGCCCCTCGCCCCCGGAATCCCCGCCCCCCTTTCCCCGGCTGGGCCCGACCCTCCTTCGTAATGGCCCGCCCCCTTTTCCGACCAATCGCTCCCGCCCCTCCTTCTCGACCAATCGGCCCCCCCGACCCTTTCCCGAAAATCGGCTCCCCCGCCCTGCTTTGAAATGGGCCCCCTTGACCCTCCTTCTCGACAATCGGCTCCTTGCCCCTCCTTCTCGCCCAAATACCCAGCCCTTGCTTTCGACCAATCGACTCCCGTTGACCCCCCTTTTGAAATGGGCCCCGCCCTCCTTCTCGAATGTCCCCGCCCTCCTCCTTCTCGGTAAATATTCCTCCTTTTTCCCTCGGTCAATCGTTTTTACACTCCTTTGGGCCCCTCTTCCTCCCCCTTCTCCCTCGGCTCCCCTCCACTTTTTTTTGGAATCGACTTCTCCTACCCCCTTTCGAAACCGCCTCTACCTTCCCTTTTGGTGACCCCCCTAACTGGGCAATCCCCCCTCAAACGTCTCGGCCATGCTCACCATAAAAACTTTCCCAACCCCCCAAAAAACCCTTTGCGGCCTTCCTTTCCACAAACCTGGAAATACCCCGGTTTTCCCCGCAATTGACTCACCATACGTAATTCGCCCGCGTGCGGGCCGGGGGAAGAAGACGGACCCCCTGAACAAATGGCGGGTGACGGGTAACGGCAGGGGCCCGTGTTCCCGTGCGGGGCCAATTCTAAAATATCGGCCACCCCATGGGGCCGATGGCGGGTGACGGGGTGACAGCGGCGTCCCGTCGGCAAAGTTTGAAGGACCTAATAAACGCCCCCCCGGGGGCAGATGGCGGGTGACTGGGGACAATGGCCCGCTGTCATCCGCGTGCAAGACCTAAAAGGGCCTTGGGTGCGGCCCAGGTGAGGCGATGGCGGGTGCGATGGTGGGCGGCGTCGCCTCGGCCGCGTAAAATTTTGGGAAAGACCTAAAATGACGGCCACCTCGTACGGCGGATATGGGTGACTGGAACGACGGTGGCGCCCTTCGCCCGCGCGAGACCTCAAAGACCCCGGAGGGACCCCCCCCCGTTGGGGGCGATGGCGGGTGGGGTGACGCTGATGTCGGCCACGTGCAGGCCCGAAGAGCCCGAATATCAACCCGTCGGGGAAGATGGCGGGTGACGAGGATGACGGGGGGTCGCCGTCGTCCACCCCAAGGCCTCCTGGACCTAAAAATCGGCCCCCCCCCGTTGTGGGATGGCGGGTGGAGGGTGACGGGGGGTGACGGCGGGGGCCGCCGTCGGGACGAAAGGTTTTGAAAACCAAAAAATGTCGGCCCCCCCGTAGAGCGGATGGCGGGCGACTCGGTGACGGGTGGACTGGGTGACTGGGTTCCCCTTTCGCCCGCGGGAAAGACCTCGAAGAGTTCTTTAATATAAACCCCCCCGTAGAGGCAGACGGCTGTGACGAGGGTGACGGCGGCGTCGCCGTGGGCCCGCCCCAAGGCCTCGAAGGACCTAAAATGTCGGCCACAGCCTTTAAAGGCGATGGCGGGTTAGGGGGTGACGGCGCGGTGCCGTCGACCCTGAGAGATGGCGGGTGAGGGGGGTGACGCTGATGTTGTGGGGCCCGCCCAAGGCCTCAAGGACCCGATTCGACCTCCCCGTGGGCGATGGCGGGTGGAGGATGACGGCCGTCGCAGTCAACCGCGTGAAAGGCCTCGTGAGACCAAAATATCCCCCCCCCGTTGGGGCGAAGACTGGTGACGATGACGGCGGCGTCGCCGTGGGCCCCGCCGGGTTTTGAAGGACCTAAAATGTCGGCCCCCCGAAAGGGGGCGGAGGGGGGTGACGGGGGTTGGGTGTCCGTCGTCCGCGTGCAAGACCCCCAAAGGACCTTGAATTCGGCCCACGTATCCCGACGGCGGGCGACGGGTGTCACGGCGGCGTCGCCGTGGGCCCGCGGGGACTCGAAGGACCTAAAATGTCGGCCACCCCCCGTTGGGCAGATGGCGGGGACCGGATGGGCCCGTCCCCGTCGGCCGCGTGCGGGCCTCAAAAGGGGCTAAATATCGCCCCCCGTTGGGGCGATGGAGGTGACAAAGGTGGCGCGGCGTCCCCTCCCCGCTCAAACCCTCAAGACCTAAAATATCGGCCCCCCCGGGTGACAGATGGCGGTAGACGGGGTGACGGCGGGCGTCGCCGTCGGCCTGTTTTGAAACCTAGTTTCCCCATCCCCGTAGGGCGGGCGGGGACGACGGTGGCAGTGGCGTCGCCCCCGGGCCGCGGGGGGCCCCCCCTCGAAGGGACGAAATTGGGGAAACCCCCGAGAAAGTGGGGGGTTACAAAGGGTGACGGTGGGGTCGCCGTCGGCCGCGCCCCGCCTCGAGACCAATTGGCCCCCCCGTTGGGGATGGCGGGTGACGGGTGACGGCGGCCGCCGTCGCCCCGGATAAGTCCACGGGGACCAAAGCTCGCCAACCCCCGAAGGGGTTTGATGGCGGGTGAAAAAGGGCGGCAGCACCTAAAATGTCGCCCACCCTTTTGGGGTTGGCGTGTTGCGATGGTGACAACAGTCGCTTTTCCCCGCGTGGGGGCCCGAAAACCTAAAATATCTCCCAAACCCCCGGGCGATGCGGGTGAGGGGGGTGACGGCGGCGTCTTGTTTCCGCGGCCGGGCCCCTGAATGTCGGCCCCTCCGTTGAGGCGGAGGTGGGTGCGAGTTGGCGGCGGCGTCCCTCGCCCTTGGAATTTCCCCAAAGTTACCTAAAATTGGCGGCGTCCCTCAACTCTAACAATAAAACGATATGCTATTTGGGTTTGGGGCGGGTTCCCCCAGCCTTGGTGCAGAGGCAATTCTTCGCGATCTAAAAAATACCCCAAAAATACTACACTCGCTTCTCGGGAATCGACTCCCCTGTTCTCGGGAATCGACTCACCCCCTTCGAAACCCACCACCGCTAAGGAATGGCTCCCCCCTTTCTCAGAATCGCTCACCCTGCTTCTGGGGAATCGACCCCCCCCTGCTTCTCGGGAAATCGACTCACCCCGCTTTCGGGGAATCGGCTCCTTTACTCTTCTCGGTCAATCGCTCCTCCACCCCCCCTTCTCGGCTTCCTCCCCCCACACCCCTTCTGGCTCAAACTCCCCTACCTCCTTCTCCCCCAATCGACCCCCCCACACTTTTCCCCCAAATGACTCCCCACATCCTTCTCGGCCAATCCTCCCTGTACCCTCGCTTCTGGGCCCTATGGCCCCCCTTTCCCTCCTTCTCGGCCCTCGGCTCCCCTTTCACTCCTTTCCCCAATCACCCCCCTTACCCCCTTTCCCGGCAATCGACTCCCCCTCCTTCTCGGCAATCGACCCCCTTTTACCTCCTTCTGGGCCCAATCGGCTCCTTCCCCCTTTCTCGGCAATCGACCCCCCTTTACACTCCTTCTGGGCCCAATCCCCCCTTTACCCCTTCTCGCCAAATGCCCCCCTTTACCTCCTTCTCGGCAATCGCTCCCCTTTACCTCCTTCTCGGAATCGACTCCCCACACTCCTTCTCCCCAAATCACCCTTCCTCCTTCTGGCCAAACGCTCCCCCTCCTTCTGGGCCAATCGACCCCCCTTTTACACTCCTTCTCGGAATGGGCTCCACACCCCTTCTCGGCAATCGACTCCCTTTTTCCCTTTCCCGGGCCCAATCGCCCCCCTTTCACTCGTTTCTCGGCCCATGGCTCACCCCCCCCTCCTTCTGGGCAATCGCTCCCCCTCCCTCCTTCTCGGCCGCTCCCCCCCCTGCCTGGGCCAATCACCCACCTCCTTCTCGGAAATGACCCCCCCCTCCCTTCCCTTTCCGGCAATGACTCCTCCTACCCCCCCTTTTTAATCGACCCCCTCGCCTCCTTCTCGGAATCGGCTCTCCTTTACCTCCTTCCCCCAATCGACCCTTTTACCTCCCGGGCCAATCACCCCATTCCCTCCTTCTCGGAATCGACCCCCTTCCCCTGTTTCCCCAATGTTCCCCATTCCCTCCTTGTCGGCCAATCACCCCCCTACCCTCCTTCTCAGCCAATCGACCCCCCTTTCCCTCCCTGGGCCAATCGCTCCCCACCCTCCTTCCCCCAATGACCCCCCCTACCCTCGTTTCCCCCAAACGCCCCCTCCCCTAGTTTCCCGGCCCAATGGGCCCCCCCTCCCTCCTTCTGGGCAATGGGCTCCCCTCCCCTTTGGCCCAATGCTCCCCACCCTCCTTCTGGGGAAATCAACCTCTCCAAACCTGGGAAAAATGCCCCCTTTACCTCCTTTTGGAATCGACCCCCCTTTACCCCCTTTTTGGGCCTCGACCCCCCATTACCCCCCTTTCCGGAATGCCCCCTTCCCGCCTCGGAATCGTTCCCATTACCTCGCTTGTCGAATCGACCCCCCATTCCCCTCGCCTCCCCAATCGCCCCCTTTACCCTCCTTCTCGGCAATCGCTCCCCCCGCCGGCCAATCGCTCCTTTACACCCCTTTCCCCTAATCGACCCCTTCCTCCTTCTCCCCAATCGTCCCCTCCTTCTCACCGCGCTCCTTTCACTCCCTCAAAATCGACTCCCCCCCTTTCTCCCCAATCGACTCCTTTTCCCTCCTTCTCGGCCAATCGCTCCTTTTTTCCCTCCTTCAGGGTAATCGACCTGCCTCCTTCTCGGAATCGCTCCTCTTTACCCCCCTTTCTCGGCCAATCGACTTTCTTTTACCCTCCCCCAAAATCGACCCCCCTTTAAAATCCTTCCCCCATACCCCCCTTCTCGACCAATCGCCCCCCTTTCCTCCTTCTAAAATCGATCCCCTTTACACTCCTTCTCGGCAACCCACTCCCCCCACTCCTTCTCGGCCAATCACCCCTTTCCCTCCTTTCCAAAGAAACCCCTTTCCTCCTTCTCCCAATCGTCCTTTACACTCCCTCCAATCGACCCCCTTTCCTTCTGGGCAATCCCCCCCCCACTCCTTCTGACCAATCGCCCCCCTTCCTCCCTCAATCGACTCCCACCCCCCTTTCTCGGCTAATCGACTCCCCCCCTTTCGGAATCACTCCCTCTCCTTCTCGCCAATCGGCCCCCTTTACACTCCCTCCCCAAAATCATCCCTTTACCTCCCTTCTCGAAAAATCTACCCCCTTACCCCCTTTTCCCCGGCAATCGCCCTTTTCCTCGCTTCTCGGCCCAATCGACTCCTTTCACTCCTTCTCGGAATCGCCCCCCTTTCCTCCCTCAGCCAATCGCCCCCTTTATCGTTTTCCCCAATCCCCCCTTTACACCCCTTTCCCCTCGCCCCCCCCTACCCCCCTTCTCGGCAATCGTTCCCCTCCCTTTTCGAATCGCTCCCCCCTCCCTCCTTTCGGAATCAACTCCCCTACACTCCTTTCGCCAATCGGCTCCCCTACACCCCTTTCTCGGCAAACCATCCCCTACCTCCTTCTCCCCCAATCGCTCTTCTTTACCTCCTTCTCACCAATCGACCCCCTTTTCCCTCCGGCCAATCGACTCCCTTACCCCCCTTCTCGCCAATCGCTCCCCATTCCCGGTTTCTGGCCAATCGCCCCCCTTCCCTCCTTCCGGGAATGCCCCCCCTTACCCCCCTTTCCACCCAATCGCTCCCATTTTCGCTTCTCGCCTCGTCCTTCCTCCCTGGGCCCAATCGCTCCTTTCCCCCTTCTCGGAAATTATCCCTTTACCCTCCTTCTCGGACAATCGACCCCCTTTACCTCCCCCCGGAAACCCCCCCTTTACCTCGCTTCTCGGCTCCCCTTTTCGCTTTCGGCAATCGCTCCTTAACCCCCCCGGCAATCCTTTTTACCCCTTCTGGGCATCGTCGTTTTTACCCTCCTTCTGGGCCAATGGGCCCCCTTTCCCTGATTCTCGGCCATTCCCCCCCTTTCCCCTCCTTCTCGGCAATTGGCTCCCCCCCCTCCTTCTCGGCAACCCTCCCCTTTTCGCTCTCCCCAAACGACCCCCCCCCCCTTTCCCGGGCCCAATCGACCCCCCTATTACCCTCCCTCAGAATCGACTCCCCATTACCTCCTTCTCACCAATGGGCTCCTCCCTCCTTCTGGAATCGCCCCCTTTCCCCCGCCTCGGACAATCGGCCCCCCTTTCCCTCCTTTGGACAATGGGCTCTCCTTTCCCCTCCTTCTCGGAAATCGCCCCCCTTTCCTCCTTCCGGAATCCTCCTCTACCCCCCTCGGAATGGGCTCCTTTTTCCTCCTTCTCAATAAAACGCCCCCTTAACCCTCCCCTCGGCCAAACGACTCCTTTTTTCCCCTTCTCGGCTAATGGGCTCCCCCCCCTCCTTCTCCCCAATCGGCCCTTTACCCCCCTTCCCGGGCCAAATCGACTCCTTTCCCCCCTTCCGGCCCAATCGCTCCCCTTTTCCTTTCCCTGGCCTCGACTCCCACCCTCGCTTCTCCCCCAATCGTCCCTTTCCCCTCCTTCTCGGCAATTTTTCCTTTCCCTCTTCTCGGCAATCGCCCCCCTTCCCCCCTCGCTTTGGGCCAATGGGCCCCCTTTCCCCCTCGCTTCTCCCCCAAAGCCCCCTTCCCCCCCTCTTCTCGGACAATCGTTTCCCCTTTCCCCTCCTTCTCGCAAATGACCCCCTTCCCCCCCCTTTCCCATGACTCCTCTTTCCTCCCTTCTCCCCAATGGGCTCCTTTACCTCCTTCTCGGCCCAATCGCCCCTATTCCCTTCTCGAATCGACTCCCCCCCCCCTTCCCGCCAATCGCCCCCCTTTCCTCCTTCTCGGCCAATCGTCCTTTCCTCCTTCTCGCCAATGGGCCCCCCTTTTCTCTTCTCCCCAACCCGGCCCCCTTTACCCCCCCTTCTGGGCCTCGCCCCCCCACCCCTTCTCGGCAATCGGCTCCCACCTTCCCCGGAATGGGCCCCTTTTCCCCCTTCTGGGCCCAAATCGTCCCCCCTCCCTGGGCCAAACGACCCCCTTTCCTCCTTCTCCGGAATGGGCTCCCTTTCCTCCTTCTGGGCCCAAATGGGCCCCCCCTTTCCCTCCTTCTGGGCCAAAGGGCTCCCCCCCCTTCTCCCCAATCGACCCCTTTTTCCTCCCTTTCGCAATCGCCCCCTTCCCCCTCCTTCCCCCAATCCTCCTTTCCCCCCTTCTGGGATGACCCCCCCTTTTCCCCTCCTTCTGGCCCAAATCGACTCCTTACCTCCTTCTCGGCAATCGCTCCTTTTCCTCCTTTCAGCAATGGGCTCCCCTCCTTTCGGAATCCCCCTTTACACCCCTTCTCGGCCCAATCGGCCCCCCTTTATCCTTCTGGCCAATCGCCCCCTTTACACTCGTTTCTCGGCTAATCAGCCTTTTACCCCCTTTCTGGGAATCGCCCCCCACACTCCTTCTCGGCAATGCCCCCCCCGGCCTCCCCCCTCGCTCCCCCACACTCCTTCGGCCAATCGACCCCCCTTTACCCCTTTTCTGGGCCAATCGACCCCCCTTTTCCTCCTTCTCGGCCCCAATCGCTCCCTTTACCTCCTTCTCGCCAATCCCCTTCACTCCTTCTGGGCCCAATCGGCTCCCCTACCCTCGTTTTGGGCCAATCGCCCCTACCTCCTTCTCGGCAATCCCCCCCTACACCCCTTTCTCGGAATCGCCCCCCCACCCCCTTCTCAGCCTCACTCCCCTACCCCTTCGGCAATCGCTCCCTGACCCTCCTTCTCGCCAATCGCTCCTTTCCCTCGCTTCTCGGCCAATCGCCCCCTTTACATCCTTCTCCCCCAAATCATTCCCCCGTTACATTCCTTTCCCCCAATGGGCCCCCCTTTACACTCCTTCTCCCAATCGCTCCTTCCTCCCGGCAATCGACTCCTTTACACTCCTTCCCCGGCAATCGCCCCCCATTACACCCCTTCTCGGCAATCGCTCCTTTCCCTCCTTCTCGGCAATCCCCCCGCCCTCCTTCTGGGCCCAATCGGCCCCCCTTTCCTCGCTTCTCACCCAAATTTGGGCCCCCCTTTCCCTCCTTCTCCCCAATCGACTCCTTCACTCCTTCTGGGCCCAATGGGCTCCTTTTTCCTTCTCGGCAATCGACCCCCCTTTACACCCCTTCTCCCCTCGACCCCCCTTTACACTCCTTCTCGGCCAATCGCCCCCCTTTTCACTCCTTTCCCCAATGGGCCCCCCTTTTTACCTCCTTTGGGCCAATCGCTCCCCCCTCCTTTTTTCAATCGACCCCCTTTTTACCCCCGCCTGGGCCAATCGACCCCTTTACCTCCTTCTGGGCCTATCGACCCCCCATACCTCGCTTCTAATGGCCCCCCATTACCCCCCTTTTCGGAATGACTCCCCCTTTCCCTTCTCCCCAATCGCCCCTTTTTCCCTCGTTTTTCGGAATCACCCCCCTTCCCTCGCCTCGCCAATGGGCTCCTTTCCCCCTCCTAATCGCCCCCCTTTCCCTCCTTCTCCCCAAACCGACTCCTCTTTCCCTCCTTGCCAAATCGCCCTCTTTCCCCTCCTTTTGGCCATCGCTCCTTTTTCCCCTCCTTTTCGGAATCGATTTCTTTACCCTCGTTTTTCGGAATCATCTTCTTTCCCTCCTTCTCCCCCAATGGCCCCCTTTTACCCTCGCTTCTCGGCAATCGCCTTTTTCCCCTCGCTTCTGGGCCCAAGGGGCCCCCCTTTACCCTTCTCCCCCAATGGGCCCCCCTTTACCCCCCTTCTCCCCAATCCGCCCCCTTCCCTCGCTTCTCGGCAATGGGCTCCCTTTCCCTCGCTTCTCCAATGGGCCCTTTTACCCTCCTTCTGAATCGACGCCTTTCCTCCCTTTTTGGCCCAATGGGCTCCCCCCCTCCTTCCCGGCCAATCGTCTCCTTGCCCCCTTCTCGGCCAATCGGCTCCCCGACCCTGTTTTTCGGAATCGGCCCCCCGACCCTTTCTCCCCAATCGCCCCCTTGAATCCTTCTCGGCAATCGCTCCCTTGCCCCTCGCCCCCCAATCGACTCACCTTGACCCTCCCTCGGCCAATGGGCTCCCCCCCTCCTTCTCGCCAATGGGCCCCCGTTGACCTCCCTCGGCCAATCGACTCCTGACCCTCCTTCTCGGCAATCGGCTCCTTGACCCTCCTTCTCGGCCAATCGGCTCCTCTGACCTCCTTCTCGGCCAACGACCCCCCTTGACCCTCCTTCTCGGAATCGACTCCCCTTGACCCTCGCTTCTCGGCCAATCGACTCCTCTTGACCCTCGCTTTCGGCCAATCGACTCCCTTACCTCGCTTCTCGGCCAATCGACTCCTTTACCTGCGTCTCGGCCAATCGACCCCTCCTTTACCTCGCTTCTCGGCCAATCGACTCCTTTACCCTCCTTCTCGGCAATCGGCTCCTTGACCCTCCTTCTCGGCCAATCGCTCCCTTTACCCTCGTTTTCGGCCAATCGACTCTTGACCCTGTTTCTCGGCAATCGACTTCCTTGACCCTCCTTCTCGCCCAATCGACTCCCTTACCCTCGCTTCTCGGCCAATCGGCTCCCTTGACCCTCCTTTCGGCCAATCGTCTCCCCTTGACCTCCCTTTCAGCCAATCGGCCCCCTTTACCTCCTTCTCGGCCAATCGGCTCCCTTACCCTCCTTCTCGGCAATCGACTCCTTCCTCCTTCTCGGCCAATCGACTCCCCTTCACTCCTTCTCGCCAATCGACTCCCCTTCCCTCGCTTTTTGGGCCCAATCGGCTCCTTTTCCCCTCGCTTCTCGGCCAATCGACTCCTCTTGACCCTCCTTCTCAGCCTAATCGACTTCCTCTTGACCCTCGCTTCTCGGCCAATCGACTCCCTTGACCCTCGCTTCTCGGCAATCGGCTCCCCTTGACCTCGCTTCTCGGCCAATCGGCTCCCCCGACCCTCGCTTCTCGACCAATCGGCTCCTTGACCCTCCTTCTGGGCCAATCGGCATCGCCGACCCTCGCTTCTCGACCAATCGACTCCCCTTGACCCTCACTTCTCGACCAATCGGCTCCTGACCCTCGCTTCTCGACCAATCGATTCCCTTGACCCTCGCTTCTCGACCAATCGACTCCTTGACCTCGCTTCTCGACCAATCGACTCCGCCTACCTCGCTTCTCGGTCATCGACTCCTCCTACCCTCGCTTCTCGGTCAATCGATCCTCCTACCCTCCTTCTCGGTCAATCGACCCCTTCCTACCCTGCTTCTCGGCCAATCGACTCCTCCTACACTCGCTTCTCGGCCAATCGACTCCTCCTACACTCGCTTCTCGGCCAATCGACTTCTCCTACACTCCTTCTTGGAAACCGACTCCTCTACACTTCCTTTTTGGGAACCGACTCCCCTACACTCGCTTCTCGGCCAATCAACTCACCATACAAACGTCTCGGCCAATCGACTCCCCTATACAAACTTCTCTGCCAATCCAACACAGCTTCGCGGCCATTCCATTTACCATACAAACTTCTCGGCCAATCGACTCACCATACAAACTTCTCCACCAATTGACTCACCATACGTAATTCGTCCGCGTGCAGGGCCTCGAAGAGACCTTGAATGACGGACACCCCCGTAGAGACAAATGGCGGGTGACTTGAGTAACGGCGGCGTAGCCGTCGTTCCCGTGCGGGGGCTCAGATTAACCTAAAATATCGGCCACCCCCGATGGGGCAGATAGCGGGTGACAAGGGTGACTGCGGCGTCGCCGTCAGCAGCATGCAAAATTTTGAGGCGACCTAATAAGACGGCCACCCCGTAGAGGCAGAAGGCGGGTGACTGGAGCGACAATGGCCACGCTGTCGCCCGCGTGCAGAGACCTCAAAGAGGCCGAATGTCGGCCACCCAGGTGAGGCAGATGGCGGGTGACGATGGTGATGGCGGCGTCGCCGTGGCCGCGTGCAAGGTTTTGGAGAGACCTAAAATGACGCCACCTCGTACGGAGGATGGTGGGTACTGGAACGACGGTGGCGTCGCTGTCGTCCGCGCAAGACCTCAAAGACGCCTGGGAATGTCGACCACCCCGTTGAGGCAGATGGCGGGTGACGGGGTGACGCTGATGTCAGCCACGTGCAGGCCTCGAAGGACCTTGAATATCGGCCACCCCGTCGGGATGGCGGGTGACGAGGATGACGTGGGGTCGCCGTCGTCCGCGTCAAGGCCTCCATGGACCTAAAATATCGGCACCCCGTTGCGGCGATGGCGGGTGACGAGGTGACGAGGTGACGGCGTCGCCGTCGGCCGAGCGCAGGTTTGAAGACCAAAATGTGCCCCTGGGCGATGGGGATGAGTGAGAGTGGACTGGGTGACTGGTGTCGCTGTGTCCGCGGCAAGACCTCGAGTTCTTTATCAGCCCCCGTAAGGCGACGGCTAGTGACGGGTGACGCGGCGTCGCCGTCGCGCGCCAGGCCTCGAAGAGACCTAAAAGCGCCACAGCCGTTGGCAGATGGCGGGTTACGGGTGACGGCGACGGTGCCGTCGACCGTGGAGATGGCGGTGACGGTGACGCTGTTGTCGGGCGTCCAGCCTCGAGACCTTGAATATGACTCCCCAGGGCGATGGCGGGTGCGAGGATGACGGCGGCGTCGCGTCAACCGCGTGGGGGCCTCGGGACCTTCCACCCCGTTGGCGAGACTGTGACGAGGTGACGGCGGCCCCGTCGGCCGCATCGGTTTAAGGCCTAAATGTCGGCCCCGTGGGGAGCGATGGCGGGTGACTATGACGGTTGTGTCCGTGCAGTCAGGGACCTTGATTCGGCCCCCGTATCGCCAGACGGCGGCGAGGTGTCCGCGCTCGCCGTGGCCGCGGGACTCGAAGAGTAATGGCACTCCGTTGGGCGTGGCGTGGACAGGAGACGGCGCCGTCCCGTCGGCGCGTGGGGCTCGAAGCTAAATATCGTCTATCCCCTTGAGGCAGATGGAGGTGACGAAGTGGCGGCGTCGTCGTCCCGTCAACCTCTAGACTAAAATTTTCCCCGGGTGACGATGGCGGTGACGGGTGACGGCTCGCCGTCGGCCATAAAAGTTTGAAACTGTTTGCCACCCCGTGGGCAGATGGCGGTGACGACGTGGCAGTGGCGTCGCCGCCGCCGCGTCTGGCCTCGAGGACGTAAATTCAGAAACCGAGAAAGATGGTGGTTCGGTGACTGGGGTCGCCGTCGGCCCGCCCGGCCTGAAGGACCGAATTGTGAGGTGGCGGGTGACGATGACGCGGCGTGCTCGCCCTCAATCCGAGAGGACCAAAGCTCAGCCCGTTGGTTGATGGCTGACGGTGACGCCACCTAAATTCGCCCATCCGTTGCGCGTTGGCGTGTTGTGGTGACAACGACGTCCCGTTGTCGCGTGCGGCCCGAACACCTAAATATCTCCACCCGGGAGATGGCGGGTGACGGGGACGGCGGCCGTGTTGTCGTGAGCCGGCACCTGAATGTGGCACCTCCGTTGGGCGGGTGGTGCGGTTCGCGGCGTCGCCGTCGTCTTGAATTTCCCGGTACAAAATGTCGCGGCGTCGCCTAGCCCCTCTAAGTGCTGTTCGTTGGTATTCACCTTGGTGCGAAGCAATTCTTGATCTCAAACCCAAAAGAACTTACCTCGCTCTCGGAATGCTCACCTGCTTCTCAGATCGACTCCCCCTGCTTGGAAACCGACTCACCCTCTCGAGAATCTCACCTGCTTCTCGGGTCACCACCCTGCTTCTCGGGAATCGACCCCTGCTTCTCGGAATCGCTCCCCTGCTTCTGAATCGCTCCCTTACACTAACTTCTCGTCATCGCCCCTCTTTCCTTCTCGCTATCGCTCCCCTCTCCTTCTCGCTCGCCCCCTACTCTTCTCGCATCGTCCCTACACTCCTTCTCGATCGCTCCCCACTTCTCGCCAATCACTCCCCCTTTTCGCTATCGACTCCTTTCCCCTCCCTCCCAATCGACTCCCCGTTACTCCTTCTCGCAATCGCCCCCGTTACACTCTTCTCGGCAATCGCTCCTTACCTCCTTCTCGCCATCCCCCTTTCCTCCTTCTCGAATACCCCTTCCTCCTTCGGCAATCATCCCTTCACTCCTTCTCCAATGCTCCCACACTCCTCTCGGCATCGCTCCTTTACATCCTCCAATCGCTCCTTTCCTCGCTTGCAATCGCCCTTTACCTCCTCTCACCATCGACTCCCTTTACTCCTTCCTCGCCCCATCGTTTCGCTCGCCCCTCTCCCCTTCTGGCTCGCTCCCCCTCGCTTCGGATCGACTTCTTCCTCGCCCGGCATCGTCCCCTTAACTGCTCGAATCGCTCCCCTACCTCGCCCCATCGCTCCCCTACCCTCGCTTGGGAACGACTCCCTGCCTACTCTCGGCATCGTCCCTCCCTCCTTCTCGGCAATCGCCCCCTACCTTCGCTTCGCAATGACTCCTCCCTCCCTCCTTCTCGGCCCCCTCTACCTCTTCTCGGCAATCGCTCTCCACTCTTTCGCCATGACTCCTTTACCTCGTTCAATCGCCCCCATTACCCTCGCTCTCGAATCGACTCCCAATTACCCTCCCTGGATCTTCCCCATTACCCCGGCGGATCGACTCCCTACCCTCCTTCTCAGATCGCCCCCATTACCCTCCTTCTCCAATCGACCCCCTCCTCCTCTCGGCCATCGCTCCCCTCCCTCCTTCTCGCCACGACTCCCCTACCGCTCTCGACATCGCTCCCCTCCCTCCCTCGCATCGATCCCCACCTTCCTTGCCAATGCTCCTCCTACCCTCCTTCTCAGCCAATCGACACCCTCCTCCCTCGCCAATCACCTCTCCCCTTGATGTCCTTTACTCCTTTTCGGATTCCCTACCCTCCTTGCCAATCGCTCCCATTACCCTCTCTGGGCCCAATCGATTCCCCCTCGCGCCATCGACTCCCCATTCCCTCCTTCTCGCCAATCGCTCCTTCCCTCTCTCGGAATCGACTCCGTCTCCTTCCCCAATCGCCTTACCTCCCTCGAATCGCTCCCCACTCCTTCTCGCCAATCGCCCCCACACTCCTTCTCGAACGCTCCCTCCCCTCCTTCTCGACATCGACTCCCTTTTCCTTCTCGGCATCATCTCTTACCTCCTGGCATGACTCTCTTCCTCCTTCAATCGATTTCCGACCCTCGCTTCTCGCATCGCTCCTCTTTACCTCTTCTCGGCCAATCGCTTTTTTACCCTCGCATCCCCAATCGCTCCCTTTACATCCCTTCTCGCGTCACCCCTTTGACCAATCGACCCCCTTTACCCTCTCGCCAATCGACTCCTTACCTCTTCTCAGCAATCCACTCCCCCCTCCTTCTCCATCACCCTTTACCCCTTCTCGAATCGACTCCTTCACTCCTCGCTCGACTCCCATTTCTCCCAATCGCTCCCTTCCCTTCTCCCAATCGACTCCCCTTTACACTCCTTCTCGCAATCGCCCCCCTTCCTCCTTTCGGCAATCGCCCCCTTTCCTCCTTCTCGTAATCGACCCCCTTCACTCCTGAATCGTCCCCTCTCGCTTCTCGCAATCGCCCCCACCTCCTTCTCGCCATGCCCCCTTTACCTCGCTCCCAATCTACTCCTTACTCCTTCTCGCAATCGACCCCCTTTACCTCCTTCTCGCCAATCCTCCCTACCTCCTTCTCGCCAACCCTCCTTCCTCCTTCTCAAATGACTCCCTTTCCTCCTTTGGCCAATCAACCCCCTTACCCCTTGCCAATCGCTCCCCTACCTCTCTCGCCTATTCCCCTCCCTCTTCTCGGCAATCGCTCCCCTACCCTCCTTCTCGCAATCAACTCCCCTACACTCCTTCTGGGCCCAAATCGCTCCTCACTCCTTCGCCAACCACTCCCCTACCCGCTTTGATCGCTCTTCTTTCATCTTCGGCAATCTCCCCTTTACACTCCGTTCGCTCCCCTTTCTCGGCATCGACTCCCCAGCTTCGGCATCGATCTTACCTCTTCGAATCGCTTCCCTCCTTCTCAAATCGACTCCCTACCCTCCTTCGCAATCGCTCCCTTTCCCTCGCTTCTCGGCAATCGATCCTTACTCCTTCTCGGACAATTGCTCCCTTTCCTCCTTCTCGGACAATCGCTCCCTTCCTCCTTCTCGCAATCGCTCCCTTACCTCCTTCTCGGCCAATCGCCCTCCTCCGCCATCACCCCCCTCCTTCTCGCAATCGCTCCTTTTCCCTCCTTCTCGGCTCGCTCTTTACCTCTTCTCGGCTCATCCTTTCCCCTCGATTCTCGCCAATCGCCCCCTTTACCCTCCTTCTCGCCGTGGCTCCCTTTACCCTCCTTGCCAATCGACTCCTTACCCTCCTCGCCAACGCTCCCATTACCCTCCCGGCAATCGACTCCTATCCCTCCTTCTCAGCCAATCGCTCCCTACCCCCTTTCTCGGCAATCGCTCCCTACCCTCTTCTGGAAGTCCCTTTCCCTCCTTCTCGGACATCGCCCCCTTTTCCTCCTTCTCGGACAATCGACTCTCCTTCCTGCTCCGGACAATCGCTCCTTACTCCTTCTCGGAATCCCCCTCATCCTTCTCGCCTCGCTCCTCTTTCCTCCTTCTCAGAACGCCCCCAACCTCTTCTCGGCCGACTCTTTTTACCCTCCTTCTCTTCGCTCCTTTCCCCTCCTCTCGCCAATCGCTCCCTTTCCCCGCTTCTCGGCCAATCGCTCCTTACCCTCCTTCTCGCCATCTCCCCACCCTCCTTCGCCATCGCTCCTTCACCTCGCTTCGCAATCGCTCCTTCCTCTTCCCGCTGTGTCCACCCTCGCTTCGGCAATCCCCTCCCCTTCTCGCAATCGCCCCTTTCCCCCCATGCTCCTTCCCTCTTCTCGGACATCGATTCTTACCTCCTTCTCTGCGAATGCTCCCCCTTACCTCCTTCTCGCAATCGCTCCTCTTTCCCTTCTCGGCAATCTCCCTTTACCTCCCTCGCCAATCGCTCCCCTACCTCCTTCTCGGCATCGCTCCACCTCCTTCTGCCAATCGACCCCCACCTCCTTTCGCCAATCGACCCCCTTTACACTCCTTCTCGCAATCGCTCCTTTCCTCTTCTGCATCGACCCTTTACCCTTCTCGCATCGCTCCTTTCCCTTCTCGCCACCCTCCTTACCCCTTCGCATCGCTCCACCTTCTCGGCAATCGCTCCTTCACCTCTTCTCGCCACGCTCCTTCCTTCTCGCAATCGCTCCTTTACCTCCTTCTCGGCAATCGGCTCCCACCTCCTTCTCGCCAACGCTCCCTTCCTCCTTCTCGGCAATCGCTCCCCATCTCTCGCATCGCTCCTTACCTCCTTCTAATCGCTCCCCTCCTTCTCCCATCGCCCTTCCCCTTCCGCCAATCGACCCCCGACCCCTTCTCGCCAATCGCTCGCACCATCGTTCAGCTCCCTTCCTCCTTCGCAATCGCTCCCACTCCTTCTCGGCATCGCTCCCTTTACTCCCTCGCATCGCCCCCACCTCCTTCGGCAATCGCTGCACCCTTCTCGCCATCCCCCTACCTCCTTCTCGCCATGCTCCCTTACCGGCCTCGCCATACTCCTTCACTCCTTCACGGATCGCCCCCCTTCACTGGCCCGCCCGCTTATCCTTCTCGCAATCACTCCCTTTCCCTCTTCTCGGCAATCGCTCCTTCACTCCTTCTCGCCAATCGCCCCCTACCCTCCTTCGGGGAATCGCTCCCCCTCCTTCTCGCATCACCCCCCTCTTCTCGGAATCGCTCCCCACCCCTCTCCCCAATCCCCCTACCTCCTCCGAATCGCTCCTCCTTTCGGCAATCGCTCCTTTCCCTGCTTCTCGGATCGACTCCCCATCTCTCGCCATCGTTCCCTTACATTCTTCTCGCATGACTCCCCTCGCTTCGAATCGACTCCACTCCTTCTCGAATCGACTCCTTTCACTCGCTTCCCCTCGCTCCCCATACCTCTTCTCGAATCGCTCCTTTACCTCCTTCCCCAATCGACTCCTTACCTCTTCGGCCAATCGCTCCCCTTTCTCAAGGGCCCCCTTCCTCCTTCTCGCATCGCTCACTCCCTCGGCAATCGACTCCCTTTACCTCCTTCTCGGCCAATCGCTCCTTTACTCCTTAACGTCCTTACACTCCCTCGGTCGACTCCCCTCCCTCGGCAATCGCTCCTTTACACCCCTTTAATCGCTCCCCTTACCTCCTTCTCGCCAATCGGCTCCTTTACCTCCTTCTCGCCAATCGCTCCTTTACCTCCCCGCTATCGCTCCCTTACCTCCTTCGGCCAATCGATCCCCATTCCTCCTTCTCGCCATCGCTCCCCCCTCTCGCATACCCCTTTCCCTCCTTTGAATCATCCCCTTACCCTGCCGGAATCCTCCTTCCCCCTTCTCGGAATCGACCCCTTTCCCTCCTCCGCCCCGCTCCTCTTTACCCTCGCTGCATCGCTCCTTTTTCCCTCCCTGGGCCCCTCGCTCTTCCCTCTTCGAATCGCTCTCTTTCCCCGATACTCTTCTTTACCTCCTTCTCGCCAATCGACTCCTTTACCCTCCCTCGCCAATCGACTCCCTTTCCTCCTTCTCGCCAATGAACCCTTTCCCGCTCGCATGCTCCTTTACCCCCTCTCGCTCGACTCCCTTTCCCTCCTTCTGTGTCCCTTACCTCTTCTCGGCAATCGCTCCTCTTGACCCTCCTTCTCGCCAATCGGCCCCCCTCTGGCCATGCTCCCTTCCTCCTTCGAATCGCTCCGACCTCTTCTCGCAATCGCCCCCTTCCCTCCTTTGGAATCGCCCCTTTTGCCCCTGCTTCTCGCAATCGCTCCGACCATCGCTTCTCGCAATCGACTCACTGACCCTCTTCTCGGCCAATCCTCACCTTGACCCTCCTTCGCATCGCTCCCCTTGACCCTCCCTCGCAATCGCTCCCGTTGACCCTCCTTCTCGGAATCGCTCCCTTGACCCTCGCCTCGGCAATCGCTCCCTGACCCTCCTTCTCGGCTCGCTCCCTGACCCCCTTCTCGCCACCACTCCCCCCCTCCCTCGGCCAATCGCTCCTTGACCCTCCTCGGCATGATCTTGACCCTCCTTTGCCAATCGCCCCCTTTACCTCCTCTCGGCAATCGCCCCCTTTACCCGTCTCGGCCAATCGCCTCCCCTCCTTCTGGGCCCAATCGCCCCCGCCCTCCTTCTCGGCAATCGCCCCCTGACCTCTTCTCGCCAATGCCCTTGACCCTCCTTTGGCCTCGGCTCCTGACCCTCCTTCTCGGAATCGCCCCCGCCCTCGCCTCGGCATCGACTCCCCTTCCCTCCCTCGCCATCGCTCCCTTGACCCTCGCTTTTCGAATCTCTCCGACCCTCCTTTTCGGTCGCTCCTTGACCCTCTTCCCCGTGTCCCGACCCTCGCTTCTCGCAATCTCCCCACCCTCCCTCGCCTCGCTCCCTTCACCTCGCTTACCTCGCTCCCCTTCACCTCGCTCTCGCCAATCGGCCCTTGACCTCCTTCGCAATGGACTCCTCTTGACCCCCTTCTCGCCAATTGACTCCTTTTGACCTCTTCTCCATGCTCCTTGACCCTCGCCTCGCCAATCGCTCCTGACCCTCGCTTCTCGGCCAATCGCTCCCTGACCCGCCTCGCAATCGCCCCCTGACCCTCCTTCTCGCCAATCGCCGCCCCCCTCTCGACCATACTCCGCCTCACCTCGACAATCGACTCCTTGACCCTCCTCGACAATCGATTCCTGACCCTCCTCTCGACCAATCACTCCTGACCTCCTCGACCAATCGATCCCGCCTCTCTCTCGGTCAATCGCTCTCCCCCTCCTTCTCGTCAATCACTCTACCTCCCTCGTCAATCGACTCCTCCTCCCTCTTCTCTCAATCGCTCCTCTCTCCTCGGCCATCGCTCTCCTCACTCCTTCCCCAATCGCTTTTCCTACACTCGCTTCTTGAAACCGCTCTCTACACTTCCTTTGGACCACTCCCCCTCCCTTCTCGGCAATCACTCCATACAAACGTCTCGAATCGCTACTAAAACTTCTCTGCCAATCCAACATACAAACTTCCGCATTCCATTCACCACAAACTTCTCCCTCGACCCCTGCAAACTTCCACCAATTGACTCACCATCGTAATTCGTCCGTGCGGCCGCGAGGACCTGAGACGGCCCCGTAAAAATGGCGGTGACAAACGGCAACGTACCGTCTTTCCCGTGCGGGCTCGAATTAACCTAATATAAACCCCGATGGGGCGATGGCGGGTGACGGGTGGGCGTCGCCGTCGCCTGCAAGTTTTGAAGGACCTAATAAGCCACCCCGTAGAGGCAGATGGCGGGTGACTGGAGCGACAATGGCCACGCTGTCATCCGCGTGCAAGACCTCAAGAGGCCTTGAATGTCGGCCACCCGGAATGAGGCAGATGGCGGGTGACGATGGTGATGGCGGCGTCGCCGTTGGCCGCGTGCAAGGTTTTGGAGAGACCTAAAATGACGGCCACCTCGTACAGGCAGATGGTGGGTGACTGGAGGCGACGGTGGCGTCGCTGTCGTCCGCGCGCAAGACCTCGAAGACGCCTTGATGTCGACCACCCCGTAGAGGCAGATGGCGGGTGACGGGGGTAACGCTGATGTCGGCCACGTGCAAGGCCTCGAAGAGACCTTGAATATCGGCCACCCCCGTCGAGGAAGATGGCGGGTGACGAGGATGACGGTGGGGTCGCCGTCGTCCGCGTGCAAGACCTCGAAGAGTTCTTAAATATCCGCCACCCACGTAGAGGCAGACGGCTAGTGACGAGGGTGACGGCGGGTCGCCTGCCGCGCGCAACCTCAAGAGACCTAAAATCCTCGAAGAGTCCTGAATATCGGCCACCACGTAGAGGCAGACGGCGGGTGACAGGGTGACGGCGGCGTCGCTGTTGGCGCGCGCAGGACTCGAAGAGACCTAAAATGTCGCCACTCCCGTTGGGCAGATGGCGTGTGACCAGGATGACGGCGCCGTCCCCGTCGGCCGCGTGCAGGGCCTCGAAGAAACAAAATCGTCTATCCCCGTTGAGGCGATGGTGGTGACAAGGTGGCGGCGGCGTCGCCGTCGTCCGCGTGAAAACCCCCCAAAGAGACCTAAATATCGGCCACCCCGGGTGACAGATGGCGGTAGACGAGGTGAGGGCCGGCTCGCCGTTGTCCGTGTGTATGGCCTCGAAGAGACCTAAAAAGTCTGCCACCTCCGTTGGGCAGATGGCGGGTGACGAGGTGACGGCGGCGTCGCCGTCGGCCGCATCAAGGTTTGAGAGACCAAAGTTTCGGCCATCCCGTAGAGGCAGATGGGGGGTGACGACGGTGCAGTGGCGTCGCCGCCGGCCCGTGCTGCCCTCGAAGGGACCTAAAATCGGCAAACCCCGTAGAAGGATGGTGGGTTACGAAGGTGACGGGGTCGCTCGGCCGCGTCCACGGCCTCGAAGAGACCTGAATGTCGGCCCATCCGTTGCGGCAGTGGCGTGTTGCGATGGTGACGGCGACGTCGCAGTTGTCCGCGTGCAGGGCGCCGAAGACACCTAAAATATCGACCAACCCTT
The DNA here is from genome assembly GCA_964035755.1 of Teleogryllus oceanicus. Lineage (NCBI taxonomy): Eukaryota > Metazoa > Arthropoda > Insecta > Orthoptera > Gryllidae > Teleogryllus > Teleogryllus oceanicus. The sequence goes on along the minus strand of CAXIVR010000001.1, from coordinate 222,479,382 downwards.
TTGGGGCGATGGCGGGTGACGAGGGTGACGGCGGCGCCGTTGTTGTCCGCGTGCGAGGCCTTGAAGACACCTGAATGTCGCCACCTCCGTTGAGGCGGAGGGTGGGTGGAGTTGCGGGGCGTCGCCGTCCCTTGTGGAAGTTCCCGAATTCCCTTTAAAATGTCAGCGGCGTCTTCAACGTCCCTAACAATAAAACGATATGCTATTTCAGTTGGGCACAAGTTCACACCCTTTGGTGCGAGAGAGTTTAAATTCTTCGCGATCTCAAAATATCCCAAAAAGAACTCACCCTACACTCTCTTCTCGGAATCGACTCACCTCTTCTCGGAATCGACTCACCCCTGCTTCGGGAATCGACTGACCTGTTTCCCGAAATCGACTCACCTGCTTCGGGAATCGACTCAATTACCCTGCTTCTGGGGAACCGACTACCCTGCTTCTCGGGAATCGATCACCTGTTTCCCGGGAATCGACTCCCTTTCTGTTTCGGGAATCGACTTCTTTACACTGCTTCTCGGCCAATTCCCTCCCTCTTCTCCCCCCCACTCCTTCTCGGCCAATGGGCTCCCTCACTCCTTCGGCCAATCGAACTCCTTCAAAACACCCCCCTTCTCGGCCCAATCGACTCCTTACCCCGCTTCCCCAATCGATCCCTTTACCTTTGGGCCCAATGGGTTTCTACACTCCTTCTCGGCCAACCCGACTCCTTTACACTCGCCTCCCCAATCGACTCCCTTACACTGTTTCCCGGCCAATCGACCCCTTTACTCGCTTCTGGGCCCAATCGACTCCCCTCCTTTAACACTTTCGCTTCTGGGCCAATCGACCCCCTTTACCTGCTTCTCGGCCAATCGACCCCCCTTTTACACTCCTTCTCGGCCAATCGACTCGCCCTACCCTCGCTTCTCGGCCAATCGACTCGCCTGACCACTCCGCTTCTCGGCCAATCGACTCCCTACCTCCTTCTCGGCCAATCGACTCCTTACACTCGCTTGGGCCAATCGACTCCCTTTACCTCGCTTCTCGGCCAATCGGTTTCTTTACCTCGTTTCCCGGCCCAATCGACTCCTTTCCTCGCTTTGGGCCCATCGACTCCTTTACATTTCCTTCTCGGCAATCGGCTCCTTTACCTCGCTTTGGGCCCAATCGACTCCTTTACATTTCCTTCCACCGTTTCTTTACATTTCGCTTTCGGCCAATCGATTTCCCTTTAACTTTCTGGCCAATCGACCCCCTTTACCGCTTTCGCAATGATTTCCTTTACACTCACTTCGGCCAATTCGACTTTTCATTTCCTTTCGGCAATCTTTTTCTTAACCTCTGGGCCCAATCGACTTTTACACCCTTTCGGCCCAATGGGTTTCTTTACACTTTCTTGGCAATCGATCTTTTAACCCTGCTTTGGGCCCAATGACTCCTTACCTGCTGGGCCCAATCGGCTCCCGTTTTTTACTCGTTTGGCTAATGATTTTCTCCCCTTTTCCCTTTTGCTTCTCGGCCAGTTTCCCTTCTACACTCGCTTTCGGCAGTGACCCCCCTATACTCCTTTCGGCAATCGACTCCTTTACACTTCCTTTCGGCCCAATTGACTCCTTCCTCCTTCTGGGCCCATCGACTTCCATCCCTTCTCGGCAATCGACTCCCTTTACCCCCCTTTCCCGGCCAATCGACTCCTTTACCCCCTCCGGCCAATCGACTCCCTTTACCTCGTCCCGGGCCCAATTTGACTCCTTTACCCCTTCGCTTCTCGGCCGGGCTCCTTTACACTCGTTTCCCGGCAATCGACTCCCTTTACACTGCTTCTCGGCAATCGACTCCCTTTACACTCGCTTCTCGGCCAATGGGCTCCTTTACACTCGCTTCGGGCAATCGACTCCCTTTACCTCGCTTCCGGCCAATCGACCCTTGACCCTTTCGCTTCTCGGCCAATCGACTCACCTCACTCGTTTCCCGGCCAATCGACTCACCTACACTCGCTTCTCGGCAATCGACTCCCCCTACACTCGCTTCTCGGAATCGCTCACCTACACTCGCTTCTCTGGGAATCGATTTCACCCTACACTCGCTTCTCGGCCAATCGACTCACCCTACACTCGCTTCTCGGCAATCGACTCCCCCTACACTGGCTTCTCGGCAATCGACTCACCTCCCTCGCTTCGACCAATCGACTCTCCTACACTCCTTCTGGGCCCAATCGACCCCTTCACTCGCTTCTGGGCCCAATCGACTCCTCCTACATCGCTTTCGGCCAATCGACTCTCCTACCTCGCTTCTCGGCCAACCCGGACTCCTTCTACACTCGCTTCGGCAATCGACTCCTCTTACATTTCGCTTTGGGCCCAATCGACTCACCCTACACTCGTTTTTCGGCCAATCGACTCACCTACACTCGCTTCTCGGCCAATCGACTCACCCTACCCCCTTCTCGGCCAATCGACTCCCCCTACATCCCCTTCGGCCAATCGACTCACCCTCCCCTCGCTTCTCGGCCAATCGACTCCCCCTACACTCGCTTCTCGGCCAATCGACTCCCCCTACACTCGCTTCTCGGCCAATCGCTCCCCCGACTCACCCTACACTCGCTTCTCGGCCAATCGACTCACCTACCTCGCTTCTCGGCAATCGACTACCCCTACACTCGCTTCTGGGCCCAATCGACTCACCTTACACTCGCTTCTCGGCAATCGACTCCCCCTACACTCGCCCGGCCCAATCGACTCACCTCCCTTTCGCTTCTGGGCCCAAATCGACTCCCCCTACACTCGCTTCTCGGCCCAATCGACTCACCCTACACTCCTTCTCCAATCGACTCCCCCTACACTCGCTTCTCGGCCAATCGACTCCCCCCTACACTCGCTTCGGACCAATCGACTCCCCCTACACTCGCTTCTCGGCCAATCGACTCACCCTACACTCGCTTCTCGGCCAATCGACTCACCTACACTCGCTTCTGGGCCCAATCGACTCACCCTACATCCTCTGGGCCAACGACTCACCTACACTCGCTTCTGGGCCCAATCGACTCCCCTTTCCTCCTTCTCGGCCAATCGACTTACCCTACCTCCTTCTCGGCCAATCGACTCCCCCCTACACTCGCTTCTCGGCCAATCGACTCACCCTACACTCGCTTCTTGGCCAATCGACTTGCCCTAAAATGCTTCTTGGCCAATCGACTCACCATACAAACTTCTTGGCCAATCGACTCACCATACAAACTTCTTGGCCAATCGACTCACCATACAAACTTCTTGGCCAATCGACTCACCATACAAACTTCTCCACCAATTGACTCACCATACATAATTCGTCCGCGTGCAAGGCCTCGAAGGACTTAAAATGTCGGCCATTCGGTAGAGACAGATGCCGCAAGACGAGGGTGACTGTGGCGTCGGCTGTGGACGCGTGAAGGCCTCGAAAAGACCGAATGTCGGCCATCCCAAAGGCAGACAGCGGGTGACGAGGGGACGGCGGCGTCGCGGTCGGCCGCGGCGAGGCCTCGAAGAGACCGAATGACGGACGCCCCGTGGAGGCAGATGGCAGGTGACGTGGTAACTGCCGCGTAGCCGTCGTCCCCGTGCGAGGCCTAGATAGTAAAGCACCTAGATAGTAAACAGTTTAGTTCTTTTGTTTGAAGTACATCTGTTACTTACTGGTACGGCATAACTTGCTAATAATTATAATATTTAACCAAACGAAAATCTAGCAACAAATAACAAAATCGCATCAATAATAATCCTCGGGGGAAAACTATAACCGCCTTATCAATAACATTGAAAGTATTAATTTGGAAAATTCCACACAAAACTGAAAATAACATTAAATTATTTCTGGAGATATTAAAGACTTTCTGATTTCAGACATTCCGTGATCAAAACAATGTACAATTCCACACCGTAGAGACCTATAGTCAAAAATGTGCAGTTGTTTAAGAATGTTTCGACTTTAAAAACGAAGATATTAAAACGAACTCCCAAAACTAAAAATTTTCAGTATTATAGTGTACCAGACTTTATGACAAATATCACCCATGTAAACAGTGGCAGTAGATCTTTTGGCAATGATGAAATCAGACAAATATTATATCTTAGTGAGCTATATTATTGTAGAACTAGAGTATGTATTAGGAATAATACAAAGTGCCAATACAACGTAAAAAATGTCAGCGTTATGGCCACTCTCAAACAGAATGCGGGCACAGCCCAATATGCGGGAGATGTATTGATATCATTATTCCCAATGTACATTATCCAAGAATGAAGCAAACCCCAAAATTTTTAATTGTTTCAGAACCACACAGCTAATTACAAAGGATTTGCTAAACTTTAACAAAACCGTAAATTTCATCTCTTGAAACAAATCATAAACTTCTTCTAAAATTAATACATTAAATCACTCCGTTCCCAAATGCTGATTTTACATACACAAATCTCAAAAAACATTTTTTTCCACTTCTCACTAGACGAAATATTGTAAATTACACCCCCAAATTAATGCCTCAATTAGGCATAACCACACAAGTAACATTGAAAATCTAGCATTACAAGTGTAGTCACGTAAGTTCTCTAAACACTAATGCCCCATATACAAAATCTTTTGAAATCAATCAAACAAGATGGGTAATACAGCATAATAAATATACTTTGCAATCACATCAATACAGTTTCCCCCTTTTCAACAAGTTAACATAGATTTACATTTAAAATAAGTAAACTGTGAAGTATTTGTTCTATATTTGCAAAAATGACAAATCATCCTAATTTTTTTTTGTTTTATAATACTTTCCCAATGTGACAAAATCAATAATTTTAAGAACCTCTATATTTACTTCTAACTTATACCGCCTGCCTATTAGCAATATCATCCTACCATTTCAACAGTTCAAAAGATGGATTCATTCTTTTAATTTAGATATTACAGTGAACGTACCTACACGGAATACTCTTACATCACAAACAGCAATAGATCAAATTATAATTAACAAAACCACAACTAGATATGAAATAATAACAAATAATCTAGGTTACAGTGACCACATGGGCCCAAAATTCACAATTACTAATAACATGAATACTGACACAATAAATAAACACGCATGTGCCGAGCATTTACTACATTAACATAAGTTATTTACGGACTACTTGCTGAAAGAATCTGGAGGCAGTTTATAACGCTATTGACACAAATGAAAATATAATTTATTTTTCTCAAAGCTTTCATTTCTCTTTAACGCATGCTTTCCTATTAAAAAAAGAAAATTAAACATTTCACGAAAAAGTAATACTTGGATCACAAAAGGAATTAGAACATCGTGTAAAAATAAACGTACTCTCTACTTTATTTCTAAACGTCATGACGTATCTCAAGATTTCCCTTTTCTACTTTAAAAATACAAAACATTGTTACGAAAAGTCATAAGGCAGGCTAAAATCATGAAAACGATCAGGGTATTTTAAACTCAAATAATAAAACAAAAACAATGTGGAATATAATAAAAATACTACCAAATCAACTAGAAAACCCGTAGAGAATGTTTTAAAATATAACGATATAAATGTAAACGATCCGGCAACAGTTAAAACTTTTAAACAAACTTTTCGAGAATCTGCCGATCTCACTAAGGGGTCTTCAGGCACAAAACTCAAAACAGACAGTTCACCCAAAATTTTAGACAATGTTCGTTTCCGAAACTTCTTCCTATGAAATTCTCAAAATAATCGGTAAACTAAAAAAAAAATATTCGTCCGGTTTAGATGAATGCCCGGATTCTTTGTTAAAGACTTGTGCTATCATTATACACCGTTAACTCACATATTTAATGCGTCTTTATGCACTGGAACGTTTCCAGAATTTTCAAAACAGTTAAAATTAAGCCGCTTTTCAAAAAGGCAACAAAATGATATTCCAAGTTATCGGCCCATTTCTCTTCTATCAGTTTTTTTTTAAAAATATTAGAGACTTTTTTTCGTACGAATGGAAACTTTTCTCCCCTAAACACGACCCCTTTCAGATTGCCAACATGGTTTAGAAAATCAAATCACGGAAACAGCTACTTTTTTCTTAAAGATGTCGCCTCATCATTGGATCAAACGGGGCACCTATTGGATTTTTTTTAGATCTCTCAAAGCTTTTTGACGTCATTTATCATGAATTTTTATTTCCAAAAATTACCCCAAGGGGAATTCGGGGATTGCTCTAGAGGGTTATGTTCGGCCCAAAAACAACGATCCCAGAGTTGAAATCCCTTTTACGGGAAGATGGAACATTACGACGCACCTTCCGACTCTTTGCCCGTTGCATGGATTTCCCTCAAGGATCAAAGGGGCCCTATTTCCTTTTCCTTACTTTTTGAAAAGATATCCCCTTTGAGATTGAAAGGAAGAATGGGCCTTTTTGGGATGATAGAAAATCCTTTGAAAAAAAAAACCAAATAGTACAATGTCAGATGTTTCAAATTGGTTAAATAACAAATTAATAGAAAAACGAAAAGAAAAGGGTTTTTAATGCAGTTTTCCATTTAAAAATAAACAATTCTGTGCTCCATTGAAAATGAACATTTACCATTGACTGATGTTGGCAAAAAAAATTTTTTTAGGTCCCCAATTCAGTAAAACCCTTTTAAAGGAACGTCCATTTAAATGAATTGAACACAAAATTAAGTTCATTATGCTAGGGTTCGAATTTTGCAAATTCAGTCAGCCTTCATACTGCTCGTTTTTATACTTCGGGAATGTTCTTTCCCGGCCTGAGATATGGATAATATTCGGGGGAAACCATCTTATAGCTACCAGATTTTTAGATTAAAAAAACGAATTGTACGAATAATAAAAACCCCAACCCAGGGGATCTTTGTGTTTTCTTTAAATTTGGAATTTCCCATTTAGTGTTTTTTTTGAATCAGGGGTTTTTTAAAAATTTTTTTTTTTGGGGGCGGGAATATATTTTCAGAAAATCCCGGTCTAATATAAATTTGACAAAATTTAATTACCGGGTGACAGTATCAACAGCCATTAAAAAAATTCACATAAAAATACTTTGCCAGATGACATTAAACGTTTTAAATTTCCAAAAAAAATTTTTAAAACCCCACGTGAAATCGTTTCAAGGATAACTGTTTCATAAAATTGAGACTATACGGGAGCATCGGGAAATAGTGGAAATTAATTTTAAAATGATACATAATGCATTATTTACCTTTTGGGACTGTAAAAAATGAGTATAAACAACCTGAAAAATAACCATTGTACAAAGGCTTCTGGGTCAATGCCCCATCTCGATTAGGTTTTTTCGTCCATTTTCCCCTGACCCAAAAGTAAATGCTAAATGGCCCCTTGTTTTGCTTCTGACATAAAAACTTCTTTTTTCTGTGCCCCGTCTTTAAATTCAGTGGAAAATACAATTATTAAAAATTATCTTTTCCCATGTTGTCGCGGAAATTTAAATAAGAGCCAAAATTTATTGCTTTTTTTTTTTTGAAAATAGATTTTATTTCATGGGGAGTTTTTTTTTTTTTTTCCCCCTTTTCAAAATTAAAAATTTTTATTGCTTGTTTACCCTTGAAAATAGTTTTTACTACATGGGAGTTTTTTTTTGGTTTTTTCTCTTTCAAAAATTAAAAATTTTTAATAGTATATGATTTAGTGTAGGGATCAAAGAATTTTGAAAATGTGCACAAAATTTTTTTCCATAGACGTCAAAACGAGTTTTTAACTTTTTTTTCGACGTAAAATAAATAAATAAATAAAAAAAATAAATAAAAAAAAAAAAATACTGGATAATAAAAGAGATTCTTAACTTTGATGAAAAACGGTATTGAAAAAAGATACTCATTTCACCGCTTCTTTACACCATAATTTTTCAGTTGTTTGCACCAGGAAACCCATTTTGGGTTCCAGGAGAAATCCCAAAATTATGCGGCAAAAAATTTAATAGAATTACAGATCCAGGCTATCGCCTTTTGGAGGAACAGCAATAGTTATTAATAGTAAACTCAAACAATGACAAATTTATCCACCCACGACTACAAACCCCCGGGAAGCTGTAGAAATTTAAATTAATACCAATAACGGACCAATAAATATCACTGCCCCCCACAACCAACCCAAAAAATTTCCAAAAATGAACTAAATCAAATATTTTCAAAAAACATTTAAATTTTTAATTTATTTTTCATCTAAACTGAAAAAATCAAGAGGGGGCTGTAACTCTACTAATTTTTGGGAAAGTTTCCCAATTAGGGCCTTTTAAAAATTACCATTTGATATCCCGAATGAAAATTTCACAATAAACTACAAAAAAATGGTTATTACAATTGGGAAACTTTTTCCCAAAATGTTAATTAATTCTAACCCAAATTTACAACTCTTATACATAAAATGATATCAAGAACCCCGATCATGAATATCACCAAAAATCAAAAGCTTTTCAGAACCCACTACGCCTCACATAACTAACCAAATGCTGAATTTCCATATTATATCATAAGTCATATCAGGACCAAACGGGCCCATAAAACGAAAACCCGGGTTTTTAAAACCGCAAGCAAACAAAAAAAAACTAAACAAACTTATCAAAGAAATCAAAATCATGATTACCGATCGAAAACAAATTCCCGCATTTTCAAAAAACCCATCCAAACTCGACAGCAATGGAAAACCCATTCAATAGTTCACTAAAGAGAAAAGTAATTTTCCGCATCTCTTTTTCCAACTATTTTAAATTTTATCCAGAAACAAAAAGCCAAAATAGCTAAACTATTTGGGAAAGATTAAAACCCGAATTCAATACAGAACCCGTAATGCAAAAACAGAAAAATTTTGAAGAAAACAAACCAGCCCCAGTTGCACACCCCATTCTTTTTTCATTTTTTTTTCCCCAGAAAACACTCAAAAAGAAAAATTAAAAGTTGAAAAAAAAAAAGAAAAAAACAAAAATCCCCCGAAAAAACTTTTCAAACCAAACACTTAAACAATTTCCCCTTCAGCTTCATTGGGAAGCCATTCAAGGGGAGCACTGAATTGGCTATATCCCTGAAATTTGGGAAACACCCCAATTATATTAGCAATCAAAAAAACCAAAACAAAACCCCAACTATGACCCTTCAAATTATTAGTCTGCCCCCTTACTATAGCTAAAAATTAAAAAAATTAATTCTCAGTCACCTAATCCATTTTTTAAATCCAAAATGACATATTCCAAAAACAATTTGGTTTAAAACCCAAATTTATTTAAAAAATTTCCCCTTATTAGTCTTTTTTGAAATTCAGCAAAAAATTTTCCATTCAAAAGAGTAACACAGCAGCCTTTCGGAAAAAAACCCATTTGACCATCGGCATAAAGGGTTTTAAATTTTTTATAAGTTTCCAGAAACCCAGGAATTCCTGAAGAAAAACACAAACCCCTTACAAAAACAAATAAAAGCAGTAAAACCCATATCCACTCATTAATTCCTTATTTTTTTTTACAAGCTGAAATCAAATTGCCCCTACGAAAAGGGGTTGGGCGGTATCCGCCGAGTCAAAACGCGCCCAAAGAGGTGGCGCGGAGCGGTTTACCAGAGTTTTACGGGGGAACCGGCAAGAAGAGGGGCCCAAAAGGGAGAGGCAGGGGCCCAGGGAGCGAATCTAGGGGGTCGCGGAAAACCCGGGACCCCCTTTTAAGGGAGCAGGAGAAAAAGTGAATCCGACAGATTGAGAGTGACGTTTAGTTTTTTTAAAAATTGTTTTGACTGGCAGGGATTTGGGATTTCAGAATTTGGTATTGTGTCTTAGCATTTAAGGATATCTCCTGATAACTGGTACTTTGGCTTTGTTTTTGGGTTTCCTTTTTTGGTTCATTTAGATTTGTTCACTGTTGATGAGGGGATGACATAAAATAAAACATTGTTATAGTTACCCCGACGTGTTTTATACATAAAGTTTTAAATAGATCCACTTTGGCATAGGCCTGAAACCCCCGGGATAAACGGGATAAAACTTACACAAACTTTTAAAAAACAAATGTTTTAGACTTTCAACGTATTAGGGTTTATATACCCAAAAAAAACCAATGAACTCCAAATACCATCAATTCCCAGATCTAAAAGACCCTCCAAGTTTTAGTTTTCAAACCCCTGGGAACCAAACAGAATAAAATCTAGTTTCCCCAAAAAACATTTTAAAACCGCATTAAAATCATAACTTAAAAAAAATTCCCCAAACCTTTCTGTCTATATTATCCCTTTCCCCCAAATCCACTGCCAAATAAAAAAATTAAAATTTTAAATTTTACAATATCACAAATATTACTTGCTGTAAGAACACTAAAAAACTTAAGGAATTTTTTATTATGTTAATGTAAAAAATAATGTACTCACTTCTGTAAGGCCTTTTGGGTCGATTAGACGAAAAAAATTTTTTAAAAATTCAGCGGCTAGTTTAAAATTTTTATTAGGGGAGTCTTTAAAATTTTTCGGAAATTGAAATTCTATTATCGTTCCCTGATGTTTAACGGCCCCTTTTTAAGATTTTAGGGACGGGTATCCAACAAATTACTCAAAGTTTAATGGGTTTTTTATGGTGAATCATTTGTATTGATGGAGGAAGAAAACAAGAAAGTAAGTTTTTATACTTCCGGGTTTGGGGTGGTTTTCCGCGAGTTTGGGAATAATGGAAATTTCCGGTAGTTTTCGTCAGGGAGGAAGAAAAATTAAGTGGCGGCTATTCCGGCAAGGGGGACGAGAAAAGGTCATTTTTCAATAAGGCAGATCTCAGCATTGGATAATCGATTCAAATGATTAGTAAATGATCCCACTGACTTTGCCGAAAAAACAGGAATTTTCAATACGGGGCAACTTGAGTCAGGGGGGGAAACATAGGGAAAGCCTGGAGGGGGCGCTTAACATCACTACCGCTCGAACAGGGAAAGGCGTTTGAGATTAACTACCCCCCGGACTGGGTGACCAGGGGGAGTACGAGTTGTTCTAAATCGATTTAAAAGGGGGTTTAAATGGGGTCCCGACTTTGTCACAAGTGTGGCTGACGGCAGTCGGGAAGTTGGGCTGTTTGGGCCCCTGAAATTGTTTCGGGAAATTGGCCCGAAGTGCCCCTTTTCCCCACGGTTGCCCGCCTTCAGGACTGTCCCACAGGGCCCCAACCCCCTAATCCCCCCAGTTTTTTGTTAGCCCTCCCCATTAACGCGAAATATCTAGTAACCCTCATACACTCATTTGTATTTTCAAAATTTGGGAAAACCCGGCAAATTTTGGATATTTTGTCAATCTTATCAACTTTTGCGTTTTCGTTCCGTTGTTTGTTGAGGGGTGTTTTCCTTGACAGAAAATGAAACCCGTTTAAATTTGTATCCAAAATTTTATATGGACGTTTTTGGGTAATTGACTTCACGTTATGGTCAGTACAGCCTATTTCAGATTAAACCCTTTTTCCACGGACAGAATGGTTTCGTCGATTAGCACCCTTCATATAATATCGAAAAACCGTCGTTAAAAGTGTTTTCGAACGGGGAAAAATTTGTTTTACGAATTTACATGCGTCCCAGTTTAGGGGAAACCCTCCGTAAATATCCATCAAAATTTAAAAACGGTTGTTTGGTTCTTTTTTAAAAAAAAACTGCGTTAAAAGGATTGACAGTCCACGAACAGTACGGGGGTTGGATTAGTGAGAAGCCAAGAAACCCCGGAACTGAACACCTTACTTTCCCAAAACCTTTGTAAGGTACCAAGAATAAAAAACCCTTTTCAATTCAAAATAAAAAAAATTTTGGTGCGAAAAAAAAATGATTTCAATAAAGTTTAAATGCAATAAGTAACTGAATTAGTGAAAAAAAATGCAACCTTGGGCGTTCGTTTTGTAAATACTTTAAACAAGACTACCGTACACCCGACGGGAATGAAGTTTGACGATACATGGAGAGTCAAAGGGGGGAATGAGGGAAGCACTTAAGCAAAACCCATCTTTAAAACGTTAGTAAGAGGGGAATTTAAAGAATTAGTAATATTTTTTTTGGAGGGATTTCGTTTCCTGGTTGATCTTCACAATATCCCGTTGTTTTTTGAAAAATAAAAAAAATGCGTGATCAACATTGAAGTCTAGATAATTGTGATGATTAAAACCCTTCCAAATATAATTTCAGTCTAAGAAGGGGTAAAAAATTATAAAATTTTTTTGGTGATACCAAAAAACCAAATCCTTTAAAAAAAATACAACTGAAATTTGAAACGTTAATGACATCGCAATAAAGTGAAAAGATTTCCCTTTTCTCCTGAAGAGGATAGTTACGGAACCTGGAAACCCCTTTGGATTATCCATCTGTATAATAATCGATTCGGGTGAGTTAAAAAGCGTAGCATTTTTTTTTTAGCAGACCCCGCATTTAAAAATGACACTATATATATACTACATCCTAACTGAACCCAAATTTCCCTTCTGAAAAAAAATACTAGGTGATAAGTAAAGGAGGATATTTCGACTTTTATATAGGAGATAATAAAACCCATCTCCTTGGAATTGATTATACTACCACGGGAGGGAAAAAAAAGGGTTTCACATTTATTCAAGAATCAGCAGAATAAAAACAATTAGCAGGGAGAATCTGGGTTTTCCCAAATTTGATAACCTTTATAACATAACGGGCCCCAATTCGAAAAAACATCCCCATCTACGTAGTTACCAGGGGAGGTGGAAACCCGTTGAAAAGAGACCCATTAAGGGAAAGGAACAAAACAGTATTTGAATAGTATAGTTAGTAATTATTACATTATTATTCAAGAAAGGGGGATTAAATTTCCCACAAAAATTTTTGAATTTTGTACAATTTTTTATAAATACACCCGAATTAACCTTATCTACATACGTTACCATCTGAAGTGGCAACAGTTTAACAGACACTCATTTTAAGTGTAAAAAACAAAATAGCAATTATTACTTTATTATCTGGGAAACTGTGATAACCTCCACAGTAATTTTAGTGCCCAATTCCGACAAATAAAAAAACAATTAGATAAATTGTAAAAACATCAATTACCCCCACCCCCTTTTCCCCCGGCCCTTTTTAAAACTTATTTCAATGCTGGTCCGGGAGGTTTGGGCCTTCCCCCTCAGATTAACGGGAAAACGAATTAACAAAAAAAAAAAGTTTGGGCCCCAAGAAGGTTTACGATGGCCCCGGAAATTAGGGGTTTATTTATAACCGCGAAGGAAACAGATTCGCCGTAAAACCCAATTTTTACTTTATCAATGAAGAACCGAAATAAGTAGTGTGGGGACCAACAAGTAGGCTATGCGGCACATACGTTCATGTCGTAAAATTTGACGTACATGAAAATTTTCGTACATGTGGGATTTGACCCAAAGTTAAGGCCGTGTCCAATAGATGTTCTTTTTCCCCTGTCTTGCTGCATATTAGCCATCTGTTTCCCATACCAGTTTTCCCAGGCGTGCATCCCCATTCTCCAACACAAGAAGTTTTTCAAACCCCAAGGTTTTTTGCAATTTCCCTTTTTCAAAAAGGAAGGACAAGAAAAAGTAGGGACACTTGGAATAAAAGAAGGTCCTTTAACTTTGTTTGGGAGATATTGTTAATAAAGGGGACATTTAGAAAGTAAACCTTGTGATATAGGGGTTAGTCTGAGTACAAATGCGATAGGTAGGGGGAGTTAGCATTACTGGTGTTAGGGAGATTTTTTCCCGAAATGTTATTTATCTTATTGTTTGCTTTTTTCTTTGGAATGCCAGTACGTGAAATTATTTTTTTAAATTTAGGAATTGAAGAGATTTTTTATCTTCGTGACCAGGTTTTTTCTTTTGTCCATCTTTATTTTATTTTTAAACATGTTTTATTTATCGTTCATCTAGGAAAAAGGGGCCACTTGCCTTCCGCCCTGAAAGGGGAGATGGAAATTATCTTCAAGGAAACCCCAAAATGGGAGAATGTTATATGGGAAAAAAATTATAGTTTGATATATATTTCCGTATTTGTAAATGGGGAGGGTCAGGATAGCGGCATTTTCCGCCCGCCTGCTTTTTCGGCAGTGGGCTACGATTAATGAGGGAATTGAGAAAAGTAAACATGATCGTTCGGCCGTCCGATCTCCTTTTTTTCCCCCATCTACCCATGCGCAGCCCAGGCGACCGCGTCGGACGGGTCACCGAAGGGGTACGGGGGGCACCCAGTCCCCCGCCCCGGTCAGGGGTCGACGTCCGCCAGGGCGGGAACGGGATGGGGGGCCCATTCGCAGCCCCCGGGTTCCCCTTTTGGAGGGTGCAACTTTTTCTCGAGACATGATGCCCATTCAATAAAACGTTTGAGGGACCATTTGAACAAGAACTTTCGTAGCCGTGCATTCGGTGAGGGACCCCGCCCTTTTTGGAAAGATCAATAGCTGGGGGAATGGTCACCTTTTTAAAATTTCCCGAGAGATCGGGGGTTTGGGCCCGGCCTGACCATAAATAATTTTGCCAGGGTGAATGCTGAGTCGTCCAGTTTTTACCCCGTAGATAATTTTAGCTTGTACGACGGAGTTCTGCCCTTCCTCCACGAGGGGTTTTTTAAAATTTTAAAAAACCCAGAGCAATTGTGATTAATTTTTCGGCTACGCCTAGATTCCCTGAAAAACTTTTTGGAGTAAAGGGAAGGTTAGAGTTTAGTCCTCCCCCCTTGCCCCAACTGCGTCTAGCGGAAATTTGGTAAACTACTAAACGTGGGAACCTCGTGCTAGGAGGGGGAGGTTGGGGGGAGGGGACAACGGAAACTTTGGGGCCCCTTATGCGACGGTGCGTTCATAAACCCTTTGATTACAGTACATGGGAGCAACTTCAGGGGGGGAATAGCGTCCATTCAATATGTGACACTTTTGCTTAATTGGGAACGATCTCTGGATTATTTCCCCCGTGGAACGACAATACAACTTTTCCCAAAAACCGCGTTGGGGCCCGGGAAAAAAAAACCGCCCCTATTTCCGGAGGCAATTTTTCAGGGAGGTATCCGTTTGGGTAATTCATCCAAGCGGGCGTTTTTGGTTTTTAGGGCCCCCCCGGGAAGACAAATTTTTTTGGAAGCCCCCCTTCCCAGGGTACTAGGGCAACGAGGCGGCCCTAAAGATAATCACTGAATATAGGGCCAGTGAACTTCGCAAGGGAAACGAAGCACGCGTGATGAATTGCGGCAACTTCCCACATGGTTGAAAGCGAATACTGTACCCATTTGAAGTTGACCCATCTAGAATATGGCTGGTCGCGAAAGCTAAGGCGAATGTTTTATTGCGAGTAATCTGAGATATCAACACAATTGTTTGGCTTTAGATTGCGGAATATTTACTGCATTACACGAATGGTCAAAGGTGAATAAATTAATCATATGATGAGGGGCTGCATTTATGATATAATCTAGAATAATTCCTAATTACTACGGGGAGAGGTATGGGAAAAAAAGTATTTTTTTAAACAGAAATTACACTCAAAGTGGTAAATGATTAGGGAAAACCCAAGCATTGGTCGATAATGCTGCATCGTATGTAATTTGAGAATCTTATGAGAAAAATTTACATCGATTTGTTTTGTCCCAAAATTTTAAAAAGGGGTAACATAAATAAATGTTAAAAACTAAATGTATAATTTTATTTTAGAAAAAATTTAAATTTTTTTTCCCGGAAAAAAAAGAGAATTTTAAGAAAAAATTTAAAAAACGGAAAAAGGGTTTTTAAAAAATTGAACTATACATGCTTTTATTGCACCCCATTTAGATTACCCGGCAAGTAATAAGGGGACTAAAACTTAATTGAAAATTTCAGAATAAAAGTATTCAAAATTTTAAAATAAGAAAAGCTTTTCCCCAGTTATTAGAATTAGAGAAAAATAAAAAATTTTTTGCAATGTGAAGATTTTTGGGGTTTTAAAATATACACTAGCATCATGTAATTTAGATTATCGATGTTTAAATATTTCAAAAAATGCGTTAAAATCCCGAAAAAATTACATTATAGTGAAAATAATGTATCAAGTTACAAAATCACGACTAATTTAAATGAAAAAACCCTTATCTTCATTTAAAAAAACACGATTTTTTAAAACCATAGATTATCATTATTCATTAAAATATTATACAAAAAAGGAAAAAATTTAAATTTCAAAATTCAGAACTTCAAAACAAAACCAAAAAATTTTTCCCTTTAAAATTCAAATTAAAAAACTTCCAATCCAATTTGGGAAAAACTTTTCCAATTCCAGAACGTTACATTTTCCTAACGAGTACACTTCCATTATAGAAAATAAGACCCCACTAAAACAGTGTTCAGAAAAATTCATTATAAAACACTTGTCTTCTATTCTAGCCTATTGTATAACATTTAATGTCCTCCCAAAATCTGGTGGAGATCCGCTGATCCAGCAACACTGGCTACAAACTAAATTTGGGAAAGCCTAACATTCTGATAAAGCGTACTGGCTTGATTTAACATAAAGACCCCTTTTTTAATTTAATTTTAATTAAATCTAAATTGTATAATTTTGAAAAAAATTTTGCGCATTTAATATAATCGGGAAAAAAAATGATCAGCCTGTTAATAAATTAATTTTCAAATATTAAATGGTTTTAATGAAAACCAAAAAAAAAATTTCCTTAAAAAAAGGAAAAAATCAGACTGACGGGGAAGCCTTTTTAGAAAAAAATTTAATTCCATACCCCTTTGGGCGCTTAAAAACCTTTTACTGTACACCCACGCCTCCTGTGCCTATGGAAAGTCCCCCTTTGGGGGACGACGCACCTCCCGCAGTGCGACGCCCGACAGAGCCCAAGTAAATTTTGCCAAATATGGATTATTGGATTTTTAGCCAAAAGGGGTTTCGGTGTCGTTTAAAACTTTCATTGTTTTTTCACTTTTAAATTTTTTCCCATACTGTCTACATTTCTAATTATAGTTTTTAAACCCGAGTTATCTTGTTTGGTCTTTTTTAATATATTAATAATGTTTATGTATTGTAAAGAAGGGAAAAAAAAGACATAAATTCAAAAGTGAATAAGTAAAGGATTAGAAAATTCCCGAAGAAAAAAACCCCTGGGCTCTAGGTTGATGCACAAGACAAATATTTAAACAAAATTTTTGTATAACTGCTTATATCCAAATTTTTTATTCGGTATTTTTTATGAACAAAGTTTCAGGATTTTTTTTTAAGAAAATTACCATGTAGTAAAAAAATCAAGAAACGATAACGTTTAATTTTTAAAAAAACGCAAAAAAATTTGGGTTTTAGTAGAGAAGTTTTTTTGGAGGAATGTTTTGACAAGAACTTTTTTTTCCTGGTTTTTCCCAAATCTTTTAACATAGATCACCTACACTAATATTAACAAAAAATACCCCCTTAACTTTTAAACTTTTCCCCACCCAGTCATTTCGTCCAAATTCAGTCAGTTCGCCCGGGAAATATATTTCGGATGCTAAATGCTTTTAAAAAATGAGAGGGGTGGGTATATTTGGATGGTTCTGAGTAAACTGTCCCTTTTTTTTAAAACCAACCCTGTTTTTGGGCTTCCTAGTCCGTCTTTCAACCATCCGTATCACCCTTTCGCGGTTGCCCACGCGTGGGCGCTCCCCGTCTTCCCCTTTACGGAACCCGGGCTGCCTCAGCCGGGAACCCGAACTGCCGCATAAAATTTTTGCGGCTACCGGCCATTAAACCCCAAAACATTTTCCCGAGCAATAATGAGCGATTTCAAAATTTGAAATAGTTTTCCATTTTTTTAAGGGACCTCAAACCCAAGTAAATATTGAGTAAATGATATTTGGGAAAAACCGAAATTTCCCCTAAATAATGATTGAATCTATTTCATTTGTAGCATTTCTTCAACAAATAGTTATTAGTGTTCGGGGCCCCCATTTGAGGTTTTGGGGGTATATTTAGTTATTATTTGTTTAGAAGATAGGGGATTTTAAGCAACCCAGTGGGGGTTTGTTTTCCCTTTGGGGCCGAAACTCGGAAAGGTCCTGAAAGGGTTGTGTGGGAGCAGGGAGGCCCATTACAAGAGGGGGGGAAGGGAGAATGCTTTGGAAAATTTCCCCAAAACCAAAAATATTTGTGATTTGGGATGAGCATTTAACAGTGAGTAACCCTTTTTGGCAGAAAAAATCTTTGAAAAAAAAAAGAAAAAAAATTTTCCGGGAATTCATTAAATGTTTGGGAAAAGCGAAGAAAAAAACCTTTCTGATTTGAACCAACTACACATCAACGCTTACATTTGTCAGGTTTAAACCCCAGTTTTTTGGGAATTTTTTTTTGGGGTTTTCCCCTTACCCCACTATCTTTTCTTCTCCGTTTTCCCCTTTTTCCCCAGCCCCCCTTTGGCCCGGAGAAGTATGGTCGCAAAAAAATCCAAAGGAACGTCTACAGGAGCGTGTGAGTAAATGAAGATCTGACTGACCTCTGAATGACATCTGAATGACTGATCTCTGTGCTGGTTTATTAACTCCCGATAGTTCCATTATTCAAGCACAATATATACTTTTAATTTCGTTTTACTTTTTCAAATCACATGTACATGAAGCTTATTCCAGGTCTTCGAGGGGGGACAAACTAGCCTTACTAGCGTTTTAAGGGATATTTCACAACGCCCCCGAAAGCGGTATTAGAAGTTTTCCCCAAAAAAAATTCATCGACAATAGAGGGCCGGGTTGTTGTCGGGGATTTATCTCAGTTTTCCCAAGTTTTTTAAAAAATCCTTTTATTCTGAGACTAGATTCCCCCCCAACTTGTGGGGGCGAAGCGTGTGTTTTTCATCCCCCACGGCAAAGCCGAAAGGGGTTCTTTTAAACACAAGGTCAAAACCCTTTGGGGCAAGAGAGTTTTAATTTTCAGATCCAAACTGTTTCAAACATCTAAGGGCCTAATAAAATATCCACTGGTGCAGCAATATGAAGGGATCAAAAACAAGATTATATCTAAGTAATTTCTTTGGGACATGTCTAAAAAAATAATTTTTGGAGGTATTTTTTTTACTAAAAGGGGAAAAAGTTTATTTAAAAGGAGAATCGACGGAAAGAAAATTTGGTTTTTGGAAAATTTTAAAAAGCTTTATAACGGACCCTTCCAACTTTTGGAAATTTCGATCTAAAAATATTTTGGGTTGTAATTTTTTGGGGTTTTTTTTTGGGGGAGCCAGAAATTAGACTCGTGTTGCTGTTGTCTCAAAATGTTCTTAATTTGAGAATTTTGGGTTTTGGGAGCCTTTTTCTAGAAAGGAAAATTGCGTACATGAATGAGAATTGCCCCTGGGGAACTAACCTTTTTACAATAACCCTTGGTCCGAGTGCTCATTTCCCCTTTGAGCATCAATTTGGGTTGGTTTAACTTTAAATTTTCCCATAAACAATAAAGGATGTTTACTACCGCATTTGGGGTAGATTTAAAAAGCATTTTTTAACCCTTATCCATTTCTGAAAACCCAAATTTAAATAAATTTGATTTAAAATGCTTTTCCCTATCAAAGGAGATTTGTCTACGAATTTTTACCCCTTGACAAGAAGGGAATAACAGGGACTAGTTTTGGGATTTGATTTTGGAAACGTTTTAGTTTTAAAGGATTTTATGACGCAGGTTTAGGAGTGAGTTTCTTTTTATCATGGGAAATCTAAAACCACATGTGGCCCGGGGTTTCAAGAAATTTATACATCGTCTTTCGGGAAAGGGCCCTGGGAGACTCAGGGAGGAGTATCCCAACCTTATGGGGTGGCTTCATCCAAGTTTGAAGTAATAAGAAATGTCTTTATCGTGCCCCAATGCTCAAGGGGCCCTTTTAATTTTCCCTAAGAGCAAACACATTTCCGAAAATGATGAGAAAGTGAGGGGGTTTTTTGGGTGATTTTTTGATTAATGAAGAAAAACTAAGAATTATTTGTTTACGTAGTGTTCGATTTTCAACGTGATTTACAAAAGCCCCCATTTTTTTTCCTGTTCACGTGAAGAAGTCTATCAATTTGGGGGCGATTCCGGGAAGCAGCTCATGAAAAATGCACTTATCGATTTCAGGCAGATTCTAGCATTATCAATTATTCCAATCAAGAGGTAATGTCCCTACTGGAATTCTATGCCAGAACAAACAAATTTTCAAAATGGGCAACCTTTCTGCGGGGGGAAGCGAGGGGGAATTGGTGGGGAGCGCTTTACTACACCACTGATCGAAAGGGGGAATTTACTTTTGAAAAGTCTCCCCCTTGACGGGGGACGCCCTGAGAGATGACACATCGATATGCCCCCTTTCCCCCAGGGCCCCAAAAACCCTGGAGAGGCATGGGGGAAAAAAGTGCCGAATCTGAAATTTTTAGCATTTTGTTAGCTTTTGCCTTTAAAATTACGTGAAGAGGGGATTATCGAACCCTCCTCCGTTGTTTCCCGCTGTTTTTTACAACGCGCGTACTTTGCACTGTTAGATTTAGAGAGCGCTTTAGAGATAAAAGGCGGTTGGGGTTTTATTTTCTTACCCTTTTGGAAAAGTTTTCAAATGATTTAGTCTGCCCCTTTGAAAAGGTTTGGAAATGGGGTTTGAATGAAAACTTTTTGGGTTTCTTGTTTTGTTCCGCTGCTTTTGGGAGGATCTAAATGTGGGGTTCGGGACGAGGGAACGGGAAAAAGCCAAAGATCAGGTAGGAATTAAAACCATTTTCAGAGAAGACTGACAACTGGTGGAAACTAAAAAAAGAATCAAATAAGTTGTTTCTGAAAACAGCAGGCTGTAGCTGGAAAAAAAAATAAATATTTCTACCCGCTGTTTGTCTTTAAGACATTATTTGTGTTCCGGGCGCGGGCGCTTTTTTTCATGTTTAAAACAGAACAGGCAAAACACATTTTTTTATCTATGAAGAAAAAATTTTTCATTCGGTCGCCAACCGCAATAAAAAGCAACATAAAACCCTTTTGCTGAATCCTTTTTGAGTTCAGAAGATGGAAAAATAAGAGAAACAGTTTTTTACGACGCCTTGCATCTAATGGATGGCAGTGAGACTAACCTTAAAATGTCTAGGAATCGAACTTCACAAGAAATAAAATCTGTAGGTCACATGGGTAACCCAAAGTAATCCTTTAAAGAGACCCCAAGAGGTACAATTAAACCATTTTAATGAAGAAACTTATATTTAAAGAAAAAAATAATTTGGCTGTGACCTTTTACATTTCTGACATTATTAGTGTTGGTAATTCTTGGGCATTTCAGCTTATTCTAATTGAAAGAGTATTTTCTGAAGCTTTGTTAATAAAAAAATTTGAAAAATTAATAGCAAGAAATTTTCATTAAGTGTTGGGTTTCGAACCCATGAAAATCCTGGGAAAATTACGAATTATTTAAAAAATAAAATTTTTTTAAGGGAAAGGGGATTAGGTTTAAGCTTTTTTTAGAAAAATTCAATAAAAATTTAAAAAGTTTAATTTTTTGTTACGCGTTTTCCGCCGCATTCCCAAGTCCACATTAGATATCTAAAAAAACAAAGTAGAACAATAAAAAGAACTGCTTCCCTTTAAGGAATACAAAAAAATTAATTGAAAAACCTTTTTTTTTGGATAAATCTTGGGTCAATTTTCGCACGCAACCTTTTTAAATATTACACAGATTGGTTTTTTTTTACCGAGTTCAAAACATTTTTACAAATAACCTGGGGCGCGAAAAACCCCAGCGGGTTGGAACCCAAATTTCACGGGCTGGGCCAAGTCGACAGTGGTAATCGGTTTCCCCTTATTGGGAACCCTGGTGGCGTCTTACTAACGGTAAACAAAAAAGCCCAACGGGTCAAAACAGGTCTTAAGGCCAACAAATTAGCAACCAACTTACAGGCGCCACGAAAATTTCGGGCTCAGGGAAACGTACAAAATAAATGCAATAAAAAAAAACATCAAATCATTATATATGAAATCAATATAAATGGATCAGGTCGAGCGGGAAACGTTTATAAAAAACACCATACAATATTTTAATTCATCCACGACATTTATAAACAAGGGTATTGCCGCACCAACGAGCCATTATGCTTCCATGCGCAGAAATACCGCATACAAATCCATTTAAAAATTTAAATAAGATCGATAAGAACCATTCACAACAAGATGGCGGCGCAAAATTGGAAAAGTTTGACGTTGACAAATTTAAAAAAGAGATTGAAAGTTACATAATCTTTGGGAAACTGGAAGTTTTCATAT
Organism: Teleogryllus oceanicus; assembly: GCA_964035755.1. NCBI lineage: Eukaryota > Metazoa > Arthropoda > Insecta > Orthoptera > Gryllidae > Teleogryllus > Teleogryllus oceanicus. Next base: position 222,457,216 of record CAXIVR010000001.1, on the reverse strand, counting down.
CTGAAGTGGCTATTACTAATGGGGGCGGAAAAAACCTTTTTTCAGATTACCATGATTCTAGTTTTTTGAAGATGGTGATCCCGCAAAAAAACAAAAAACATTCAAAAAAACAAGTTTAGTTTAAATTTTTCATGTTTTTGAGCTTAAAGATAAGAACATTGAGGGCTTGTTAGATACAACTTATAAGATTAACAAATTTCATAAAATAAAATCTTATGTATAACACTTCACGGCCCGTATGCCTTTTAAAAACCAAAACTGGGTTTGAATATGGGCTAAGAAGGCAGTAAGGGCCCAATGAAAGTTTCAATATGAATTGATCTTATAACTGATTTTCAAAGCATGATCAAAAGGAGATTAGAGGGCCTGTGTGCATTTTGAATTTTTCAGACACCCAACGTTTTTCAAAATTTTATTTGTTCCGGGGCAAGATTGACAAACTTTAAAATGGGGGAAGCGTGTGTTTCGTCGTGCCTGTAAAATACAAAATGAACGCAGTTTTTTTAAAAAAGTTCAGAGAATTGGTGCAAGGGGCCTTAATTTTCAACAATCGCAAAAAGTTTTTAAACAGAGAGGGTGCGCCAATAAAATATCCACTGGTGCAGCAATATAAATTGATGGACAAGAGAACACATTTAAGTAATTTCAAGATGGCCCTGTCTAAAGAATTTGGGATTTTGAGGCCCTCTTATTCACTACAAGTGCCTGAATGCTAAGCTCCAAAATAGAAGGACACGAGGGTACCTTTAAAATTCGGCAGAATTTAAACACAGTGTGACAGTCTCCTACGTTGGTAATCTGTATGAAAGAAACTTTCGATTTAAAGTTAGCCCTTTTAAACGGGCCAAAATGAGAGGGGTGCTGGGGAGTCTAATTATGCCTGAATATGAAAAGTTTGTCTTTTAGAAGACAACTAGAAATAGTTGAGAGAAAGGGGCCCTTTGGGGGTGCAATTTATTTATGTTCGTACCCAGCCGTTTTACTTCAGCCCCTTCCGAGTGATCACTGACTTTCTGGGAAACATCATTTTAAATTGGTTTTAAATTTGAATAACGGGAAAAATGAGGGTTCGGGCCCCAAAGACAAGATTTCAAAAAAATTCTTTGGGGTTCGTTATCAATTCGGGAAAAATAAAATACAAAAGGGTTTTAGATCTAACAAACCTGTTCCTATGGTAGGGCGATAAGAATTTTTTTACACTTTGTAATTCAGTCATTCATGGTCAAAGCTCCCTGTACTGAGATGCGAGATGAAACATTTTTGCCCCAATTTTTGGATGGGGAGGTTTAGTTAGCTTTTTCCCTTTTAAATTTTTTTTTTTTGTGGCCCAACCAAAAAGGGAGGTGCCTGGGTTTTAAGGGAAATTTTTTTCAATTTAAGGGGAAAGGTCAGATACTCGCAGAACAAATTTCCCAACCCCCTGCGTCCGGGCATCCAATTTTAAAGTGATAAATTCCCTTTTTCGTATCCCAAAAGTTTCAAAGGTTATTTCATGAACTGGACATTTCGTCAAAAAAAATGTGAATAGGTTTTACGGTTAATTTTTGTATTGATGGGAAAAAAAGTGAAAGCAAAATTGTTTTGTTTTTGCAGGGTTTGGGTTTCATTGGTGATTCGAGAATGGCAATAACCCCGCGGTGTTTTTTCTGCCGTGAGGGGGGAGTGTTATAGTTTAAAAATAAAATAAAAAAATAATAAAAATTTAAAAATAATAATCCCCCGGACAAAACCCCCGGGGGAAAAAACGGGTTCAGACTAACGCTGATCCCCTTTTTTAGTTACGCAAGACTTTCAACGCGATAAAAAAGGGTACTGAGGGCCCCTGCAAATGCATTCCCGCGGGTCCAAGATACACCATGAGCAATAATAAATAACAATAACAAAAAAAATAACAATAACGATAATAAATAACAATAACGATAATAAATAACAATAACGATAATAAATAAAAAAACGATAATAAATAAAATAATAATAATTATTATTATTATTATAATTTTGTCGTTGAAAGCGGGTTAAAAACAGGAGAATAAAATTTTTACGATTCATATATCTTTCCCTTTAAACTATTTTGTAAATATCGATCAACTAAATTGTTTTGTTTAAAGTTTAAAATGGAATACTGGGTGATCGGCATTAACCCCTTCACGAACAGTACAGATTGGGGTAGTGAGAAGCCAGGAACCTGAACTTTAAACCCCCAATTTTGATGCCATTTGTAGGTCAACAAATTTAGCCGCTCGTGGACAGAAAGGGAAAAGGCCGGTTTTTACCGGGGGGTCCGCATTTGTGTCCCGTCAAACCCATGTGAATGGTTCCGACAAAACGAGTTTGTCGGCTTCCCCAAGGGCCCAAACCCCTTTTTAGTGTCCTAAACTCCTACACCTATCTCCCTTTCCCTTTCCCAACCCCGGGGCCGCGGGGGAACGCAAGGGGCGCCTAGGGAAGAGGCCCCACGCGGAGACCCAGCAAACCTTTTGACAAACCGCGACGTGACGGGTATGACAAAGTTAATTGAGGTTGTCCCGCTCGAACGTTAATGGAGGATTACTTTCCCCCCGCAAAGGGGCCCCCCGCACCTAAGGGGGGGTGGGGACGCATTTCGTCGAATCGAAGACGCAAAAAATTACGAAAGAATACATCCTTTTAATTTCAAGAATAAAACGAGTGTAATGAAGCGAAGTTACCCGGGGAGATGGCAACCGTTGAAAAGAGACCCAATTGAAGTATATGAACAAAACAATAGCAATTAAAAATTCAAGTAAACTGACCAATATTGCCACTGTGACTAAACTGGGTGCAAAATAGAAATTTTAAACGTCTGTGGATGAATTCCCTCTACCTTCTATCTCATACGTTAGCATCTGAGGTGGGGAAAATGCTTCAAGAGCCACCCGGGTTTAAAGTATAAACAAAAATTGCCATTATTTAAATTTTGGTTACAGGAAAGAGGTGACAGCCCTTTCACTCTAATCTAGTGCTCAACTGTACAACATTTTAAAAAAAAACTGGATTAATTTTTGTAGAGTCGTAGGCTTCCCCCCGGGGCCCTTGAATTCTTTGGGTGTCCAAAAAACCGCGTCACGGTCGATGGTGCTGACGTTTTGGGCCCAAATTGCTGTGGCCTTTTTCAGAGCTTTCCGCTGATTAATTTTTTCATCTCTTACCTACCTTCCACCCTGCTCTTCTTTTACTTATTTAAATCGCCACCGTTGTGTTACGACCCGTACCCCAGATCAATTTGCTTAAATACCGCTATTACAGTGGGATTGTCTACAACCTAGACCCCATTTTTCAAAAGGGATTTTTAAAAAAAAAGTCTAAAAATCGCTGGGGAGTCCCGTTCCCGGGGGTTTGGGGGTTTTACCCGTTTAAGGTCAAAAACCCAAAAAAACGGGGAAAGTTTTTACTTAATTGAAAAAAAAGGAGCGCCATTGCAATGGGGGAGGATTTTTATAACCATGAAGATACGGTGAGAAAAGACCCCGCCGGAATACAATTTCGTTTCTTTAAATTCATGGTGGGAATTAGATTTTTGTGGAATATTTAGATTAGGTGGGGCCGAGTAAATTACTATTTCCCCCTTTTTAAAATGAAAAATTTAAAACCAAAACCCCAAAACGTTTTAGACTGCGGGAACGTGTGCAAAAAGCCACGTGTGGGCAATTGAGGGGAAATGAGATAGGTTGGCGAACGGAGGGCGAGACTGGGTTTATAGCGTGAGAAAAAGGGGCGACGCACGAAAGCCAATTTATACCCCCAACTTTCGGATTGAGGAAGCCAAGGAAAAGAACAAATTATTGCTGCATATGTCTGACTAGACGCATATACTTATTTAAAAGGCCCTGTGTAAGGGGAAAATTGAATTAAGGAGAGCTTATAATTAGGAGAACTTATAATTTCAGTATTTAAACCCCTTTTAAAGGGTAGACCCAAAAGGAAAAAATTTTTGGTTTATCGCATTTAAAATAAAATGTGCAAAAGTTTTGAAGGAAAAAAAATCTCACGAAAAGGCGGTTTCAGACTTCTTTTCCCCTTTCCCCCCCAAAAAAAGAAAGCATTATTTTTTCTGGAAAAATGAAATGAATCTGCTGGCACTTTCAGCTCGGTGGGAAAAAAATTGAAATTTTAGAGAAATAATATTTTTAAAAAATTTGACACGAAAAAAATTGAGAAAAAAAACCCCTTTTCCCATAATTTACAAAAAGGCCAAAAGAACTGATGAAGAAACCTGGTTTACCACTTAAGGAAGATGAAAAAAGCGCACTGGTCTTTTAAAAAACAACAAAAAGTGTTATTTATGTTTAAATTTTATGGGGAAAATTTTTACGAGTGTTTTTTTTTAGAGCAATTTTTTTGAAGATAAATGCAAACCCTTGGGAAACAAACCCCCTTAAAAAATTTAAAGAGTAACATTTTTTACCAACTTAGTATCAATAAACTTTGTGTAATTAGAAAAAGACACAAGCCCGGCGCCAAGGGAGTGTTACTTTATCAATGACAGAGGGAATCAAAAGGAGTAAGTAGTCCAGTGGGGCCCAAAAAGAAAGCTATGTACTACATACAGGTGTTAAACAATTAAATGACGTGGAAAATTTGGGAATGTCGAGAATTATACCAGTAGAGTGGTTGTCATTTGCCCTAAAGTAGAGGCTGGGGAAGAGACGACGGGCCGTGGGCCACCATGAGTTTTTAGTCGGGCCCAAACAGCCTATCTGTTTGCTCTGGGACCAATCATTTCAGTCGGGCCCCTACTTTGTTATCCCAGGCGTGCTCCACTATGTTCCCCAAAGCAACAAAACTTCACACAACAACATTCAGGGTTTGGGTGTAATTTTTATTATGGGAAAGAGGTCACTTGTCACCATTGTGAAATTAAATGGCCACGCTTGGCAATAGGGGGAGGTCATTTAACTTTACTTTAGATATTGCTTAAAAAATGGGTTCCTTTGGGGCGTTAACATTACGGTATGGTGTTAATCATTACTGAGGGAAAGGGTCGGTTTTGCAGTTAGTATTACTGGGGAAGCCGAAATCCCCGGGAAAAAGTATCGCATTACTTTCTCGTTTTTTTTCTACCGACCGTTTTGGTATTTTTATTAGTTAGAGAAGAGGGACTTATTTTTTGGGGGGATTTTATTCAAAATTTTTTTTTTATTTAACGTATTTTATAAATTTTTTTTCAACCCCGGTATAAAAGGGGCCAAAAGCCTTCCTGTCCGTAATTTTCACGACAGCCAAAATGGGAGAATGTTGGAAAAAAGTAGTTTAAATTTATTTCACGTGTTTTGTGTATAGGGGGGGAAGGGGGTAGGGCCCTGCCCCCACGCCCTGCCTGCTTTTTTCGGCAGTCGCATAATTAAGCAGGGAATCTTTAGTAAATAAAACATGATCGTTCGCATGTCCCATATCCACACCATTCCCACTGTAGCCTTTCGCGCAGCCCAAAGGGGACCGCGTCGGACAGGGGTCACCGAACGGTACGAGGGGACCCAGTCCCCGGGCCCCGGTCAGTGGTCGACGTTCGCCAGCGGCGGCGAACGGGATGGGTAGGCCCATTCGCAGCCACTGGTTCACCTTGAAGGCGCGACTTCTCATTGTCTCGAGACTTGATGCCCATACAATAAAAAGTAATCAGGGTCCAATTAAACTACGCAAGAACATGCGTAGCGATGTATTCGGAGATCTGACTCCCTCCGTTTGGAAAGATCAATAGATTGAAGCATGGTCACCTATTTATAAAATTCCGAGAGGCCGAAGGTTGGTCAGGCCTCCGACCAAAAATAATTTTGCCAGGCTGTGAAAGCTGGAGTCGTCCAGGACTTACACCGTACATAGATTTACCCTGTACGACGGAGCGGTCTCTATCCCTTCGTCCACGAGAGTGGTTTTTAAATTTGAAAGCTTAAAGTTAATGATTAATTATGTCGCTGCGTCTCAGATTCCCTGCAAATCTATGGCGTACAGCACGAAGTTAGTGCCAACCTGCCCTTCCCCAAATGCGCCCTTTGCTTGGAATTTCCGCTAGCAACTACTAACACGTGCGACCCTCGTGCTAGGAGTGGGGGTTGAGGAAACATTGCGTCTCGCGCAATGGTGCGTTACTTGAACCCGATTTCTGCAAAAGTTGGGAAAAAGTTCACGGGGAATTGGGGCCATTCCCTAAGGGACACTTTGTTTTAAATTTTGAACGATTTTCGGGCTTTTTTCCCGTGGAACGACAGTACAATCTTCCTCTAAAACTGCGTTGGGACCCTGGAATATCAAAACTGCCGGCCTACACCGGAAACACTTTTTAGGGGGACTTTTTTGGGCAACCCCTCAAGGGGGATCACCCCCGGGGCTATACCTTTTCCCGCCCGGAGGCAACCCCCCATCCATCGGAGGCCTTACTCTCCCTAGGGGCACTACTGCGAAGTAAGGCAGGGGGGTCCTCGTGCTTACAATTACTTAACTATAGCGAAAAGGGGGAACTTAGCAACGTGCAACCAAGTACTTCCGGGAAATTTCCGAAAATTTTTGCATATGGTTGAAAGCGCATTGGGCCCCGGAAGTCAATTAAGAATAACTAAAAATTAATTTGAACTAGGGTTTGATTCTAATTTTTAAATTTATTTTTTAAAAATTTGAATAGTTTTTTGTTTTAAATAAGGGTTTTTAACATGTTTTCCAGCAAGTATTACTTAAAAAAAAATTTTGAAAAAATCTAACTTCACATAGACCTAATAAAATATTTTTCCCTTTAAATCCAACTAAAAAATTTTTTCAGTATATTGTCCCAATTGGGGACACTTGCATGCTAGAAACTAAAAGTTTATTTTACTACAACAGTGTTTAGTAACAATTCATTCTAAAACTTTCTTGCCTATTGTATAAAAATTTTTAATGTCTTGCCAAATTGGGGGGAAGTCCGATGATCTAGGGGAACATCTTTAAAAAATTGGAAAAATTCTAATACCCTTTTAAAGTGGGCTGGGTTCAATATAACATTGTCTGTTTTTTTAAATTAAACCAATTTCATGACTTCTGCAAAAAGAAATTCCTATTTCCACTTTTGCAAGCGAGGATTAAAAGATATCTCCCGTTAATAAATTAATTTCCGAGATTTAATGATTGGGTTTAAAATTATATAAAACCCAAAATTTAAAAAAAATAGGCACCCCTTTACGGAAAAAAGGGCCCCTAGTACAATTTTTCTTACATTGGTTTCCGCCTCTAAAATTTACGAGTGAGGCCCCGGGCCCCCTGTGCCTATGCGTTAAAACTGTCCCTGATAACGTGGGGAAAAGGGGTGGCCCCGTCGTGGCACATTTTGCCAAAATGTCGATAATTCGATTCATCGCCAATATGTTTTTGATGTCGATGTAAGCATGAACTATTGAATTTTCACACGTTATTTTCCCATCCTGTCTCAATTTTTAGTTATAGTATCTAACAGTTATATTGTTTGGTTACGCATGTAATATAATTTAATAATGTTTATGTATTTAAAGAAGGAAATAAAGTAAAAGACGTCCCAGATTTCCCCTTTTTCCACTTATTCACTTTGAATTATCAAAGGAAAAAACTTTAGGTTGTTTCAAAAAAGACCAATAATAGTTTTAAAATATAGTTTTAAAAGTCACTTTTTCTTAATTTTCTACTGATTCCCTTTTTTATAAAATTCAAGATGCTTTTACGATACTATAAAGTACAAAAAACAAAAAAAGATAAGTGTTTTTAACTATTAAAAAAGGAAAAAATGGGAAATTAAATGAAGCTTTGGAGAAATTTTTTTCCAAGAACCCGTTTCTTTTTTTTTTCCAAAGTTTTTAAATAGTCTACCTTTCACTGAAAATTTAAAGAAAAAACACATCTAGCTTAAAACAGACTTTTATTCAGTTTCCTGTCCAAATTTTTTGATGCTAAATGCATTAAAAAAAATGGGGTGGTGGATATATTTAGGAGATTCTGACAAATCTGAGCCGCTTTAAAAACTTCGTCTTCCCTAATCCGTCTTCCCTAATCCGTCTTCCCTAATCCGTCTTCCCTAATCCGTCTTCCCTAATCCGTCTTCCCTAATCCGTCTTCCCTAATCCGTCTTCCCTAATCCGTCTTCCCTAATCCGTCTTCCCTAATCCGTCTTCCCTAATCCGTCTTCCCTAATCCGTCTTCCCTAATCCGTCTTCCCTAATCCGTCTTCCCTAATCCGTCTTCCCTAATCCGTCTTCCCTAATCCGTCTTCCCTAATCCGTCTTCCCTAATCCGTCTTCCCTAATCCGTCGTCTCACCATCCCTATCAGCCTTCGCGGCCGACGACGCGTGAGAGCTTGCCCACTTTCCCTACGGAATCCGCTGCCTCAGTCCTGAGCCTAAACTGCCGCGTAAATGTTCTTGGGGGCTACCGGCTGCCATTAGCACTTCTAATGCGTTGCGTAGCGATAATGAGTGGTTTCAGAAATTTGAAATAGGTTCGATTGGATCTCAAACGCGAGTTAACTTTGAGTAAAAGGGTTGTTTCACAAAAGCACTTTTAAAAAAAATGAGCCGAATCTATTTCTAGCATTTTCTTCCATAAATGAATCATTATATTGAGCGGGTTTATTTGAGTTTCTAGGGGATATTTTTTTTCAGGGGTTATTTTAGACGTGAAGATATTTAACGCAATCCCAGTGTGAGGTCGTTTTCTGCCTTAGTGGCCGAATGTTTTATGGAGGTACCCGTAAGGTCTTTCGTTAGCGGGAGCCCAATACAACAGAAATAAGCTAGAATCCCAGGACAATTCTCCACACCAAAAAATATTGGTGAGTTGCTACGAGCATTAAGCTGATTTATCTCAAAGGGCTAAAAAAAATATTTTAGACACAAGAAAATAAATTTCCTGGGAAATTTATTAATGATTGAACCGCGAAGAGAAAACCTATTCATTTAATTTAAATTTGGGGTTTTTAAAGTTTGTCACAGTTTAATCCCATGCATCATCTGGGAAAAACTTTTTAACCTTTCAATTTTTAGGCCAACCATCTCACCCTCTAAAAACCTTCCCATTTTTCCTTGCACCCGGTTCGCTTGACCGGAGGAACTGAAACACCAAAAAAGGAAAAGTCAAAAGGAGCGTGTGGTTGAATAAAAAATCATCCATGCTGGTTTTTTAATTCCGGGTAGTTACATTATTCAATCAATTCTGCGTTAGCTTTTTTTTTAATTTTTCAAATTTAAAGAAGTTTATTCCAAGACTTATGGGGTTTTTGTCCAACTTTGCCTTGGGTAGTGTTTGAACAGGGGGGTACTTCACAATGCACCTACCATTGCCGTCACGAGAGGTGGTAAGGAAAAAAAATTTTCTACGAAACTCCTGGCAGAGGACCCGTCTGCTGCCTGTTTTTACAGACTCCAAAAATTTTTTTTTTAAAATTTTTTTGTATTGAGACTAGATTGCAAAAACCCGTTTGGGGAAACCTGTGTTTCTAAAGTTTTTAAAATGAAACCAAAGGCGATCTCTTTTGCGTACGTTTAGAACCCGGTGGGGGGAGCTTTAATTTTCACGATTTTTAACAGTTCCAAAATATGTCAGCGCCTAATCAAGTATCCACTTGTGCAGCAATATGAAAGAATATCAGCATGCACGATATTTTTTGGGAATTTTAAGTCGACTGTCTAAAGAATTTGGGGAAATTTTTGAGGATGTTCTTTCACTGCAAGTCCGTGATTGTTAAACGAGTTTAGAATCGACATGGGGAGGGATTTGAAATTTTTGGGAGAATTTAAAAACACTAACTGAGCCTCGTACGCCGGGGAAACGATCTGAAGAAATTTTTGATTTTAACTTGCTTTTTTAAATGTGGCCCAATTTGGAAAAGCTGCCGTTGTCTAATAATGCTCTGAATTTGGAAAAAATTTGGGCCCTTTATAAGACCCTAACTAGAAGGTCAACTGCGCACATAAATTAGAAATTTTTACTTCTAACTGTTTTACATTCAGCCTCTTGAAGGATTATTTACTTCCCGGGGATCATTAAAATTGGGGGAATTTTTACAAATCTAAAAAAGTGATAGTTTCTGCCTGCAAGTAGGGCAAGATTTCCCAAAAGCTTTTTGGGCGGGGCCCTTTCGGATAAAAATACCAAGAATCTCAGATTTTTAAAAAAGCTCTACCCATCATATTGAGATTTGTAGAAGAATTTTTTTTAGAAAAAAATGATTAAACTGATGACCTTTTTATGACATTTTTTTAAATGAATTATTAAATTACAGAGGGAAAGTTACTGGGGGCATTTGAGATAAGTTATTTTTTATGGCGCAGGGTTTGGGGGTGAGCTTGTCCCTTTCTTTTTTTTTTAGGACCACGTTTGGAAAAAAGGGGGGCCTTGGTTTTAAGAAATTTACACAGTTATTAACAAAAGGCTCAGATACTCGAGGAACATGGTTATGCGTGGCGTCATCTGATTTTAAAGTAACAAGAAATGCTATCGTCGTGCCTCAATGCTCGGCGGGCTATTTTGAGATTATAAGAGCACGCACATTTTGTCGAAAAAGATCTAATAAAGTGAACAGGTTTTTCGGTGAATCTTATTGATGGAGAACCCCAAGGAAATAAGAATTTATGCATACGCAGTTTTGGGGTTTTCATAGCGCGATTTGGGGGATGGCTCGCGTTGGGGTTCATGCCACGGGAAAAAGGCCATGAATTTGGCGGGGCCCCGAAAAAAGCGCAGTAAAAAAGCCACCCTTTTCGATTTCGACAAATTTAACTTACGAATCTTCGATTGCAATAATAAAAATGATCCCACTGGGTTCTTTTTCCCCGAGAAAACTGAATTTTCAAGACGAGCAACCTGGTCTGGGCGGGGAAAAAAATTCAGATTGCGTGGAGGGGGAGGTGCCGCTTTAGCTTCACGACCGCCCGACCTGGGGGAAAAGGCGTTTGAGAAGAACTACACCGCCGACTGGGGGGCGCCATGGGAGAATTTTTTCTAAAAGGAGGAAGGGGGGTTTAAACTTGGGGGGACGAGTGAGGCCGACAGAGCCATGGAGGGTCTGAACTGACCCTGAAGGTGCCCTGTCTTTACTCTTGATAGCCCTGGGGAGGCCTGTGCTGGGGAAATTCCCATGCTTTAAATTCTCCGGATTTTGTTAGCCCCCTTTTCCATTAAGGGGAGACAATTAAATTTCTTTTTTTTTTTCCCGGCCGTTTCAAAACACGATCTTATTTCATGAACGATTAGATAATTATACGAGCGCTTAAGGGTCTGCCGCGGCGGAGCCAAGGAGCGAGTCCGGGCCGTCGGGTTTTTACGAAGAGATACCAAAAAGTTGGTGTTAAAAAAAAAACACAAATTTTGGGGTTTTTCCCAAAAGGAAGATTTACAACTGGTAGAAACTGGGAAAAAAAATCGGGGAAAAAGTTGAACACGGGGAAAGGGTTTTAAAGGGAAAAAAAATCTAAACAAATTTATACTCGACTCGTTTTCTTTAAGACGTTATTTGTATTCCGTCGCGATCGCCTTTTGGGAAAATTATAAATGGGGCAAGCTAGTACACAATTTTAAAGAAAATATTCATGGTTGCCAACCGCAATAAATGCAACATAAATCCCCCATCCTGAATCCTTTATGTTTAGGAAGATTGGGAAAAAAGAAGAGAAACTGTTCATTAACGAATTTACATCTAATGGATGGTAGCGAGATTAAAATTTTTCCCCAAGAATGGGGGTTTACTTAAAAAATATCTGCAGGATACAAGGGGAAAACAAAGTAACGCTTTAAAGAGTTACCCAAAAGGGGACAACTGAATCCATTTCAATGAAAAAAGTTAAAAAATATTAGGGTGGTTTACATTTTTAAATTACAACTAGAATTAGTTTTACATTAATGAGAACTACCAATATACAAGTAAAAATTGTTCCTTTAAGCCTTGTTACCTGATAATTTAAATTTTAATTTAATAGAAGAATTTGAAACATTAAAATGTCGGGTGGAAGCCCCAATACAAAATCCTGGAATAATACAAATTATACAGACATACAAAATTTTTTATGAATTTACCAGACCCAAGCGTGTTTTAAAAAAACAAATTTTAAAAACCACACAGAAGTTATAGTTACCAATTTTTCCGCCAGATGGCCAAGTCCACTCCAGGGTATCTAAGAATAGCACACAACACGTAGAACAAAATGACAAAGGGCGATATTGGGGTGAAAATCCTTTTTATAGATTCTCATCGGTTATATCACGCCGCAGGAACTATTTCTTTGGGGCGCTGGCTGTTTTAGGCGAAAAATTTAAAAACTTGTTTATACAAGCGCTACTAGTGGCAAAAGGGGGGGTTTTAGAGCCCCCCTTTTTGCCAAAAGCCCACTTTTTTTAACTTTTGGGGTTGAAAAGCCATAGATAGTTTTTCGGTGGGGGGGATCGCCAAGGCAGAGTGTCGAAGGGTCTCTGACCGAAGGGTCGCAAGTTCGAGTCCCGCCTCGGGCATGGTTGTATTTGTGTTCGTCCTTTTACCTCTTATCATCACTTTATTTATTTATTTATTTATTTTAAGTCAAAAAAAAACAGTTAAAAACTGCGTATGACGTGCTATGGGGAAAAGTGAATTGTGTGCACATTTTCAAAATTCTATGATCCCTACACTAAGTCATATACCACTTAAAATTGAAAAAAAATGAACTCCCATGTAATTAAATCTATTTTCAAGAATAAAAAGGCAATAAATTTTGGCTCTTATCCATGTTGTCTTTCGGAATAATACTTCTGCCGCGACAACATGGAAACGATAATTTGAATAATTGTATTTCCCACTGAATTCTAGAAGACGTGCACAGAAAATGAAGTTACATTTATGTCCAGAAGCAAAACAAGGGGCCATCTCCGCACATGCTCAATGGATCAGGGAAACTGGACGAAAAACCTGATCGAGATGGGGGTCATTGACCCGGAGGCTGCAATACAATACTTGTTACAGGTTGTTTATACACATTTATACAGTTCAAATGGTAAATAATGCATTACGTATCATTGTTAAAATTAATATTACTTTTCTTGTGATGTCTCTAATTGTATAGAAACAGTTATGCAGCAGAAACGATTTCACTTGGGATTTAAACTTTTCTATCGAATTTAATCGTTTAATGTCATCTGGCAAAGTGTTGTAAAATAATGTACATGTATTGTATGTGAATTTTTTGTAATGAGCTGTTGATACTGTCACCTGATGAATATGATTTCTACGTCAAGTGTTATAGTAATAGACATCGGCATTTTCTGAAAATATATTCCCGCATCAAGCAAGCAAGCAAGTCATTTTTGACAAAAACCACTTATTCATAAATAAACAGACAAGGTAATGGTAAAATTCCTAGATTAATGAAGAGAGGCTTACATGAATCACGTGGGTAGGATTTGGTTATTATTCGTACAATTCGTTTTTGTAATCTAAAAGTCTGGGAGCTATAAGATGTATTTCCCCAGAATATTATGCCATATCTCAGGCGGGAATAAACATTCGCGAAATATACACAACGAACAGTATGAAGGCTGACTGAATTTGCAAGAATTCTGAACGCGTAGCATAATGAACTTAATTTTGTGTTCAATTCATTTAAATGGACGTTCCATTTAAGGTTTGACTGAATTGAGAGACCTAAAAATTTTGTTGCCTTAACATCAGTCAATGGTACACCGTTCATTTTCAATGGAGCACAGAATTGTTTATTTGAAATGGAAAACTGCATTAAAACCGTTTTCTTTTCGTTTATATTAATTTTTATTTCGAAACCAATTTGAAACATCTGATATTGTACTATTTATACATATCGTTTCATCCACATAGTTACCATACCGTTAACAGCAATAGTGGTCGCTAATGACCTAAGATGTTGATGCGACCTTAAATAACCAATAAAAAGACTATAGATACTGATAATATCTGCATCTAGTAACGAAGACAAGAACTACAATCAAAGAACATGTACATACATATTAAACAGAACCCTATAATGTAATATTTTACATGATTTTCAGCTTAAAGTATACGAACATTGAGATCATATAGATACAATTTATAAACGTTTAATAAACACCATTAGTTATAACATAGCACCAAAAAATGCATAAAAAGAAGGTAATAATTGAAGTTATTATATTGAATTGGATGACATTAGAATAAATTAATGATTCCTGGTAGACAACAATTTTACATAATTCCTTTAAAATGTTTTGGACTTTTCATGGCCATGAGAGTATTGTATTTTTTAGACAAAACAACGAACCTGGAAGGAGATGGTTTATATGCCCGCACGCTTGCCCAGCGCCACGGCGGCAGGTTCTGGGGTGGTGTCTGAACAGTGGATGGGAGGCACGACCTGATCGCGACCGCGCGAAGATAGAGGAGTATGGTACACAAGAGGTGATATATAGCTTCAGAGAAATGACAGCATCGACAAACGTTATATAATGTTTTATTGTAAAAACAAAGATCTAACAAAACTGAAACACGCCTTCCTAAAAGAGCACAGTGAACCGCGCCTGATCCAATAACTTACGCAGACGGCGTATGGTCGACCAACACATACGACGGTCGCGGCGAAGGTATGGGAGGGCGCGACGCTGCTCTTCTAGGAATGGCGTCGCAAAGCGCCACCAAGTAGAGGTCGGCGTCGGGGTCAGAGAAAACAGCCACGACGCCCGCCTGGAGAGAGGGAGGAGGGGATGGATAAAGGGATGGCATGCGGTGGGGGCGATTGGATTGGTTGAAGAATGGGGCTCGGTAGTGATGTGTGGAGAGGGAAGTGCTTAGGTAGAAGGCGAGACGCAAAGAGAGGAGCGTGCATTTTGTGGGAGGCATACGGAAGTGGAAACGGATGGATCACTATCCCATTTGGAGAAGGCGGGAGAACAAGGAGGAGGAATGGAGTTGGGTGAAGGACTAGTAGGCGGTGGGACGCGTGCGGAAATGTAAATGGACGTGTGACCGTCCCATCTGGAGGAGGTGAAGGAAGCGATTGAAAGGGAAAGAGGTGGAGGAGGGGGGGGGAGGAAATGTCCACTGATGAGCAAGGGGAAGGGCTAAACGGAGGGAGGCGGTGTAGGAGGGCAGAGCGGGGGCAGAGCGAGAAGAGTAGTAGGTGGACGGCGCGGCGGCGATGGAGACCCTCTGGTATGAAGTGTCCCTCTGGTGATGGTGATGAAGGGGTGCGACGGCCACATCAGCTCACAGGAGTATTGTTCTACAGCTGCTGTATCCGTCGCAGGGTTTCCGTCACAAAGGGCCGCCGCAAGCGCACACGTCGTCCGGCCCTACTGCCGCGGGGCTGGAGGCACCGCAGCACGTGCCTGCGAGCGCAGAAGCATAAAGAAAGTAAATAACAGACCACAGACGTATATCAACACTGCGTTTATCTGTTATAAGCGTGAAAGTTGTGTAGCATTAAAAAAACAAGGGGAAATGCGATTGACGACATTCGCTTGAAATGTAATGAACTCCCAAGTGTCCATCCCATAGGCTGACTCTGCGGAAATGCGCCTTTTCGACCGAAGCTGTAGGTCGAGAAAAAAGCGCAAAGTCCGGCGAGCGGCTTGAATACGACTATCGGGCGACTAGATTTCTTGCATTAGAGAATGTAGGTGTCTGGTGACATCCGTCTAGCTTATATTAAATTCTCAAGGGGGGGGGGTCTTGAAACAGGCCACACCTTAAGTCGCAACCCGCACGACACGCACAATACATAGACGCAGTATACAAAGTGGACATGCATTCCCAGAAACCAAAAGAACAACAACTCATAATTAGTATTTCCATTCCACAGATTGGGAAAGGCGTAGATGATTCCCAAAAATGCTGCCTTTCTGAATTTTCCCACCATACATCAGATCCATATTGGGAACAGAGCGGGATCTGTAGTGTTGTAGCATTCCGGTAACAAGACGGAGGTAACATTATTTAATGTTAGAATAATACGTTTGCCATTATGAAGCCATTGCTGCTATGGTGCAGAGAAAACGATCGGTATGGCTCCAAAGACGGTTACGAACGATGATCGCATGCATACCGTCTATGCCTCCGTCAAGCATAGCGATTCACGGTGGCGCCGCCTCCTCGTGGACGATCGTGTGCGTGTGAGTAAACACAAGACTCTCTTCGCGAAATAATACAGTCAATTTGTGCTCAAAAGGGCCCCTGGCGGGGAAGTTTTGGGATAGTTTTGATTTCGTCTATTCAATATGTTTTCTGGGGTGCTGAATTCGAATCTGAGGTTTGCTAATAAAATGTCGTGACGCGACATTGAAAAAATGCACTTTTGTATCTTGTATAAGTAAGTAAAAAGTCCAATTTTTGCGATATTTTGCTTATAACTCGGAAACGATCAAATTTTCGTAAATAACCTTCATATTCAAAATGATAGTACATACAATTTCCTAAAAATTTCATTTATTATGTTTTTTTGACAAACCGTTCGGGCTCAAGCGGTAGTTGCAAATTGACGTATTTTGGCTGCCTCCATAAAAACATTCTCCGCTTTTTCCACTCCAAAATTCTAATTTATTATTAAAGGCTGTTAATTATGGATTCCTCCCAGTTGTCTTCATATACCCTATTTAGATTGTATATGTAAAGGTACAAATCTTTTTTTCAAAAATTACATAATCAAGTTATTTAATAAAATCCGAAATTGTACAAATTCAGTTACAAAAAATTGAAATTTCAACGGAAAAATCTTAAAACTTATTACATAATATTATAATATATTACATATTATTACATTATTTTACGTATTATTATATTATATTACATATTATTATATTATATTACATATTATTATATTATATTACATATTATTACATTATTTTACGTATTATTATATTATATTACATATTATTATATTATTTTACATATTATTATATATTAAATTGTTATATGAACAAAAATTATACGAGCCGTTGTTTAGAGGGTCCTGGCTGAGGTTCTTCGGAGACGGCAGATCCTGGTACAGGTTCGGATTGTTCTATCGTCAGCGTCGGGGCTTGTTCATCTGGAAAATGACAGAGGTCGTGAGAAAACAACTTGTGATCATATCTCAAGGACGGATGAATGATTACGAAATAGATTGTGAGATTAGACGTACCTTCCGCATCGTGCCATTCTTGAGTCTTGTTCTCAGCCTCCTTCTTCGGTCTTTTCTTCGTCTATGCCAATGCCGTCTTCCGGGGACTCGACGTTATCACACAGCCCTTCTCATGATGAGTGAGCAATAGCGGTCTGTCTTTCTTCATCCGCAATTGATTTGCAGCCTTTTTTACATTCACAAGAAATGTGCCGGAGTATCGAGTCCGGTGCAGGGGTCAAAGTGGCTGGCACTGGCACGAGACCACTCCTTGTTTTTCTTTCATCCCCACTCGTTCGGGTCTCTTCGTTGCTCGTCGAGTGTGATTTGACCGGATAACCACTGCTGCACCTGAAAGTAAACTCTCAGTGAATGTTGTCGTGAAGCAGCTTCGGTGGGGGGTAGGGAGGTAATGTTTGTTTTACTTTTGTACGATGAAGTTACGTATTGCCTGTACCTCAAATCGTTTAGGCTAGTCCAGTGGTGGCTCGTGGTTATACTATTAGGGTGTGCAACGCCTCTCTTCTCGTTCCCTTCCTCCCACCCTCTGCCTCTCTCTCTCTCTCTCTCTCTCTCTCTCACTCCCCATCTCTCTCTCACTCCCCATCTCTCTCACTCCCATCTCTCTCACTCCCCATCTCTCTCTCACTCACTCCCCATCTCTCTCTCTCTCCTCCCCTCTCTCTCTCACACACACACACACACACATTCCCATACATGAATAATTACAAGCATACACATATATTCATTAACATAAATGACAATTAGAAACACGGCATCTTAAGAAGTTTGATAACATGTTGAATAGTTCCTTTCATCACCAACGAGGGTTGACCGCATTTCTTCTCACAACATCCGTTTCTATTTTGCTCGACAAGGACCCCTCCGAAATATTTCCTAGTTGCATCGTATTACCGCATCATTCAGCACTTCCAGAACGTTTTTTAAAGAGCGTCAAGAAACACATTAATTCGAAACTCTTTTACTCGCACTTTTGCTATGGAATATTTTCCATAAACTCGCTGTACAAATTTAAGGTTAAAAGTACAAGTTTCCATACCCAATACTCAAAAAGTCAGGATAGTTTGCCGTCTTCATTGACTGACGTAACACAAAGTCTGTGTCGCTTCAGTAAATGCTGTTTCTTTTCAGCAATTTTTTCTGTGACTTTTTCATTGATGTTACTCGTATTTTAATATTTTCGACGCTATTCATTGTCAGTCGTACAAACACACTTCACAGAAAAACAAACACTCTAACTTCTATTTTTCAAAACGCATTAAAACGTAGCCTCCTACATACGTTTACACAATTTTTTTTAATTGCAACGCTTTAAAATGTGCAAATAACATTCAATTAACACAATACTTATGAATGCAACACTGCACAGTAATGCCTTTGCGTTTCGCGCGCTTCCGAAGAATTACTTTGGAAGGGGTGAGGACTCATTTAAGGGGAGAGATATCTCACACTTTCTTCGATCAATGCCACACTTCTCTTACAAACTTGTGCTACCCGAGTACTATATCTTCACGACATGTCAAGGCACTTCTAGAGGTCGCGCCTGCGCAGTAATATCCGCACGGTCCGGAGTGTACTCCAACCGCCCATAAGCCATCATGTTCCCCGTATTTCGACTCCAGGCCCGCGGGAGCCACTGACTCCGTATGCTCGCTCGAATTTCCCGAGTGTGCTCTAGTTTGCTGTCACGAAGGGCATTGGTGGCGGAATGTCAACCGCAGCTTCCGAACGACACGTGTTTTGAAATACCATGTTTCGCAAACGCTCTGAGAGGACTTGTATTCCCCTCATGTTAAGATATGTTTAAGAAACATCGCACCGCAATTATTTGGGTGTGCACATGCGAACTTGCGAATACCCACAAGCCGCCACTGGGCTAGTCTCATGTTCTTTCCCATATAGAGCTATGAGAAACACGTTTCCTGCTTCGACAAGCTCGTCCAGGTGTGCATGAGGGTCGTTGAAAGCATCAATGACAGGTTGCACGTCATTTTTCTTCTGCGGAATTTTCAGAAATTGCAATTTCCCCTGATTGAACAAAGCAGAAGTGGTGTCACAACCACTCATCGCGTGCAGGAACAATATATGGTCTGATAGGGTTTTATCAGCGGCAAGTCGAGGATTGTAGAGGGTTTGAAACACCTTTCCTTTTCCTGGTTTCAAAAAGAATACATTCTCTATATCAGGGTTACACAGGCCAATAAAAATCACCAATAGGTCGATATCTTCCCCCACCACTGCCACATAGTAATTTGACGGGGCCAACATAAGAGCCGTTGTGATAATTAGGATATAAAATTAGGATCCTCCACAGCTTTCTGCGAATAAATTTTTGCATCATATGTACGAAATTTTATGTACTATCATTTTGTATATGAAGATTATTTACGAAAAGTTGATATTTTTCGAGTTATTAGCAAAAAACCGCCAAAATGGGATTTTTTACCTTTTCTTGCATTTTTTCAATGTTGCGTCACGAAATTTTGTTAGCAAACCTCAGATTCGTATTCAACACCCCAGAAAACATGTAGAATAGAAGAAATCAAAACTACCTCAAAACTTTCCCGCCAGGGGCCCTTTTGAGCACAAATTGACTGTATTACAAAACCAGAGAGTATTATAAGTAGAGACCGGAAAAATACGTAGTATGAAACGTCAAAATAAGTTCATAAATATGTAATTAAAACAGTAGGAATATGTAATAAATTTAAAGGGAAAAAATATGAAAACATACTAATTATAAAACACCTATACCTAATACGAAATGACATGTATAAATAATTTCCCACACATATTTTAAAAATAAAAAATAAGTTAATGCACACTTTGCACCATACAACTTTCTCGTCAGTAGTAAAAGTTTCATATATTGCTACTCAGAACCGTAGTTTAGCAGCCAGACTAGTCGCAATAAAAGTCTTATGGTATGGATATCGTACGAACCAGCCAATAATCACGGGAGCATGCTGTATTTTCATCAAAGTGCTGTATGTCGGCGATTGCCAAATTTTCTCGAAAATTAAAGATAAAGATCAGGAAATGCGACGTCAGTGATACTTCTCACTCCTAAAGGTGAAAAAAACAGTCGCTGACGCGCACTTCCCGTCACTGAGGTAACTGAAGCAGCTCGCCAGACAGCGAGAACATCCGACCGCATCTTCACATAGCGTACCTGGAGTAGACAACACGCAGTAATAATATAGGGTGAGGCTGATTTTTGTTACAAATACATTTTTTCATAAAATTTTGAAGAAAATTGATAGAAAAATATTTTGTGAAAATAGCAAAATATGTAAAATATGTAATATAGTACTAAATATGTAAAAATATGTAACGACAAAATTGGATGTAGTATTAGGACGGCAACGATTCGCAAAGATTACAATTTTGAAAACAGTAATGAATGAATGGATGCCTTATTTTACGTGGCGAGACTCAGGCCAAGAGGCCTGCTCTTTGGTCCGACCACACAAATTTCGTTACGCTCCTTTCACCAACTAGGGGAGAAAGACGGTATTTCTTGGTCGAGTAAGTAGAGTAAGTACAGTAAGTAGAAAGACAAAAAATATATAATTACATAAAAATCCGATCTCTAATTATAAGGCCACACCAAAACTGGGTAGGGCACGCGGCGCGCGCCAAGATCAACGCAGCAGCTGACTGGGAGTTCCAACTTCACAGGTGAATGTGTAACGTATTCAAAGGCTCACAAGAGACTATGTCACAGAAATGAAAAAAACTATAGGCAGTGTAGCATATGCGAGTGGACTGGTAATAATATACTTTCTACCGAAAGAAAATGTAAATAATTATTTTTGTTGAAAGAGGTATTTGTAAATTAGGGAGTGTGATTAATGGTATGTTTAACTTTCTTGGGTTTATTGGGTTAAGAGTGATGTTACAAAACACAGTTCATGTTTAATTCATGTGAGAGTACATCAAATATATCTCTATTTCTCTGCTATTTCTATCTCTCATCTCTGCTAGATATCTCTATAGAGATATCTATCAGAGGTGTCCAACGTGCAAGACCTCAAGGGCCACAACTGCAACTTTAAATACGGTTGCAGGCCTTAAGCAGGGAAACATTGGGTGATTTTTAATTACTGAATTTACTAGAAAAAATTCTAAAGTCTAAACAACCTGTTTTTACATTAAGGGGTGTTTTCCCTGGCAGGGCGCGTGCGCTAGGCGCGCCTGACATGGATGGATATAAGGATCTTGCCTTCTTCCCTGACATGGATATAAGGAACTTTCACTTTAGGCTAATGACCTTTCGCGGGCCACAATAAACGGCCCCGCGGACCGCCAGTTGGCCAACCTTGATAGAGAGGATCCTCGAAGAAATATATTTCATCTGTCTAAAAACATGTTATAAACATTATCGCGAAATGCTCAAGAAGCAGGACAGTGTTTATTTTCGGGGGGGATTCAAAGAACCGCATTTAGACTATTCAACACTAAAGGATTTATGTTACCAAGAGAGTTGCTTTTTTGTTTCTTCTGTGCGCTCATGCGAACAAACGCTAGAACGACTTCTCCCCCTCTCTACCTTTCAATTCATCATCATCCTAAAGGCGAAAAAGTGCATGGTCGCTGCCACCATGACATTCTGTCCTTTTCATATCTGCGTAGTTTTTTAATTGTAATTCGGTTTGAAGTGGTTCTAAAATTTTCATTCTAGGTCTCTCTCTTCCTCTTTTTCGTATTTTACATTCCAAAATTGTGTTTAAGAGTTGGTTATGTCTAAAAATGTGTCCAAAGAATTTTGCTTTCCTGTTCTAAATGGTTTTTAGTAGGGATCTCTTCTTCACTTCTTCTAAAATTATATTATTTGAAATTCTTTCAGTCCAAGAAACCTTCAGCATTTTTTGCCACAACCACATTTGACAAACTTCTAAACTATTTCCCTTTCCATTAGGGCCTCTTTCCAGTAGGATAAACAAAATTTGCAACCTTTGTAGCGACCTCATTGAGTAGTACGCACATCCACGCCCCCCCTAGATCAGTGGAGGAGGAGATGATGGAAGGTACGTCACAGTACCTACCTCACATAATACAGTAAACCCTCGTTAATACAAATTCCAAGGGAAAAACATACTCGGAGTTCGTGTTGTAAAAATTCGTGTTATCCGAGTATTATAAATGTCCATATTACCATAATCCCTTGCCGAGACCGAAGTTTTGTTCGTGTTAGAGCGAAAATCGTGTTAAGCGAGTTCATGCTAACGAAGATTTACTGTACTAAAAATCCTGAAGTATGGAGAGGTGAGACGGGGGTAGGCGGGCCTTTTAATTGTGTTTTTTATTCCTTTCTTCCATATATCTCCATAACTATCAATCCCACCGAAAATTATGCTCTATACGGAAATAACCTTGGTAAAAGTTTATTATGTTCAGAAAATGAAACGTTGGGTACAACTTAACAACAGTTTATTCATCAAAAGCTATTCAACACAAAATACTCTCTGAGTTAGCACTATCCACATATTTGCTTGAAGTGTCTACTGCAGTCGTTCCCACTGCCGGTGATGCTGTGCGGATCTCTCTTCCGATTCCCCCTCTTGCTCCCGAAACACGGGCCCCGGCCTCAGGTTAGGCCACCTATGCTGCGAGCTGCCATCTCGCCCACTCCAACGAAGTCGCCTCTCTCAGCCGTTTCCTGAGGGCACCTCGGCACAGGCACTCTCCTGGCGCCTTTCTCAGCCACTTCCCATGCAGTTTGCCACGGCGCACAGTGGTGCATTTTGGCGATTTCCTGGTCAAAACCTCTGAGAGCTATAGTATGTTTTCTACGACGACCAAAATTATTTTGGATTATCTTTACAATGTAAGAGAGCTGGGAACATAAAATCAGAATAATGCACTGCTTAATTCTGTGAAATTTAAGTCTATATTTTTTATATAAACTTGGTTAAATTTTATTAATTCACAAAATTGGCTTTGGAAAACCGTAGTGTTTACTTACGTATTAATTGATAACATTTGGCATAAAAAAGCATCGTATTAATTCCATATCATGCCCTCTACCAGAGAAAATTCATTTACAGTGCCCGAAGAACCGAAAAGGAAGAGCATATTTTTCACTAGGGCACATTTCTTCCTTCGGTGATATCGGTCTCAGGCAAATGAGACAAAGCATGTTTGTTCAAGAATTTTAACTTTCTTTTGGGAAGATCCCTCAAGCTGTAAATGAAAGAAACAGAAGATCTCAACAGGCTATTAAACATGTCCTGAATTGTGTGCAGTCTTCAACGTGTTCGCGAGAATCCTTCTCCATACCGTCTTATATCTTTGTGAATAGATTCTAGGCATGTAATACCATGAATATTTGGAAACATACTTCTTTGCAGTTTCCAGTGCGTACTAATAAAAACAGAATGCTGATGGCGTGTCCACTGGACATTGCCAATACAATTTTTCTAAATCTCTTAATTATACTCTCATCTATCCTCGTTATTTAAGAGGAATCTTTAGATTTCTCAAAAAATCGTCTTGCTGAATTACCGTGGTTGCTAATTCTATAATCCTGTTTGGAAAGCTCTACATTCAGTCCCATTTTTTCCTTTGAATTGTAATTGAATGCGTTTCTTGTCCATATTAAAACTGTAGTTACAGTATTATTTCATTAAAAACAGTCTAATACTCACTTTATAACAATAACAATATAATAGAACTAATTGCTGGTATGTAACTTAGGAGTTACGTAAACAAATAATTCTTTCCAATCAATTGATTCTCGATTTAATTTTTAAACATTTAAAAAGTGTTACGATGAGTTTCTTTGATATCACGTACGTATTTGACCTTTCATCGAGCGTACGAGGGTGGCCCCAGAAGCACCCTGCCTGACCAAGAGATCGCGGTAGTTTTTCGAAAAATATCACTGTATTAGAAAACAGACAATCTATGAAGCATATGTTTCAAGTTTGAGGACGCTACATTGTTTAGTATTTGTTTGGCAACAATCAATAGTGAACGTTGTGAGCGAATTTGTAAAAATGGAGAAAATCGGTCATTGTTATGTGATCCAATACTTTAATTTGAAAGGCCTCAGTCCAACCAGTATAAAAACTGAACTAGATTCTACTCTGGGTGAGTATGCGCCTTCGTTTACTACAGTAAAATATTGGGTAGCAGAGTTTAAACGAGGACGTACGAGCTGCAAAGACGAGCATCGCAGTGGTCGACCAAATGAGGTGACTACTCCTGAAATGGTAAAGGAAATCCACAAAGCGGTACTGGGTGATCGTCGACTGAATGTGCGCGAGCTAGCGGGCATAGTAGGCATTTCGAAAAGTGCGGTACATCGCATATTATCTGAAACATTAGACATGAGAAAGCTGTGTGCAAGATGGGTGCCGCGTTTGCTCACACTCGAGCAAAAACAGTGTCGTGAAGATGTTTCAATTGAGTGTTTAGCGAAGTCTCACCGCAACAAAGCAGAATTTTGCGCCGTTTCATAACCATGGATGAAACATGGGTCCACCACTTCACCCCAGAGAGAAAACAACAATCAAAACAATGGACTGAAAAGGGAGAACGCGCACCAAAGAAGGGGAAGACCGTTCCATCTGCAGGCAAGGTCATGGCGTCGGTTTTTGGGGATGCGCGTGGGATAATTTTCATTGACTATCTTGAAAAAGAAAGAACTATTAACGGCGAGTATTATGCGAACTTATTGCAACGTTTGAGCAAAGAAATCAAGCAAAACGGCCACACTTGGCTAAGAAGAAAGTGTTGTTTCATCAGAACAATGCACCAGCTCACAAATCCGTTATTGCAATGGCCAAAATTAATGAATTAAAATTTGAATTGCTACCTCATGCACCCTATTCGCCAGATTTAGCCCCCTCTGATTATTTTCTGTTCCCAAACTTGAAAAATGGCTCAGTGGTCAAAGATTTTCCAACAATGAAGAAGTGATGTCGGTAGTTAATGGCTATTTTGAGGAGCAAGACAGTTCTTATTATAAAAAGGATATCAAACTTATTGAACATCACTCGGAAACGTGTATAGAGCTAAAAGGAGATTATGTTGAAAAATAAACATATTTTTTTCCAATTTTTTTTTCTATGTTGGGTCGGATACTTTTGGGACCACCTCCGTACACCCTTCCTGACGGCCAGTTTTGATGAGATATATTATGAAAATCTTATTTTTATGTAAAATTTGTAATGAAAAAAATGTGCGTAATGTAATAAAATGTTATGTTTATGTAATATTAGTAATAGTCATAATATATTACATAATTAATATTAATTTTTTGATTGTAATATTATTTATTTCAGTAAAAAATCAAAATTTCTTCCCTAGGAACTGCGTGGTAAAAGCAGTTCCCGTTCTCAGGACGGATCTCGACGAGTCATATTCGGTGGTCACGCGCGCTCGACGAAAAGTTAATTCTTTGTATTTACTAATGGGGCAAGTTGGGGCATAATTTTACAACTGGATTCGAAAGAGGATGGATTCAGCTAGTAAATGAAATTAGAAACATCGCGGAATTCCGCGAAATTGGTAACTTTGAGTCTACGTGAACTTACGAGTAATTAAAATTATTGCCTTAATTTAATGCATTTTAAGAATTCATCCTACGTCGGTATTATGCATTAATGGATTATAAAGCATACATTAAAAGACTCTACAAACCTTCAGGAAGACAATCCATACTGCCAGCCATCTCTACACAACTTTGCATGGCCACCACCTACAAACAAAGATGGTGATACTCTGACACTGCACGTCTACGGAACGCCGCGAAGGGTAAGTTCGGGTGACTACTGGTGCCAGAGGAATTGACCCAGAGGCAGGATTTGGCAGAAACAGATGTCCCCAAGTATACAGTGTGTCGTAGTATTTGCAAAAGTTCAGTAAACGCGATTTCATTTTTGAGGTTTTGACCAGGATTTCGGGAAAATGCACCACCGTGCGGCGGCTCTCCAGCTTTGCTGAGCTCTTTCCTGCTGACTGCTTGCTGCTTACTCCCCGCGGCTTGCCGTTTTATTTTCGTGCAACATTGGTCAACAATCGGTATTTGCATATTGTGCGCTAAAACATGAAAATTTTACATCTCATTAAGTCTTATTTCGTACAGTATACTCGCAAGTATTTTTCATTGGGTCCGACAGCAGGTCATTGGATCCGACATTTCCTCGGTAGGTGAAAATGATAAATCATAGTTAATTTGATTTCAATGAAAATGAGACCTACGCAGTTTTTAAGCTATCCAAGAAAAGGGTTTAATTTGAAGTCATTTTTAAAAAATTTTTGAAAATGTATTTGAGGCTTTATGTGAAGAATCCAAAAATATCAAATTATTATCCGCTTCAAACTCACAGGGCCTCGAGTTCGTCGTCATCTTTCGGGGAATATCACATTTTGAAAAAACATCGTGTGAACGGTTTAGGTGCTAGCGTTGACCAAAACTGACGGACGGACAGACAGACAATTTCCCGTCAATCAGTTTCCCGGTATCAAAGACTTCTAAAACGTTGATTCTGATTACACAACGTTTCTACACATAGGAACAGGATTTATCCACTTTTTCCATTCTAGGGTCCCAAACTGCGAATTTCTGTCGAAAAATTACTGATTTCTCGACGGCAGAATTATAATATTTTATCTTTACTCTGTAAATACGTAGTAAGTTGGAAAACTAAAAATGGTCTGGAAATTGGGTGGGGAAATCCAAAAATGTAGTTGTACTCTTCTCTTGCTTTAAGTTGGGCACAATTATGGATGGATGTGTTATGCTAATTGCTGTCTAAATCTTAGTACCTGATTTCGTATCAGCTCAAATATATTTCAGGAATATTTATAATATTACGTAACTGTTACCAATAATGTAAGAAAATACGTGTTGTAGTGCCTCTGGTTAACAAGAGATATAGTAGGCAGATTGTCAGGAAGTTTCGATTTGGTTTCGATCATCCTATTAAGGTAGATGGCTATATTCTATTTTCCCTCTAATATGTTTATGATTTCATATTTTCGTAATTACAAACACGTTATAAATTTAAAACAATTGCATTACAAATTTTATGATAGTGTGTATTAAAGCGCGAACCTAACGGTGGTTTTCTTAACCACAGAAAACTTGCCTTCGTTTATTGTATGTTTCCTAGATTAGGAACAATGAGTACTGTCATGTGCTGCGGCGAATGCCGAACATGGTGGCTGGAGGTATTTGTGAAATAGTTACGTGACCATAATATACGTATAATTGTATTTCATGACTTAAAAACTTACTTTTGGAAGGAACAGTCCCAGCCACTAAGCGGAAAAGGAACTGTTCTTCGTGTCTTCGGTTGTAGTCACTCTCTTGAAAATGACGAGAGCACAAGGTGACCCTTTTCCAATTATCATTTGGCCATTCTGATATTGGTGGAAGATGCACAAACGACAACCAGTTATTAGTGCTGTTTGAAAATTTTTGGGGTATGCGGAGGAAATGAAGTCCCCTTCCAGATATGGATTGGAGACCATGACCACACACATAACACAAATTTCTGCAAAAGAAAAATTATATTGTTTTGTAATGAATTTACAACATGAATTACTATGACATGAAACAAAATCCTTCATTTTTTGCATCAATAAATTCAACCTAAATATTATTCACATATTCATGTTAACACTCCATTCATACATACTAATTTTGGAAGCATTTGAAATGTTTTAAAAAGGTGTTTATTTCTACATTTAAACAATTTAGTTTATTAATATTTATATATAACTGCCACATATTACACACTACGAATTATAGTTACTATAAAATATTTACGATAAAATGTCATTCCTTACATTTTAAAATGAATGGGACAAAGACATCATGAATTCATAACGGTAAATTATGTTACTTTCGTCTTTCAGTAATAACATTTTTGTCACACTAATATTTGAAAACTACTTACTGCTAGGAGCCTTTGACATTTTTCGGCTTCTTCTGTACGAAACGGAACAGAAAACACCACCTTATTCTCTGTGAAGCACTCTCTTGTGGCACCCTTTCTTTCCAAAATGTCTTCGGGGTCCGTCTCAAACTCAAAGGGTACGATGGAAGGGATACGAGTATTGGCAGCGATTGGCTGAATTTTCGAAACATCGTTAATCATTCGTAAATTTTCGCTCCTTCTCGAATGTTGGCGGGTAGTCCCCAAGTGACGTCAGATATCACATGACAAAAATAGCGCTGGTGCAGCCATCTAGAGTACGTCACTGCAACTACTTGGACCTCTCGTAGCGCGACAAAACCCCCCATTTACGTGACGTCCCACTGGATGTGCGTATGGTGCATTATCCTTGACGTTGATATGTTGGAGTGAGTTCCCGCGATATGTAATTTCAGTTTGAATCGTTTGAATTGTAATCGTGTTAGGTTCTCTCGAGGCGCATTTGCTTTGATGTATATTTATAATTGCCACATATTATAAGAGTTGTGTCAGTTGGTGTTATTTCTATCATGTCGCTGCAGAAGTTGTCACCAACCACGACTAGACGTATATCGAGTTGTCAGGCAATATCTTCAGTATCCGATGCTGTTAAAGAACTGGTAGAAAATGCCTTAGATAGTAGAGCAACTGCTATTAACGTAAAACTTGTAAGTTAGATTCTTTGTATGTAATAATAGTACGGAGATTCTTATTTATTATGCAACTTTGTTTTTATAACAGGTTAATTATGGACTTGCCAGAATTGAGGTGCAAGATGATGGCAGTGGAGTACCATCATCCGATGTAGAACACATGTGCTTGCCACATTATACGTCAAAAATCAAAGATTTCTCTGATCTTGGTATGTTCAGAATGTTCAAATACTATATCACCAGGTTTGATTAGATGTCACTTGGTTCCTATATGGTGTAATAAAATATCACTATGTAGTGAAATTGAGTGCTCCTAACACGTAGACCTTAAAACTTGGGTTTTATTTTACAGAATAGCTCCTCCCCCCTCCTAGTATGGGAAACTTGTTGAAAGAAACAGGATAGAGAGTGAAAGATTATGAATATACTATACTGTAAACATTGCCAATAAAATTTCTCGTGCATCTTTGGTAGTAAGAAACAGGTGTGTTTTTGTGAGGATGCTTGATTGCTTTGCAGTCTGCAATAGCCTTCTTCCCCACAAAGGCATGTCATTTCTCAGCTGGAGATTCAGGGCTTCCTTGTTTTTGGAGATGTTATTGTTGTTATTTCATTGATCTCGGAAATGTGACTGAAAATTTTAACTGGACCAAAAGTTGATTACATATAAGGAAATTGATAATTGTATATAAGAGCTACTTTTTGTTTATATTACTGTTTGATGTGTAATATATGGTATGTGAAATGTAATTGAATTGCATACTTTTACATGTGCATTGGCATTTGGTAACCTGAAGAACTCGTGCTCATTTGGCATGCATTTGGTAACCTGCTGAACTCGTGGCTCATTGCAAAGTCGCAAGCCTTTCACCACTGAGATCCGGGTTTGATTCCTGTTGAATCTCATGTGAAATTTGTTCCAACAAAACGAGTTCGGCTGCTTCACAAGGGCTAGTCCAACCCCTGTGAAGTATCCTAAACCCTACCCCTATACTTATTCCTTCCTAATTCTGGCCGCTGGGTAGTGACGCAGGAGGCGCGTATGCGGAGATGCTACCTGGCGGTCCTCTTGACAACCGACTACAACGAGACGCGACAGACAATGTTAACGGAGGAGTACTCCATAAGAAAAAACAAGCACAGTAATGGGAGGATTCCAAGCGCAGCACCAACGCCCCCCCAAGGGGCTTGGAGACACGTTGCGTCGAAGTAGACGCAACAAATTAAAAAAAAAAAAAAAAAACCCTCCATATTTAAACAGTTCTTTATTCTATGAGCTATTTCACCCTTGGATTTCAGTGTAAAAGAACTGAAGTGTTGAAATGTAATGATTCTTTTTCCTAATTATATCCAGACATCAGGTAGACCCTTCATCATACACAGTAAAATATAAATACGCTTTGTCCCTAACAAATAGTTCAGCAATAGTATTTTGGCATAAAATGTGTACCCTAAAAGTATTAATCCTTTAGTCCCACATGTTGGAAAATGTGTGGCTGAACTGAGATGCCTTCTACTTCTTTCTGAAATGTTTTTATTTAATTTGTTCATGATCATCTCTGGTTAATGTTCAAATGATTCCAAGTTTCATTACTGGTGTTTTTGTATTGGGTACTATACTTGGGTTTTTATAATGTGGCATCAAAGGGTAGTATCTCCAAGATGGAATATGGCACAACTTTTTGTGTCTTTCTCAGTCATACTGCAAGATGTCGCATGACGTTTCAAGTCATCTTGCTACTGCAAGATGTCGCATTGCGACCGTATGAAGTAGTGCTGCAGATCAAGCAACACTAGTGGCATGGCCATGAAAGATGCAAAAAGCCATGCCATATTCCATCTTGGAGATTCTAGCCTCAGATGCCTCGTTAGAAAACCCCAAGTATATATAGTTTTACCTGATGTAAGCAATATGTTTGCAGAATGCTGTAATGACCTTAATGATTTTGCACATCAATAAATAGTAGTTCAGTTTCTACACTATTTTTCTTTGTTGTTTGATTATCTAAAAAATTGTTGAAAACTTGTTTTCACTGAACAAAAAATATTAGGCTATATTTAACTAAATTGGATTGACCAAAAATTCAAGGCTGAAATACACTGTAGTGGAACATGGGGATTGACTAATCAAATGTACTATCACCTGAGCTACAGGCTATGACTATAATATTTAAACTGCATCAGCCAAGAATATAGTATATTTTTTTTAATTTAAAATTCATTACTTCCAGGTAGTAAGTTGGAAACTTATGGTTTTCGGGGTGAAGCTTTAGCATCATTGTGTAATATAGCTGATGTTGAGATTACGACCCGAACTGTAAATGATAAATTTGCCTCTTGCTTCACATTTGACAAAAATGGAAAGATTTTGGACAGTAAACCATCTCATTTTAAGAAAGGTAACAATGACAGTCCTAAGATTTGTTTTTCCTGAAATTTTCTGTTGCAAGGCCATCTAATTTTCAATGCATCTTTATATTCATTTAGGGACTACAATTGTGGTTTCAAACCTCTTTAACAATGTGCCTGTGAGAAGGAAGTTCATATCATCTTCAAGTAAAGCTAAGACAGAGTTCAAGAAGACTGAAGTGATAGTGAAAAATTTTGCTATTATAAATTCTAGTGTATATTTTTCTTTCTTTCATAACAAATGTATGGTGTGGCAAAAGTCACCAGCCCAAACATTGAAGGAATCTCTTAAGGGTATATTAGGATACCCAGTTACCAATCAGTTGGAGGAAATCTCAACTGATAAAAATAAGGTGAAGTTTTCCCGCATGATTAAACACCTTTCTAAATAGTGTATTATGATGTAAGCTTGTTTCCTTTGTACGATGTATGTTTGAAAAGTGTAGGCAGTTCTATTTTCAATCTACAAGTGATGTTATCGATATATTGTTTTACTAAAATTTTGTCATAAGTGTATAAGCTGAGAAGGTATTAATTAAAAGCAAATAACACTTGTACAAATAGCACATTTATTGGAAGGTTGCAAAATTTATTATTGAATTTATTTACGTCAAAAACAGTTAAAAACTGTTGTGACATGCTTTGGGGAGAAGTTAATTTTGTGCACGTTTTCATAATTCTGTTATCCCTACCCTAAGCCTTATACTAGTTGAGTTTCTAATATAGAAGAAATGAGCATTTTTTGCAAAGATTGTTAACAAAATATTTGCTCTGATGTAATAAAATTTATTTTCAAGGGTAAATCAGCTATAGATTTGGGCTATTATCCCTTATCATGTCCTTCGTGAAGGAATAATACTTCCTGCCACGACATGAAGAATGATAATTTGAAAACTCAATTTCCCATTGAATTCTAAAAGACGTGTGCAGATAATGAAGTTACATTTATGTTCAGAACAAAACAAGGTGCCTTCTCAGCATTTGCTCAAGGATCAGGGAAACTGGACGAAAACATGATTGAGATGGGGTTCATTGAACCAGAAGCTGAATGTAAATGAAGTTCACATTACCATATTATTGATCATCTTAACTTTTAACTGTAATAATAATAATCACATTGATGCAATTTCAAATTATAGAAATATACCAAAGTAATTTTGCCTCTTATTTCTATATGCTCCATAGTTTTGTTAATAGTAAATATTTGATTCCTCTAATTGTTAATGTTTAAATAGTTTTTATTTCTCTCTATTCTAGAATTCAATTGTACTTGTAGTTCCAAGAAAGGATTGCAAAGATGTGGCTACTCTTTGTTTTGCTAGTGTTGATGTCATGAGAACATTTATTAACCAACGACCTGTGCGTTACAGCAAACTTCAAAAGGTAATTCTGATGTTCTTGTATTTACCTTGTATCTGTCAATTGTTCTATTCAGGGTTTCTTTTTACCTTTTTCTCAACAAGGATTGTAAACTATATAGTGGTGCTAGAACAGCATATTATTTGAAATGGCTGTACAATATAACACTACTTGTCGCCCAACTTTTCTTGATGTCTGAGCTTTTTAGTCGTCAACCAGCATGACTAGACAAGGTATGGCCAAAACCTTTGTGTCGCTCAGAACAGCATGGCTATGTTATTAGGGCTGTATGCTGCTGCTTCCGAATGATTTCAGTTCTTGCGTTTTTGTTTTTCCTTACTGTGCCATGTGTTTTTATTTGCTATTTTATATAATGATATTTTGCTTCCCTCTGCTTTACAATTCGGATTTTGATTTTGATTTTATGTGAAATATTTGGATTCTAGGAACAAATTTTTGCATTGACTTCTGTACTAGTATTTTTATTTTCTGGTTATAATTAGAAACAATACAATATGACAGAGCCAGTCCCAGGATTCTCTCTGGAGGTTTGTAGAGCACCATCTCCAAAATAAAAGTATTCACACAATGCGAAGGGGTGAAAGAAAAGTGATACGAAAAGTTGCTGAATGTTGTGAAATTGAGAATGTCGAAACATATGCAGGGTTGCCAGCGAAATTGGAATCCTTGAAAACTGGAAAAAAACTGTAATTTGAAATATCCTGGAAGAACCAGGAAAAAACTGGGAATTTGATTTGAAAACCAGGATTTTCTGTTATTTTCAGATTTCATGGCTTCAAAGCATGTATTTTTAAGTCTTTTTTACCCCAAGGGTTTTGAGTTTAGTGTTGTTTCAGTTCAATTTCATCACATTTCTCTTTTTTTTTTAAAGTTTTTGCCATTCTGACATTTTTCAAGTTATTGTCTTTTCCCCTTATTACTCCATATCTCACTAGTTAATGGTTCCATGTTTCCCTCAATTGGAGTGTGACTTGTGTCTCTGTAACAGTTCCAAATGCGGAGGAGTTTGCAGAAAGAGAAAAGTGTGCGCAGTAATGTTGGTATTTCTTCCCTATTAATTTGTTTTCCTGTACACGACTTCCACAGCTCTCGTGAAATATTGCTTTACAGTTTTTGCAAGTTACTATTACGTTTGTCACAGGAATATTTTTACAATATGGGCATATCGAGTTTGAGTTTAGATTTGGATTTGACACTGTCTCCTTGCTCCACCTGTTCTAGTAAGTCACGCCATGCTAGAACTAGATGTTATGAGGTGTCTTGCGCTGCAGAGGCACAGACAACCGACAATGTCCATCGCCACATTAGAACGAGACGTTATTATGTGTCTTGCGCTGCAGAGGCACTCACTAACAACCTCGTCCGTCGCTACAATAGAACTAGATGTTAAAAACCCCCCTTCCAATTATTTGAGTGTAATGTCAAAATCTTGCCAAAGTAATATTTTGTCATTGAGCACTAGTACATAGTGTAGGCGAACTGAATCTGTATATCTGTTATGTGAGTTGACACTCACATCCAATATAGATGAAACAAAACATTGGCAGGCATGAGCGGTGGAATGTGACTCATTTGTTGTGGGCACAAAGAAAAGCCCAGTGACTCGTTGATCTGTAATAGTTGAAAGAAACCTCACTCACAAGAATAAAATAGAGCTCTGAAGAGAGGGCTCTACCGAGGAATTTCATTTTGATTTGTGCTACCTGAGCTTATGAGGTTTAAAAGTGATGAAAGTCAATTTCCTTATGTCTATAAATGGAAAAATTATATTTCCTGAATTATCCACGAACCCATGGATCATCACACTTACGTGACCCGCAACTTAACACAGTAGCTTCTCTTAGAGAAGAAAGTCACACTATGCCACTGGAAGCCGCTAGCAGCTACTGGTTTTACATAAGTTACAATAACGTGAGAAAGTATTGCTAGAGCACCACATCTTGAACAAAGAAATATGATTTTAGTAAAATAAATTTTATGATATTACCATCATGTCTTTGCATCTATCTATTGCATTCATATCTTTCTGTTCATAAAGACATATTTGCTCTCAATTTTATAACTTTAATCTTTTTTTTCTTTTTTTTTTAACTAATAAAAAATGGATTGATGATGGTTTTGTTCTGTGGCATTCAACATGGTTTTTTAATTTCATTGTTACAGATTGTGTTGAATTGTATTGCAGAATACTTTGGTGTCAGTTATCCTAATGGAAAATACCCAATTTCTGTGGTGAGCATTAAAGTGGCAGCATCTGCTATAGATGTCAATATTGAGTCAAACAAGTCGAAAGTATTGTGTCATGATGAAGTAAGAATCCAGACTACTTGCTTTTTTTATTTTGTGCAGTGTAGTTCTTTTTTTTAATAACAGTTACAAATATTATTTAGACATTTTTTGTAATTTTGCTCGGTGCACAGTTTTCATTACCATTTGTCACGGTTTATAGAGTGATTTATTTGAAGCTGTTGAAGAGTTTTTGAGATCGTATTACATAGTGCCTAATGTACAATGTAAAATGAAACCATCTGGTCTGGAAGATGAAAAAAATAAATCATGTTCCCTCCAGTCTAAACAACCAATCAATAATGGCATTAAACAGATGGATCAAAGTAAGTAATTCTTTGTGCTTTTAATGTGTTTATTGGGGGAAAATGAATTCTCTTCTTGTTTTCTAGTTTCCTTGTTATTATTTCTGCAATTACAAATAAAAAATTATGTAAATGTATTATTTCTCCCCCATTCAAATATGAAATATAGCTTTTACTGTTTGGAAAATAGGTAAATATTGTTTTAATACCTTCATTTTCATTCATTCCATATTGATGTAGTAAATTCAACCCTACTGCTCAGGCACTGAGGAGATTTCATCAATCAGTGGTGAACACTAATTGATGTCTCACACAAATTCATGGGTTTCAGTACTCTACTATTGTGAGTACTGAAACCTACAGTTGTAGAGTACATTGTAGGGGGCTACAATTGTGAGATGCAACGTGTCGATTTGGATGCTTGTGCATAATGTCCATTTCTACAAAAATATTCAAAGCAATTATTCTAAAAAAGAGAGAAATATTCTGAGTTTGTAGCATAAAGACTTTATAAGGTTTAGGTTCCAAACTTGTGTGGTAATCAGTGATGAAATATCAAACCTGATGATGTGTAGTCACGGGATACTTGTGTGATCTTACGAAACTTTTATAAAAAATTTTTAACAATAATTTTCAAGATTAGAAAGCAAAGTTCCACTGTATTAAAAACTATTAGTAAAACTATGACTATTTACAATACTAAAGTATTCTTTGTAATTTTCCCAAAAAATTAATGACAAATAAAAATGTGTCCTGAAATTGAATCGTAGGAACTCTACCGGGCTATAAATTCTAGTTTTAATAACGTTTAGAAGGGCAGTACCTCGCACAATGTTGGCTCTAAGCAACAAAACGTGACATCAAGCACTGGGCACCATAGTTTTACTCTAAAACACATTGAATCATTGCTTAAGTTCTTACTGTTGATGCTTGACAGAATTTTAAAAGTTTTTTATTGTTATATTTTTTGTATGTTGCGATTTTGCTGTATGAATTTTTTTTTTCATTTCAGAGTAAATAAAATACAGTAAAATCTGTCTAAACCAGAACCTGTACTAGCCGGAAATTGTTTCAGACCCGTGCAGTTAAATGGCATTTTACCTAGCACAAAACATAACCTGTCCAATGCGGAAACAGAACAGTTTTCAATGTCCTACAGGAAAAAAAGCTTTATAAAATGGAATTCCTGTGAATTTAATTGGCAGAGACGTGAGATATTCTAAATGAAATGAATGCATGTACAAGTCTTTTAAATTCTCTATCCCTATGACATGCAATTAAGGTACAGAAAACTTAGGGTTGATTGTCTATCAAGGTGTAGGTCGTAGGGGAATTCCATCTTTCCAGACTCTCTGAGGATGGGAAGATGTATGGTCATGGCTTCTGTTCACGCATCTCCCTATTATGGGTTGAAAATCATAACCCTCAGTCAGAGACGCATTGCTCAATGCCATGCGTGGATATGAGAAAGTCCTAGTACTCGGAGTTGTGATGCATTGTGCATTGAGTCCACAAGCAGTCAGACTGCTGTCACTAGGCAGTGAAGGGATGAGTATTTTTATGAGTTTCGAAACCAGTTTAATATTTGTTGGAAAAAACTGTAGAACTTGAAGATGAAGAGGTTAAACTTATTTCTATCTTTCTTCTTACCCAAAACAGAAACTCTGAAGCTGTCAATGAAAAATGATTAATATTCCTTTTTTGGTGATTTCTTCCATAAATACATTATATGTTAATGTATTTAAATAATTATAATAAAGTCACATAAGTTACTAGTTTTACGGCAGATATATCGATATCACAAGTGTCATAAAATGGACAATCCTACATAAAATAGAAACCTTAAACTAGAATATTTTTTTTGTTTTGATCGATTCCGGTTTAGACAGATTTTACTGTATTCTCGAAGTCATGATTTTTCACATTTAAGAGAATGGTTATCCTTAAGAATCTCTATAATTTACAATTTTGGTTTAATTTGCATAATAACTCATCACTATTCCAGCTTTATCTAACTGTGAGGTTGTTAAGAAAGTTCGAAACCAAAATCCACTACAAAAACAAGCGAATGAAAATCTTTGGGCTTCAGCCGATAGTGCAATGTCATTATGGAACGTTAAAAGTATTGATTCAAATGACATTAATAAAGTAAGTGAATGATTTTACATTATTTATATATCTTTTGTTGCATTGAATAATTAACGTTTCTTTCCCTCCTTTGAACCAATATTTAAGTACTTGCAGGGACAACCTATTTAGGGTTGTAGGATGTTAGGATTCCTCTATACTAGCCTTTTGTCAGCATTTGCTTCCCCGCGTCCAGGGCATTCTGCACATGGTGGACTCTTAATAGGCCTCCTGTCCAGTGGAGTCATAAGAGATTTTACTGATGTTTCTGAAAGTAGGGAGAAGATGGCATCACAAGCACTGTGCTTCATGCACATATTTGTCCAATATTTACTGTTAATAAAGCCTGTAAATATTAGTATTCCTTTTCAGAGCAGGCGGAATGCCCCTGTAAAGGACATAGGTACAAGACAGGAAAGGAATAGGATACAGATATAAATTCCCAGCTTTGCTGGGATTTGAACCTAAGTCCCTTAGATTAGCAAACTTGTGTTCTAACCACTATTTTCTTTTTTTCTAATACCACCAATGTTTTTACATTCTAATGATTTTCATAGTTTGCATCAATACCTATGAATATGTGTTGTTCCTATTATCTATGTATATGCTGTACTTGGTTGTATACTGTTACTTATTTCTAGGAACTGAACTCTTTAAATTTTGGTAGAATGAAAGTGAAATGTTCCTCTAAAAATTTGGTGTAATACTAAAATAGGTAGTAAGTAATTAAGTCATAAAAGTATTATTGTGTAGAAATTCTGCCATGGGATTGAACATTTTTCTAGAATGAAAGTCTGTTGGATGTTGAAGAAAGGTTTGGTAATAAATCCTCTGAAGAGTGGAATTCAGCTAAGCGACCTCGTCTTGATGGTGAAGTAGAGCAGCAGCCAATAAATTTTGGATCCAAAGAGAGAAATAATTTTAACACATTGGCAGTTGATCAGCAGAGTAAGGTTTTTAATCCAATATACATAGGCAGTTCGGAAAGTAACCTCCATTTGGTTATAGAAATAAAACTAGCATGGTTTGTGTTGAATGGTTCTTCTAACCTTTCTTAGTCTCTCTCACAGTAGACTCCAGAAGTGGCGTGACCTCACATCATCAACTGATGTTTTGTGATGTTTGGTGTATGCCACCAAAGTCTCATTGTCAGTCACAATTCTGTTCAAAAATTCTTCTTCAGAGTCGTAACACGAAAAAAGGTCTACAGCTGAGATGTGTGTATTCTTTTGGTTTTGTTAATCTCAGTCATTAATGTTGGTATCCTGAGCACAAAACTTCCAAAAGCTAATTTTTCAGTGACTGCGTTGTACAAAACAGTCCAAGTGACTTGAAAGTTCAGAGATCATGACCCTACTGTTTTCAAGAACTTAGCATAAATTTTCTCAACGAGATCATCATTAACTGCAGAAGGTCTACTGCTCCTCTCTTCAACATGAGTATTCATGCTTCTCTCTTCAATACATGTTTAAAATGATAAGGCATTTTTTAACAAATTGGGAGTATGATGTTCAACTTTGCACAGCTGGAAGCATAATAAGTCTGTGCGTGCACCTATATAAGAATCATTTCTCCATTCTCTCCTGCCCAAGCTACGCAACAATGGAAGTTACTTACGGAATCTGCCTCGTATATGCTTTTTTTGCATGTGCAATAGTATCTCCTGTATTCATCTATTCCTAAAAAGAACATTTTTTGTTATAGCTAAATCTGATTGTGAAATTGTTAATGTAATAAATCCAAATTCAGAGAAGAGACAAGTATTGCCTATGCAAACCAATGATGATCTCTGGGCATCAACAGACAAGGCCATGGGTTTATGGAGCAGAGGCTGTGTGAAATCAGAGTCAGGCGATGTAATTGAGGTTAGTCCTGTGGAATGTTTACTGAACTGAAGTTATTGTATAGATGTTTTTGTTCTTGTAGTTCATATGGCTGATGCTAAAGTGAGCTCTTAGGAGATGAAGTTAATGGGTCAAGCTTAGTTTTGCTTTTAACCGATTTTGGCATTTTACCTTTTACATAATTCTGGAGTTTGGTATTTGAATAGAAATTTGAAAAATATTAATAGCATAGAACTCGCTTTGAATGTAACATTCATTTGAATTTTTCCTGCCTGTTCTTCAATTTATTAAAACCCCAAACCCAGTAAGCTTGTATGAAATTCATTCAAAATATTTTTGATTTAATATAATTAACTTTGTCATACAGCCAGCAATCAACGCTAGAACACCCAAGCATTGGAATTACCTAGATTGCCTGTGGGCCATGATTCTGACAGCGATGTATTTCTAGGGCTATTTATGCAATTTGCTGGATTTCAAAACACAAAAAAGTATTGAACTTCAGTTAATGTTGTCTTGACCAATTGCAATAATACATAGCCTATAATAAATGCCACTAAAATAAATAAATATACATTGGAGGACAAAATGTACACATCTATTGATATATTTTTGTATGTACAGTAGAGTCTCGGTAATTTGAGCTGGGGAAGGACCAGGCCTAGCTCGAATTAATGAAGACTCAAATTACCGAAAATTATTAATTTATTAAATTAGAAATATAAACACAACTTTTAAATTTCAAAGTATGTATGTTTCAATAAAAATGTACTTGCATAATATTATTACATTAATTGCTGAAGATAAATTAATGACATCTTAAAGTAATTGTTTTTTGTTGAAGTACATTCTTTCTTTTACATGCGGCAATATCACGCAATCTGCTCAACTAAACTAATTGCTGTTTGACTGATTGGGCGTACAGCAATGCTATCGCACCAGTCCAACAACAATGCTTCAAACCGGCCAAGCAACAATAAAAAACAGATGTAAATTTTTCATGTCTTGATCATTTTTTCAGGAATAAATTTATTTATTTTTATTTATTTATTTAATTTAATTTTTTCCTAAGTTGTATTGAACTCGGATTAATGAGTAACTCAAATAATCAAGACTTGAATTATAGTCTTTTCTGTATATTGAAGGCATCAACTGCAAAGACCATGCTTATGTAGTACATTCATACAGTTTCTTTCAGGTTTTCTGCCCAGTCACCTGACATTGTTCCATGCCATTTGTATTTAAACCTGGCTTAGTTCTTTTGTCCATTTCTTGAACAATAATTTCCACTGACCTCCTACATACCTTGTCATTTTGTGTGTGTGTGTGTGTGTGTGTGTGTGTGTGTGTTGTGTCTGTGTGTGTGTCTGTGTCTGTGTCTGTGTCTGTGTGTGTGTCTGTGTGTGTGTCTGTGTGTGTGTGTGTGTGTCTGTGTGTGTGTCTGTGTCTGTGTGTGCCTGTCTGTGTGTGTGTCTGTGTTTTTTTTTTTTTTTTTACAGTGAAAGTTTTTGTTTTTTAAAAAAGGAATGGGTTTGTGGAAATGGAAATTTGGAATGTATGATAGGTTTTGCAATGTAGACAATGACCCTAACGTTTCAATTAGATGCAGTAACTTAATGGATTCGTGATGTAGAATCCTTCATAAATGGTTGACTCATTGCTTCTGGGATGAAAGATTTAGGGACTCTGTATGTCCTCATATCCATTAACTGGGACACAATGTCTTGACAAGCAAGACCTTGAACATGACCAGTTTTACGAATAACACGGATTTCCTTGTTGCAGAAATAAGTTTGGTATGTTTGACTAGATTTGTATGCGCAGGGAGGAGCTCGTTTACTTCAATCCAAGTGTAGCAATGGAAACGAATCCATGAGGAAGACAATAGAAGCATCTGCTAAATGCAAATCAAATGTGCAAACTACAAAATCAACTACTGCTCAATCAAAATTATTAAATTCATCTTTCCATAGTGTAAGCAGTCAAATGGGATGTAAGGAGAAATCAGGTTTTGTAAATTTCTGTCGAGAGATTCGACCCAAAAGTATGTTCTATGCCAAATAATGAAATTAATAGTTAAGAAAATGCAATGTAATATTAAAAGTTTCTTTTTTAGTTTTAGCTGAGAAACCAGGAATATGTTTTACTGCGGTAGCCAGAATTTTATCTGAGAAATGGAAAGCTTTGTCGAGTGAAGAACAAAATTACTTTTCTAAGAATGTTGAGAATACAAAAGCCAGTATCTCAAAAGTACAAAATAGATCCTTGCATGATATGTTTAAAAAACAGTTGAAAACAAAACTTATGAAATCAACTACTTTCCAAGTTTTGGCAAATGACTGGAAAATTTCACATACCAAGATGTAAGTACAGTAAATGAATGTGTGTGGATGTAGAGGGAGACTGTTGAACATATCATTGAACATTAGAAGTAATTTTAAATACAAATCACTAGATTGTGCGTGCGTGCGTGTGTGTGTGAGCGCGTGTGTCATTTTTTGAATTCAAAGAAAACCTAAAGAAAGTTATTCATTTCATGTAATAAAATACCTAATGTTTGGAAATAAAGTTCATGTCTTCTAATGTAATTATAAAAAATTAAATTTGATAGACTCTATTATATTTTATCATATTTGAAAAAATATGAAAATAAAATAAATCTTTTTATTAACATTTAA
Source organism: Teleogryllus oceanicus (assembly GCA_964035755.1). NCBI lineage: Eukaryota > Metazoa > Arthropoda > Insecta > Orthoptera > Gryllidae > Teleogryllus > Teleogryllus oceanicus. The sequence continues at coordinate 222,415,503 of CAXIVR010000001.1, read as the reverse complement.
TTTACATTAGATTTCAAATTCTCATTTTGTCATGCAGTCTCATTTTTCACTAGTTTTTATAGTGTCATAACTAGAGACCGAAAAATATGTAGTATGAAACATCAAAATATGTACATAAGTATTTAATGAAAACAAAAAATATGTAAAAAAATATCAGATATAATATGTAATATTAAAATACACTAATTATAAAACCTTTTCATAATATGAAATGATATTTGTAAAAAAAATTCCTAAAGAAATTTTAAAAAGAATACAAACGTTTTAAAAATCATTCAGTCAATCAATCAGTAGTAAAAACTTCATCTATTTGTTTATGCAGGACTGTAGTTTGGCTGTCACATTAGGCACAATAGATGCCATCATGCAAACTGGCAATATCTATAGCTAGTAAACAATCACTGCAGCATGCAACATTACATGTCACAAGTATTATATGTCACTGATCGTAGATGTTTCTCAGAAATTAAGGTTAAAGTTCGCGAAATGCGGTGTTAGTGATACTTTTTGCATCCAATGGCGAAAATGTTCTCAGTCGCTAACGCGCACTTCCCGCTACAGAGGGTGAGCCGGACTGTGACTTCTACAGTGCCTTCACATAGTATACTTAAAGTAGACAGCATGCAGTAATAATGTAGGGAAAAATGCTAATTTTTAAAAAACATTACTTAGTAAAATTTTTAAAAAAAATATGTAAAATATGTAACGAAAAAATAAATTTGAAAGTGGAAAGAAAAAAATTAATTACATAAAAATCTGGTCTCTAGTCATAACTATCCAGTTTTCAGATTCACAAACATCAAATATTTTTTAAAAAATCCTTAAGACAAGATTTATTATACTGATATGTTTTCATTATATTGATGTTACTTACACCTACTGATGTAATGAAACATGCATTTTAAAAATGAATTTCAATCACTACTTTTTTGTGTAACTGCTTATGGGCGTAGATGAGTAAAGCGGTAACTTTACTGTTAAAAAATTTCTTTACATAGCATACACATATTGTTAAACATGAAAGTAGCTGCTACCTGAGGTCCAAGGCTAAGCTAGTAAATAGCATGAATGTTAATTTATCTATGTTCTAGGAATAACCTCCTCAAAAATGATGGGAAGAAATTAAACTCACTTTATTAATTAATATAAGCTTAATATTAATATTTCTTAAAAACAAAATGTAATGTGCCGAGCCAGTGGCTGAGATCTCGGATCAAAAGGTTGCAGGTTCAAGTACCGCCTCGGGCATGGTTGTATTTGTATTTGTCCTTTCACCCCTTACCATCACCATATCGTTTCATCTTCACACTTACCATAACATTAACTCCAATAGTGGTCGCTAATGACATGTATGTTGATGTACAAAAAGGCATATATGTATATGTGAAGTACAAAATGACATATATGTTGAATTACAAAAAGGTAATGGAAGTTTTTTCTTTCAGTCTTATTAAGAAAAAGTTTTTAATCTGGAGAGGTGGAGAGGGCTGTGTAAAGTTGACCATGGTCAAAATAGTAGATTTCTTCTAAAAAAATACTGCATTTGTAGAAAAATTGGCCCTGTGACTTGTTAATGGTGAGAACAAATGCATTTATTACGCGTTTCAATGACATAAGCACCGGTTCTTAAACATTTTGTCAGGACTTTCTTCCTTCTCAAAAATCAAAGAATTGGGTAATGGGCACTGAGCGTAGACTTACAATCGTGACTTAATCTCGTTAGTATTAAATGTGTCTTTTAATTGGAATTAACGCAAGCCTGCTCAAGATTTTTGGTGATACATACCTAACCTATTTAGCTTGTAATTGCTGTGTTTTTATCACTAATTTTAGTGGATATTATCTGAATTTCTGATTCAAAACAAAAAATTAACAATTTTGTTATTTTGACAGTATTGATATGCTGTCAATATTTTAATTTAATTTTTTAAATTTTTGATCTTGCTTTTATTGTCATCAAATATATTGTCAATAAAAAACAAACTATACAAACAGTCCTATTTGCAGATGAGCAATTTTCCAAAAATGAACTGCAAATAGCAACAAAAACAAATTATCAAAGACCTATTACATGAAAATCTCGACAAGGAAAACAAATGCAATGGTCTTCTAAGGAAATGAACTAAGAAGAATGAAGATATTCATTGAAGGAGAAATAATAGAGGAAGTTTCAACATTCAATATTTATGCGATGACATTGAACAAAACTCCCAAGACCTGCAACACAAAATTTTGAAATAGAATAGAATAAATGGAATAATTAAGACATTTTGGGAAGGACTCTTGTCCTTCACTTTCTGTCAACTCGGGTACAGGAAATCAAATTAGGAATACCCATCGGGAGAGAGGGCTCAGGGCATCTACTGAGGTCACTGCAGTCCCTCTGACTGGGAGGTCCTAGGTTTGAGTCCTTATGGTGGCAGCATTCTCGATACTAACTTGTTGGCTAGGTCAAATTCAGTCGCTGTTTGGAGGAGAATTCTAGCGGCCAGCTGCTCTAATCGGTAATTTTCCACGGTTTCTCAGATCAACACCAGGCGAATGCTGGACCAGTACCCTAACAAACAAGCCATGGCCCGCACATGATCTTTCCTACCTAACCCTGTTCTATTCTCTCTCCTTACACACACTTACGCTAATGCACTACACTACAACACATGCCAGGAGACCGGTCAGGAGCTTAGAACTTGTCCCGGCTGGGGCGGTGCCCTGCTGGTGGGAGATACCTGGTTGTAATGTGCAGTACACTTTCACAAGTAGTGAAGGTACCTAATAATTTCAGATTGACCTTAATTGTATAACATGGAATCTTGAAATAAATCAGTTGTTTTGTATAGAAAAGTATTCTTTCTCAAGACTGGTTTGGGCAGTCATCTGCACAATATGAAGTAAAAATTTAGATTTAACCTTTTGGTAGAGCTTACTTTTGTTATTTACCTAGTCGTGTGTGTTTGTCTTTTCACTGCCAGATTTGTAATCATTACATTTTCCTGTTTTCCATTTCAATTTGAAAACTTGTACAAATTTTAATGGTAATAATTATTACTGTTTATTACGATTTGTAGCTTTAGTATGTTATCTTTATTACAAAACTATGAATCACAGCTACTAACTCAGATAGTGGTAGCATCATGCATGTATTAGTGGCAATAATAATAAAATAACGGACAGGGATTAGAGTAATACACAACCAACTGAACAAGGGGTTAATAATACATTAAGCAGGTCTGAAAATTAAATTATCAGATTTGTGCCTTAATGTTGTTTAGTTTTGAAAAAAATATTTACAAATCATCAATGGATTATCTTTTGGCTTCTCTCTAATGTATTGGTTCTGAGTTCTTAATACTTCACGTTTCTGTAATGTTATAATGAATTTTCTTTGGAAAAGAAATTTGTTTGCACTTCAACATTTATAGTTAAAAGAACTTAATTTGAATTTTATTTTTCCATTCTGTTCAGAAACATTTCATTAGATGATAATTCTATAGCATCTGCAAAAAAAGAGTTGTTTTATATGCTGCCAAAAGGAATATGGATTTGCAGAATTAATAAACAAGTTGGAATTGTTCATCCGTGGTGTTTACAAGAAATGATTATCTATAAACAGATGATGGAAAGTCACTCTGTTCCTGTAATTCTTCTGGATAAACCTTTATTGATTAAGAAAGAGTGAGTTTTTTTTTTGTTTTTTTCTCTCTATTGGTTATATTTGATAATGTGTGATGAAATGATTTCTCAATTGATTCCTTAGAGAATTTGCTCCTGAATTGTGGCAGGATGTTACTAATTTGGAAGTTGAGAAGCCAAATTCCAATACATTTCAAGTTGTTTGCCCAATTGTGATAAAAAATGGATTTAATCTTGCATGGGAAAACGGTAAGATAACTTTGTAAGGTGACAAGATGAACAAAGCAAAATTTGATGGAACATGTTTAAAGTTTCCCCAACATTTTAGGAGTTAAGCATGTTTTCTCATAATTTTCATGAAATATAGCTTATGATCTTTCATAGCATTTTCCACATTTAACCTGTTCTTCTGTTTCTTCACACTCCTTCCAATTTGTTCTCGGTCTTCCACTTCCTTGAGAATAAGAAATTTTGACAAATGTTCATTCTTCACAGATGTTATGTTTCCATTTATTACTTTGAATGTAAAGTGGCCAATTTTCAGTTTCTTTTTGGCAATTTCATATATAAATTCGATTAATATATCAATCTACCTTGTGCATTAAGTTTTGTTTGTCCTGTATTATTAAATTATTTGTCCTGAATGTTAAATTTATTATAATATTACTTCTTGTAGAGTACTTACACTGTGCTATTTTACTTCCTGATAGGAGAATAACATTCACTATAAAACTTGAAGAGATTTTAACATTGAAGAAACATTCATCACAACTTTCACACTGTCGGCCGGTAAAAGTTGCAGCATTTTTTGAGGTACTCTATGAAATTGTACAAGAATTTTGAACTCATTAAATTTCTTTCCTTATGTCCTTTCACAATAGTGATTGAATAAGTGTTTTTCCATGCGGTTCAAATGAATTATCATGCTGTTTAGGTTGCTACTCAACAGGAGTTTAGTTCTTCCAGTACGTTTGATGTAATCGAGATGAACATAGAGGAAGCATGAACATGTTCAAATGCATTAACAAGATTAATGTTAAGACAATGAACTAGAGTAAGAAAGATATATTTCATTTGTCCTTGCAAAATTTCAGTTTATTGCATTTTTAAGATATTAAATACTGAAGATATCTCCTAGTATTCCAACTGGCTGGCCTTCAAATCAAGTTTCAAGTTTTCCTCTGAATACTTGTTGCTCTAGAAGAATTTTTATTTCCTCTAGAATCTAGAGAAATCTTAAAATTCCTATCTTGGAAATTCTTATTGCAATAAGAATAATTCTCAACGTGTCTTGTAAATTTAGTTCAACAATTTTTCAACAAATAATAGGTACAGCTATGTGAACTGTTAATCAGAAACCTTGAAAATTCTATTTTATCAAAAACTGACCATTTGATTTATCGACGCTGTTGATAACACCGTCCTCATTATAAAGAAATACAAAATTGAAGAGGCTTTATACTTTTTCAAGAACTTTAATCTAAATACATGTGGTTTATGATTGGAAAAGTTCTGTTTCTGTCTTGAGAAAAAAATGAAGATTTTTACAAATTGGTACAGGAAACCTACCAACACAGGGAGAATTTTGAATTATTACTCTTGACACCCTTTTCACCATAAAATTACGATCGCCTATAATTTGATTGACAGAGCTAATAATTTGACCACTAATTCCATTACTAAAATATCCACAATGTAAAATCCATACTAACCCTTGATGATTATCCTCCAAAATTTATTGGGAAATTTATAAAAAGTTTTTTTTTTTAAGTTCAATATTATACAATTTCCAAATCTGCTGATTATAAGAATATTGTTATTCCTTACCTTCCTAAATTTACTCGCTCGTTTATGAAACCACTTCCCCTAGGGCCCTGTTATAGATTTGTACGCTAGGTACTGAACCAAAAAAATTGAAAAACAGGATGTTGTATATAGAATCAATTGTACTTGTGCCCCAAAGTTTACATAGGTCAAACCCTAATAAAACTAAAGCAAAGGATATCTGAACATGATAGAAATAAAAGAACCATATCAGAAACTTAACTCGGTCTCAAAACGTTGGCTTGAACAGACATGTCATGGATTTTAACAGTTAAAGATTGTAGACCAAGATCCGTCAGAAAATGCAAGAATTGAATTGGAAATCTTGCATATTAAACTGAATGAAACCTTAAATAGTGTGGTAGAATCTAATTCATTCACTGGAATTTATAATAATTTACTATTACAAATTTATAATAATAATTAAAACTAATTCACAGGTTCTTAATGTTTCATTCATTCTCATCATAGTTGATTTTCCCCACTCTCTCTTCTGTCTTCTTCTCCCTCTCCCCCTTTTTGATGGTTAAATTACAACGGACTCCAATTCATCTCGCATTGATATTGTCGTGAGGCAGCTTGAATACATGGATCTCACACTATTCAAGTTATTGTAAATAGTTTATTCTAGTGTTAAAATTAGTATATTCGAACTCATTACTAACGTGGATCCTCGTCTATCAACTTATACCAGAATTTAATAAATACATTAAAATGTAGTTTAAAATACTCTAAATTATAATGACATTATTTTTGGTTAAAATAAAATTAATTAAATTAAATGATATATTTAAAAAAGAATAAATTACTTTTGTGTTAAAAGCTAAAGGTCTTTAATTTAAAAGGAACTGTTTGGTTATCAATAGTAAGTTGACATTTATATAGTGAATAAAAGCTTTTAAAATGCTACTAATAAGAACACTGTGGTGTCTTGTGATTAAATATTCAGGGTTTGGCAAAATAGAGATTACCGAAGAGTAGCAGAACCAGGGAGACAACGGGCCTCAAGCCTGTCTGGTTCCTTTTTGTAATTTTACCTCAAACTCTTGCTGTATACTGAACGCATCACTTGTAAGTTCAAGCAGGCATCGTTTCAAGAAGAAAGGCTGTAGCAGGTTACGGAGTTAAAAATGCCCCCAAGCTTAATTCAATTTTGAATATAGGGCATGTTTAGTGTTATTTTGAAGGTCATTTTCTCAAAATCTCGGAAACAAGAGCCTGATTATTTTTTATCAGATAAAACGTGAATTTTCAGTTTTTGATTTTATTTCATATCATTACTTGGGGGTGAAATTTTGAAAAAATTATGAGACATAGGTGACATCTATACGTATATTGGAGAACTTTTTCAAAAAAAATGTGCAGGAAATTCAAATTTTTAAAAATTATTAAATTATTATTCGGTATTTTTCTAGGTTTTATTTCTGGAGTGATGACTCCAAAACTTTTCTACAAATCAATATTAAGGTGTTTTTTACTACTGATTTTGTTCAGATTTTTCTTAATGGTGTGTCATATTGAAAATATAAACTCTCTTTTTCATCATTTATAGGCATATAAATCATAATAACAATCAATTTTCTATTTAAAAATACTTAATGGGATGAAAATCATATTGTTTGGCCATACAAAAACATTGCGGTTTATTTTTGGTGCCAAATTAAAATTTTCAAAATAAAAAATTAAAAACGGTTATTTTTATCATGTTTTTGTGACCTGTTTTGATGTGAAGAAATTAAAAATTATTTAAAAACTATTTACGATTTCCACAACAAATGGTTAAGTTCTCGATGTTGCCGGTCCATATTGTGCAAATCAAAATTATGCCAGCATTTTGAAAGTGATTAAGACGAAGACTTCAATTCTTTGTGGAAACAAGGCGATATTTTTGTTTTAGACAGAGGTTTCAGAGATGTTAAAAGTTAACTTGAAGAAAAATGTTATATAGTGCTGATGCCAGCATTGAAAGAAAAGCACAAGTAGTTGACATCAAGAATTGAATAAATCACGCTTTGTAACTAAACTTTACTGGCCAGTTGAAGCAGTCCACGATGCTTTGGGTCAATCCATTTTAAGTGGTCCAGCACTGATCGCTTGACCATCTTGAAAAAAAATCCCTTTTTCTTTTTTTTTTTTCTTTCTTATTTTTAATATACACACACACACACACACACACACACACTCTCTCTCTCTATCTCTCTCTCTCACCACTCTCACACACACACACACTCTTACCACTCTCACACACACACTCTCTCTCTCTTACCACTCACACACACTCTTACCACTCTCACACACACACTCTCTCTTACCGCACACACACACCACACACTCTCTCTCTTACCACTCACACACACACTCTCTCTTACCACTCACACACACACACTCTCTCTCTTACCACTCACACACACACACACACACACACACACTTACCACACACACACACACACACACACACACACACACACACACACTTACAACGCACAGGTACAACAAAAAATAATTAAAGATGTTTTACATATTTTAGATAACATCTTTAATTATTTTTTGTGTTACGCCATGTGCCATTTTTCGCGTTTGTAGACATTTACTCTTTTCTAAATTACTCGGCTCTGGGTTGATCTAGCATTCGAGAATTTAAAGCATTGGATTCAGTATGATCTGGCCTACAAGTTGAAATATTATTCACCGACCTATGTTTTTACTTGGGAAATAGGTGCAACCAAATCTACAGTACAGGAGTAAATGAAATTCGATTTTCAGACAGTAATTTATCAAGGAAGGAATAGAATCACTGCCTTAATTTTTTCTATGCTTTTACACGACAGTATAGTTGCTTTATGTAAAATATCGCTGGTAAATAACATACCACTTAAAAATTACATCCTCTTAAAAATTGGAATTTTGAATTTTTTCCAAATTTTCAACTATTATATGTATATAATATCTCTGTTGGACCAGATAAAAGTCTGAAAATTCCACACATTATATATCGCGTTGATACCAAACTTAAGTAAAAACTTCAATTTTAAGATTTAAGTCGAAGTATTTTTTTAAAAAATTGTTAACTAACACAAAATAAAGGCTTCATTTCCACATTGAGGATATGTTATGCCAAGTAGAAATCGTATTATTTTGAAGCTATTTTAAACTAAAATCTACATTGATTTAAATTAATTAATTATACTTAATTATAATACATTATTAATAATAATATATTATACTTAATTATAATACATTATTAATAAACATAAAAGTGGCCTAATATATAATTTTCAATATTACGTATACTTTACTTGAAATCAGACTTATAACTTGACAACTACATTTGTTATTGAACATATGGTTATTTTCATGTTAAAAACTGAATGGGCTAATATAAAAACTCGTTTATAAATATAACAAATAAAGAAATTCAGTGTTTCGTATTTTCTTCTTTAAATTTGGCATTCTGCTTATTACTTCTGAACGTTTCTGCAGAGATACGGTTAGTCGCACAGTATGAGTAATATGAAAAAAATTAAAAACGGAAAATTCGTATTTTTTCTGATGTCTTACAAAATAATCAGGCTATCGTTTCTGAGATTTGGGAAAAATGACTTTCAAAATAACACTAAATATGCCCTCTATTCAAAACTGAATAAAGCTTGGAGGCATTTTTACCTCCCTTATCCTGTTATATCCTTTAAGTTGTAAAAAATTACGTTTTTTCTTTAAGAACGTTTGGAAGGACCCGAACCGAAATTGTGCCCTCTTGAAATACTTTTCTAGAGAGTGTATTGCATGTTACACAACGATATTTTTATTAAATTTTTTTGTCGCCAGCGCGATGTACAAGAGTTCTCAATATATGAACAAGTAAACATTTGTCCAAAATTTGTCTATCTACTTCGTTAAGTCGAGCAAACTACATTGTAGTCACTTTATCAGTCAATAATGTCGTAAAAACCGATTTCGATCTAAAAGTATATAATTTCTCCACGTCTTAACTTGACAACTTGTCTGCATCGGTAGCCGAACATTTTAACCAAGCTCCGTGAAGTCACGGAAGTCAAGCAGCTCGAGACACCGCGAGTCTCTGGATGGGTGACCGTCTGGGAACCCCGGGGTATTAACGACGCTGAACCTCTGGCCGACAGAGATAAAGTAATGACTAGAGCCCGGAAGTGTGGCCTTATTTTACTTTCTCTTATACGGAGTAATAGGCTACACGTCGCATAGAGAAGTTATGTAATGCTGCGGAAAATAGATTTCTAGATTCTACTGAAAAACACGTTTTGGGGTCCCTGATACCGGAAAAGTTTTTCTTTTTTTCTCCAAAATGTTCGTCTGTCCGTCTGTGAATACCACTAACGCCTAAACTATTCGTAGGATTTTTTTCCGAATTGAAGAAACCCCATTCCATGTGGCTCAGTCGAACAGGGAGATGTAGAAAATACTCTTGCCACAGAAAAATTGAAAATGCAAATTGGGGACGTAAAACTATACCATTTAAAAACATGACATCTGATGACTTTATTGACTTTCCAGAAATGAGTGAAAAAGATATTGTTCACGGGCACTTATCAATTGTCGCGAGCTATATCGTATTTAGCGGAAATATTAGAGGATGACAATATTTTGAAAAACAATCTTTAAAATTTGGGGGTACTTTACTTGAAGCCTCTGCGACTTTTTCAAAAAATGCTCCAAATGTTTTTGAAAGAATGGAGTAAAATATACATAAAAGTGGCATAGGTCCGATTTTCACTAACTGTATTTTTGAAAATGCAAAAGATAGATTTTTTCGCGTCTTCCTACAACTAAAAAAGCAAGGACAATACGAAGGCACGGTCATGTTTTGTCTTTCCGTGGAAGTGGAGGCCCAAAGCCAGGTAGTGTTAAAAATCTAAATGAGAAAAAATGATAATACTAGTCGAGATTCTTTTTTTGGTTGTGCTTTTCTTTTCTTGGATTGGGCCATACTACGTTCACTCTCGAGAAATCCCTTCCTACGTTTGAGTATGACCCCAGATTCTTTTTGAGGACAGAGCTCTCTCTATATGATGTACCGTTTTTGGTGCTGGGGATTAAACAAAGGCGAAGAACGGAAACTATAATTCCGTTTTCACTGATGCCATTTCAAGATTCAAAAGGGAGTCCACAATAGCATTTCGCAGAGACAGCTTCGCGAGTAAAACAACTTCATACTCATACCGAGTGATCATGCACAATCAAGATTTTTATACACACACACACACACATTTTCTTCCATGTAACTGCTCATGTAAATTTGAGAGTTAGAATGAAAATGTGTATCATTTGATTTTTTTAATACAGTCGTTCCTTTTAAATGGTGATTTTTCTTTGTTTACATGCCTTTTTGTACCCCCACTTAAGCCAGAATAAGTGCCTTTTTGCATGCGTAGTTTAGTAAAAATGAAGCCCTTTTTACCTGCCTATTTTGAGTCAAATAAATGCCTGAAGTTCCGGGCTCTAGCAATGACTTACGACTTGACATGTGAGCGGCCAAGTTCATGAATTACTGTACGTTCTATGTCAAAGCGTCTTCGAACGTAAGTAATTAGCAAGTAACAGGATAAAAAAAAGTAAACAAGCTCAACGCTGCTAATTTGGCTAGAAATCGTGCGGCAGGCAATATGATAATTCGCCTACCTGTGCAGAAAGCGCATGCGTCAAGTATGAATTAAGGACGCTGTTGTTCTACGTTCATTCCCGGTCCTTTTTTCAGAATACGGAGTAAGGCGAAAAAAATTGAAAGTGCGTACGCAGAGCGCAGGAAGAGAGGAAACGAGACATCGCGCTCGCTCGAACTGACAATGCAGCGCTTCCACGGCTCGACTTCTTGGTTGTCCGAGTGACGCCGCGTAGTAGGCTACGAGGCCCACTACGCAGCGTCACCCGGACAGCCAATTTGAATAATGCAGCACTTACCATGTTTATGAAATTTTATATTTCCAGATGAATATAGACAATGAAAACTTGAAAATAAAATAAACATGAAATTGACAAACTATTAGTCGTTTACAATTTATTACGTGTAAAATGTATTAAACTAGAGGATATTCAGGGCCCACCATACCTACCCCCAAGGAGTCGCCACTGCACTGCATGTGGGGGGAAAAAGCCCACTTTTCGGCATCAGAAACCCACAAAATATCGTACGTCGAAAAATCGGCACTTGCAGTACTGCAATTCTTTCACAGTTCTGCGAGAAAGTTAAAAAAAAAACCTTTTGTACTATCTCATTGAAATGTACTTTACATAAAACTCTGCTGGAATTTACACTTTAATTTTATTTCTTAAAAGATTGAGTGAAACATATCATACAGAGCGAAAACGTTTGAATGTTTATTGCCTTGAAACGGTCCAAATTGTTGGTTTACAATAATCTGCTGTTTAATTTTTAGTCCGTTTTAGGCTCTTGAATTGTGCGTTTCTAGCGCCTAAAAATGCAAAGCCTCATGATAGTCTTGTGGTAGAGTAACTGGTTGTTTATTAGAATTGAATGATGAAGATTTTCATTAAATGTAATTATTCTGTACTTTTTGTAGAATCAAGCCGTTCGCTACTCCAGTGAGAAGCGGCCAATAATTGTCAGAAAAGAAATGATGGAACTTTTGGAATCGTGGAATACTGAGGAGGATCAGTTTTGCCTTCATCAGAAACCAATTTTCAGACCTCTAAATACTTTACCGAAAACTAGTCCACCTGAGTTTTCTTGAAATTGCAGTAGCTTAGATTATAGTAACTTTCTATCAGGTTACAGGACAATTGTTATTGACCTACATTTTCATTCTGTGATATCAGCCCAGAAGAAAGCTGACACATTGTGTACAATAAAAAGTGTTCATCCTTTTTGTATATGTTTACTATGTATTTTTTTGTGAAAATAAAGGAGGATTATGGTCTGAATTGATTTATTATATGAATCCCGTAAGTTGGAATGAATTTGAATATTATCTCTATTTGTACCTACATGATCTGTAAATTATTCTTTGTTGAAGGTATAAATGAAACCTGTACTGGGTAAGGAAGAAATCACTGGTGGGTTTTCACAAAATTGACTTTAAACTGCTGGCGAAGTTACTCAAGAAGCTGGTTGCAGTCGCCCAATGGCGCTCGAAGATGACGAGTGCTACAACAGCACGTACCGTCTCGCGTTATTTCTAACCGCTCCACCATATTCGATTACTACAAAAACCTGCAAAGGTGTTTTCAACGAGCTAAATTTTTTCCCCACCGAGCCTCGATTTCAGGTCCTCCGAATTAACTCGCCATGAGCCTTACCTCTACACTACGGAAACGCCGTGAGTTTCAAACTCGGGCTGGTGTTTGAAAAAGTAATTGTCTCAACTCAATATTTCCAACGCGCAATTTTATTAGTTTCTTTTAAAAAATGTAGTTGACCTTTTTTAAAGATATTTTTGTGAACATTTCCTTTGAGGCAAAAAACTCTATCTTCTATTTTGAAATGCTAATTTTGTGCAATTTACGAAAATGAGACTAACACAGTATTTTTACTGCCCCTTTTTTTTTACATGAAAATTTAATGAAAAAATTTTTTTAAGAAGTTGCATAAGTTTCAGATGTGCGAAATCTGTTTCCTAAAAAATGTAATTGACCTTTTTTAAAGAGTTGATTTTTTAGAGCACTGAGGCAACAATCTGTCTTCAATTTTGTCGTTCTGAAATGTTAACTTTTTGCAATATTCGAAAATACGGAGTTCGCCGAAAATGGGACTAGCACCATATTTTTTTACTGTCCTCTGATACCAGTGGCGGCTCGTGCTTAGATTGCATAGCCCCAGATAATCGAAACATATTTTAGAATATGTTGGGAAGATACATGTTCATTTTAATGACGTTCAGTATTCAAGATATTGCGGGAATATCCATGTGTATGAAACCATTTTGAACCAACGAACGCGCGCTTCGGCGTCTGGTGCATTCCCAGGCGAACCAAGTCACGCTCTTGGCTCCAATACTGAGTTTACTCTTTGGCTCTATGCTTTAACACTGGGCTATAGAGATGTCCAGAACACGACTTTTAGTAGTTCGGAGGGCAGCACCGTCGCTTCTGGGTGGCAAGTTGCTACAAGCCGTGAGCTTATGGATAAAACAAGACTTAAGTGTCGATTTTATTCTAAAACGTCGTGATCCTTCTTCTTTGGAGGTGTTCCTCTGCATATAATGATTTTAAAACTTTTTTGTTTTGTTTAGGTATACTTTCTCGCGGCGAGATGTTCTTTTTTCTCCAAAATAAAGTACAGTAAAATCTAAGCCGGAAAATGTCTCCTATCTGTGAAGTTAAATGGCATTTTACACAGCATAAAACGGAACGGTTTTTCATGTCATGTAGGAAAACAATCTTTATAAAACGGAATACCTGTGAATTTAATGCAATTGGCAGAGACGCGCGAGATGTTCTTAATTAAATGAATGCATCTGCAAGCTTGTTTTAAATTCTCCATCCCTGTGACGCGATTTAGTCGTAGCAGCCGGGCATTGAAGGAGACGGGCTTCAGCTGTCAGCGTACAATTCGATCTTGGAGTCACTTGTTTCTCAAGCCTTAGGGGGATTCCCTCTCTCCCCACCCCACAGCTTGAGGTGTATACGCATGGCTTCTATTCGCGAATCTCCCTGCTCCACGTTGAAAAGCATATCCCCTCGACTAGATATGCTGAAGGCCATGCGAGTGTATCAGAAAATCATAGTACTGGGTTGCATTGTGTGTTGAAAGAGGCAGCAAACAGTCCGAATACAGCCAGGAATGTGTGTCTTTTTCAACTAAAATAACAAGTGTCAATGGTGTAATATTCATTTATTGATTATTTCTTACTTATTGTACAAGTGGGTAGGTGGGGTCTTGTAATCGAGCGCTGCGTGGCGTCCGAGTGGAATGCCAATTTTCTGTCCGAGTCTAGATGTAATTTACATAGGTTTGCCAGGGAACCTGGAATCCTTAAAAACCTGGTATTTGATTTGAAAATTGGGATTTTTCGTCATCTTCAGATTTATCGCCCATATTTAGTACATTCGCATTCGGTATCCTATTCAATAAAGTGTTTGATTCAACTCAGGACATGATAATGGCGAGTGAAAATAGAAATATGTATGAGAAATACTACCACATGTATGCTTGAGGATTGCGTAGTCCTTTATTTGCGCATTACAAACACTGTCGCGTGTGTAGGTGCAACACAGTAACCTGGATGTCGAAATTTATTACAAACGCCAACTACAAGATGAAAATGTCCTGTATCACAAAAGCTTTAAGCTTCAAGAACTGCTGCGTGAGCGGTAGAGGCTTATTGCTACACGAAGGGTATTCCAGATATTTCTGGTTATCAGATTTTGTGAACAAGGTTCGTTGCTATCACCTATTCATAATTCAACTGATGTAAGTAAGGAAGTGAGGGTACGTATTCCAGGGCTCAAGGAAATGTGAGAAATGTCCGCACACATGGACCACTTTAACAGCAAAAGAATAAAGTAAAGTCAACGAAACGTAGTGTACTTGTTTCATGCACTCCAACTTCACAACAAGAGTTTAAGGCAGGGTGTACCGGTCGGTCAAAACTTAAGGAATATTTTGAAAATCGTCCATCGAAACAACCTTGGTGAAACGTAAATCTAACGTTAAAAGTGCGTTTTGTGAGATCATGAAAAATAAATTTAAGATTTTTTTGTTTATTGTTGTCAATGTTACTAAGTTACTGCTTACAATTAACAAACGGAGAAACTGATTGAACGATCATTCTTTCAATTAGAGATCACAGCTAGAGCCTACATTTGTGGATTCATTAAATCATTGGATACAGTCCTACTTTAATATTATGCAAAAATAATCGGAAAGTTTATTTATTTATTTTACATTAAAACCGTTAAAAACTGTGTGTGATGTGCTATGAGTAGAAGTGAATTCTGTGCACGTTTTCAAAATTCTGTGATCCCTACCCTAAGCCATATACTACTTGAATTTTGAATACAGAAAGAGATAAGCGTTTTTGCAAGGATTATTAACAAAAGTATTCGCTCCGATGTAATAAAATCTATTTTAAGGGTAAATCAGCAATAAATTTGGGCTCTTATCCCTCATCATGCCTTTCGTCAAGGAGTAATACTTTCTGCCGCAACAATATGAAGAACGATAATTTGAATATATTTCCCACTGAATTCTAGAAGATGTGCACAGATAATGATGTTATATTTATGTCCAGAAGCAAAACAAGGGGCCATCTCAGCATTTGCTCAAAGGATCAGGGAAACTGGACGGAAAACCTGATCGAAATGGGTGTCATTGACCCAGAGGTTGCGGTACTTGTTACAGGTTGTTTAGAATTATACAGTCCAGTGTTATAGTCATAAACATCGGCGTTTTCTGAAAATATATTCCCACCCTTAAGCAAGTCATTTTTGACAAAAACTACTGATTCGTAAATCAACAGACAAGGTAATGGTAAAATTCCTAGATTAATAAAGAGAGGCTTACAAGAATCACGTGGATGGGATTTAGTTATTATTTGTACAATTCTTTTTTGTAATCTTAAAGTCTGGGAGCTACAAGATGTATTTTCCCAAAATATTATGCCATATTTCAGGCGGGAATGAACTTTCGCGAAATATACACAACGAGCAGTATGAAGGCAGACTGAATTTGAAAGAATTCTGAAGATAACGATATAAATGTGAACGATCCGGCAACAGTGGCTAATCTCTTTAACCAATACTTTTCGATAATTGCTGCCGATCTCACTAAGGGTCTTCAGGCACAAAATTCAAAAATAGACAGTTCACTCGAAATTTTAGACACAATGTTCGTTTCGAAACTTCTTCCTATGAAATTCTTAAAATAATCGGTAAACTAAAAAGAAATATTCGTCCGGTTTAGATGAATTCCGGATTCTTTGTTAAAGACTTGTGCGTATGCCATTATACATCCGTTAACTCACATATTTAATGCATCTTTATGCACTGGAACGTTTCAGATATTTTCAAAACAGCTAAAATTAAGCCGCTTTTCAAAAAGGCAACAAAATGAAATTCAAAATTATCGGCCCATTTCTCTTCTATCAGTTTTTCAAAAATATTAGAGAGACTTTTTACGTACGAATGGAAACCTTTCTCACTAAACACGACGCGCTTTCAGATTGCCAACATGGATTTAGAAAATCAAAATCAACGGAAACAGCTATATTTTCTTTTCTTAAAGATGTCGCCTCATCATTAGATCAAAACGAGGCATCTATTGGATTATTTTTAGATCTTTCAAAAGCTTTTGACGTCATTGATCATGACATTTTACTTTCCAAATTACCTTCATATGGAATTCGTGGTATTGCTCTAGATTGGTTATGTTCGTACCTTAAACAACGATCTCAGAGAGTTGAAATACCATACTGGAATGATGGAACATTACGTACGCACCTTTCCGACTCTTTGCCCGTTGCATGTGGAGTTCCTCAAGGATCGATTTTAGGCCCTATTCTGTTCCTACTTTACGTAAACGATATGCCTCGACGATTCAAAACGGAAGAACGGTTCTCTTTGCAGATGATACGAACATCCTTTGCAATAAAGAAACCGTAAATAGTACAATATCAGATGTTTCAGATTGGTTCCGAAATAGCAAATTAATAGTAAACGAAAAGAAAACGGTTGTAATGCAGTTTTCCATTTCAAATAAACAATTCTGTGCTCCATTGAAAATGAACAGTGTACCATTGACTGATGTTAAGGCAACAAAATTTTTAGGTCTCTCAATTCAGTCAAACCTTAAATGGAACGTCCATTTAAATGAATTGAACACACAATTAAGTTCTTTATGCTACGCGTTCAGAATTCTTGCAAATTCAGTCAGCCTTCATACTGCTCGTTGTGTATACTTCGCGAATGTTCATTCCCGCCTGAGATATGGCATAATATTCTGGGGAAATACATATTATAGCTCCCAGACTTTTAGATTACAAAACGAATTGTACGAATAATAACCAAATCCCACCCACGTGATTCATGTAAGCCTCTCTTCATTAATCTAGGAATTCTACCATTACCGTGTCTTTTATTTACGAATCAGTGGTTTTGTAAAAATGACTTGCTCAAGGGCGGAATATTTTTTCAGAAAATGCAGAAGTCTATTACTATAACACTCGACGTAGAAATCATATTCATCAGGGACAGTATCAACAGCTCATTACAAAAATTCACATACAATACATGTACATTATTTTACAACACTTTGCCAGATGACATTAAACGATTAAATTCAATAGAAAAGTTTAAATCCCAAGTGAAATCGTTTCTGCTGCATAACTGTTTCTATACAATTAGAGACTATACTGAGCATAACAAGAAAAGTAACATTAATTTTAACAATGATACATAATGCATTATTTACCATTTGGACTGTATAAATGAGTATAAACAACCTGTAACAACTATTGTACTACAGCTTCCGGGTCAATGACCCCATCTCGATCAGGTTTTTCGTCCAGTTTCCTGATCCATTGAGCAAATGCTGAGATGGCCCTTGTTTTGCTTCTGGACATAAATGTAACTTCATTTTCTGTGCACGTCTTCTAGAATTCAGTGGGAAATACAATTATTCAAATTATCGTTTCCATGTTGTCGCGGCAGGAAGTAATAAGAGCCAAAATTTATTGCTTATTTATCTTTGACAATAGATTTTATTACATGGGAGTTTTTTTGTTTTTTTTCTCCCTTTCAAAACAAAATTTTTGCTTTTTATCCTTGAAATAGATTTTATTCATGGGAGTTTTTTTTTTCTCCCTTTCAAAAATTCAAAATTTACCCTTCATTCATTATAAAATAAATAAAATAAATGAATGAACGCATAGCATAATGAACTTAATTTTGTGTTTAATCATTTAAATGGACGCTCCCTTTTAGGTTTGACTGATTTGAGAGACCTAAAAATTTTGTTGCCTTAACATTAGTCAATGGTACACTGTTCATTTTTAATGGAGCACAGAATTGTTTGAAATGGAAAACTACATTAAAACCGTTTTGTTTTCATTTACTATTAATTTGTTATTACGGAACCAATTTGAAACATCTGATATTCTACTATTTACGGTTTCTTTAACGCAAAGAATGTTTGTATCATCCACAAAGAGAACTATTCTTCCGTTTCGAATCGTCGTCATATCGTTCATGTATAGTAGGAAGAGAATCGGGACAAAAAATCGATCCCTGAGGGATTCCACGTGCAATTGGCAAAGAGTCGGAAAAGCGTGTACATAATGTTCCGTCGTTCCAATAAGGTATTTCTACTCTCAGAGATCGTTGTTTAAGGTACGAACATAACCAATCTAGGGCAATACCACGGATTCCATTAGAAGGTAATTTTGAAAATAAAATGGCACGATCAATGGCGTCAAAATCTTTTGAAAAATCTAAAAATAATCCAATAAGTGCTTCGTTTTGATTCAATGATGAGACGACAACTTTAAGAAAAGAAAATATGTCTGTTTCCGTAGATTTGATTTCCTCAATCCATGTTGGCAATCTGAAAGCGCGTCGTGTTTACTGAGAAAGGTTTCCATTCGTACAAAAAATTTGTCTAATATTTTTGGAAAAAAAACAAGAGAAATAGGCCGATAATTTTGAATTTTATTTTTGTTGTCTTTTTTGAAGAGCGGCTTAATCTTAGCAGTTTTGAAAATATCTGGAAAAGTTTCGGTGCGTAATGATGCATTAAGGAGGAAATGCAGTCTTGTTCTCAGGTGTTAGATATTTATGACTGCTTCGGTGAACCGCCTCCTCGTGGTGCCCCCTGGATAACGCTAAAGGTTCACCAAGCTAGTGCTTCCACTTACTTACGTTACACTTCTGTTATCTTTCCTAATAGGTCTCTCTTGGCCCCTTGCTATATCTTCGACCCCGACGCTATTAGGTTATGAGTGCTAGGGTTTCATTCTTTTTTCTGTATCTTCACTTTTCTTAACTTTCTTCACTTTCATTGTTCCTCTTAACTTAACCTCTTAATTTCCTCGTATCTTCATTTTCTCCTTCAGCCTTTCATTTTCACCCACATTGAGGGGTTTGACAAGGAAGGGAGTCCGTTTTTCTCTCCCTACGGGAAGGAAACCCCCGAAGACAAATCAAGCCCAACCAGAGGCTTTGAGGTAGCAGCCTTACCAGTGGTCAAACCTGCGTATGGGTCAGTAGCCGTTTCAGGTAAATCAATTACTAAATTCCTCCAGAACCATAGCCGACCTCACTATATGACAACAAATACGCGAGAAAACGGTTAAGATTATGGTTTAGCGGAACGACTACAAATATATGGGTGGAATGTTAGATCTCTAAAGGGCAAAGAAGAAGAATTAGCAATTTTACAAAGAGATAATTCTAAATCAGAAATGGACCAAAATAATACAATCTTTTATCTGGATCTCCAATCGAATTGACCGGGAGCGGTAGCTCAGTGCATCAACTGATGTCACTGCAGCGCCTTTGACCGGGAAGTCCTAGGTTCGAGTACTGGCGGCGGCAGAATTTTCGACACTAGCTTTTCAGCTAGGTCGAATTCAGTCGCTGCCTGGAGGAGAATTCTAGCGGCCGGCTGCTCTGATCGGTACTTTTCCGTGGTTTCTCCCATCAACACCAGGCGAATGCCGGAGCAGTACCCTATGAAACGGGGCACGGACCGCCCGCGATCTGCCCTTCCTCTTCCCTGTCGTATCCTCTTCCCTTACACACACACTTACACTAACATGCTCTACACTACCACATGTTCCGGGACACTGGTCGGGAGCTTAGAGCTTGTCCCGGCTGGGGCGGTGCCCCGCTGGTTGGAGAGTTCTGGTTAGGGGGAAACCCCACTAGCCGACGGTAGGTCGGCGCCGGATCTCGCCATCCAGCGGGGAAAGATCATCGCCATCTCCCGAGAAACAAACATGCACTACACAGACGGGACTAATGACCAAAGCAGTTGACGCGCCCGGAAACACGAAAAAACGAAACCAAACCAAATCCAATCGAATTTTAACTGTGCGGTGTAAGGTAGATAGAGGATTCATTTCCTTCATTAGTGTCTACGCACCAGAAGAGGGAAAGAAACGAGAAACCAAGGAGTTTTATTGTCTACTTCAAAAAAGTATATGTGAAATAAATAAGAATGATTACTTAATTATTGGAGGGGACCTAAATGATAGAATTAGATAATTCCAAATGGATAATGTGATTGGTAAATGTAATGAGGATCATGTGCAAAATTATAATGGAAAAAGTATGCGAGATTTTACTGGCTTCAATAACCTAAAAGTCGTGAATACCTTCTTTCCACACTAACGCATGCATAAGTACATCTCCTTGACGGAATTAAATGTGTATTCCATTGAAAGTGTTTTCGAAATTTCTGTAGTACATCTTCCATCACTATTGACTCTCTCTCTCTCTATCTCTATCTCTATCTCTATCTCTATCTCTCTCTTCTATATATATATATATATATATATATATATATATATCACTATCTCTCTCTCTCTATCTCTATCTCTCTCTCTCTCTCTCTATCTCTCTATCTCTATCTCTCTATATCTCTATCTCTCTATCTCTCTATCTCTATCTCTCTATATCTCTATCTCTCTATCTCTCTATCTCTATCTATCTCTCTCTATCTCTCTCTATCTATCTCTATCTATCTCTCTCTTCTATCTCTCTCTATCTCTCTCTATCTCTATCTCTCTATCTCTATCTCTCTATCTCTATCTCTCTATCTCTATCTCTCTATCTCTCTATCTCTATCTCTCTATCTCTCTATCTCTCTATCTCTATCTCTCTCTCTCTCGCTGCCTCGATAAACTCAGTTTCATTTGAATGGAATTGAACATTATGGAGGAAAAAAGAGCCAGAGATGGTGTCTCCAAAGCTGTAGAAAAGAAACGGAAAAATAATATAATATTCAATCAATGGCATTACATTATACGAAATGTGTCAGCAATACTCCTTGAGAGTACAAAATGGGACTGTGTAATCTCCACATCATATTCATCATCATCATATCCCAGTTAGCTGGGGTCGGCTTAATCGTATCGCTTACTACGATCCACTTTGATTTGACTGATATTTACAACCGACTGTCAGCGTGACATCATCTCCCAAACCGTAGTACCAAACTTCGTGACCATGTAGTTAACAAAATCGGCTTGGCAACGCCGATTTTGCGGTTATGACCTTTTTAGAGGAACCATTCCTGCATTCACCTATATGACTGAGGAAAGCCACGAAAACCCCCCTGTCAGAATGGCCGGTGCGGGATCGAACTTAGTCCTTCCGATTGCGAAGTCTGCGCGCTGCGCCCTGATCAACTTCGCTCGGTAATCGGTAGGCAACAAAACACAATAAAAATCATCGATGTAAGAGTAAAATGACGCGCTAATACGGACGGACTCCCGATAATCCACCTTACGACCCATTCTAAAACATTTTATTTTTTGCTCAAGCGGACTTCAGAAAAATTGAACATGAACTTCTTAAAATATCTATCTGTCAGGAACAGATTTCATTAAGGAAAAAATCTGTATCTTCAATATTATAGTCTTAGGAAGGCGCCCCAAAATTGCACCTTTTTCAATTTTCAAAAAATCTATGATTTCAACGAACATGACACTACGATCCATCCATTAAGCAGTCTTAACGCTATATGATGAAAAAATTTCGCGCTGCTTTTGAGAAAATTTTGAAAATGTTTTTGGAGCTTCATGTGAAGTGCCCTCAAAAATCAAAATATTCGTTTGAAACTCCCAAAGCTACGAGTTCATTCAAATGAATTGTGGAATATCAATTTTTAAGAAAATCGACTGAAGAATTTATGCGCTAGCGTTGACCACAGACGGACGGACGGTTGATTGATTTTTTCGTGTTTCCGGGCGCGTCAACTGCTTCGGTCATGAGTCCCGTCTGTGTAGTGCCTGTTTTTTTCTCGGGAGACGGAAGTGATCTTCCCCCGCTGGATAGCGAGATCCGGCACCGACCTACCGTCGGCTAGTGGGGTTTCCCCCTAACCAGGACTCTCCCACCAGCGGGGCACCACCCCAGCCGGGACAAGCTCCGAACTCCCGACCGGTCTCCCGGAATATGTGGTAGTGTGGTGCATGTTATTGTGTGTGTGTAAGGGGAGAGGATTGGACAAGGAAGAGGAAGGACAGATCGCGCGCGGTCCGTGGCCCGTTTGGTTGGGTACTGCTCCGGCATTCGCCTGGTATTGATCGGAGAAACCACAGAAAACTACCGACCAGAGCAGCCGGCTGCTAGAATTCTCCTCCAGACAGCGACTGAATTCGACATAGCTGAAAAGCTAGTGTCAAAAATCCTGCCGCCATCAGGACTCGAACCTAGGACCTCCCGGTCAGACGGACGGACGGACGAATGTCGTCAATCGATTTTTCGGAATCAAGGACCAACAAAACTTGGATTCCGGCTACACCATGTGTTAGAGAATTCTTTTCCAAATTTTACAACTGGATTTATCCACTTTTTCGTTACCAGAGCCCCGCAATAACATTTTTTTGCCGAAAATTCGCCGTGTTCCGACGCACAATTTTACCGAAGAATTTCGTAAGGCAAGAAAGTAAAAATGCATTCAGCGGCTTTTGCATGTGGGCTACTGAAGAGTCTATAATGATGCACGTCATACTCATTTACCTTTCAATATGCATTAAATGGTTAAACAAAATGCTTCAAACTGTTAAAAGTAACAATTATTTTATTACTTGTCATTGACTATATGACTAGCAAACTTCTCTATTAACTATATATCATATACTTCTAATTTTGTGACACACACACACATAGAGCAAGTCACAACACCACAGTGCAATCTCTCTGAAAGACCACCCATCTCTATATCCAGTTGAATTTGGAATGAACACTGAAACCCATATATTGTTTGTAAATAGTACTCCTGGTAATAGACCACCCATTATTAGCAATTTTCTTAATTCCCCCCTTTTAAGAGATTATTTTCAGGAAAATTGTAAGAATACAGTACACCGAATTTTTAGTAGTTAAAATGAAAATTGGTGACACTAAATGGCATTTGTGCGACATGCCCTGTGTCAAAATTTCGATTCTTGAAGAAATAGGGAGGGAGAGAGGATTCTGGGAACAGTAACAATATGCGTGGCCACTGATATAGGGCCACGGCTATTCGCACTATTTCAGTTTCAATTCTTCATATATGCTAGCAGATAAGAAAGTAACCTCACATTTTATTCTTTGAATTAACAGCACTTTCCTTACCTTCGTGGAAGAATATATGTTACGGTAGAATATCAACGTCGGAAGTTGGCTTGCCTCTTATCTCGCAAGTGTTTGGGCCGCGATTGGAATCTGCGATTGGAAAAATTATTTTAACATATTACATTAATATATTGTAACACGCCCACCTACTACCTTCCAGCCGGTGGCGATAAAGCGTGAAACAATAAATGCTCGTGAAGCGAGCTTTGAATTCTCAGGAAGCAGGATCTTTCTGGTATGAGAAAGGTCTGAACCCTTGACACAATGAATTAGGTAAAATTGTGGTAAAATGAGCATATATTCAGTAAAAAAAACAAATTACACAGTGGCACAAATATACAATAAAGTATGCACTTTGCGTAGATGGTCATTGCAAAGAAAACAGAAACAAAAAAGAAAGAACACAACCACAAAAAAATGTATAGGCGTCACCTCGACTGCCTGAATACTTCAATAAGTACTATTCACAATTCTTTTGCTTCTACCTCTTTCTGAATTATTTCGTGTACCTCATTTAACTTTTTTTTAATTTTCTCCGTGCTTTGTTATTCTTAAGTTTTCTCCGTGCACGGCCCTTTAATTTCTGAACAAATAAATATGCTGTGAACTCAAACACAAGAACAAACGTGACACACACGTTACTTCAATTGGATCCTTTACAAATTATAGGAACTAATTATCCCTGACATAATACAATGAAAGCATGACTTTCAAACCACATCACTTTTACATTACATGAAAAATCATAATTCACTTTAGGAAAGTTGTACAAGGTATGGCATTCAAACAAATGTTCTAGTGCGTACAGCGAATGAAATCTAAACTGCCGCTCATACGTTCGGAATATTTCTCCCAGTAATTATTTGGAACTTTCACCTATTTTAGGACGCTTCGCCTGGTATTTTAAAGCTACACGATTTCCCAACAGATTGCCGCATAGAAGTTGCCAGTTCTTTACCTCGACATCTCCTTCCCGATTACATCGCTTGCTTTTTCGCGTAATGTTAGTGCTAACACTACATGCACTTCACTTCTGAATTCTATCACTTATTACCGCGTTTCTCAAATCAGTTTTAACTAAGCAAGTTAAAATATACTCCTGCACTAACCAGTGACTATCGCCGAAGAATTAGGTTGAGTCGCCGTCGCTGTCGAAGTCGAAAGAGAGCTGTCCCGAAGCGCGTCGCGGTATTTATGTGACTCCGCCTGGGGAAATTTCTGGAGGGGGGAATTTTCTCCTCCTTCGCGCCCTCTCAAGAAAAATATTATCCGTAACTTCGGACATCGGAGTGCGAAAACCTGCGGGTAGATGTCGCTTTCTCGGACCATCGCTCCGCCGCGTACCCTATTTCTTTGTGTTCTGGGCTTTTCTCGTGGCTTATGGTGGCGTTACAGGTTTGTATAATCCCGTGACGTCACAATATTAAAATTATATTATAACGGTATTATATTAATTAGCCCTTGGTGGCTCGTGCGTTAGCGTGCTCGTTTTCCACGGCGCAACCCCGGGTTCGGTTCCCGGTCGGGAAAAAAAATTAACTGAGCGCTTTCCTTACAATGTCCCATGCTGCCATGCAATGCCCGTTGCTGCCATGCTAAACATCTTTTTTAATGCAAAGTAAAATGTAAGTAAAAACTTAAAATGAACCTATCAAATTATTAAAAGGGTTTGGCAAAAAAGAGACAAATGAACATTTTAAAATTTCCTACGTTTTAGTTGAAAATAATTGGCGTTATCCTCTTGTCTCAGATAAGGCTGTAGATGTTAATCTCTCGTAAAAAGGCTCATTTCCAAGCATCGTCGTTAGAGAGCTAGCTAGGTGATGCCTTCGGCGGTTATTTTCCACCTTAGAATGCAGGAAAGCATGCTCCAGGGTAAGATCCGACTCACAATCATCGCAAGTAGGTAAGGGGTCAATGCGGAGAAGATATCTGTGGGAGAAATTGCAGTGACCGATCCCGAGACGTGTCAGAATAATCTCGCGCCTAGAACCCCGAGATGAAGTCTTTATGGAATCCTTGAACTTAAAACCCGAGATCTGCCATTCTGTTTGCCATGCACTGAAAATAGAGCGTTTGATAAACAGCATTATATCATTTGTTGGGTCTGTGAGGATGGTTACCTCAATTTTATTCTTAGCGAGATTTGCTGCCTGGTCAGCCATTTCATTTCCTATTATCTCCACGTGACCAGGGATCCAACTACAAAACACGTTATAACGACAAACCAATAAATGATGGATTTTGTTGGTGTTGGATGTCCATTGTCAGAGAGTCACTAGAAAAGGAGGAGATGGATTCGAGCGAGCTTTTAGAATCACTGCTTCCTTTAATGTGTTCGATTCATCGAACTTAATTGCCTCCAATAGCGCACATTTCTGTGCAGTATCAGCGCTGCACGAAGAGCCTATTTGAAAACTCCGCGTGGCACTATGGAAGTAAAAGGCACATCCTACTTTACCATTTTGGGAGGAACCAACAGTGTATATGAAGTTATAGCCGGGATACTTGGATTTCGTCTCCTGAAATTCCGTCACAAATGTACTCTGGGGAGTTGAGGATTTGGGGAAGTTTGATAATTTCAGGTCTATTTTAGGCCGGAGAAGTTTCCAAGGGGGAACAAGACTTGGGGGGAGGGGTTCGCAGGGATGGGGAATTTTATATTCAGCTTCTGCAAAAGCGTGTAGAGACGGATACCCGGAGGATGGGGTAACGATGGTCTGAGTGCGTTCGATGACCCATGACTTGGGTGAAGGAATGTTTGGCGCGGTATTTATAGCTGACACTTTCGCACTTTAGAAGACGACTACAAAATCTCGCCTTCGGCTCAGGCATGGTACACCAGCCTCGGCCAAGAGGCCTTCAATGCGACTGGTGCGGTAGACGCCTTTACTGATCCGTATTCCGGCATTGTGTATGATATTCAATGAACGGACAGTCGTCGGAGACGATGACTCATAAACAATACACCCATAATCCAAGATAGGACGGATAACGGTCCCATATAGGCCCAAGAGACATACTCGGTCAGCACCCCGCGATCTACCAATAAAGGTGCGAAGGAGGTTCAATGGTACACATTTGTTTTTCAATTTATGGATATGCTTTCGCCATTTTAATCTCTTGACGAACGTCAGGCCAAGGGCAGTTGCAGCTTCGACGAAGGGACGTTGATGACCCCCAAGGAAGAGGTCAGAATGGTAATAGAGGTGATGAATTCTGAAAAGTGCATTGAGTTGGATTTTGAGGTGGAGAACTTGAATCCAGTTTCACCGTTCCATTCTTGCAGTTTGTTGAAGACAAGCTGTAACTGCCCCTCAGTAACTTGCATGCTCTTGGAGAAGCAAAAAATGGCAAAGTCGTCAACGAAGACCTTCGTTGCTTTCAACTATTAAAGTTAAATTGTTGGGAAGGTTTCACAGGCTCTCGAATAATTGATGCGCTACTATTGATAGAAATGGCCATTGCAGTGACACTCAGAATTGATCCCTGACGAACACCGTTTTATAACTGGCGACTTGAGGCTAACCTGTCATCAAGGCGGACGCGGAAAGACCTTGACGACAGAAAATCTACTAGAAACAAAGGGAGTCATCCTCTAACGCCTCAAGAATGTAAGGTGCGAAGAATGCCGTACCTCCAGGTATAATACGCTTTCTCTTTGTCGAAAAATTGATATTACGACCATGTTGTCGTAACACGAAGGAAGTGGAGATCTGTGTGGCAAGGGAGACTACATGATACATGGTTGATCTGAGCTTCCTGAAGCCACACTGAAAAGGTGTAAATAGATTCCTTGGTTCCAGGAGCCAGACCTGACCTTTATCATTCGATCAAAAAGCTTGCACACAGCTTGTGAGATCTCTCTCATTTGGATGGTAACTTGAGGGGATTTTTCTGTCTTTTCCTTCTTTAGGGATCAGAATAACAATGGCTTCACGCCAAATCCTTGATAAGGCAAGTTGAACCCAAATCTGATTGAAAATGCGGAGGAGAAAATAACTAGAGTTTTCCGGTATGTGTTCCAGCATTTGATTATGTATCTGGCCTGGTCCTGGAGCAGAATCTTTCCCCCAAGCGGAGGCACAGGAAAATTCGTCCATGGAGAAAGAAGCATTGTAAGCCCCCAAACGAATCGAGAAATCTAGTCTGCAGTTCTCCATTCTTCTTTTGGTGTTAAGAAGCCAGGAGGGTAGTGTACGGAGCTGGAGATTTTCTCGTAGTAAAGAGGCCAATTCTTCAACCATGTCTTCTGGTAAGGTGAGAAGGTTTCCATTTACCAGAAGCCCTGAGACAGACGATGAAGGAAGTCTTCCTCCGATTTGTGGAACCTTTCGCCAGTCTACTTTAGAGGGCGTACGGCTAGAGACTGATGAAATATAGGCTCAGCAAGACCCAGCCTTATTTTCCAATATAGCTAATCTAGCTCTGGCTCGGAATCTTTTATAGTTTTTCAGATTATCCATGGTTGGAAACCTACTAATCTTGTCAGTGCCCACTTCCGAACACGCACCGCGGTCGCACAGTCGGCATTCCACCATGGCACGGGGAGATATTGTGGGCGACCCGACGACTTCGGGATGGTAATTGAGGCTGCATGAAGAACGGTATCAGTAAAAAAGGACAACCGTAGCATCGACATCGTTTGAGCAGTTTTCCGATATCCATATTTCTTTCTCGGATGTTTCCCACTTATCTCGGTGGATTAGTCAGCGAGAAGGACGGGCAACGTTTAGGAATATCTGTTTTATTTATTTAGTAAAACAGTAAAAAACTGTGTGACGTATGGGGGAGAAAATCATCTGCTCACGCTTTCTTCAGTTCCAGAATCCCAACTTCCCCTTTCCAACTATTTAACTATAAATAGTTGAAATATTAAAAAAGTTAAATGATAATAACAACAATAACAATAATATTTAAAAAAGCGCGACGTTAAGATTTGAAAAATAAGACATTTTCGTTCCTGAGTTATAGAAAACTTAGTGGCAACAGTAAAAGAACTGCAGATTTGATTTTTCTGTATTGCTAACAAAATAGTTACTCACCTTCAGCTGTACTACCACTACAAGCAAAAGGAGAGCTCAACAAAATGTGCGCATAGTGAAGCTACATTTACGTCCAGATGCAAATCAAGGGGCCATCTCAGCATTTGCTGAATGGACCAGGGAAACTGGGCAAAAACCCGATCGAGATGGAGGTCATTGACCTGGAAGCTGAAGTACTATGCTCGCACTTTTTCTTGATCATCGAGCTCCCTAGTCCTCGCTCAGCCCGGCATAGCACGGCCCGGTAGAAAATATGAGCTCCACTCGGAACGTCACGGCTTAGTTTGCAGTGCTGCCCACCTCCTTTCTTTCCAATGCGGACTTCCTAGTTTTCGATCTTTCTTTCTATCGACCTGTGCGTGCCATGTTCCTTCTTGTTACTCAATTATTTCTATAACTATTAATTATTTATTCAAAATTTTAAAAAATCTTCCGTAATTTCTCAAAGCTATCTAGTCCAAGACGGTATTACGCTGAGTTTTCTGTCAATAAAGTTGACAGCTCTGCACTGCCGTGACGTAGACAGAACCCGCCTCTCCCTCACCCTCCGCTGTGGAGTATCAAGAAAAAGGCGCGATTAGTACATTACTCGTTACAGACATATTAAGTCTTTTTAAGAAAATATACAATAAAAATGTAAACTAATTCATTATATTATATCATTGTTTTGTGAAAATGAACATTTTTTTGGTGATCAGTATAGTATCTAATTGTACAGAAACAGTTATGCTGCAGAAAAGGTTTTACTTTTAACGTAAAGTTTTGTGCCGATTTTAATTGTTTAATGTCATTTGGCAATGCGTTGTAAAGTAACGTACATGTATTATATATGTATTTCTTGTAGTGAGCTGTTGATACTGACACTTGAACATATTTCTATTTCTACGACGTGTGATGTAATTATAAATATCAGTATTACATGAAAATATGTTCTCACCGTTAAGTAAGTCAGTGTTGACAAATATGAATGATTCGTAAATAAATACGCAATGCAATGGTAAGATCCAAAATCAATGAAAAGAGGCTTGCAGGGATCACGTGGATGGCATTTTTCATTATTCGGATAATTTTCTCTTGCAATCTAAATATCTGGGTACTAAAGGATGAGCTTCCCCAGAATATTATGCCATATCTCAGGTGGGGATCTACATTTACAAAATACATGCAACGAGCTACATGAAGGCTAACAGAATTTGAAAGAATTCTGAATGCATAACATAATGAACATTATTTAGTGTTTAATTCTGTTATATTATATTATATTCTGTTATACATTCCATCTAAGGTTTGACTGAATTGGGAGACCTAGAAAATGTGTTACCTTAAATATCAGCTAATTGCATATTGTAAATTTTTAATGGGGCATGCGATTGATGATTTGAAATGCAAAAATCCATTGAAGCCGTCTTCCCTTCGTTTACTATTAATTTTTATTACAAAACTAATTTAAAACTTCTGAAATCGTATTATTTGTTTCTTTTTTGCAAAGAACATTCGTGTCATCGGCAAACAGAACTGTTATTCCATTTTAATAGACGAGGGCATATTGTTTACGTACAACAGAAAGAGGATAGGACCTAAGATCGAACCTTGTGGAACCCATGCTCAATTGGCAAATAATTAGAAAGATAAGTAAATAATGTCCTTTCGTGTCAGTACGGTATTTCTACACTTTGAGATCGATGTTTAAGGTACGAGGTTATCCAATCTAGGGCAATACCAAGATTATCGAAATTTACCAGAATGAGGAAGTAGTTACTGCCATGCAGGTTGCCAAGGAATGTCTATTCAAAGATGGTAGAGAGAGAAATGGACTGCAGAGAGCAATGGACGAGAAAGTGTTTTAAAATACGGAAAATGCGTGCTTTCGCCAGTAGTCAGAAAAATTAAGTTCTGGTTGTCAATAATATTTTCAAGTATATTACCTCTCGGGCAGATCCTTGTGCCACCCCAGGCGGGATTGTGGGCATTAAAGTCTCCCACAATAAGTAAAGGGGCGGCAAATGAGAAAACACATTAAGTTTTTCTGACGCGGCTTGGCCAGGAGGATTGTATATATTGCACACAACAAAAAGGATGGTATGTGTATCCAAACGCGTACTGTTTGAAGATCGGATTGAACGTTATGTTCCTCAGAGAACAGGGAGTCGCGGATAAGTACTGCGATACCGCCGTGAGCACGTAGTCCGTCATCTTGATCAAACCGATAGGTGCTAAAACCGTGAACACAGAGGGGATGATGGAGAAGATGATGAGTTTCCTGAAGGCAGACTAAAGATGTCCTATGGTGAGAAATTATCAATTTCAGTATTTTTGAATGTGTACGAAAGCCGTTTAAATTTCACGAGAGAGCCATTATAGGGAATTATTTTTGTAGCTTTTTCTGAAAGGTTGTAGAGGAACTCTCGTGATGCTCCTCGTCAAAGAATTTTCCGTTTTTACCACAAGGTGACCGAGATCTACGGGGGCTGGAGGATCGCTCGACGAGTGTTTCGGAGGTAGAAGCACATGGGCTAGGTGTCAATAACGAATTTTTGTTCGGAGGCGCTATCTGACTGGCATCGATTTCCATAAGGGGCTCAGTAGAAGTTATCGGTGGCTGGTGGCATTTTTTACTAGATTTTTTATACTTTGTATGTATTATCTCTTTTCCACCTTGAAAGCACGACGAATCTTGAGGGAAGTTCGTAGGCGACACTTGACAACTGAAGTGCGGACATACTGGTGTGACGTTTGGCTTTGGAGAAGGAAATTTTTTTTGTGACTGATCTTGTGAATCTCTTTTTCCCGGAGAAAGGTACTGGAGTTGTAGTTGGCTGGATGGTCGCAATTGACGCAGTGCGGTGGTGTAGTGCAAGCACACTTCCCGCACACTGGGCTCTCTGACATACATCGTTGCTGTGTATGCCCAAACCTTTGTAACTTGAAACAATGCAGAGTTTTGTTATTTCTGTCACACATGGAGGTTGTAGAAACCACAACTGATAATTTCCACGAGGGACGGGCAGTCAAACGTGAGAATCAGGGTCGAAGTAGGGATCACTTTCCCCTGTTCCTTCCTTTTGATTCTATACACTCAGTGACGCCCTTCAAGAGTGAAAAGGAAAGATCTTCGTCACTCTCTGAAACAAAGTCTTCGTGGTTAACCACTTGCATAAATTCACGGTTGGGCGAGTCGTCACTACCACCTGGAGGCATGCAATCTGCTTGTTATTTAGTATTTTTTTCAATGTGCTCATTGGTACGTGCTTCCATTCCTCTGTCGCACGACCGCTTTGAGTTTCCCGTATGCTTCCTTTATGGCTCGCGCCAAACTCACAGCACCTACAGCAGGGAGGGGGGATCACCCTGGAGTTCAGTTCAAGACCTAGTCCGAAGCCAAAGTAAATGTATTCAAGCCTGCAAGGAACGTCCACCAAAGTATATAAACAACGTATCTCTAAGTGCAAAGCAGAACGTAGCACAAGGCGGGAAGTTGGGAAATAAGCAGGCCCCTCAACCGCGAGGACACACATTCCCGGGCGACACGAGTCGCTATGCACGGCAAACACATGGGTGGGCGTTCAGCATACAGGGGATGGACAGTGAAATAGAAGGGAAAAATAAAGGGCAGGATAGTATAAAAGAACGAGAATGAACGTTGGGGAGAAGAAAGATGACTGGTAAAAGAAAGGTATACTTGAGAGCCCCCTGATGTGGGGATCAGGACGTGGACCGATCCACCTCAATGGCACATAGTATACTAAAAGCTTTTAAATATTTTCATTGGAATAAAGTTGGCACTTCCTTAAACACCATAACAGACCTTTTTTTTTTGTAAATAAGATATTCAAGCCACCACCCCTTTCAAAGACTGCTTCTTAATGGGCCCAACATGCTTAATACAGGTTTCACACACACTATATAGTGTAATATATTGTTTAATTACTGGAATATATAATGTATATATAAGTATTTTCGAAATGTACATTCATGTTTTTTTTCTTCAAATTGTCCCCATGACAGTGGGCCCCTAAATCTGGCATTACCCCAATTATTTTAACTTTCTCTAATAAGGTTCTTAACACTAGAATGATGAAAGCATTAATTTTGTCTCGTCCCTTCGGGGATGTGAGACCCAAGATATTACAATCAAACATCATTTTCAAGTTATGTGTGATTGTAATATGTTCCCTATGTCATCTATTTTCATCTTAAATCTTTTTGGTGCAGGTCTGGGTTGTAATTCCTTATTCAGTAGTAGCAGTTACAGAATTTTGTCAATAATTGCTTATAAATTGTAAAAATCCATCATCTTGCCTTAGCATATTACATGAGGGTCGATATATGGAGTAATAGTAATTTATTCAACAAGGGCGTTATAATGGTTCTAATGATCAAGCAGTGATAAAAAGCTCAAGGGCCTTTGGTCAGAGATCGTTAGAATCATTTAATACCTATGGCACTTACAAAATTTTATTTTTTACCTAATTTTAATAAATCTGATTTCTTATTTACTAATTAAATAGATGTTAACTTGATTCGGTTTGTCATTTTATATTTCCCTCCCATAACTTCCCTTCATAAGAGAAATTGTAGCATCGTTCAACTATTTTCAGATTTCCCTAAATAACCATGATTCTCTCAATCCAAGCAAGTTATCCAATGTATATCGAGCTCTGTATCGAAAAAAAAAAATAACAAGCAATAACTTATCACTAAAAATTTAAAAAATTGTATAAACTCAAATATACTCTAAGGCATGCATCACATCTTAGGTTCCTCAAAATCAATCGGCAAGTCCAATTTTTTGATGATGTCATTTTGACTGCTCCCTCTTTGTTGTTAGGACAGCATTCCTGACTAGCTAGTGTTAATTTACACTGTACAATAGGTTCATTGAAAATAACAGGATTCAACAAAAATTTTACTGTCTTTCCTTCAAAGCGAAATTGTGCACAAACCCTGATGAGTGACTTGTTCCTCACTGTTCACTCAAGTTGAGCCACTATAATCCTTGAGGACTGCCATTCATTTTGTTTCCACAGATTATATGACAAATTTTTAATTTTTTTGGCATCAATTTTTTTTTTTTATTGAAACACATTTTTTCCATTTCTCTTTTATCCTTTTCTCAATAGAGCAATACCTTACTCATTTCTATTGTACCAATAAACCTTATTTCATTACTATTTCTGTTCTCATTAGGTCAAGGCATTATGGTATGGGAAAATTCCAAAGATAATGTCTCATAAAAACTAAAGGTAATGTGTGTGTGTTTTTATTTCAGTTTACCACATTCAAACCCAAATTACAAGGGTCTCATTTCAACAGCATATTTACAATTAGGTCACACCTTTACAATCAATTGCACAGAGAAATAGTTCCTTGAAAAATATGAGAAAAACGTTTTTTCAGACCACAATTTTGAGGATAGAATAAAAGTTTAAAACATATACTCAGGGAAATCGTGGAATTTACTGTCAAAATAAGTATTCATCTTCTGTGCAATGCAGTTACTGTCATTATATATTTACATATTCTATAGTAACATTAAAACTATAGTATTAAGTCACTTCATCTTTGAGAATCTCTTATGATATAAAAACAATTCAAAAGCGTACATCTTGTTTTTTCTGACTTAAATTACTTTTTTAAAATGAATGAAATTCACATACCTTAGATTTTAGGTACTTTTGATTAAGAATGATGCATTGTATTTTGCAGGGTCAAGAACATTAAGAGGCATCAAATAGTGTAGTTTTGTAAAATATAACAGCAAATTGTTTAAGAATTCCATTTACCAAATTTTATTATAAATATGGAATAAAGGATGAGCATTTTCTCAATAAGTATCATTGGGAAAATATTTTTACCTTCTCATTGACCTGTATTAATTTGATGAATATCTTGAAAAAAAGCCTTGTTCACAAACATACGACAATCAAGCTAGTGAGCAAGCAAGCAAACAAACAAAAAGCGACTTTTTAGATAGAAACCTGAAACCCAGGTACTCATTGTAGATACAAAAGAATCAAAATAAACAACCATTATACTACAAGCCAAATCTCAAAATACAATGTACATGGCAAAGTTCATTTACCTCATGCTCGAACTCAATTTCTTCTGGAATTTATTTACATTGTAAGTCCATCATGATTTTAAATACAGTACCTAACAATTTTGTAAACAATTCTACAAAGAGAGTTGAAGAATGAAAACTGTCTTTCATACACAAATATTTTTCTTTTTAATATTCACAATTTTATCATATACAAGACATTTTTGGTATTTCACACATGATAATACAACACATAATGTAGAGCTGTCAGTTTTCATGTATCCTATGTCTTATGAAAATGAAGAGACGCAGATGTGAAATGCAGTAATTACAAATATCAGAAATACTGCAGAGCACACTATTTTGATAGTAAAGCCCATGTTTTGAAGTTTTAAACTGAATTTTACAATAGCAGTCATTTTGAAAAGAAATAAAAGTTGGGACATCAACTTCTAAATCTGAGTTCTGTTTGTTCCAGTCAGGGTTCTTTAAACATGCAACGAAATATACAATAAGAACACTATTTGGACAGACTGATGACCACAGGATAGGTAATAGCTACTGGAGCAGCACCAAGATACAAGAACACACAGATATAGGTAAATAGAAAGAAAGTTAAGAAATAAAAAGGACTAAGGCTACACAAATATAACAATATTGGAAAAAATAGGATTTTCTGGTTGCTTGGTTTTGATATAGTTTCATTTCTGGAATGTGTATGCAATTGATACATGTACAACCAGTCTAAAACAGAGTATCAGAAGTTGATTCGTTTATTAATAATTAAGGTAACAATTATTATTAACAATATGAACATAATCATGCTGAACAGAAACACTAAATATTGTAAAAAATGAACTAGGCATGGACAACATTATACAAATTGTAAATATTTTTCAGTACATAGTAAAATGTTTGTAGAGAGGTAATTTAGTAATATTAATGGTCCAATTAATATAATTACAAATTACTATAGATATAAATTACCATTGTCCGGTGACAGAAATGTGTAATTTTTTGCACAGCACCAGAGACTAGAGCAAGTCATCAGCCTGCCCAACAATTGCACTAAAATAAATCATAGCAGGTCCACTAGAAAGCTTTCATTTTTGTACATGGAATGTCACTAAAACAAACAAAACTGTAAAATAAAATCAATAACCAAAACAGCATACAAACTGATTCAAGGATTAGGCTATTTAAAAATCAAGACAACTTACTTCCTTCTTTCATCAATAACTACACTATCATACAGAATAATTCTCTGTTTGGTTAAGAAACAGACAAGATGTCAATCTTATTTCTTATCTACAAAGTGTTGAGTAAATGTGTGTATGTGTGTTTAAGCAGCAGATACAGCAACTAAAACACAAAGCAACATTAAATTGAAGATATAATATAAAATACACACATCCCTAGTGAGTTGCATGCAAAAATATTTTGGGTTCTCATGTTGTGTTACCCTAAATAAGATCAAAACTACTTCAATGAGTTTTCATGAAATCTCTCTTTAATGAAGTTGTTCAGTTATGCTTTGAATTAGTTGTTGAAGCATACTAAACATGATGTTTAGTAATTAATGCATGTGAACACATTCAAAATGATTATTAGTAACGGTAATATTAATTTTCACTAAAACGCACTGATGGTGATTGTATTAGTATATTTTAAACATCAAAAAAGATTTGAGCACCAATCTTTTGAAATTTGTACATGTCATACATGGTATTTTAAGAAATCATACCATGCACACATACACACGAAACCCATTAGAAACTAGTAGCATGGATAACACTTTACGAAGTGTACCAGGAAATTTTCACATACAAATACACTCAGATTTCTTCCATTCTTTTTCTCTGACATAATACTCTTTTCTCTGCTTCTAAAAATTTATTCCTCACATTCTCCAATTGTATATGTGGAGTGATAGTTAGAATGTAGCTTTTTCAATTGAAACCCCACAAGCATTCATCATTCACATGCTGAGATGTACATATGGGCAGTACCATTTATTAAAAACTGAAGAATACATATCTTCATAGTGTGTTGACATTGCAGACGATGACAATAAATCATTTCCACACTGAAAGTAATACAACAGTAATACTTCCAACAGACATCACATTCTCCTGTTTTGCACCACATTCTGGTGCAAATACATGCACAGGCAGTAGATATATACATTTTTCAACAATACCGCACAATAATGACAAATATATGTATACACTTATGCATTTTCAATTGCACCTATGCTTGAACAAAAATTCATTTTTGTATTATACAATTTCATACACACACACATACAGGACACATGTACACATTCACTACAAAAGAGTTCAAATTCCACCAAAAATCAACAAAGTCATTTCTTGATTAAACTGGAAGCAAGTAATGGAAAGCCTTTCTATCATCACAATATGAGTGTGTTAAGTACCAGAAATACATGTGTACTTTCTGCTTCATTATAGTTATCAAAATGTGTATGTATACATAAAATTTATAAGATACGTTCACAATTTCTTTGTAACTTAAATTTTATAAGATACGTACATATTTTGGCTGTATACATGAAATTCATATGATAAAAGCTACAAACTGCATAAAGCAGAGAGACTGGCATGTCTACAACAGGATATCTGTAGTAATATAAACATTATTTGGAAATATCTTTTGTTTTTCAGCTTGGAAAAGTATAAATCTAAACTACACATTACATGGTTAAGTACTTTGACAATACATAGTACATATTTTAGAGACTATGTAGCCTTAGATAATTTGTCTCAAAAGTTGCAGGGAAAACTTTTCAAGGCAAAAGAAATGTATATTGAAGGGAAAATAAAAATAAAAAGGACACATGCCCTGAATGACTTACAATCTAATTACGTAAACTCACTGTTTTACGTAGACTGGTCCTTCATATTTATAATATCCTTGTCTTTATGGTCCTTGCATAATTTTGCTCATTATCTGTTACCTAATGGTCCAAGGCAAATTAATGCAGTTGAATCATCTTCAAGAGGCAGTGGTTTTGCTTAAAGGAAATAAAATCCACCTATCTTTTTTCTTTGATATCTAAGGCACTTGCTTGTAAAAAGAGGTGTCTTCTCTATTTTCATGTTTAATTTTCAAGAAAGTTTAAAATAAAAGGTTCTCATGGCCTCTTCATAGGAAACTGAAGTGGGCGCAAAAACACATTTTAAATTTTGTATTTGGCATACCACAAACAATTCATATACACCTCTGAAATGACCAAATATGGTACTACTCTGCAACAATGTGGGGTTGCAAAATAACTATTTTGACTGAAAACTCAAAATTATTTCCCTTTTCTTTTTGACCTACTTAGCATTTGCTTTTTCCATTTGCACACGATGGCTGGGCAGATATATATTGTGAAGTACATACAGGTATATGTATTCAAATGTTCACACAAAGCAAATTCATGCATATTTACACAAGTGTCTATACTGCCCATTAATATAAACACAAACTTTGTGAAGCAAATTATCCTCGAGTATCTTGCAAGAAACATACTGCTTCTCACTTTAAAACAGCTGTGAACCACCAAGTAAAGTAAAG
Organism: Teleogryllus oceanicus; assembly: GCA_964035755.1. Taxonomy (NCBI): domain Eukaryota; kingdom Metazoa; phylum Arthropoda; class Insecta; order Orthoptera; family Gryllidae; genus Teleogryllus; species Teleogryllus oceanicus. Next base: position 222,377,112 of record CAXIVR010000001.1, on the reverse strand, counting down.
TCACTTTTCACTGTCGTTCACAACATAATTTGTTTAGTCTTTAAATCATACCAGCTCTATGAGAGCCGATTTCATGGTAGCATGAAGAGAGCAAGAGAAAAAGTCATCTCTACAAAATACCACTAGGGAATCAACTTTCTGCTAAGTAGCAAAATCCACTTTGTCCCACCCAAGAGCATTTAAGTCTGCAGACATTTTGAAGTCAGGGTCTTCAATATTAAATAAATCAAATGGGTCTTGACTATTGGATAACAAAGGATCATATGAATCCAAATCAACATTATTATGACTGAAATGATAATTGCTTCCAGTAGATGGTGGAATATTGAATGCACTTTGATGTGGAGGAGTCATGACAGAAGTACTTTCAACATTGCCATTTGCATTTTGATCAGTGGGCATCAAAGACTCGAGCCAATCAGGATCATCCATGTCCATGGGCATTTCTCCTATATCCATGAATTCACAGGTTTGCTGGTTCATCAACTGATCATGAATTTTTCTTTTGGTGTAAAATCGATCATTTACAGGATCTCCTTTTCCAAAAATTTGGTAAGGCTCTTTACGGGCACATAAATCACCAAAATTACCAAAATCCATAGAATCAAGAGTTTCTAAGTCCAGTCCCAACTCTTTCAAATCAATCCCAGAAGGTGGTTGCAAATCGCTTGTTAGCGCAGGCCCAGGATTTGTATCTTGAGCTTGTGACCTGCTATTTGCACTTGTTTCACCGCCACCAAGTAAAAATTCAAATGTGTCAGTTCCAGTAAATTGCATCTGGAAAGGTGCTGTGTTTGACTCATGGTTATCTTGCTGGGATGTTAATGTAATGGATGTCGGAAGAGTAATTGCAAAAGTTGTGTGAGGCAGAGGTGGTGGAGGTGGAGGTGGTGGTGCAGGTGGAGATGCAACCATAGTATCCACTGGGCTATTCACTGTCGATGTTGTAGTTGTCGTCGTTGTGGTTGCAGTTGCAGACGTTGTGAAAATGAGGCCATGAGGAAGAGATCGACCAGGAGTAGTTGGTGTTGCAGGATCTTGAGCAGCACTTGGAGGAAGCTCTCCATTTTTTATGAGGATCTCCAGCACATCGTCCATCATTTGACTCTTCACATTCTTCGGCCGGATGTTGGCTTTTGTAGCACAATCAGATGGAATTTCCTAAACAGAAGACACAAATCATGAGAACCAAATGCACAATGTTCCGTTTCAAAAGATGTTTATTACAACTTTTCTATAGGTCTGTTAGTCTATGAATATAGAAAATTAAAATTATTATAAATTATATCGACATAATTATTGAAAAATTAAAATTAACATATTATCCTTGCCACAATACACAACTTATAGATGGAATGTGTAAGTTTCGTTTTAGTTTAATTTGTATTACCTGTATAATCTAGTAATATTAGAAGTATAGTAATCATGTGACTATCAATACATTTTAGGTATTTTAAATAGTTAAAAGAAAGAGTATAAGGATCCATAGTGTAGTTAATATGAAAAATCCTCCAGATTGATGAGTAGATTAAAACCTGTCTATGAAGGAACCTCTGTAAGAAGAAAACTTGCCATGCCAGCCAAAAATCTCAAAACTGGATGGTTTCATATACAAACTAAATGGTGGTGCAACAACAGGACATACTTTCTTGTATTATTTGTAATGGTTATGCAATGCAATATTATAATTCTAATTGAACCTGTCAAAGTGTTTCCTAATTGTAAAAATATTTGCCTGGGTTGAGATTAAAATCTCAGTGCACAGGCTCTGTAAGCAAACTTAGGTGCATAGTCTTACCCAACTACTTCACCAAAGGCTGCTTCTGTATAACAATACCCTCCGATGCACAAAAAAGAAAATTGAACTTTTGCAATTTTCAATTTTTTGGAGGTTTTAATGAAAAACAGACCTACACCATAATATCAAACAAAAATTTGCTCAATTTCACTATAAAAAGCATTTTTTAAAACTGTAACTACGAAAATCTTGTTTTCATTTTTTTTTTAAATTGTGACAATTTCACTGAAAATGTTGCAAAAACTATTAATATTTTCAACAAATTTATCAAGAAAAAATCTGAGATGAGAGCAAGAAAAATCACCTTTACAGAATCAGGTACCTGTACTGGTAAATGAACAGAGACCCACAAAACCCATATTTCTGTCAAAAGTTGGCAATTTTTTTCCTGTAGCATTACAATATTTTCTCTACACAGAGTACGAATGTGAAAAACAAAAATCATATCTATAAATTGGAAACCTGCTTATAGTAGAAAGGAATGGTATTTAGAGACCTACAATTGATTACAACCTGGGCAACAGGAAATTTAATTTTACATTATTTTGGGAAAGGCATTGCCGTATCTTTCCAGAATGGATTGAAGGAATCTTTTCCTTTCTACCTTCTGTTAAGGATGATTTATCAGTGCCTTTCTGAAATATTGAATTCAAAATTCAGTCTTATTATGTAGCAAATTAAATTGCATGTATTTTAATTTCCCTCATCTTTTCAGTTGACCATTATCTTTCATGAATTGCAATATTCCCACAGTATAAAACGACAAACTAATGAATTAAATTTTTTATTATGTAGATAATAAGCCAAAACAGAATAGTTACAGAAAGTTGGGAGTCTATAGATTGTTTAACAGTATATTAATAATTCCGAGAAGGAACAAAGCAACAGATAATTCTTTACAAGAAAAAGGAGATAAAATATTAGACATAAAAATGAATGCCATATAACTTTTCATATACAGACCTGTTTCACTTTCAGTTGCTTTGTAGCCTCTTCATATTGTGGTGGAGGTTTAGGGATGAGAAGAGTTTCATTAGTAATACGAGGCATTGCATCGGTTGATGGCTTCTGGTTATCATCCGAGGGTTGTGAAGACTGCACTGATGACTGTGCTTGCTGCTGTTGATGATTAAGGAAAGAACCAATAAAGTTCGGAAGAGATGATGTCCTGTGGAACAACAGAAATGCAACTTTAACAAAAGTTGAATGCACATATAACAAATGTGAGCATAAAAAATCAAAGTGTCATTACTAGTCTGAATTTTTAGACAAATGTCTATTTAACTCTCTTAACATAGGCATTCCAAATTAATTTTAAACACATATCATGATGTTACGACATTGAATGCGTAACATGTCGCATTCGAATGCGTAACATGTCGCGATAAAACGTTTAATCATTATTGCCTGAAAATACCTATTTATCCTAAAAAAGCCTAAAAATTCTGGCTTGATTTCAGTGAAACTGAAGTGAACAAACTTGAACACATTTCTGGACAGAAATCAGAGAGAAACTGAAATCTGCATTAAATAAAAATCCCAGCTGAGCTTTTAGTCAGAAGAGACAGTGCATTAATGTCTATATCAAGGTCAGAGTTTAGTGCAAATTATGTACGTAAAACATAAATATGTATGTAAAACATAGATATGTAAAACGTAAAATGTAAATTCAAAATTTAGCCACAAAAGTTCTTCACAGACAGAGGGCATATACTATGTTTCAGTATCCAGAACCCACAAAATATTGATTCTGATGTGACATTGGAGAAAGTAATTTACTACATAAAGGAGAAAGGAAAATCCAATTTTTCCCTATCAGAAACCTACAAAAGTATTTTTCAAAAAAATCAGTGCTTTTCCTTCAGCATTACATAACTTTCTCGTTCTATGCAGTTTTAAATGAGAAAACCAAAGAAGATCTCTTCAGCAATAAACAGCCCACAATGTGGAATGAAAAACATAATGACCGACAAAATTTTGTTATATATTTGTTAAATATTTACTGAACTAAATGAACATGCGTCTGAATTACAAAACATATCTGAGAATGCACCATACTTTGTAATCAATTACATTTTGTACTTTGTGTGTAATAGGTCAATTGGTAAAAATAAACAAACTAACTGGTCTGTGATCAATGACACTACATTATGAATGTTATTTTCTGCCATTTCTAACAATATTCATTCAGAATAACAAGATACTTACCTTTGATGCCCCACTACACCATTTGGTGCAGCAGTTTTCTGTTTTTGAAGATTGAGTTGATTTAATACAATAGCAGCTTGTTGTTGACCAAGGACAATACTTTTACCAGCCATGTTTTTCTTATTATTTGAGGCCATAGGACAATTATTATTTTTATTGTTGGATGCAACATTCTGTTGATGTAACAAATTTGTTAGCTGTTGATTCTGCTGGCTTTGATTCTGAAGAAAAGCAGCCAAACTTGCTTTGGCACTCAAACCCTAAAAATTAAACAAATAAATATTGATAATGATATACGGGGATGCCAGAATATTGTTTTTGTCAGTTTAAAATAATAACATACCGCTGGATTTTGAATAGGGCAGTGTGACTGTTGTGGAGATGCTTGCTGCGGCTGTTGTTGCTGCTGTTGTGTTGATTGTTTTTGCTGAGCTTCTAGGGGGTTTTGCTGCTGCTGGGGCTGCTGTTGTTAAATGTAGCTGTTTGTTTCGGCTGCTGAGGTTGTTGAAGTTGCTGTTGTTGCAAAGCCTGGATTTGTTGCTGCAACTGCTGCTGTTGTTTCTTTTGTTGTATATGCTGCTGCAGGATCATTTTTTGATGTTGCTTAGGGGTAAGATCAGAACCAATAACAATCCCATTTGGGGCTGCGTTCACAGTCATCCCTGCAGATAGAAGTTTATGTTGGGGCAAAGCATTCTTCTGTGCAGTTTGAGGAACTGGTGAGCATGTGTTTAATTCTTTGCTTCTAATCTTCTTTAACTGTAACTGTGAACGAAGAAGTTCTCGTTGCAACTCTTCAATTTTCCGTTGTTGATCTCTAATAATATCTTCACTCATGGGAATCTGGCCCTGAGCTGGAGATGGAGGTTGTGGTGGAGGAGAAGACTGAGCTGCTGGTGAATTCAAAGTAGATGCAGCTAGGTTTCCATCACTTGTATCCATTTCCATATCAGCTGTTCCGTCGGGAGACATAGTGGGTGAAAGTGGAGAAAGTTGTTGCTGCTCTGAGCTAGGTGATAGGTTTGGCAGGCTCACATCATCTTCCCCAATAGAATTCTCCACAGTTAAAGACATTTGCTGTGTAGGTGGTGACACAGGAGTATCCCCTAAAAACAAACAAACAAGCCTTTAAAGAAATAAATGTTACATAAGAGAAAACTGAAAATCATGCTGTAAGATGATACGAGCAATTATGATTGAAAATTATTTGTCAATTATAGGATAGGACTTATATCATGCTATTCTTGAGACAATTTTCAATTTCAATTTAAAGAAAAATCTGCAATGGTATGAAGAAATATACTGTCTTGGATGAGGTGAATTAAGCAAACATGGATAATTCATGCATTCTGAAGTAACATGCATCGACTTCACCCCAAGCCTTACCAGGGAGAGACTCTTCATTCATGACTGAACCATGGGTGTCCATGATTATGTGTCCCATATGGCTCATTGGAATGGTTGTTGTTTGGTTGTTTTGGCTGTTTTGGTTGTTTTGGCTGTCGTGCTGATGAGATGCATCACTGTAAGGCTTGAGGCGTTCTATCAGCTGGGGCTTCGAACCAGACACGGGCAAGTTGCGACGCTTGAGCTCGGCTTTGAGGTCACTCACTGCCACCGAGATTAACACACACATTAACAAAGGGGAGGAACAATCAAATCACACAAAACTCAATAACAGTCACTACTCAGCAATGTGCAAGACTTAAAAAACAAGTGACTAACTAACAAAGGGAAATTTTTGTGAATCACTCAATGCAAAAAAATTGTATTCAGATTAACACCACACACTCAAACATGAATTAGGAAAGATAATGAAATTATTAATTAAACAAATGGTAAAAATTATCAAGAAAAGTATTTATTGAAAAGTATTGGTTGAAACTACCGTTTTGACCAATCCATTTTGACATTTAACCAATAAACCTATCTATTTCTACATCAACACTAGTGAATTACAAAATCTGAGTTGCAAATAAATATCTGACTGTCCATATTCATCAAATATTTACATTATGCTAGATTAGATTATTTTATAATTCACAAAAAGATGCATTGGTTTAAAAATTTGCATATACATATTGGTGCTTCATAAAAACGAAAAACAAACTATTAAAAATATTCTCTGTATGGAGGTCGTTCAATAAGTAACTTAGTTTATAAACTAAGAAATGACAACAGCAATGATATATGTATACGAATTTGAAACTTTATTACTCTGGATGAAAATTTCATAGTTACAAGTCAGTATTACACTACCTCATTGTTGGAGAGTTTCTTAAACATGAGCATTTGAGAGTCAAAGTGAAAGGTGGATAAAATTTGAATCCACGGTGTTATCCAATTCTTTTTTATGAAAAGGAAAAACATGAAAGAAATCCATGAAACATTGGGCGATTCATTCCCTTCCTATGAGATGGTGAGACATTGAGTCAACAAATTTAAGTGAGGCAGGAAAAGCATCAAAGACACACCATGATTTGGGACTCCAAAAACCACTGTGACACCAGCAAACTTGACAGAGTCCCCAATATTGTTTTGGGCGATAGAGGAGTGAAAGTGCACAAGTTAGCAGAGGCCACAAGTACCTCAATTGACCATGAGCATTTATTTTGCATAATGCATTGAGTATGAACAAGCTTCACGCACGATGGGGATCGACTGCCACAACAGAAATGAAACAAAATCACATTCAAACATCTGCTGAGTAACTATTTTGCAACTATTCAAGAAAACTCAAGAGATTTTTTACATTGTTTTGTTACCATGGGTGACACATCAAAACAGCGGACTGAAAGAGGAGAACCTGCTCCAAAAGGGGAGAAATGCTTTCCATCAGCAGGGAAGCTAATGGCGTCAATCTTTTAGGATGCCAAAGGTACACTTTTGATACACCACCTTGAAAAAGGCAAAAACTACAACAGGAGAATACTATGCATCCCTTCTGGGCAAACTCAAGGCAGCTATCACAGATAAAAGTTCTGGAAAGGCAAGGAAAAAGCATTGTTCCATCATTGTTGTCATCTCATTCAAGCTACTTTGCTCAGAAGAAATTGACTGAACTTCATTTTCAACAGCTTCTGCACCTCACCTGATTTGACTCCCTCAAATTTTCATTTGTTCCCAAAATTATAAACTTTCTTGTTTGGACACAAATTTGTGAGCAATGAAGAAGTCATGCAGGTGGCCAACGACTATTTTGAGGACCTTGACGAAAATCACTTTAAGAGAAGGTATCTTAAATGTGGAGAAATATTGGACCAAATGTATCGAACTTTGAGGGAATAATGTTGAAAAATAAGGTGAGATACCAAACCAAGATTGTTGTCTTTCAAATCAAACCAAGTTACCTATCAAACGACCCTCATACTATCATGAATAAAGTTAATATTATGGTAAATTTTAAATTCACTGAACTTCCCAAGTTTATTTTATAAATAATGGCTAATGGTCATGGATAAGAATGAGTGTACTAATTAATAATACGTAAGACTAATTAAAAACTGTTCCTTTTCATCCCGTTAGTGCATCTATATTTTTCTGTAATAATAAGTACTTTATACAAATTTTAAAAGCTACATTCTCCTGTTTTAAAGTTATTAAGAATTACTGAGAAGCTTTGCTCATTTCATTTCTAAACTTTTTGTTAAATGAAAACAAGATTAGAAATGGTAAGATAAATAGTTATGTGGAGTGTAATGTCCAAACTATGTAATCAGAGAAGTTTGTTCACATGCACCCTTTTTAGAATCAACATTAACTAATACTTCACAGTAGAAAAAATATTAACTTTACTTCCTTCAATCCTCAAATGCGATTCACTTCCTCTCTTTGAAAATTATTTATACTATACTACCATAAAAATATGTTCATGAAATTATATGTATGTATATCATTCCTTTTCCAGCTTTTAATTTAGATTTCCCAGTAATGCCCACACAGTTGAGGCATCTTCTATGTGGCACAGATGTATATGCAAGAAACAAGCATCTTGAAATAGTCAATTTCTAAAAATGACTTCTTTTAAGTCAATTCTAAAAGAAATCTTATCTTTCTTGGAACATTATCTATAAATAAAATAGGTTTTTAGAATCTTACCCTTCATATCTTCCAACTTTGTGAGAGTTCTGAAGGTGGGAAAGCTCTGTGGAGTGGAAGACTCTTGATTTGGAACTGGGGAAAGGCGAGGAGTGGAAGGCTGGACTGCACCTGGGCTGGAAGCCATTGGTGAAGTAGCATGCTGTGCTGATGCAGGTGAAGTCACAAATGAGCCCAGACAATGCAGGTGTTGTTGGCTGTTGGTTATTCCCTGCTTCTGAACTCACGGCAAGGGGTTTTTGGGAAGCTGGCAAGATGATCTGAGGGTACTGGAACAGCAAGAAGATTATAAAATAGGAGAAAAATATGCAGTAACATTATTTATATGTATCATTGCAAATTCTTTCAAAATGTTAAATATAAGTAATATTTTTTCCCAGTTTCAAATATCGCAAGTTCACTCAATGAACCAACAACTTAATTATGAGCTCTATAATTCAGTAAAATTCCAAATGAAGTACTAATAAGATCATTCAGAGAATATAATGAAAATGCAGAATAACCAAAGTAGAATTTGAAGAGTTTTCAATAGTTGATATTGCAGTTTGATTGAAGTAGTTTCAATAGTATCTTTCAAGGAAATTATTTTTCTGCAACACTGTTATCTATTGGAAATTACAATTCCATATATTCCTCACTCTTAGTTACTTTGGTAATTTGGTAGAGCTGAATTCAAAGTATTTTGACGGGAAGTGCGAGTCTGAATTGCACAAAAAAAATATATATATATATATATATAGACACACACACACACACAGAGCGGGAGAGAGAGAAGAAAGAAAGAAAGAGAGATAGGGAGAGAAGAGGGGAGAGAGAGAAAGAGAGGGGGGGGGACTTCTAATGGAACAAGTCAATTATCTAGAACAGTTTTAATGGAGGTTAAGAATGATAATGCCATTATTGAAAGAAACAGGTCTACATGATTTAACCAGTTGCTTTATCTCCAGTTATAACATAACCCTTATAGGGTTTGGGTCACACTTGAAAACTTATCTACACTCAAAATCAAATAACTTGATAGGAAATTTTTTAAAAAGAAATACAATACTGGCTGCTTTACGGTATGTTAAAAGGAAGAGCTTAATTAAAAAGATGAATGCTCCTGAAAGCTTACCTTATGTTGCCACTCAAGCTGCCACTGAAGGAACAATTGCTGCTGCTGAAGGAGAAGTTCATAAGATGTTTCCACAGGGGAAGCATTAATAGGGGCAGATTTGTGAGCATTTGGTGGTCCTTTGTATTCATGAAACTTGATGGTCCGTGTCTTTGGCTGTGCCTTACTTTTAGATTTCTTACGATTTTTGTCTTTCCCAGGTGCATCTGATCGGTGAGACGAAACCACTGAGATCGGAGAAGGCTGTGGAGCAGGCCTGGGGGTAATGGTAACAGTCGGTGAAGGAGTAGGGGGGGCTGGAGGGGATGACACTGAAATTGAACTCAGAGGACTTAAGCTTGATGTAGTAGAACCAAGACTCATAGGACTTGGAGCTGGAGCCAGTCCATGGCTTGTGCCTCCCACAACACTGCTGCATAAGTCCGCAAATGTCAATGATTGCGGAGGCTGAGGTTCAATTGGTGTTGCACTAACACTGACAGTATGTGCAGGGGATGCAGTCAGGGACTGATGTTGCACTGTTGGAGTGGCAGATGTAACCACCACAGCACCTCCAGCAGTTGGGATGGTCAGAGCAACTGTCACGATACCTGCTGAGGCAGCAGCAGCTTCCAACACATCGGGTTGGGATCGCACTTCAGGTAAACTTGTTGATGGTTGTGTTTGCAGAGGCGACTGTGCTCCTTCTGAACTCTGTGAATCTTCTTCAAATGTTATATATCTGTTGGGATGTTGTGGCTTGGTGACCTGTCCTTCACTGGTTGCTTTGAATGGTATAACACCCTCTGCATAAAATAAATGTAAATATAAAATTAATCTTTGTCATAAAAATGATCAACATTTAATTTGCTTAATTCTAGAAATTCAACCTTGCTTGTAATATATGTTCATCCAGATATTAAGAGAAATACTTCTCAACATACACCTGAATCTTTTACACGTTTAATAGTTGAATTATTTTCACTGCATTAAAAAAACAACATAAAACATATATTACTTGTTTGGGCAATAGTTCACTTTCAGAATTAGGTGTTGAAAAAGTCTGATTTCTTTAACAATCTGGGGAACGATGAATAAATGGAACATATGGTATTTTGCCCTTGACCACTTAATGTATCACCATAATTACAAGGTGAAAACAACCCATTCCTTAAGCAGCTTAATTAATATGCTTTATGAATAAAATAATGTTTGATATTGCATATCACTAAAAAAAAAATAAACTAATACTTGCCTTTTACTGCTCTCTCAATGGGTTCTTCAGTGTGCAAAATATTTTTCTTGATTAGTTCAAGAGGGCCTGGCCTATGAGAAAGCTGATCATTGAGAGAATCAGCAAGACGAGCCTTTTTCAGCATTCGTTGCCGCTCCGCAAGCGATGGATCAACATGCCCAACATCTAGAATAAGACAGATTCAATAACATTACGTAATCACACACTTCATAGTATTCAGTCACTTAGTTACAAAATAGATAAGTATATTCAGTATAGTCTTCAGTATAGTCTTTTTAATTACTACATTATAAAAAGAGGGGTTCAAAAATGTACTTAAAATTAATTACATGTTTAGTACACCAAAACAGAAAATATATTTGAAACAAAAAGGTGATAACACTGAGGAAAAGTGACCATTTTAGATTTTCTCAAAAGGCATGAATGTAAAAGTGAATTCTGGAAAATACCAAACAAAAGACATATATATGTATGTCTGCATTATTTTTAATGCAGTCTCAGTATATGTAACAGTTGTTCAAAAGGCAGGCCTGATAAGCACAACTTTCCCATTATGGAATATCAGCAAAAGTGTAAAAAATGCAATATTTAAATTTGGTTTATAATGGAGTAAGTAAGAACTATTTCTATTTCATACGAAATTAAATGGATTAAGTCATTAAATGGTTAATAAAATTGTCTCAGATAGTAACAATATTTGGTTTTAGATATTTTTCTTTTGTCCAGGTAAAAGAGTTATTAAAAATCAAAAAATGATATTCTGAGGCACTTAAAAAATCCACGTGACAGCCTTTACAAAAAATTAGAGTACTGCTAATGAGAAAAATAAAAAAAATATTTTACAAATTTCAAATGTGTGCAGAAATTGAAAAAGAAACTATGCAGTCTTAGCAATGCGAGAAGAATGTATGATTTTTTAGATACCGAGGAACTTGGGAAAAATTCAGTGACAAGTTTTTATAAGAGAGAAATACAAAAATGCTTACCTTCTAAAATGTGTTGTCGTACTAATTCCTGACGATCAGGACGTTGTTGGATCTTTGCTTTCAACAAGTCACCCATTTTGGCACGTTCTAACTTTTGCCTCTGTTCATGAAACGCAGGTGGTGTCTTGAGAGCTGATCGTGAGAGAAAAGTGTTAATTGTTTTCAACATTTAAATCTCATTCAATATTATTAATTTACAAGAATAAGAAAGGCAGAATTTTAGTTTATAAGTGTGAATCAAAATACACTTTCTCCTCTGTATGTCCTCACAATACAGATGTTGACATTCTGTGGTGTTGGATTTTGGTAAAGTAATTGTTTCTGTATGAAATGATGAGATGCAACAGGTGCTACGAGTTTATATATATATATATATATATATATATATATATATATATATATATATATATATATATATATATATATATATATATATATATATGTATGTATAAAATCGCGTATTTTAACCTAACTTCCTGTTAAAAAGACTATCTTTCATGATTTCAATGGAAAAATAACATTTCTTTTCTTTCTTGATACAGATTAATTTTAAAACAATGAACATATCAATAAGTTTCCAAAATAACCTAAAGGAATGGATATTCAAACATATGAAAAATTTATATAAAATGGAGAGGGGAGGAATTCCTGTCCTATAATAGTTCATTACCAATAAATATATGAAAAATGGAATATCACTTGAATTTTCTGGATGGGTTACTTCCTTCAGTATAAAAAGTGATAAGAAATGGCTTCTCATTTAATGTCAGTTCATAGCATGTTCCTATAATTATCCATACATGCTACAAATAAATTTTAATTGAATCTCAGATGAAAATAGGTAATAACGTTTGACTTCAAACTTTATAATCATCATTGCACCTTTTGAAATCTGAACATACAACTTTTCCTTTCAGCCAAATCACTTGGTATAAAGAATCACTTTTTTATATAGCAATAGAGACTGCCAACTAGGGAATGAAAAAGAATTAACACAAGAATTTGAATTTCACCAGTTGTTTAAATAGTAAGTTTATGACCTGTACACTGATTTACACATATCTTGTTGTCATATTTTGCAAAGCGACCAAATATTAAGAAAGTTTAGATTTGATCAATGAATATAAATACATTTGGACTTAATGAATAAAATCAAATCACATTATAGAAAAATATTGCTTATATTTTCCTTAATCGGTCCTTACAATGGATACCTATTCTAATAATACGGTTATAATGGTTTAATTTAATACTTTGAATATTTACTAGACATTGAAAGTGTAACATTTTATCTCCCAGCTTTATTCAACCCACACTAATAATGTCCCTTATGTTGTCCTTAGTGAAATTTAAGGTTGCTTCCAATACTTATTATTTTTGACACATGTTATTCTTCAGTATTGTCAGTCAAATTACTTTCTGACCTATGAAGTATAGTTGGTAAGGCACAGGCCAATATATAGAGGGCATGGGTTTGAAACCACCATAAGGCATAGTGTAGTCAAATCCAACAGTGTTTATCATCTGTTTGTAGGATGATTGTTATTTCACAGCTCCATCCATCTCATCAACAATTGCCATTCATTTACAATCATCACCCGAGGTGCACCCAGGATTTTTATCGAGAGTGGGGTGCTACATAAAGTCCATCTGACTTGATGTTTTCTTACAAAAAAATGTTTCTTTATGCTAAATATAAAATGTTCTTTAATTTGTTGATTTTGAGTTCATATTTAAAACATTACCAATTGATATACTGAATGACTTTTGCTACTATACAGAAAATTGGTAAAACCTATAATTTTAAAAATGTGTAGCTTCTGAGGTGGCTGAAGCCCTATGACAGAAATGAACTCTAACACTGACATGGGCCTATGGGCTATGTTTATATGTGCTAAGATATGTTGATTTCCAAATGTTAATATTGAAGGAGAAATTGAAGAAAAAAAAATTGCTATACATTGCTGTCCAAAAATATGAAAGACAAAATAAGTGATATAAAGATCTGATTGCAGATAATTACAGGAATAATGAAAATACCTCTTAGGTATAAAACAAAACATAGCACTAAGGAAACGTTAAAATTTATATAACATGCAGTAAAAGATCTCATTGACATAAATGTTGAAAATCCATTTTGTATGCTAATGTTAAATAATTTCATCTCAGTGGAATTTCAAAAGATAGCTCAGTAATCTCTGAAATGTGTGATTTCCAGAACATTTGCCTATTTTTAAACATCACTCAATGAACAGAGTACTCACGTGGCATGATGCCCTGCGCCACCAACTGGTTGATGGGCCGCCGGAGCATCAGCTTCACCTTGAGAGCTGCAACAGAAGAGGCGTCGATGCACTCGCCGGCAGGGGCATTCCCACTCACACACACACACATCATGCGCCCGGCGCAGCCTCGGGGGCGGAGAGTCGCGCGTGCGGCCCTCCAGAGGTGCGCGCACTAACCGACGTCGCCGTCGCCGTGGGCGGGCGCCCTGCGGGAGGAGCGCGCGCACATGCCTCGCGCGTGGGGCCCAGGGGGCCGCCCCGGAGGGCGCTCGGCGACCGCCGGCGCCCGGGCCCCGCGCACCGCGCCGCCGCCACAGCCGTCCTCGTCCCCGTCGCCGTCGCCGCCGCTGGTTAGTGTCGCAGCGGGGCCAGCGATGTGACGGACTACCCGCGCGGCCGCACGCCCTGCTCGCGGACCCGGCGGTGGCGGCGACGGCGGCGGCGGCGGCGGCGACGGCGGCGGCGGCGGCGGCGGCGGCGGCGGCGGCGGCGGCGGTGGCGGCGGTGGCGGCGGTGTTGTGACGGCAGCGACGGCCTGCAGAGACGCAGGGTGGGGGCGGGGCTGATCAGTACGCATGGCGGATAGGGCGACCGCGCGCTGCCACCGGAAGTGGGGACGCGCGGAACCTCCTCCGTCGGGCGGCCTCTGGCCACTGGCGGGCGCGCAGGGGATTTAAACGCCCCGTCGTGCTCCACTCGCGCTCCTGAGACCCCGCGCTCTTCGCCAGCTCCAAGCGAACCCCGCTGGTCTTCCAAGACTCCTTACGTGTCAGCGCGATTCTTTAATAGCTCAATTTCATTTTTCCGACATACACGAACCTACTTGACGTAAACTAAAATAAATCTTAAACATAATCAAGAGTAACAAAATGTTCTTATTTCAGACATGACAAGCGGAACGTACGTTGTTTTGAAATATTTTTCTCAATTTTGCCCAATGCTGTCTCAGAACAGGGCGTACACATCCTAAGCAATCAAACCGTACTATGAGTCTCTTTTGGAGGAAATATGATTCATTTTGCGCAAATGCAAAACAAAAAGCAGCGTCATAGAAATGAGTCATCCAAACACCGTCAATCCAACTAATGGTAATCTATCTAATTGTAAATAAGTCGTTTGAGCGTTTTCATTAACTTCTTAAAGACGAAGATGATTATGCAGCGTGATTCGGCCGTGAAATGCCGTCAACATTTTGAAGATGGTTTTAGCGGAAAGGAATAACAAAGAAGTAACTTAGAGGAGCACAAATATTCAAATGGACAGATACCATAGATGTATTTTTTGTTAATTTTCATTATTACGTACATTATGCTTGCAAATTCTGCACCTTTATTAGAGAAAGGCGTAATTTCCTTTTATGGAAGCGAGAGTGTGAAGCAGGGGTGTGAGTTAGAAGTGTGCAGCAGGGATATAAATGTTTGCATGGAGAAAATTATTGAGAAGTTCATAGAAATCCACGAAGGGAGTATTACATGTTCATGAACATTTCAAGTTTTCCATGGCTCAATTTTTTAACGAAAGAAGTGCGTGATCTTTTGCTTTGGCGAAATAAAAGTATATCATTGAATATTGTTTCACCGGATCCCATCATTCAGTTTTTTTTCTTCCAATAATTCATTTGAAAATGAGTTGTTCAACAAAAAGACGTGTGGCCGATGCAACAATTGATACACACACTACATTCACATATTTTCTCATTCTTCCAAATCAATCTCCCATACGCAACAGCTAGTCTTCAGCATTCAACATTTATCTGTTTATCTTCTTTAAAAACAAACAAAAATGTACTGGATATCGATTATAAACTAATATATCCTTTAGAGAGGGGCCTTGGAGTGATCATTGTTAACAAGTACTGCCCTTTTCAGCAGTTTCCACACGATGGAGTTGGAATGTATTTTTATAATGAAGTAATATTGTAATGAATTCTTCGTTCCGGTCTTTTATTCGCACGTCCAAAAAATTTCGAGTGAATGTGTAGAATGAATGACTTGTAAATATTGTAAATAAAATAAGAATGAAGTACAGCATTTTTAATTTTTATATACATTTAGGAACGCGAAAAGATTTCATAAATTTTATTTAAGCTAGTTTTAAGTTACGTTTAATTAGATTACTGAAGATAAACGCCCTGCCATTAGTTACAGAAGCCGCAAGGTAACCTCAGAAGGCTGTATGTCCTAAAAATTAATAAATTCCCGCCTTAACAGGACTATTACAGAGAGGAAAGACACTAATGAACAAAACACGAAGTTGAGGAGAACAGCGGAGATCCGCGTAGAACAGAAGTAGGCGTTTCACCCTAAGACCAAGAAGGGTGGTGCGGCGGCAGCGAGGAGGGCGAAGCGAGCAGAAGGGGCGGTGGGCCAAGAGAAGGACTGAGTCAGCCGGAGCGGTGGGGCCGCAGAGGCGGGGAGGCCGGGCGTTGACTGGGATGCGCGGCGGGGCGGGGGCGGGGGGCGGGCCGCCGCCCCCCCCGGAAAGATGGGCGGTGGCGCGCGCCCAAGCAGGAACCCCGCCCCGCCACCTGCACACGCGACCCGTGGCCGCGGGAGACAATTTAACATACCCGGGTAGAAAGCCACTCAAAACCATTCTTTGCCATCCTGCTATCTTCTATCGTCCGTCATACACGTATTGCTTTATGTACAATTCTTCTTCTTATACATTATTTTTTATACGTTTTCAAGGCAATTCCGCAGATGCCAAAATCCAACTTTGTAACCGACTTTTCCTGTGTATTTTGAGTGTCGTCTGATGGCCTCACATACGGAACTCTTGTGTAAATAATAGTTTGATTACTTAATCACGTCACAACAAATGCAGATATTTGCTGTAGTTATCGCCACTCTGTCGTATGATTTTCATTGTCATCATAATGGAACATCCGTACCTTGCTGTCTCGAAAAACGTATCCATGACTATCTGGAATACTTGTGTTAACAAATAAAGGTGGCTAAAAACGTTGACCATTTTGTATCTTAATTAGTGAAATTTCAGTTTGTTTCGTTAAAAATAAGCGTGTCTTAGCCATTATGACGACTGACTGACTACAAGCTGGATAATCGCTTTCAAATTCCGAAAGACCAGGAAGATTATTTGCATTCACCATCAACAGAAACGCATTTCACACACATTGTATCCAATACAAGATAGCGTGACTTCATTAAATTATTTAATGGTGAAGAAATCCTTTGGTTCAGTGGTGATCTCTCACTGGTACGAACATTTCTTGGCAATCAGAAAGACCCCCCCGTTCGTCCCCAATTCGACTACTCACACTCCTTGTTCTTGTCCATGGACTTCTGCAGAGGAGACTCGTCCACCTCCGCCTTGGGCGGCGACAGGGGCAGCGGGCCGCGGCTGGCGTGCGCCGAGGAGCCGGCGGGGGAGGGGCCGGCGGGACCCGCAGGGCCGGGCTCGGGGGAGGCGCCGCTGCTGCCGCTCCCGCCCTCGGCCATAGTCGACGCCCGATTCACGTTGTAGTCCTGCAACAGACACGCACTCGTTACTCCACGCGACACCTTGTGCCACACAAAGAAACACAATGGGGCTCATTTAAACAGTGAGCTTGCTGACAAACATGATTAAACGATTAGCTTTAAGATAAATAATTTACTACTTTTAGTTTGAATAGTTTTCATAATTTTTTTTGCAAGTATATAGCATCTGTATCAATGTTCCCCATCGGTGAGATACATTTGTATTACTAGGGACACATATGACCAGGTTTTAATTTTTATTTTTTTACTTTTTAATACAAGAAACAAGTAAACGTAATACTAAATTTAACAAAAATTGTACTTGTACGTAAGAAAGAACTATTACAAACCGGCCTGTATTTCATTGGAAAGTAAAATGACATTTGTTATATATGTATCAGTTACATAACATATTGTACAACTGTAAATTACTAAGACTTTTTGTTCAACTTGAAGATGAGAAAAAAAATCATTGAGCAGCTTTTCATGCTCAGCTGTAAATATTTCTATGTAGTATATTTGATTGAAATTGACAATGAAACACATATTTTTCAATATCATTGTTCCTATGGGTTATCTCTTTCATTTCTTCTCTCTCATTTGAATGCTGTCCCAATCTGTCTTTATTTTGCTTAATGTGTTTTGTACAATAATATTTTTAAGTGGAAGGTTATGCATCAACTCTAATCGACAGTTTCCCCTTCAAAAATGCTTTAAATGCAGCAGACATAACCTTTTCAGACACGAAAGCACGATTTGATTTTCATTTACACTGACTGATTTTAATTTTTCTGACTATTTTGTTTATATCTGAAATAAATAATATATTTGATTTTAATGATTTATACGTAGGAAATGGACACTTTGGGACGGTGTCCCAAAGTGCCCCATAAGCTTGCTGCAATTAAAAATATTAACTAAACAAACTAGGTTATGTTTAGAAAGCAGGTTACAACACTAAATAAATGTTTAATGATGTACTGTATCCATAATGTATTGAAGGTTACCATGTAAATTAGGAAAATTTAAGAAATCCACTTACCAATTTAAAATAACCAAATTTATCAAACATCTACAAGCATATTTTCTCCACAGATTTCCAATTAGTGAATATTTTAAGGCAGAAATTGTTCCACACATTAAAGAAACTGTTTTCAACAGCTCTCGAACAATTTTTCTTCTTATGAAAACATTTTTGGTGACCCAATGTTTCCATGTCCAAATAAGTTCCACTCCCCCCTACAGAACAATGATATTGTCACATACACCACTACAGGATACAATAATAATGTTGTGTAAGATTAGTCACGTAGTGAATAAATTAAATACCTAGGAGGAGATGCTAGCAATACCGAAACAAGCGAATTCTCAAAAAATAAAAATAAGTAAGCTGTAGAAGATTGTGGTTCACCATATATTATTTATACTTCGATTAAAATATTAAGTGATTAAACACTATAGTGACGCTGAAGCTCCCGATTGGATGACTGTCACAGCTGACCAAGTGTCAACGTAATTAATGTTTTAATCGATGTATGAAACAGGGTTACCAAACTTTTTGGGTCGCATATTCCTTTTACGAAAATTATTTATCTTTTTAACTAACTTGAAATTAGAGATATTATGAATAAAAAATAACAATAATAATAACAATAACAACAACAACAATAATAATAATAATAATAATAATAATATAATAATGAGAGAATTTAAAGAAAACCGAAGGAAAATTATTCACTTCACATCGTAATACACTTAAGATTTATGAAAATAATGTTTCCGTCTTCCCATAGTAATTATCAACCAACAACTTAACTTTTTTTAAAAAGAAAAACCTGTAAGATGTTTAATTTTATACATTAAACACTTATTTCATACTGATGCAGTGAGGTACCACTTTTCAATTGTTTTCGTAGTTTCATAGCTACCAAGTTTCAGATTCAGAAGTCAAATATTTCCTCGCAGGCGTAAGGAAATTTGTTTTCTTAAGCCTTTTCAAATACCTCACTTGATATTCAGAAGCTACATTAACATTCATAATTTCTCGAGTGTAATCGGTATTGCTTTTCTGCATTAAAACTAATCAAACGCCAACTCGTTAACTTCAAAATGACATGAACGTTTCCTTCCAATTTCATCTAAATCCTTCAAAATATTAGTCTCCATATCATCATCGTCTTCATCGCTGCTATTTTGCGAGATTATAACTCATAAAACATCTTCAGAATAACTCTGTTGAACTGGTTTTGTTACGTGTACCCATAAATAGTATTTACCAGTAAAAGATGAAATCTAGTTCAGAAAAAGCTACGCTGCTACGTTATTTGTTGGGTTAAAAAATGTAAATCACTACAGAAATAATAACAGAGAACTCACAATATTATGGACAATCATCATACGCTGTCAAATTTGTTTCGATTCACCAATCATAAACAAACAAAAACAACGATCAACACCACAAAATTTTATTTTTCAGTACCAAAAATCAAAAGCTTCTCTGGAATGGTCAAAAGACTTCTTACGAAAATTGACAAACTAAGATCCACAACCACAAGGCAGGTCTAACACGCCATAGAAGTTGAAGTGTTCAAAGGTCCACAATGTCAAAAGTACAAGTCTGAGAGGATGATGATGATAATATAATAATAATAATAATAATAATAATAATTATTATTATTATTTAATAAGCAACCAATGGTGAGGATGCTAGACCTTTCGTCAACCCTCAATTTTTTTAAATTGAAACTATCGACTCTAAGAATGGTGAAGTCGATCCCTGGAACCTAGTTGAGATTTAAAGCACGTCCAGCTACGATACAATAGTTATGGACGATAACAAAATGTAAATGCCCTAAGGACTATTTCCAAACGAAGAACTCTGGCCAGAGGGTTCGGAATCATGAAGTAACGCCTGTTGTACATACAAAACGAATGGTTTACTACTTTGTTACTAAATCAAACAATTCTACACGTTTTTATAAAAAAAATCAGAAAGTTTGTTATCGATTAAATCTAGAGAAGTATATGAGAAGGAATATTTCAATGTTGGCTAGGAGAATTAAACTGAGCTAATGGATTCTTGAGTGTGCGAGCGAGTGCGTTCTTCCTGTTTCCAGGCACGTCAATTGTGAATAATTTGATCATCAATCTAGTGAGTGTCATCCATGATATATCCCGGGAAGTGACGTTGTTCTTCCCTCGCAGGCATAGAGGAACGTGAGATCCGGCGTCGACCTACATGTGGGTTTGCGGGGCTTTCCCCCTCTAGATACCTACCCCAGACGGGATAAGCTCTAAGCTCCCGACTGGTCTCCCGATGTGTATGGTAGTCTGCTGCATATACGTAAATGTGTAAGGGGTGAGGAGGGAACAAGTATGAGGAAGGAAAGATCGCGCGCGGTCCGTAGGCCGTTTGTTAGAGAAGTGCTCCGGCATTCGACTGGCACTGGAGGAGTAACCACGGAAAACTACCGATCAGAGGAGCCGGACACTAGATTTCTCCTCTAGTAAGCGTGTGAATTCGATCTTGCTATATAGCTAGTGTCAAAAATCCACCATTAATGAGACTTGAACCTTAAGACCTCCCGGTCAGAGATGATGCAGCGGAAACGATTGTCACTGAGCCATCTCAACTGGTTTGAATTCTTTCAAAGGGAGAGTTTATTTGTTACCGTGATAGCCTTTAAAGCTCGCAGGGGTAATATTTACACCGTGATACATCTCTGCCTATGGTTAACAAATAACATAGAAACTACCTGTGACCTGCCTGATACAGCAGTACAAATTTAATTTAAATAGTATAACTGAACATTCGGAAGAGATCTTCCAAACGCGACAGACTCTTCGTGAAAACAATGGAAGTGTGCAAGAACGTCAGCGATTGTGGTAATCGCTCGTATACCGGTGCTGTTTGTGTACAAAGTGCAATTGTGCTCAGGCCCCAAAAACCCAGGTTGGATAAATCTAGCTGGGGTAAAGGGCTGTTAAAGCACAGTTATATGCGACCAGGTCATCGTTGTTTTGAAACTGCTCGATGCGTATCCAGACTTTGCTTACTACGCCGTATCGAGCATTATTTATGACGCATGACAGCTTCAGTGGCGATCTACTCAAATGTCAACGATGAAGACCGTCGATGCAGTTACTATTATCAAAATAGGCATTGCTTTTAAGGCAAAGTATCTGCCGAGGCAATGATACTAATCAGTAGAAAAATGTTCTACAATGACGATTCAAAAAATTATCAGAAGAAAACAAGAAAAAAAAACACGCAGTGGGAAAGAGCATAACTGCAGAAACGTTCTGCAATCGATTCACCACGTCCACGAGCGTCCTTGCACATCAGCACATTTTAGAACCTCAATACTAAAAGGCAAAATCTTTTCCATTTGTGAGCAATTCAGTAAAGCACGGTAATAGTCATTAACAGTATTTCAAAACCAGTGGCGATAGTCAACCAGTCATTAGTATAAAAAACTCTCGAATAGTAAGCGCTGACTTGGGTGGCACAAGGAAAGGATAGACTTCTCTACGGAGAGGCAGGACTGATTCCTTCGGGGCATACGATTGGGGAGCGACTCGTCGAAAACACTTCACAGCGTAGGAAGCATAATAGTTGAAATTGTACACATACTGATGGGGAATTGTCAAACTACACTTCTAATTCGCGGTTATGTTTTCTTATTTTTTAATTTTTTCATTAAACTGATATCAGTACCAAAATACAACTGAAGTAGAACTTCAAATTTTCCAATTACATCTGAAAACAGGGAGTTTCGTTTTTAAATTCTTGTATCATATCGAACAATTATGATATATAAAAAAAAACAAGCGGTGCTACATCAGTACATTCTTTCTCACATTATTTTTAACTTTTGCAATTTTTGAAAATTCAAAGAGTTCCATGAAAATCCCATCTGCACAATTTTTATATGCGAACTTTGCTCTATCCGAGAAAAAAAAAAAGATTGATGTTTCCGGGCACGTCAATTGCTGAGGTCATTAGTTTAGAAGATTGTGAATGTTAGTGTAGTGCAAGTTTTATCCTGGAAGATTGCGGTGTTTCTCCCTCACTCGATGAGACATGGCCCTTTTCCGGCGCACGATTACAATACCTTCCCTTCTCAGGAAGTAACGGCAAGAAAGTAAAAAAATCTGTCATCAATATGCAGTTTTGCAAGGTTATTTTTTTTTAATTTTCGAAAATACAGAGAGTTTATCGAAAATGGGGCCAGTTTTGTATGAGGCCAGTATTGGAGAAAAAATAAAAATTGCATTTACTTCAAGCACAAATTACGCGAAAAACTATTGTTATTTAAAAAAAATTGTAGATGATATTATTTAAAGATTGATTTTTTTAGAACGGATTTCTTTAAGAAAAATCTCTCTACCATCAATATTGTAGTTTTACAATGCTAATGCTAAGTCAACGAAAATCACATCTACGCTGATTTTTAAGCGTCCTTTGTTCTATTCACCCAAAAAAAAAGTTAATCCAAAAATTACAGGGAGCCCTAGTGTTAACGAGACGGACAGACAGACATTTTGTCGTAAACCAATTTTTCGATATCAAGGACTCTCCATACATGGATTCTGACTACAGAAAGTGTTCAGAGGAAGTATTTTACGACACACAGGAGGAAGATTTATCCACTTTTTTGATCTCTGGGACACACAAATTTTGCACAGCTACAAGAGTGTCAGCGCGAACTGCGTACTGTCCGTCGCAGATCCTATATGTTGAAAAGAGTGCTTCACCCTAGTCAAACAGCATGTGTCCTACCGTGAAGGAGTCATTGAATTTCGTTAAGAATCAATTTAGATCGCGGTGGATCGTGGAAAGATTGTGATATTCACAGAGTTCGCTTTGGTTCGCTGATCTTTCTTCGTTCCGATTGCTCTCAAGTTACTGGTATTCGTCGATATTTCGGGTTTCACGATATTATACAATTCTTTTTTGGGGGTATTCGTCCTCGAAGAAATTCAGTTCTATGTTCAGTCGATTACATTCACCGCACTCCTCTCTCCTTTCAGTAATTTCGAGTACCCACTTCATTCGACCTTACTTTATCTGAATGAGCCAACTGAAGAATTAGCTGCTCGTCATCTGGGGTTCTTATTGACATCTTTTAATATACTAAAAAAATATGAAAAGAAATTGCGAAGATGCATTCTTGGCCAGAACTGTAAAGACAGTTCTGGCCAAGAATGCATCTTCGCAATTTCTTTCATATTTCATTCTTTCATATCGCAAACCCAACTTCTCCGCCCTGAATTGAAAGAGGTCCGTCCACACCACACAGACGAACTGCGGGCACCCCGTTCGCGCAAACACTACGCTCCCACACATCCTTCCACCTAATAAAACGAAAGTTCGAAAGCATAGATTAATCTCAGACTACGCTCACAACGCGATAATACATTATATCAATATTGGGTACATTATTTTCATTTAATTTTTAAAGCTAATTAAGGCGGTTCCTAGAAAAAGGACTATGTTCTATACAAAAAGGACATATGACGACGTAATTTGAAGGTAGAGATAAAACTCCGAACAAACTCCGAATGACAAATCCCGGTTTTCTAAGTTTGCCGCGATCCTACTAGAAGTTCTTTCATTTTCTCCGTCGCTGAAAATCTTCGTCTGCTTTTTTGAATTTTTCCATATTAATTTTTTTTATCGTTTAATGGTAAAATAGTGGCACAAGTACACATTTCTCACTGAAGGAAATCTCTGTGCAGCAAGGGCTAGTTTGGCTATTCACAAGAGTACAAAGATCTACGTCTACGTCGTATTTAATCTGCAGTTTCTTTTACAGTTTTTTCGTTCAGGAGTGAAATATGTGGGCGCTGAACTGTGGGGAATTTCGGTGATCTTGGCATAATGGTAGCGAAATGTCAAATGTTGCCACATCGGCGATTGAGAACGGGAGTAATATCGTTCATATATCACAATGATGGTAGTCACATTTAGCGTATTCTCACATCTCAAAACAATTATGATACACATACTAGTACAATACGGGAGAACAGAGTTTTAAGGGGCGCTAAGAAAACGATCGGAAAAAATTGCTTCTCAACCCCCCCTGTCCTGAGGTGAACGAACATTCCATTCTCCCCAATTTGAATTAAATATAAGTGGAACTTAAAAATTAGGCGTTTCATATATATTGTAATACAGCGTTTTAAATTTAAACACGAGATACATTTTGCTTATTTTTAAAACAGGTATACATATTAATCTTAAAGTTAATAAATTAATAATTATTACAAAATATCACAAGGTTCATTTTTCATCAATCATTTATCCTTCGCTCGCTTTTCTCTACGTAGTGATACCCCCCAAAGGCAAACGAATCTTTTGAATCCCTTCAAGCCCATTCACCGCATTTATCTTGAGTGGAAAAATTCAAATTTTTGAAAAGAATTAATTTGAACGCTTCAAACCTTACGATGCACTCCTTTTCAGGGTTGTGGGTACTGTTTGAAAGTCAAATTCTCTTACTGATTGATTGGTTGATGATTCCGGGCGCCTCAACTGCTAAGATCGTTACCAGGTATCTCCCACCAGCGTGGCACTGCCCCAGCCGGGACAAGCTCTAAGTTCCCGACTGGTTTCCCGGCATGTGTGGCAGTGTAGTGCATGCAAGTGTAAGTGTGAGTGTAAGTAAGGGGTGAGAATAGGTAAGGAAGAGGAAGGAAAGATCGCGCGCGGTCAGCGGCCCGTTTGCTAGAGTGCTGCTCCAGCATTCGCCTGGTGTTCATCGGAGAAACCACGGAAAACTACCGATCAGAGAAGCCGACCGCTAAAATTAGCCTCCAGACAGCGGCTGAATTCGACCTAACTATCTAGCTAGTGTCGAAAATCCTGCCCCGTCGGGAAAAAACATTATTTACACTGATTTAATTACATATTTAGTTTATCTAAGCCTCTGGGATGGCTCATAGGCACCGTACTAGCTTCCCGTGCGGTGGTCCAGGGTTCGATTCCCGGTCGAGGCAAAAGTAGAGTTGTAGCTTTCCTTTAAAATCGTCCCAGTTTTTGTAGCTGTGTGACGAAGAAAAACTCAAGCAGGCTGATCTTGCCAGTTACGGTAAAGAGAATACGCCATGTTCGCTTCATGTCGCTTTTACCACCAAGCATGGGAATTTAACTAGGCCCAGGCATGGGGGACACCGGTAGCTGGCCGGCGAAGTCGGACTACCGACCCAATAACGCCAAATACATACATAATTTATCTAATGAAGGAGACATACACGAAGTTGAGCAATACTTATGTACAATACAGCAAAAGTACAAAAAATAATGCAATATCTCATGGCTCCGTACAAATCTGTCGTTTGTTGTTGAGAAACTATTTTCCTTTTCGCTGGTAATATCGCAAGTTTATACATAACAAACAAGGGAATGCATTTTTTGTATGAAAATCTCTAGAACGGCTTTTTAAGAAAGCGATGGACAGATTATAGTATGTGCCCACAGATATAATTCAAAGCACTTTGGAAAACCTAGGAGCAATTTTTACAGGAGTCCCCTGGGTGCAATTTAAAAATCAATGTCTTGTATTCTTTATTTTCTGATATGCTAAAAACTCGAGTAACATTCCACTGAAGATATGGAAAATATCTATCACATTAAATTTCTGCTGGTTTTCAGAATTTCACTCAACTGCCTTAGAAGCATTGCTACTCAAATCACCGTTATCCGTATGCCAAATATCAACGCAGTAAAGTACTACTTTCAACGGAAATTTTCTATGAAAATGTTACTAATGAGTGAAAAAATTCTTAATTGTCAAAGGTGAGTTCTGAAAATTTTCACATAAATGATAACCTAAAAAATAATAATAAAGAATTTTAAAAAAAACTCACTTGATTGAGCGAAACAAGCTATGAGTAGGTTGGAGAGATGACGAAAGAAGCTCAATAATATTCTAAACCAAAATGATATGTTTAAAAACTGACTTTTCGGTCAACGCGTTCTCCCTGTGCTCCCGTAAGGGTGTGAGACCTGGACCTTAAAATATTTCAAAGGCAAGGAAGCTACTCAAAGAAAGACTAGGAAGATCATAAGCCACAAAGAAACTAAATCTGGGGTGTGACTGAAAGAGTAAAGACTCGCGAATGGCAATGAGAAGGACATATTGCGCGACGAAGTGACGGGAGATGCACAAAGGCAGCGTTAAAATGGAGTCTTAAGAAATATATATATATATATATATATATATATATATATATATATATATATTTAAATAAAGATTGATTTCATTACATAATAAATTTTATTCAGGATAATTTGTTTTACCTCCATAAACCCTCTACAAATGCCAAAATCCCCATAAAAACTTCATTCCCCCCAGGTTTTAAAACTAACATTTCAGAAAGACAGGAGTTAATATTATTTAATGGTTTACTACTATTTTAACACATGTTTGGATTAGATGGTGCCCTTTACATACCATAACAAAATCTTTATTAAAAATGTTTTTTGACAAAAAATGAACCACTGTAGACGGAAATTCGCTGATTTAAAGTTTATAAAATCAGGTTAAACATCGATTTTCAAACTGCCATAACTTTGCCAATTTCCATCCAAAAATTCTTTTATTTTATAGAAAATTGAAGTTTGAAATATCTACTTTAAGAATCATCCTTCGGACAATTTAGATACCTACAATAGACGGCGATTCTGTTCAACTAAAGTTTGAAAGTCTTAATGTTAAAAAAACAACAGATTAGCGGACTGAAATAATACAAGGGTCAAAATTATACTATTAATGAAGATGGAAATTGGGACTTTAGTCAATAACTGAAAAACAAAAGACG
Source organism: Teleogryllus oceanicus (assembly GCA_964035755.1). Classification (NCBI taxonomy): domain Eukaryota; kingdom Metazoa; phylum Arthropoda; class Insecta; order Orthoptera; family Gryllidae; genus Teleogryllus; species Teleogryllus oceanicus. Next base: position 222,350,082 of record CAXIVR010000001.1, on the reverse strand, counting down.
GAAGCACAGCCCGATGAAAATTGTACTTGTGTCAATTTTATACATGTGTCATTTTCCCGTAAATTAAACGTCTCAATTGACACAGATGATCGTGTATATGTATGCCTAGTGACGCATGCATCAACAGATCAATCAGACATGCGATTAGTAGACGTATTCATTTGTCCTCATTAGTACTTGTATTCTTTACAACACACAAATATATCGTACTACAAAGACCCTCAGATGTGTCTATTCTTAATTTCATATTTGCTAAAACTTAAGAACTAATAACTTCGAACTAAGTTTTAATTTTTTAATGATAATAAGTTATTTCATTTAATTAAGTCAGTTATTTTTGTGTTAACTGCACATATAAAATAATCCTTACACTCCGTTTTATCAGCATTCATTTACAAACTACTTTTACGATTTTCTCGGTAGAGAAAAGTATTGGTATAAAAGACAAAATTCTGTAATCGATTTCACAATGTGCATTCAGAAATTTTAAGAAGAAATAGTGTAAGAGACTGCAGAAATTATGATAATGATGTTACACAGTATGCTCGAGGAACTCAAAAAATTATTAATCTACAATGGTACAATATACAATGGTATCTATGAAGCATTTGTTGGCTCAATGAATACGAAGTCTGTATTCCATGTCTTGCCACGTTCGTCATGAGATGTACTCTGTCATTGAAACAATAACATCAATGATATATCTTAACACATGCGGTCCTTGAAAAATCCCCAAAAGAAAAAAATCCAGTTGGGTCATGTTGGGGGAACGTACTGGTCTGGGAATGGGTCCTCCGCGCCTGAATCCAGCGATAGGAAAATTTCGTATTAAGAAATTCGCGAACTTCTGTAGACCATTGTGCTGGAGCTCCATCATGTTTAAAGATGATTTTGGGTTGCAAATCTTCTGAAGGTACATGAACAATCTTGTCTTTCATGAACACGCACAAGACATTCAGTTTCGTGCTCAAGATGGAACTTGAACTTGTTCCATGATAACGTGCGAATTTTGCGAGCCCCCAAACCGGAAATTATGCCCATTAACCGTTCCTTATACATTAAATGTTGCCTCACCTGAAAGCATTCAACTTGCCAGAAAGCTGTCAATCATGCCTTGCAACGCCGCAACGTATCCAAAGCAATTTCTTTTCGGCATGATTTGTCGTTCGGCGTTCTTCTTACTGACTTACGCGCACTTCTGTCAAATGCTTTTCTGATTTGTCAGAATATGAAAGGAGCACCTTCGGACAGTTTCAGAACACTTCTAATAGCCAAAAACCTACTGTACCATTCCTAAATTTCTTTTGCATCAGGCGGAGCTTCACTATACAGACGGCAATAATTTCTTTTAATCGTGATATTCGATTTTATTTTCAGAAATCACATTACTGTTAGCGTGCGTTGCAATGGAGTCGCCATTTTCATTTCATATGATTGACGATATGATATGATATATGATAGTGACGCACACAGGACGTAAAATATTGGAAACTTTTAGCGCGGGAATATAAATTATTTGAGTTACTCCAGCATATTGGAGAATTTTATTATCACATCTTTTACAGTTTTACCTCCTACGTTCCCTTGCAATATGAGAGGTTTGAAAGAAACGTGTACATTAGTAACTCGGATTATTCAAATGTTCACAGTACCACACAAATTATTGCGAATTTTCGTGACCCTTTATTTTTTATTCATATACAGTTCTCAAAATTTCTCTCACGAAACATCTCTACAGAAGTTCCGGTGCTACTCAGAACTTCCCAATTTTCATCTTCTTTCGAATGAAGTGACTATTTTCTGCATTCACTTTGGAAGTTGTCTCATTCGTCAGTATATAATTGATTAAGACAGCGTTTCTTACACTTTTTAATCCCTTGTACGCTTGAAATAATTCTGCAGACAATTGTATTTATATCCTCTACATCTATAATGCACGAGCGGATTAATTTGCCAAGCGGGTAGCGAGAGAAGGTAGTGAAAATTACTCGGGGGTAAATGCTTTTCTCCGCCGATAAACCTGTTCCAAACAATAATATTAAATGGGTATCCCGGATTCAGGCCGACATCTATCGGTGCCTGAGGGACCTACCAGGGATTCCCACGGTTACTACCTGAGATCTCTTCTGAATACGGAGCCCCTTCGTGCTACCTGAAAATCACACTGAGATAGCCCTTAGATCCATCTCGGTCGTGTACCTTTATATGTGTGCTCGAGAGGCCCATGACCCCAACTCAGTGCTTGTAACATTTTTGTGGATGTAGGGAGTCAGTTCCTCATTCACGCACACACGGAGATCACGCACTTATCACTCAGCAGCCAGAGCAGGATTGGGATACAGGTAGGATTGGGGATGTACCCCATGCCACAAAAACAACTCAGGGATCAGGAAGAGCGCACGACCCAGATGTAACGAGCTCAGGGGTGGATCCAGACGATTTTGTTTTGAGGGGGGACGTAGATTTTTGTTAAATCAATAAACATATATTATTATTATTATTATTATTATTATTATTATTATTTTGTATATTATTTATATACTGTAGATGATACTATACAATATTATTGTTTAAGTAATCGCATAATTCGAACATAAATAAATATTAAATCAATTTTGCCAAAATAAAGGAAGGTAAACGAAAAGTCTAGGCCTTTAGGGGGAAGGCCATGGCCCCCATGCCCCCCTCCTGGAACCGCCAGTGAACGAGCTCTCACTTAACACGCAGGCTCCTCCGCCACCCGGGCCGGCCAGGAATGACATGATCTGAAAGTCCACGAAGAGTGGACAAACCTTTCACAAGGGTGAGAATATAAACATATTATTTCTGAATTTGTTTATACTTCTTCAAACAATAGGATCATTATACGGGCGAGCGAAAACAATGAAGTTTTGGGTATAAGCCATCGAATTCTGCCGCTTTACTTACTGACATAAGTATTCGAATAACCAAACAGATCGCAAATAAATTCACATTTTCTGCAAATATTTCTAATTATTCAATACTTAATATTTTACCAATATAATGTAAAAGTAATTAGTATAAACAAATAATATTACTTAAACATATTGATTTTAGCCTCTCAAAACGGATATTTGAAGGTAATTTTTTTAAATAAATACTGAACAGTTTAATTCGCAAGCTTTATAACATTACAATCTAATTCAACCTTTTAATGCGCGTATAATAATCTTGAAATTTCTCAAATGGTGGATGTTACGTTGTGAACTCGTTTTAAGTAATCTCTAAACGTTTATATGTTATAAATGAGGAGCGATGAAATATAGATCCGTTTTTTTACCTGCCACAGGCATGTAACTAAATAAAAATGCACAGTTTGCAGGAATCGTTTCGAAATCATCAAAGCTTTCTTTTCTTTTTCGCCGAACGTTTTATGTTTGATTTAACTTTGTTAAATATTCTTTTTCCAACTTTTTCATTTTTGAAAGTTTTTTTTTTTTAGCTTTTTAACGAAGTGTTTGAAGTTAAGGGAACTTTATAAAATGCTAAAAAAATATTCGTAGTGACTGCGAAGCCTTCAAGGAATAATGGAGTTCAGGCAAATCATTAATAATATTATTTACTTACCGGAAAAAGTTAAATAAAGAGCAAAAACACGCTTTTCATTCTCCAGATTGAAAGTAGCGGTAAAGTGAAGGTGCAAACAACGCAAACTCTATTTCTTAGTGTTTTGAACTGGTCTATTAGCCCAGGAAAACATTTACACCCCTGGGACCATTTTCAGTATCCCCATACCTCCTTTGGATTATTTTTCTTTTCTTCAATTTGGCCCATTTTCTAGTTTAGTTTGCTCATTTTGTTTTCTTTCTTAGCATTACTGGATCACATACACATCGAAATTTGTATTCCATAAGTATTTTGGCATTGTTATACATCCTGTTCTATTCTTTATTATATATGACTGAAAACGTTTTCATTTTATCCTTACTTTAATAAACACTATTCCATAAGCAAATATCAAATACACTACAACTTATTCTGGATGGCAAATTATATTTATGTAATAAGCATTTTAGAATTATTTTATTTACTACATTATCGGGAGGAATGAATGCACGTTAGGCAAGCTTAAGCAAGAACAATTCATTGTGTTGAACGAGCATGTGGAAGGGAGTTTTATAGGAATTTTCTTATCAATCGCACATGAAATGTCAACTCTTCGGTTTTGAAACAGCAATTAATATAAACGCACGACACTGTTTATCACGCACATTGATGCTCGATTACATGTCAGCTACACGATTACATATGAAGAGATCCAAGAAAAGAAAACCAAAAACAAAAATATATCGCAAACTCTGCTTTACGCATTGAAGCATATCACAGAATTAGCATTTACTCACTTTGAACCACTCCGGATAAATGGCGATAATCGTGTCAAAGAGGTCCTGGTCCAAGTGGATTCTCCAGAACAGGGTGCCGTTGTCCAACCTGTGCCCAGATTCTGCAACAAAGAAAAAAAACAAGGTTCGTCAGCTTCAAAGCAGCACTCACCCTTTCAAACACAACACACTTTCCCCGACAACTCAAACACTTGTTGTCTTCCAGCTTACTCGGGAGAGGCCTACTAGCGCACACCCTCCCTTGGCGCGGCGCGCGCGGCGCGTGTGGCGTGTGGCGTGGGGCGGGCGGGCCGGCGCGGGAGACACTCGGAGGCAGGCGCCACGGGTCGCGCGCGCACGCGGCAGCGCCCGCCGCACGTGCGTGGGTGCGCGCCACCCGCAAACCACTCCGTGTACTTTGGCACGCGCTCGCCTCGCAGCCCAACTGCGGCGCTGAGTCGGAGGCGGACGCTCCCCGTTCCTGTCCCCGCCCAGCAACGCCCCTACGCCCCCCGCGCTCACGCCCGCAACCTCGCCGAGGAACACACGACACAAGCTCAAGCGAGACAAGAGAAGCTCCTACAGCACGGGAAGAACAAGAAAGACTGGGATGATGATATGCAGGTGTCAAGGCGGAAGAGTCTCCAACAAGGGCAAGTGAGATGAACAGTGAACATTTTGGATAAAATTATTTAAACTGTAATTTCGTGTAACCAGATCTTGGCGAATAACAAAAAAACAAATAGTGCAACATTGTTTGTAACTTTTACAATTTTCGAAAACTCAAATTGTCGCAACGAAAATTTTTAAGTGTATTTTTCCTACTGGGAGAAAAACATTAGAGCCATTTTTGATTGAATTTTCAAAACGTCATTAGACTTCATATAAAGTACACACAAAAATTGAAGTATCCGTTTCAAACTAAAAGGGCGGAGCCATTTTGATCGGGCAATATCAACTTTGTGAACAACGCTAGCGGATAAACAATAAGCAGGATTTTTACCAGACGGACGGACGTGTTGTCATAAACGAGTTTTTCGGCATCAAGGTCTCACACAATAAGGATATTGAGTACGCAATGTGTTAGAGGAAGTTATTTAATACGTCAAGAAATAAGAATTATAATTTTTGTTATGAGAGACCCACCAAACAATTTTTTTCTAACGAAAAATCCCCGTCATATGCTGCAACATTACAATATCTTGTAATGTGCGAGTTAGTAAAAACAAAATGCAAAATGAGTTCACAATAAAGAATATAATAGCAGCAGACGAAGTACCAAGAGGTTCCACAGTGAACGATGAGGATGAGTACATCAGATAAAAGAATGATGCAAGGCATTGCGCTGCGGAGGTGCAGAACAGGGAGCACGTCCGTAAAGAGCGCGACGCGACGACTCGGCAAGGCAGCAATGCGCGGTGGAAGGCGATCGGAAAGGTGGAAAGAAATTTCTCGTGCATTATTTTTATATAAACGCACAAGTCTTCGAGAGCAATAGCATATCTCTGAAGGACGTAGAGCAGTTATTCCCTAAAGACAAACGAGTACTAAATTGTATTCAATATTGTTGCTTTTACTTCTTATAAGCGGCAGTTCCTCCAACCGTGTTCGGAAAATTGTCCGTGAAATGTCGAAAGCTGCGAGTTTTTCCACTGATATTAAAAGGATCTGATATTCCCTGAAATTGAGTTTCCCTATGCATACTATACTACTCGTACTTATTATAGATGTTATAATAGCTGGAATTAATAGACTTGTAGATTCAACAGATATAAAATTATTAGAGGATTGTCAATTATACTCAAATGTGAAGGACACAGGGTTGCTACATACACAATAATTACGACTCTTTACCACAATAGTAAAACCAAGTACCATTTTTAATATTTTGGCAGTCCCGTTCGCAAATTTTCAAGAGAGCTTCCAAGCTGAAGAGGCTCTCGAATACATGTCGATTCGAGAAGAGCCATCGCGTAAAACGGGAACGCACAAGGGGCGGGCCCGGCGAGCCTCGGCAGCAGAACCGCAACCTGCCGGGAGCTGCGCGCCGCGTCGTCGGGCGGTTCCGCTTTTCGGGGCAGTGGGCAGTGGCTGGGGGCGCGGGGCGGCACGGGTCGCCTCCGGGGTGGGGGGGCGGGGCGCACGCCGGCGCGGGGGGGGGGGTGGGCGGCGCGCTTCCGCACGGCCCGCCGTGGGCAATGAACGGCAAGGTCAGAAAGCAAGGAGGCACGGCGTGGGCTGCTGCGCGGCGGCGGCCCTGCCCCTCACGTGTGGGCGGCGCCGCATTAGCATACAGGAACACAAACACGCGCGCGCTCGGCCCCCCCCGCAACGCGCGCTGCAGCCCAGCCGCCCAGCGCGCGCGCGGTTCCTCCTCGGGCTGTCGCCGTCGCGCCGTTCACGCGCCGCGCCACGCCGCACGGCCTCATTCACAAATGAGCGCTGGACTCCCCGGCGCTCGGCGCTCGCGCCACTTTCCCCGATTGCCAACGCCTGCCCGGGGGATGCGTGGTCGACAGCCGCCACACAACAAATAAAGCGAGCAGCAATTTCACTGCCTTCATTGCCGTTTCTCCGTCGCGCACATACGACTGAAGAAGTGGATCGAATTAAATATCCAATTTAATAGACTTCATCACTAAATCGGTATTAATAACTTCGTGTAATTGTGTTGTAATATCACATAAGTATACTACATTTAACTGAAAAAATCAATAGGTTTCTGGATCATGCGTAAATTTATAATTTAGCCACACAACTGTTATCTACAAAAATAAGTATTAATCCGTTTCTTTTACACCTTTGCAACTGAGAAAGGACATTACAGGAAAGTGCATATACTACATGTATTAATAAAAGGCAATTAAGGTCCTTTAAAATATAGATTAAAATTTTTAAGGTTAAGGATGAAACCGCGTTAGGATTTCAAATCCAGTGCATTTTAGAAAAAAATGTTTTGGCGTTTACACAATCCAACTTCCTTGAAAATTGGTCCAATAAAATTAAATAAATGAAAAATGAGCAATGTATCTGGACATGGACTCCAATAGTCACATCTTCGTGACACCACATAGCAAGACATTGAGAGGTCTGGTACTGATGCCCTGACATTTCTATTCAACTTCGCATACAACAGATAACTCTTAACTTTACAAGAGGGGAGGCGCTGCAAAATTGCACAATGTCGACATTCCTTACAACATGATGTAGCTACATTAACAAAAGTGCGTTGAAATTATTCAGTGATTCAGGCGAACTTAAAAAATTACGAACAACCACGTAACGGCTATTTAAATGCTTACTGCATAAAAAAGTCATTTGGCGGAATTTAGAAAGATGTTAATCTGTGAAAGGATACCGTATGAGGTAAGTAAAAAATAATGTTTTATACGACTTTCTAATAAAAATAATTTTCTTTCACGCAAGAATGCAAGAATAAATGAGCACCCGATAATAGTACATGCAAACGCGCGGAACAAGCCCACCTTGCAAACTGGCTCACCGGGACATTGCAACGCGGTGGCGGTGTGCCGCGGACACACACTTCAGCTACGCACACGACGTTTCTGTATTGTCGGCAAAGCACTAACTGACTCAAATGGATATAATAACGAAAGGGGATATACATGTTTTCTTGGAATTATTTCAATTATCAATCTGTGTATCTACTTCCAATTCGTTTTCAGAGAAATGAAGAGGTCGTGTCAAGAGCACGGATCTTATTTAACCGTCTGCTGAATGAAATCATCCAAAGGCAGCCGATCACGTTTTCATTTCCGAACAAAATGTGATATTGACAGTTGAGGTGACGATCGATTTCGGCGCGGGAGGGGGCAGTTGCCGCCGCTGCCTTGGCCATTTCTGTCACGGAAGGTGAACCTCCGTCCCCGCCGGGGCCAGCGGGCCTGCTTTCCGCCATCGCGTATTGGGCGGGCATTCCATCCGCGCGACTGGCCATTGCCTCGAAAGACGCGAGCGGAATGTGAAAGCAGACCCTTCGGAACCGATCGCACCAAAAAACACACAGGATTAAAATAAATCGCACAAATATTTTGTTCGAGAAAGACGAACGAATTTAAGCTTGCACTATCAATTCACACTGATATTGTTTCGCGTCGAGTACTATGGATAACTCATCACTATTCATTAATCTTAGTGGTTCAAACAAATAGTTTTTGTTACAAAGAATAGTGTAGTGCTACAGCGTGAAAAGGAACGCGACGTATGGAACTACTATCTAAAGAATTAATTCCGTTGAGATTTCAAGCCATTATGAGCACACTATAAATGCCGAGACGTGTGTGTCAACAGCAGAGGCAGGAGCCGCGCCTCGCTTTGTCTGGAGACGCAGTGCGGGCGAAGCGCATCGCGCCGCGCCTGCCAATCTCCACGCGCTCCAGGGCAGATTCTCATCTGCGCGCGACGCCTCGCGCCGGTGCGGAGCGGCGGGCTGGGGCGGGGACAAGGCGGGGCGGACAAGCGGCCGCAGGCGCGTGCTGGTCGGAGGCGGCTGTATTTTCGAGCTTGTAGAGCGCTGGGCGTGGCAACCGGTTTGCGTCCCGGGGCCGCGCGACCAACTTGGAAGAGCCTCGCGGCCGTGGGACGCGCCCGCAAACGCGCAAACGCACATCGCGGCACGCCGCTCGGGGGACGGGCGAGACGGGCTTCGGCTACGCACACGCCCCCCTCCGCGCACCGCGAAATGCGCACGAGCCTAGCAAACAACTATCCAACACACATGCACATGCACACACACACTCTCTCTCTCTCTCCCTCTCTCTCTCTCACACACACACACAATAAAAAGCAGAAATAAGCGAATAACGAAACACAACGATATTTTGTGTTATCAAGCAGATTTAAGTTCCCTCCCTTGCACTGGGAAGGATCCACAAGCGAACACAAAAATTTGTGTGACGTGATATAGGTAATTGTACTGCATATATTTTAAATATCGTACATTTCCCACACATCTTTATTTTGTAAACCATAGAGGGAAAAGCGAAAATACATTTAACTAGCTGAATGTGGCGTCGTCGATGCTATAAACTGTTATGAAAATATTTCCATACCTTGAACGTCTTCTATGCAAATTCTAACCGTCTTTCTTTTTAAACGTGTATGCCATAGCATAGCATTTTATTCGCCTTTCGGGAATGTGCTGTTTCTATGAGTAATATCATGAACAACTTTGTTACCATAAATTCTTAAGTTTTCAATACAGTTCTCGCAAACGAGACTTAGCACTTAATACTGTTATTCTCACGTTTAAAAATACCCAACACCTAATGGTTGCCTTCATATCAAAGCTACACTAACATAGAAAATAATTCAGGAAACTCAGTACTACGGTCTGTAGAATATATCGCATCATTAAACAAATTAAAGAAGTGAACATACAATTAACACAGATTTTACTGCAATGCATGGGTTAGCTGACTCTTTGTTATTATCCTGACCTCAACTTCACTTACCGCTTGAAAATACTCGATGATTTATATTTTTTAATGTACATATTTCATTGACACATGTACTTTTAAAAAACTGTTTCCTCGCATAATTAGGTTTAAATATTGTCCATTTTATGAATCATGACCTAAGAATTCACGTTATGTCGGAAAGGTAGTAACTGTAGTAACAGCCTTTCACCTCTGTAGGTACCTTGTTCCCCGCCCCCAAAAACGTTTTTCTAGTGTTTTTTCTTTTTCTTCTTCTTTAGAAAGTACAAAACGAATCTGCCTAAAATATATTTGCGCCAATCTATTTGCGTCATTAAGAGGAAACAAATGAGCAACTGATCACCTTCGTAGGTGCCCGTAGCCTCTAAACCACGTTTTAGTTGTCTAAAAAGCAAAAGTACGCATTTTTGGATACATTTCTTAGAATCTTCTGGATGGATTCGCATAGGATCAGTTCCACACCTGGAGACCGAGACACATCGAATGCGAGATGGGGAACCGCGAGTGCCGGACGGACGCATGTTACTCGAATACTAGTATGTCATATAAGGGGATAATTTCTTAAAAACAAACAATAAGCACAAAATGAAAAGATGAAATTCGATAACCAGGCCGTGGTTAATTCGCCTCCTTTGGTTAAATGACCTGTAAGTTAAGGCCACAAACACAGATAAATCCTTTCCAACATTTATGACAAAATTGAACTAAACACTGTATATTCACATTGTTTCCGTAATTGTAGCGCCATCCATCTTATGGGAATTATACCGCAAGATGAAGACACACGTTTTAATTGCTGATACAATCTTAAATTAAATAATTTTCTGATGTAAAACCAAGGAAATACTGAATAGTACGCGTTTGGATGCTGTAGAAAGATCATGCACGAAATGGGATTTTCCTCAACATTCAGTAAGGAGGAATTTATAAGGTTCCTGTAAAAAATATTGACAGAATGTACTTAAGAAGTCCAATAATACAGAATGTGAGCAACGGCGCACTTTAAGTCTGGTATAGTCAGACTCAACAGAAGCCTTGACCTGATTATACCTGCTGGTTCAAGTGGATATCCTGCACATGCTTTAATCCACTTCGCAGCGGACGACATTCTACTGCAAGACTGTAGTTTAATAAATTAACCTCTTAAAGCCCAAGTGGTGTAACTCACATTTCTCTTGTTCGAGATATTTAATGGTTTACTAGAGTTGTTATAGAAAATTCAGCCGTACATTCTTGTTTTTAGAAACAATTAAAACGTGTGATTAGAAATGTTTGTTTTAACTCGTATTGACAAAACTGATTTTGGCCATATGGACTTTAACCTAAATGGAGTTGCACCACTTGTGATACTCAAAGGTAAACAAGGTTGACAAGAAAATAAGAAATGTAGTTAACAACACTGTATCAACATAATTTTTGTTAATTATCAAAATCAATATCGTCATTTCCATCCAGTGGCTCGATTCTGATAACTTTGTCCAGTTATAGACTTCGTACAGGGGCGTAAATGGTATGACACCATTTGTGATACGAAAAATGTAAAGTATATGATTGACAAGAAAATATGAAATGCAGTTAACATTGTTTTTATATTTTTTACAAAAAATCTAAATTAAATTAACAATATGAGCGAAAATTGAATAAAAAAGTCAAAATTTGAAAATTATTTTTAAAAGATCCCTTGGAACAACGTAAGAACATATTCAATATTTAATAAAATGAAAATAAAATACAGAACTATTTCCCAAGATACATATTTTTTGTTACTCTCGCCATTAACGTCAATATTGTCATTTCCATTCAGTGGAGTGATATCTTCAACGTCTTCAGAGAAAAGACGGCACTTCAAATAGTGATTAACAGGTGGCAAGTGATTGACAAGGGCGAAAGGTCTTCCATGTAATTTTTCTCTTGTAACGAGCTGTGGTCTTCTGTACACTTTTCTCTGAGGTATGTTAGAAAGAGAAACTGGGCGTTCTTTTTTAGATTTAGATTTGAAGGACAACTTGCGAAATGGCATATTCTCAGAAAGAGTTTCTTTAAAAAGAATTGTAAATGGTTCACTCTTTCGGTACTGATTGAATATTCACAGCGACCTGACAAAACAAACCAGTTACAGATAAAATGGTGCAACTCTCAACTACACCTCTTTGCCTGTCAACTGTCGAATGGTTCTGCTCGCAAATTTGTCTTCCTGCCTACAATGTTGGTAAGTAACGCACAACTACACTCTTTGTACACTTGATTGAATGCCACTTGCTGATTATCAACCCAATTAAATATATAAATATGAAAAATGGAGTTACACTACTCGGGAATTAGGAAGTTATAATACTGTCGCATATGAATCGACAAAATACTAATCATGGTTGAATTCACAAGAGACGTGGTACAGACTCTTAGCAATCCGAAAGAGACCGTGACATTTTCATAGATTAATACTTTGGCGTAATTTACCACTGTTTTTAGACTCTTATGAAGAAAACGATGCGTCCCGGACCAGCTCCTCAAAGTACAGCAAATGGATATGAAGAATGGATTGCACTTGTGAAATCATATATTTTGTGTCATCAATGAAATGAAGTCAGGTGTAAAAATAGGAATGAATATCCCTGCAGTGGTTGCTTCCCAGAAACATGATTTTCAGTGTACATACGTTTCCGTAGAATACGCTATCATTCAGAATATATTTGCTAATGTTTCGAATATTTTGTTCTTTTCGTGAGAAAAATGACTGTACATGTCATAATAAACGGTAACGGTGTGCGGAGAAGCGGGTTAGTAGCATCCTTTCCTTTCAAGCATTCATGCAAACCGTTTCTGCGTTTCCATCCATCTTGCACATGACTACCGAACGAGAAACGTCGAACATCCCTCAGGAGTCCCAAACAAATCGGTCGACTACTACGTACCAGCCAAAAGATTATCTCTTGGACAGACGGCCTCGTCGCGTGGCTAAGAATGCAATCCGGGTGAGCGGAGCGGAGCAAAGCGCGGCGGCGCGGAGCGGGGCGGGGCGGGGCGGGCGGCGGGAGTCGGGGCGAGCGGCCGCGAGGAAAGTTCGGATGCGTCCCACGCACCACCGAGCACGCGAGCGGTGAGGGGACGGGGAGGGGCGGGAGGAGAAGGGAGGCCGGAGGGCGGGCGCTGGAAGCGTGACGTCGCCGTCGCCAGGTGGTGCGAGGGACTCCACCCTGCGACCTTCGCCGCGCCTGCCCGCCGCCGCGCCGCCGCCCACGGCCTGCTTCCTCCGCCGCCGCGCGGCTCCGCTCAGCTCCAGCGTTGGGCCGGGCCGGGTCGGGCCGGCTGGGGCCGCGCTGCGCCCCGCAACGACCCTGCCCGTCTCTCTGCCACCACACAGAGCGACCCAACCGATTCAAAACGGAAGAAGATTGACACTTGGAGCAAAACAATCAGCCGCAGTGCCCACACAGGCGCCTCTCATTTCTTTCACCTCTGCTTTGGTGGATTTGAGGGAAATCGCTCCATGTCTACTACACTCATTTACCTCCGACAATATCACATTCTTCTTATTCAACAGATCTATCTTAGGAAAATTATTTATTTATAATCAGTACGCATTATTCAGTTCTTGGATATAATTATTAATGGGTTTATCACTTAGTGGGCTTAGCCACTAGTTAATTTCAATAATAATTACAGAGAAATAATTCGAAATGTTCAAGAGTGATACACAGGTGGGCTAGCAATTTCTTCTTTCTGCACAATGCAATACTTCATCAGTACGTGCTACATTAAATTTTCAAGTCGTAAATTTTAAATTTATTTATCTGATTAAACATACACTTTGCTGGGCAAAAATTATAAAGAATGACGGAGTTGAGTAGCATTCAAATGGAAAAGGGAGGCTAGTAAAAAGTCTTCATTTCTCCCATTACGTTAGATATACAGTTAAAACTCAGGCATTCCTCAAACTCCCAACGAGTTAACAGATTGTTTTCTCAAGTTATACGAGTACACCAGCATCCCGTTTTAACAAAATACTCTTGAAATTTTGTTCACAGCAATGACGCAAGAAGAGAGAAGCTCGCCCTGTTATACTACTCTTGTTATTTGGGTGGAACATTTAATAATTGTCTACAATCGAACAAAGGATTATAAAATAAAATAAAACAACGTATGGACATTGTATACATTTTAAACATCCAAGTGTGTATTTCTCTCGGACGGGAAATGTGTTGTTAACATTGTGTACACACAGGGTCGAGATGGGCCGGAGAGAGACGCAATGGCCTGTTGTTCGCCAGTTCTTTTCCACCTTTTCTTGGCGCTTCGTAAGGCATGATCGACAATCGTTCGTGTGAATTGCGCACTATGCATTTCGCTACATGTGGGTATACACACAATGACGATTCTGACATCAAGACAAGGGATGACTTTTAAAATAATTACAGGTGAGGGGTGATTTTTTAAAATAATATGACGTTACTTTAAAGTTTTATTAACGGAAAATAAATAATTCGTATGGGAGATATGAACTGAAGAGTGGGATCGAAGGAAAATAGCAAAGTTGTAGGAAGACACAGAGAAGGGTAATTAACAATAATGGAGGACGATTATTAGGTCTTTGTGAACAGATATACATTGATTCAACCACATCCAACACGAGGTCTACTATCAGTTATTAACCACATCCTACACAAAAGTCGAACATTAACCTCAGTGATATGTGCATGAACAGATGAGAGAAATCTGGATCTGACCAATTATTCAGAGAAATGATAATTCAATATCAGAATAACATCGCGACAGATCGGAAAGAAATTGACTCCGGCATGCCAGAAATAGATAAAACATTGATGCAATTGTACATGATTCCATATTTTTTATTTTTATATTCTTTTAAGTTAAAGTAGATGACAGAAAACGGTATCTTTGGTAGTGTATTATAATTTTCTAATTTCGTTGCAACTTGTAAGTCAATGAAACTTAGTGAGCATTTTCAAGATTCGAAGTGCTATAGTAAACAAAATTTTTCACCAATGTTTTCAGTAATTTCTTTTACTCAAATAGAGCAATGATGGGTTAATAATATGACGTATATACGATTTTCCTTTAAACATCTGGAAATTTAATAATAATTGCGGTTTCTTTTCGTCAAGAAGTAGATTTTAGTACTTGAGAATGCATTGACCATTTCAAATTGATTGTTATGAACATTAATATTTTCAAATTAATAGATATTAAATGAAAAACCTTCCCACGAATTAATATTGTCGCCATTCAAGTTTCACTTACCATATCGTATTTATGAAGTTTGACGGCCATACTCCATTTCGCCGGGTTCGAAATTTCCATTTCGCAAAAAACATTTCCAGAAGAGTACATTTTTGACAAAGTGTAATGTACTAGAGTTATAAAATATCTCTGATATAAAAAGCGTTTCATTTGCTGTAAACATTTTTTTCTCTGCACAACATGCAGCTTAGACGTTTCAAACTAGCATAACTCAAGAACTAATTAGACCAGCGCAGTTGTCAGGGTCCGATTCCGTGTGAATCATGATAATATGGTATTCGGTTTAACAATTATTATATACAATTGCCTGCAACTTGATACTGTGGATATTATTTCCACATGCCTCATCATATTACAAGCAATGTGTGTGATTTTCGAAATAGTTTTATTTTAATGTTTCAGCTATTATCGGAGTAGGCCATGTAGCTCAGCCTATTTGTTATGAAAAATTAAAATATACACACGACACGGAAGTTGCTAACTCCCCATTGTGGTATTTTTAAACTGTGCTTATTTTGGTACTGCATATTCTCGTCTGAGATATTACAATACACAAGATATCAAGAAAATATATATTTTTATTCATTTCGGAGGAAACTGTTGCCATGTTGCACAATCACGTAACATTACTGAGACCAATTTCGTATAGAATCTAGTGGTGCTATAACAGAACATACTTTCTCACATTATTTCTAAATTTGCAATATTCGACTATTCAGAGTGTTCACCGAAAATTAAACCCGCGCCGTTCATTTAACCGTCCTTTCTATACGTGGAAACAAATTTAAGAAAATATTTGGAGTAGTTTCTGGGAAAATGTTTTTTTAAAATAAATTCTCTCAATTTTACGCACAAACTATGTGAAAACTACTCTTTTTTTTCTTAAAAAATGCATGACCTCTTTTAAAGACGTAATTTTTTGGAGCAGAGAAACTCAAAAAACAAACTATACGGTTGAAACTCCCAAAGCCTCGAGTTCGTTCAGATTGATAGGGGAATATAACTTTGGAGTTTGAAATCGGCTGAACGTACGGTTAGGCGTTAGCGTTGACCACGGACGGACGGATGTTTTGCCGTCAATCAATATTTCGATATCAAGGACCCACAAAACATGGATTCTGGCTGCACCATGTGTTCGAGAAAGTAATTTACTATTTATAGCAACAGGATTTTTCCACTTTTCCCTTACTGGGGCCCGGCAATAAGGGTTTATCTGCCGAAAATTTGCCGTTTTCCGGCGGACGAATACAGAACTTTCTCATCTTACAAAGTAAGTGCTAGAAAGTAAAAAGTATTGCTGTAGTGCTGTATTCTCCCGTAACAACGTACAAGAGCAATATGCAAATTACTCGAATATTTAACTATCGTCTATAAGAACACACATGAGAGATAGATGTTAAAGAAAAAAAAAATCAAAATAATCCGAAAGCAAAATTCATGAAAAGGCAGCCACTTACTAATTTTAGTCTCTCACTAAATTTTCTGAAACAGATACCCTGTCACAGCAATCCCGATGCACTAGGGACCAAGAGTGGCTGCCAACACGAAAATACACTATTGGTCATACTAAACTCTTACAAATTACATTTTGAAAAGTGTGTAATCGATAAAGATGTCTCGTGATTGGTTCTGGAGTAAGATAGGCTACTAGAACTTCCGGTTGAGTCGTGGGCATAAACAGGTGGCGGCAGCAAAGCTACGTTGCCGATTTGCCGGGCATGACACACAGCTGATCATCGCTGGTTCGCGACGCGTTCAGGTATACGTAGCTCATTTCCATAGCAACATGGCAGTACAGCTCCCGCTGCCCCCTCCCTCCCCGAACGGACCGTGCGTTCGCCGCTGCTGCCTCCTCTGCTGACGCCGCTGCGCCAGCCGCCAATGCTGCCCAGTCCAGTTGCTTTATTCTTTCAATACACACACAATTCACCCGCCGATAAAGTGAATATTATCATCGAATTGAATACATTCGATGTTATTGCATCTCGATGCATAATATTTCATGCTAGTATTCGTCGGGTAATTTAATTTTATCGAAGTAATGTTTCATACAAAATTCAGTTCATTTCGTATACATTTCGGAAGACTGGTGTAGGCATAATGTAGTATGGGATTCTTCTGTAGATGTAGTATGGTTTATAGGTTTTCAACACTATTACAAAAGTCGTGAAGTTCGTTATTTGTGCTTGAGTCGTCTTTTTTTTACCACTTCTTGGAAATATTCTGTTACGCGGCATAAACGATATCGTGACAGTTACATCCAAATTTTCCCCATCAGGGCACAGCGTGTCTTTTGTTCAACTCACGAGCGAAATCGGACGCGAGCGAACGTGTCTGCGAGAATGGCTGCTGCAAACGGGAAAACAAGCAGAAGGCAAGGATTACGTCGTCCTGCTCCCGGAAAGTCTCGCGGTAAACACCGGAAAGAAGGCAGGCGGGTTCCATCCGACACGACGCGCAGCGGCGCGGGGGGAGGTGGAAGGGGAGGGGCGTGAGGTGCAGAGAGGTGCGGGGGATGGGCAGGCGTCGCGCGGAGCGTTGGTGCGGGGCGGGAGGGAGGGGGCTGCGCGCTGGACGATACGCAGTGCTGGAGCCAAGGTTACTCGCTTCGCTTCCCTAATACTACCTGGGCGTCTCGCACGTATGGGCACGGCCTTTAACGCGAGTACCTACTATACGGAAAGAACCATGGCTACACGGCGATCAGATTTGCATGGCTGTTCTTGTTTTACGCGGGCACAGATTCCGAAAAAAGTCGGTTTTGAAATTGTTTGTCCGTTCTTTAAGTCTTACAACATTGCATTCATTACGTCTAATTAACGCATCACCTGCAATCACCTACATATTTTCATAAAGGGTACGAAGACTATGTTCTGACTGCAATTCACAAGACAGCAAGTATTAAGACATCACCTATTAATACAGCGTGTGGATGCAATGAAGTGTGAAAGAAAGCGCAACGCAACAGTATTTTACAGAAGATACACATAATTTCTAAACCTTTCGCAACACATACAACGAGAAACCTATTTACAGTCTGCCATCTTTTTACTTTCCAAACAAACAACATGGTTTTGTTTGGCTTAATTTAATTGTAATCTTCCTTCATTGAGAACATGTGAATATCTAAACATAAGTCTCCAACTTTTGTATAAGAGGCATCTGGAGACGTAAAATCTTGTTTCTATCCAAACATTAAACAGAATTCTCTTGAGTATCACAATTTTTAAGGCCTGGTCAATATAATAAGATTTCGTCTTCCATTTTCCAGCAGGTCCATTAGCACAAGTCATCTCTCCATGAATTCGAACCACACACAATTACCAACAACAGACAATATTGGCGAACACAACGAACGCTTCGTTCTTATCCAAAAGAGCAACACTTTTTCGTAGATGTCTAAAATAATTTCTGGAATTAACAAGCCTGTGAGAGCTTGCGCTTGAGAAACGCCTTAGAGACTGACAACTGAGGGAAGAAAACGAGAGAGTTGGTTTCTCAACCACTACGCTAGGTGCACAGCAGCTATTTTTTAAGTTTCAATGGCATAAAAACAAGCAAATAGGCGCGGTCTACAGAAATGGAGGTGTTTCTGTTCTCGGTAGGCCCTGAGGATCTCGGAAAGTGAGCAAATGGGCAAAGGAAGGGCAGCCGGCACCATGGTGATACCATATGGTGCGAAGGAATCCGCGCAGATGGGACACCCCGAGCGCCGAAGCCGACTCGCGCTTTCCCCAGCGTCAGCTGTATTGGTCCGCACGGGTCGCGGCGGCGACGCGACGGTGGCAGTGGGAGCCATGGCGACTGCGCACGTGAGTGCCAGAAGGCAACAACGCTGGGGGAGTCTGCAAAGAATAAAAGGTCTGTCGCGGGTCGAGCAGATGCAGGCTATGTCGGACGTGGCCACTGGGTGATTGCTCCCCACAGACAGCGAGAGTCAGAAGGACAGGGGTGGTTGGATAACACGTGCAGAAAGGCGGTGACGGTGGCGTGTGCGGGGTGGCGACGACGATCCAGCTTCCATAGGCGGCGGTCGCCCGCGCACTTTCACTCGCCCGCCTTCGCGGAGGGCCTATCCGGAAACTTCCATACGCTCCACCCAGTCTTGCACACATGCAGCGTTCCTCCTCACTGCACTCATGACTCAACAGCTCAATCCCACGTGAGAAATTCTTCAATTCTGAGAACGCGTAAAACTGACGGTACGGGGCTGCGAGGAAAGTGAAAACTCAAGATCGTTATTAAAAACTACAAGTTTCATTTGGATCCAATGCTCGAGGTAAAAATTTATTCAAAACGAGCTATTTTTGAACTAAATTCGCAAATGTAAAGTACTCCAACATCAAAATGAGTTTCAAATTTGCAGGGCCCAAATTTCGGCCAGTTCGATCGGGGGATATCAATTTTGGAGAAAATTTTCTGAACGGTTTAGACGCTAGCGTTGACCACTGACGAAACATCTCAACTTTCCGCAGACGCATTAAAGTACTTTCTCTTTACTACGTAAGAACAGAACGACGAGAAAGTAAAAGGAGCACATAATATTTAGGGATACGAGGGGAAAATATCTACATACTATATTTTTAAAATTGCGTTTTCTTATGGTGTTCGTTTCAGGCTTCTACTGAACATACGGATTCCAGATTCTTGCTTTGAAGCAAAGATTATAATACGGCCGTATGTGTTATCGTGCATTTTTTGGAGAGGTTTCGGAAGTATTTACGCAAAAAGCGACAAAATCCACACTTACTTAGGCAATTGTTCAGTTCGAAAGCCATTACCTGTCTCCTCAACTGATATTTCGATAGTCTGTTTCGCCTTCGGCTACACGAAGCGAGAGCGGAGACTAACATAAATTTTAAAGGAAGTTTCAACTTTCAAGTCAACTTGACTTCGTGTGCCACGCAAGAGGTCACTAACAGGACGGCGAAAGAGATAATCTAAACGAACCCGTACCAGCAATAAGCAGTAAATAATACCGTTTAGTGTCGGTGCTTTTTGAGTGTAATGTGATTTCTGTCACCACCTTTTTTGAGTGAAATAAACTGCACACAAGTACAATTAGTTTTTTAAAAGGGAAATTAAGTCAACTTAAATTACGTATAATTTTAGAAATTAAAGTGTCATTTTTCTCAATCTACATTGATTTGTGCTGCATGTTATGAAATCTTCCTCCCTGTAAGAAATGCATAACTGCAATGATGCAAAAATTGAATTACTGTGGATAAAAATAATCAGCTTTGGCTTTTTTCAGTTCAAAATGTGCAGGGTAAACGTTTGTCTCGTAACAGTAACGTACCTTTTCCCTAAGTCAATGTTAAATTTTGATGGGTATTCGCTTTTTACTATAATTTTTGTTACTCTATTTAAAACACCTCCGTTTTTGACCACGTTATTAATCATATATTGGATGACACGAGTGGTATGATTCAGTGGAACACTAACACTCTCTGGTCATATTTCCTTATCAAAAATCTTTACCCGGACCTAGACGGTATAACACAATTTGTTAGCAACACTATTATTGAGGCCTATCTAAATAGGACACTTTTCCACGAAATCAAAGGTGTGCAACCTAGAAGAAATCCAGTCAGTTTCATATATTGTGTGAAGAGTTTTGACGAAACTCTTCACACTGTTTAGTTACGAAAACTTACCACTTTTTCAGTTGATATAAATGGTAATGTAAAATTAAAAACTAATAGAAATTTAAATCCAAGGTTTACGCATAATACGAAAGGCGATACAAGACACAAACAAAATTTCACTGTTCACAATTCTGACTAAAAATGCGAGCAAGAGCAAATGCGATGCCAGCGAAGAGACGCTGATTTTAAGTGTAAATACGGAAAATGTATCTTGTAGGGTAATAACTTGTCAGATGGGTCAGATGTTTGTGAGTTTCGCATTGCCTCTCCATCATTGTAAATATGCATACAGTGGACTCAATAGGCATAGACGAAAAAAGAAAAAACAGGAGAAGAAGATATCTTTTGCATCCATATTGCATTTCTGTGGAGCAATCTCATCGCAAAATCAAGCGTTTCCTGAGAACGAATAAGTGATGAAATGGCAACAAAATGTTTTATGCTAGACACTTACTCTTCCTTGAGTATTTAAGGAACACAAACACCCAAAAATATAATGCTTACATTTGCAAACAAATGTAATGAAATCAGGCGACATGGGTGGGTAAAATAATTCAAAGTTAGAATTTAATCGTAAACAAATAGTATTGAATAATATGGTAGAAACCTTAACATTTTCTATAATTTATAATTTATTTTACGCGGTTGTGTAAAAGGCAAAAACTGTCGTACAATAAAAGAAATGCCACGAGGTCCAATGGAATGGATCTTAGATGTTTTCAGTCAACATGATAAGGAAATGAGACGAAGGAGCATACAAATAATTGAATACTGTAATTCAATTTCCCGTTAGTTGAAAGACATATGTACACGGAATGTACCTTCCGGAACATGTGCAATTCAAACCAGTAACATACTCATATCCATAAGAAAGGTTTTGTAATCAAAATAGGTATACAGCCACACGACACTTCTCGTTCAAATTGAGTTAAGGACCATGATATTTAATTTTTTTCCCTTGAAGCTGGCCTCGATGTTTGCGCTGCAGATGTGTAAATTCTGTCTGTGAAATTCGTTCCTTCATCTTTCGTTCAGAGGAAATCTCTTTTTTACGGGTTTATGTGCCCTAGGACCTCTTTTGTCGTATTATTCTTCTGACATGTGATCTTTCATTTCCGTTACTGGCAGATCTTGCGTGTTTTTTGCTACTTCTGCTAGCCACAGTGTTTTCATATTTCTATTCTGCCAGCAGCTGGAAGGAGAAGCGGGTTGAAGCGTGAACCGTTCCTGCCATGATGGTGATTTTTTTCAGTGCAATTGTTGAACTCGTAATCGAGTCTCCTTCCATATTCGACTTTCTTCGTTTCCTCAGAATCTTTCTTTTCTGGATCTCTAGCTTTCCCGCGTCTGTCCTTTATTGTTGAGTATCAAACAGTCAGTGGTATACATACAGTATGTTTGGTACTGTTGGAAGGAGACATCTTATCATAAAGGGAAGTAATTTTAAATCGAGTTGGGTAGAAGTCGACAAATATCGGAAGAAAGGTTCATCGCACAAAACTATCAGATTAGAATATATTTCAAGGTTTAGGTATGTGATAATGAGATTGCTACTTGTACAAAAATGCCTGTTTGATTAAATCTCAACTTCTCAATGACATCACGTTGCATGTTTGGCGTCTTAACACCTTAGAGAAGTTCAGTCTTGAGATGGCGGGGTCGGTATCTGGAGTACAGTGGAATGTTGCCAACAACATTACGAAACGGAACAACCCAGGAATACTAACAGACCCGAGAAATCTGCTGTATTACCAATATACCTTACAGTGAAATGATGTTCTCATCGGTAAGAATAAGTTATCAACAACAAACGTAACTGACGGAAGAGCAGAGAGGATACCATTTTCAAGCCTTTGTTACAGTGCGATAAAGTGATATTACTATTAAGTTATGTGTAAAAAGCATTAATGGGAAAATCGGAAGAAAACAAATACAAAGCTGATGAGAAGAGGCAAGAGGAGATGCGCTGTGCCCCGAGTGAGTGGGTGTGTGTGTGCAAGGGGCGACGGGCAGGCGGCGCTTGACCCGGTGGGCGAGCGGCGCGTGGCGAAACGCAGCGAGGCGCGGCGCAGCGCGCGATTTATGCTCGCAGCTGTCGCTGACGGCGGCGGCGGAGCGGCCTGCGGCGAAGTTCAACGCTCCGGGGCCGAGATTTACTGTAGCTGCTCCCCATCCTCCGAAATGTAGGGTGAATCGTTTGCAGAAACCCTAGTTCAATTTCTCAGTCGCCATGACTAGGATACGTTTTACTTGCAATGTCGATACCACTTTTTGGACACGCACTCTCCTGGCTTTAATTTGCTTACTCTTATTACCAAGATCAACATATGTAGATAGCAATCACCCACTACAAAAAGTCAGCTACGGTATCAGCTATTCTCTTAGGCTTTAGAAGCTCCTTATAGATTTCAGTTCATGAGCTAAGAACAATGTATCACAAAAAGAGCCAGTGCCGATCCGGTGGCCGAGATCGCTAAGGCAGTAGTGGCGGGGCGATCTTGGACCGAAGGGTCACGGGTTCGAGTCCCGCCTCGGGCATGATTGTATTTGTGTTCGTCCTATCACCCCATATCATCATGTCGTCTCATCTTCACAGTTTCCATAACGTTAACTCCAATAGTGGTCGCTAATGACCTAGATGTTGATGCGAGCTTAAATAACAAAGCCAGTATGTGGTGAGAATGCCAATATAAGGGAGAATCATTCTTAGGGGTAACTTTCTCTTCTGCTTGTAGTCTTCTCTTGAGAAACGACTTAGTAGTTTCAGTTATTACAATATAAACGCGAACGGACTCATTCAGGCATAAGGAAATTGGGGTGATTAGTTAAAGCTTGGAAATTAAGCAAAAAGTTGTGAAAAAAAAGTCATTACATTAGGCTTACATTTGTAAGCCAACTGTAATGCTACAAAGTTTACTTAAGAAAGAAATAATAAATTTAAAATATGGATAAAGATCCTTTACATAAATTTATATATAATTCTGAAATTCATCTATATATTTTCTAAAATTTCTAATTAATAATTGTTCAAAATAGTTTAATGCAATTAACATATAGTGTTGATAATATTACAATATGCGTTCCAACATTAAGTTATTGTATACATTTATTGTTCCAATTCTTCTTTTTCCACAACGATTCGGATAATTGGAATTCTACTGTACCGAAAGCCCCTCGGAGGAAACTCACAATTTGACGAGATATTTTATCGCCATTTTTAAAGATTAAAAAGCCCTTCTGTGAAGTTAATATGTACTGTGTTTTCTTGGCGCCCAGATCAACGGCCCACTTTAAGATGAAAACGGTGGTCACCGGACGCAAGGCGTGGTTTCGAATGCCGGTAAGACATGCGTTATCAGAGTATTTTTGTGCCACGGTAGTAAACGAAACCACACGTATTCCATATAATAAAAAAACATCATTTATCATTTCTTAATTATTCAGGAAAGCATACAATTGGACAGAGTTCTCCGATCATCATTAGAAGACACCAACTGCATTACTTTCTGTTTTAGAAATAGCAGCCTAAACCATTGTTATTCCTTGGCTACCAGTAAAACGTGAGATGACGAAGGAAGCATGTTTACACAAGCGCTCGTGATTTTAAAATTCCAGCTTCCTTCAGAGATATGATTCACACTTCCTGATTGCCATAACAGTCATTTCACTACTTCTTTTAGTATATTATGACGCGAGCGACTCGGCTCTCTTGGACAAAATTTCAATCAATAAACAAATAAAAATATTCGAGAAAAGATGACTAAACTCGAAAAGACTCATCAGACACGAAAAGAAACTGGAGTCGTATTTCACACGAGACAGAAATTAATGGTAATTTGAACCACAGCGAACTGTTAGTAGCCTACTAACAGAAACGTCGGACAGTCGCAAACACTATAATGATATAATCTTTCTTTCCAGTGGGTCTGTGGTAAAAAAGAGTCACCTACTCCAGTTGAGGGAATGACGTAATCGGCTTCCCAGACTACTGTTAAGTCACATAAACATTATGCACCGACGTAAAGAGATATTAAAAGTTTGCAGTTATTTCGATGTTGCTTGTATTGTTAATCGAAGCTCCCGATTTGTTTTCATTCCTCACTACAATGTCAACTTATTTAAGTTTCACATTACTTCAATGCTGTAATGGACGTCAATCAGAATAAAAACACAATAGCAAATTTCTCAATTGATCAAATATACGCCCGGAAACTCTCCACAAAGGGGTGACGCCTGCAAGGCAAGAAACGCCGCATGAAGTGGCTGGCGTCATTCCATCAATAAAGTGGACGACAGTAGCTCTAACTCGATTACTTCTCGAGGCGCCACTAAAGATGACCTCACACTTCGAGACGGGCCAGGGCTCCATGAGGCGCCCACAGGGAGGGGGAGGAGGTTGTCGAAGTCAACGAACCCTTTCTTGCTCAAAGGGAATACGAATGCAACAGTTAAAAAGTTTGGTAAAGCTTCACAGCTCAATGAAGTTTTTTAGGGGTAAGAATTTAGGAAAAAGTTTACATAAAGTAGACATCTTTTTCCCGTCTTTACATTTTCACCATCTATATCGCAATAACTTTTTTGGATTATCTACGTTGGAGTTCTACTCTTCGGACAGAGCGCTCGTTCACAGTAATACTAAATGTTGTAATGAAACAATGTGTTGAGGGGGTAGAAGTCGCAAAGAAGAAAAGCATATACACTAATTTCCAGATGATTTTAGAAAATATCATTGTAGAAGGCATTGAGACAGGAAACGAATTGCCTTTTAATATAATTCCGCCTTTTAAATATCAAGTATCACGAAATCATACCCATCGATTTACTATTAATTCTTTCCGTAGTGCATAAATGAAAACTGCTTGCGGCTGAACTCGTATTTCCTTCCTCATCCCACTTGCAAATACCGGTACGTGTCTAGCGCTGTCCGTCACAGTGTGACGAAGGTATACCGGATGGACTGGGTAATTTGGTGTTCGAATTTCCAATCCACCGGTTAGCATATTATCTCGGCGAGACGGCGTCCGCGTCCGCGTCGGCGACTGCGTCGGCGGCGCCGTTCGGCATAGCGTTCAGCGGAAGGTCACCTTGGCGCTGGCGCGACGCGTGAGGCCGGCGAGGCCGCGTGCGTGTCCGCGTGACGCACTGAGAGCCGCCGCTGCGCCGACCCACCCCGCTCGCTCGCCCGTCGCGCTGCCACCCAAGTGGCCGCGTCAACAAACACGCGCCCCCTCACGTCCAGCACGGCGGTACGGCACGTCGGCTTCCCGAGGGGGCGAGCATCAACAGCCCTCAGCACGGTGCAAAACACGCCGAGATGGCACTCGACACGAGGCTGCGGAGATACGGACTCGTTTGGTTTTTTTCTTCGTGGAATATAAAAGTAGCTTCGAAGGGTTCGGTTTTAACGATGGGAGGGCTGTTTTGGAACAATAGCATACATTTTATAATTTATATATGTCAATTCTATGAAATGCGCTTCAGGTCTTTAAATGGAAAGCTACATTCGGTCGTTTCTGTGGTCATTTAATGGCAACTGAAGAATCATCGTTGCCTTTTGTTTAAGAATGTAGTTAGCGACATTTATGTTACACGTTTCTGTTCCCCACACATTATATTCTAATCTTTCTTATTCTGTGCACTTATATGACTAAATGACTGCCTTAAGAAAATTGATAAATGAAATGGAGGCAGGAGGGTGGGGAAAACACCACCTGCCGCGCATCTCTTTGCCCGCCCCAAATTCCACGTGGGGCAAATTGTACTACAGTCCCAACTATGGAAGGCAAAGCGGGCTGACAAGTAGATCATGCGCCGCCCAACACCTGCAATCATCACAACTTTACTTAAGTTATATGACAGTATATTCCATGATGTAAAAGGTAATTCGATATGAGAAATAAATTACGTCTTGTTGTTTCGTAAACGTCTATGAAGAAAACTTTCGCAATACACTCATATAGAAAAATAAACCCAAGATTTTGTTATGGCAGGCCATTAGCACGCGTATGTTGCAGAAACTGGAAGAAATGGATACACGGCCACGATATGCATATTTGATTCTTCTTCGCGGTTGGTCTCCGAGATACTTTTTATAAAGTACATACATCTATACTTACGCCATACACATGATCGCTTTAAACACCTTTTTATAACACAGTATCTGTAGTACTTTCACTAGTACATATCGCATATTCTCTGAACTACTATTATCACCATAAACGGACCAAGATATCCATAAGAGAAATGGAATAACGAATGATTCCACAGAAAATCGTGCGCCACAGTTTTTTATTCTGAATGAGCGTCATTGGAATCTTATGCGTTCAGCGATCTACTTCAAGATCAAGAGAGATGTTAACGTAAAGAACGTTTACATCGTTTTTCGAACCTTTATGGACTCGAAATTTAAATTTTCGTGTGCTAAAATTTCAACTTATTCTCTTAAAGTGCTTCTCGAGTGTTACATCAATAATTGCCAAATCGATTTCTACAAGTGATATCTCCACTTCCGTTTCCCACGCTCGTGTTCACAGGTATAAAAGATGAGGAGCATATTAAAAATAAGAATTATCAGGAAAACACTACCGAAGAAAACGGGCGATATTCTTGCAGTAAGACCATTAATGTGAGACGGTGGAATTATCATCCCATTTTTGGAACAGGGAATACAGAATACTAGCTCAACGTGGCGCATTCGGCGGGTATTTTCATTTTTAAAAGTTCATAGTAAACCAATTTCAAACATATTACAGATGGCCGGCTCGTCCATTTCCGGACATAGAATGTTTATTGAAAAGGATGGATTATAATACTTGTTAAAATTTTTGTTTCATTACAAAATTTGATTTAATTATTGTCGGTCTGATGAATCAAGTCGCAACGAGAGTATGGTAATTCACTGCGTTTCACCAACGTACTTGTAAGTTCATTAAGACTATCAAAAACACGGTGTTTTCCTAGATTTTTCCAGAATATTCTAGAGAAATCAGCTAAGAATTTCGCCAATTTAATTGTCTGACGAGAGGAATCCAATGAGCTATGATTATCTCTGTAGGTCACCAAAAACGCGTTTTAATTATTTAAAAAGACAAGAGAAACGCGTATTTTGGAGTAATTCCTTAGAATTTTCTGGACGGATCAGTTCCCTGATGAAAAATTATCGGTTGCAAATCAGAAGACCGAGACTCCCCATTCTTCTCGATGGTTGGACTGGGGGTGATCTAACCGTGAGTGACAGCCAGACAGACGGACGCAGGTTATTCGTTTATTATATAAGGATATTATCCACATCGATAACTCAGAACACAATTCCCCTGTCACTGATATAAGTTACAATTCCTCTGTCGTAGTCTGAGTGTGATTGAAAGAGTAGTAACTAACGCTTGATGCCTTTCTCAAGACTCCTCTCAATAGTCATGTGGTAGTACCTGCGGTCAATCATCTCTCCCCGCACCCCATGGCCACATGCTCTCATATAAAAGAACCTTGGCAGTTTGGAAACGAGCGGTCATCCAAGAAGTAAAACATAACACGTTAAAGTGTGATGTACTCTGCATTCTTCCTCAAATCGCCGCTGAATACCATTGACATTGTTTGTGTATCAATATCTCCCTTCTTTTCATTTACCGTGATTACCTCGTTCCATGACGAGAAAACGCAAACTTTGAGTGTTGATCCTCGAACGTTGATCCCACGGGTCTACATCTCTACAGTTCTCAATCATCACGATTAGTTCCTAAAAACCCTCTGGACTCTCCAAAGAAGAAATCAATTCCATAATTACCTCATTTTACTTGCCGTTCCTTTCAATTTCTGAATTTTTCTTTTCATCTTTTCTTGCGGAAGTGATTGTACTTATTCAATGATTCGAATTTATCGAATTGAGGGTGTTGAGGGTATCGAATTGAGGGCGTCTTTATCGAATTGAGGGTGTTTGAAACAAGAACCTGCAATCAACAAAGAATAAGATGACTTCCGAGAGAGTCGCTCTCTGATCGCAACGAATCGCGAGTACTCCTCTGAGAAGCAAGCGTCGAATCTCCTGACCCCAGAGCTCCGGCGAGGCGAAGGAGGCCTCGATCGGCACCGAGCATTCATCCAGACGCGGCGCGCAGCACAGCGCAGGGCGCGGAGCGGCCGTCAACGCCGCGTTTGATTTAGCGCGCAACCCGAGACGCGCAGCACTGCGCCGCGGCGCGCCCCGGCGCTAACAGCCCACCCCCCCCGGCCCCCACCCCCCCCGAACCGGGCCGGCTCTTCCCCTAATCCACACTAAACAAATGTTTTGTTTTGTGTTTTTAAAGAATAGGCACTGCACCGAAGAAAGATGCTTCAACTTATTTTAAATCACATACACAATATGAACTCATTTATAATAACCAATGTTTACGTTATTGGCTGTAATAGCTTTTTGTAGTAGTCTGCAAGTGAACCTTCATACGTCGGAAAGACCTAAGTTCGAATCTCGACTCTGCGCGGGCTTCCTCCATTCAATTCCAACTGGAATTTTGGAATGGACCAAATAATTGGTTCGATTTTTAATTATAATTTGAAAACAGTGAGACTATTTGTCGACATTCACACGAAAATATTACCTGAAAGTCCGAAAAAACATTGTCTAAAACAAAATAGGGCTAACGCCAGTTTTTGTTTCTGTTTGGGAAAGAGATTAAAGAATACTTCAAATCTGCTCCTAGGTTATCCAGAACACCAAGTTTCGAGAGAATACTAGTTGTTTTTTTTTTCGTTTCACCTAGTCGAGTACCAAGCAAGTGAAGGAATGCAAATACGAGATGGTCACTTAAAAACGGTTAAATGGAGTGTACAGAGAAGAGGCAGAGGGACAAGGTGAGAGGAGAGAGACTTTATTGGATAAACGAAACAATATGATGATGAGGTAACGCACGGTTTGCAAATTAGAAAAGAACAGACAGTTTGACATGAAAGGAAGAAGAGAGGGCGACGTGATAAAATACTACCACGTTAGACGGAACGGAACGAAAGTAGGACAGATGAAGACTGATGAAGAGAAGGGCAAGCGAGACACGAAGTGACAGGATAGGATGTACTTGAACGTGACGGATCTGGAGACGGAAATGACCTGGACGAGAGCAATGCGAGGGGACGGGGTGCACAGGATGGGGCGGGTGGGCGACGGGGCCGCGGGGGCGGCGGTTGGCGGGGAGCCAGTGCGGGCCGGGACGATGCGCCGGCGCGTTGCCCAACAGGTGATAATCACGGCGAGCCGTGGGCCCGGGCCCACAGAATTAGTTTCCACATTACGGCCGGGAATAGCGCGTGGGGCGGCCACGACGCGCCGTCGCCGAACGACGACAACGGCGTCGACTGGGACATAACCTCCGCAACGCGTGCCCGGCGCGAGCGGGGTGCAGGAAGGGGGCGCCTCTTTGAAGCGCCCCTAATGAGCCCCGGAATAGGCCGCTTTCGTCAGAAAAAAATTACCCGCAGTATAATCTCGTTTTAATTTGTTCTCCACTTCCGTTTCGGCAGGTCGCGTGACGCCGGCGGTCAGCAAGGCAGCGGCGAAGGGCGACGTCGTCGAATTCACACTCTTCTAATCACGATGTTAATTACCATCCAACCCACATGATGTTTCGATTTATTTAACATACGTTTCTGTCTCTCATTGATTATCTCCATTTTTCCCGGTTGTTGATAACGTGCAATGACAGAAAACATCCAGAAAACATATACTCGAGGAAAGAACATTTAACAGACGTTTTGCGAATAATATTTGCAGTCAAGTAAGTTCCAAAATTAAAGCTCGGAAAAACTTCTACATTAGATAAAACAATTTTGCCTGCGCGCACAGACATACATACGACTCAATATGTT
The DNA here is from genome assembly GCA_964035755.1 of Teleogryllus oceanicus. Lineage (NCBI taxonomy): Eukaryota > Metazoa > Arthropoda > Insecta > Orthoptera > Gryllidae > Teleogryllus > Teleogryllus oceanicus. The sequence continues at coordinate 222,319,518 of CAXIVR010000001.1, read as the reverse complement.
AATATCATATGAGATAACATCAAGAACCAGAGTACATGGTACTCATATTTGATCACTAAAATAGACTATTGAAATAAACCCAATGACTCTTCAGATGGCCGTTTGGCATCAGCTCGGTTTAAAATCTTCTGCCATCTCTGAGAGGTAATGTAGACTTTAAAAACCAATAACAACTACCACGCGTCCAACGTTTTTGTAGAGTTCGGCAATCAATTTAGCTCATAACTGCCACTAGAGAGATCGCAAGGACGTTTCAGCTTCTATCTGCGGAGCAAATTTGGAGGCCGGAGGAAGGCAGGACTGAACGTGCACTTTGTGAGAATAATATTCTGCGATGTTTGCTTCCACTTTTCAATGGTATTAAAATCACAAGCATGTAATCAGAATATCAGTTTTATCAAATTAAAACAACACGGGTTTCAAAAGCATGACTTATGACGCCACAGCTGCACGAGTTGCGCAATAAAAATGACTGCTCATTTATCACTTATATGCGATGCTTCCTACCACAGAAGAATTTATACGTAGGTCATCCAAGTTAACGGCCTAAGACGAAGAATCTTGAACGCAATGAACGGAATAATGAATTAGTTGCGATTAAACATAAACAATTTATACGTCGATTTTGAATGACGATCGATTTTAAGCAGATTAAGTTTTTAATAAAACAATTTCATAACAAGGATATCACGATTGTTTTAAAATGATATAGCTCTGCTCTTTCAGCAGAAAATCTAACTGGGTCTGTCAGACTTCGTATCATTCCCAAATTCTACGTTTCCTTTTCCCGGAAAGAAACGTGTGCAGCAGCCGTGTGCAGCAGCCGACCTTTCACGCACGTGTAATTTGTTTCGTAAGAAATCATTTCTTCAACGAAGAGCCAGCACGACTTTGTCATACATCGCCTTGTCATATCACGTTTACTCACATATGGAAATAGTATTGAAGCATAGATCATGAGATTTCCAAATTAATCTACCTACTGGCGCTATTAAAAAAACAAAATTCGCTGTTCATGTGGATCATTTTATTGGCATAAAATGAAGTTCATTCTTTGAACATGCACAAAAAGCCCACATTGCCATCGTTGGGGACACGAAGTCTGTTTTTCTCTTTAACTTCATCATCTATGTACTTTTATAGTAAAGAGACAGTATTGTAAGGCTGCAGCGGCAAGTGAGATTTTTCGTCAAAAAAACTCGTATTAGGGTTGCCCGATATGAAAAAGTGGATAAATGTTGTTCATATATGTAGAAAATTACTTCCTCTAACATTTTATGTAGTCAGAATTCACGTTTTGTGGGCCCTTATCACCAAAAAAAGTTGTTGAAGACAAAACGTACGTCACTCACTCGTCCTCCGTCCTTCTGTAATGAATGCTAGCGTCTAAACTATGCAGATCAATTTCCCAAAAATTGATATTCCCTAATCAGGATTCGGCAGGATCTGGCCGAACTCGAGACTCTGCGAATTTGAAACAGACGTTCTGATTTTTGGGAGTACTTTACACAATTTCTTAACATTTTCAAAACTTTATCAAAAAAGGTTCCAGATTTTTCGATAAGAGCAAAGGATGTCGCAAAGGACGCTTAAAAAATGACGCAGATCTCATTTTCGTTGAACATTCATTATTCGTAAATTACAAAAGTTACAAATAATGCGAGAAAGTATGTGATGTTGCACCACAAGTTGATATTGCTAAAAGTTTACCTTTTGAATTCAGTACCACTTCTGAATGCCTGCATTGACTTATCCCCTAAAGGTGTCATGCACACTATACATACCATACAATCCAAAACTCTGCACACAGGAAAAAGGTTTTCTAACTAAACTTTAAAGGAATGATAAAAAGAGCGTGATTGCAGGAGTATACGTAGAGCATGCTCTCACGAGTCACTAGCTGGTTCACTCAATATCACGTCGGTAGAGACACACGTTTCTTGGAAACAATACATACGTAACAGGAAAGTACGATTGCTTAGGAACTAGATTTACGTTACCGCACTTTATTTACTACGTGCTATCGCTTTTAACAGGGACACGGAAAAGTGCGTACACAACGCCTCCGAACGGAAAATTATGGCTTCGAAAAATCAACCACAGACAAGTGTGTTTAATAACAACTCAATTTCTGTCCTGCGAAGCTATTTTCAATGGAAATATACGAGAACGAGAAAATCACGTAACAACATGCAAAACATATACGTGCAATTAAAATAGTGAATACAAAGGCCAACAATTTTTTAAAAAATATTTCAATATAAACGGTTTCAGTTTTGGGTGCTGTATTCAATTTATGTATTTAAGATTTTTTATCTTAAACGAATGTACGTAAACATGCAAAAAATTGTGACTCAGAACGTGGAATTAACCTAAGGTTCCGGACCATTAAGAAACACGACTTTTAAATCCTTCCTTGCCTTTTTTTGTGACAACTCAAAACACTCGCAACCATCCTCACCCGAAATAATCGTTGAAACTCTTATTACATTTTTTATATAAACGTAATTTCACTAAAAACTGAAGGTTTTAAAATATTTTAAGGCATTTTTTAAATTCGAAAATCAAGATACATTGTTTTATTGATAAGTACACTGAACTACGATTTGATATTAGTTATAATAAAACAAACATTCTGTGAGAACAGTTTCATCAACCCCGACTCCCGTTCCCGTTAATTTTGGGAATACCGCCCTCAAAGCATCGTGAATTTTGAACGTCCCCTTGCAGCAGAGAAGCGCTTTTATGCTAAACAAACGTCTGAAGTCCAACCGCACAGGTCTCTCCACAAAGGTAGAGATATTTCGTTTTGGCCAGCGTCCGCAGGCCCCGGGTGGAGGCGGGAGGCGCCGGGCCGTCCGGCTGGTCGCCCAACCGGCCAGCGGTCGACGCCTCGCGGAAGATGCTCGGCCGGGCTGCGAACTGGTCGGAACAAGGAACCGGCGCGGCGGCCGGGGCGGCCTCACGCACGTCTGGACGGGCGCCGCGTCAGCCGGTGCGGGGGCGGGGGCGTGGGCGAGGTAGGCGGTGGGCTCTGGGGAGGGGGAGGAGGCGCGGGCGAGGAAGGAGGTGGACGGAGAAAAGGAAGGGCGGAAGGAAGGAAGGAAAGAAAGAAGGAACAAAGGAAGGAAGAAGAGAGGGAGTAGCGAAGCCGCAGTGGGGGCACCGCAGGGGCGAGCCGCGAGCGCGGTCGCGGGCGCAAACTGGCCGACCCGAGAAGCAGCGGGCGAGGAGCCGGCCCAGCTGATCAAGGCGACGAGTTAACAGGTCCATTACCCGCCTCCACAACCGGTTCTGCGCGGCTCGTGCGCCTCCGCCGCCGCATCGACCCGATCCGCCGCGCGACACGACGCAGCAGCGTCGCCGCGCACCTAGCCAGCGCCTGCGCCAGCGCTTCGCGGAAAACACGGCGCACAGCGCAGGACAATCGCAGTCACACCCTGCGCACTTCTTCGGACAAACGCTAATATTTCTTTTAAGAAGAAGCGTGGTACAAATTAAGTTCAAATTGGGTTTCTAAAATTCTGGAGTTCTAAACTGAAAATGAGTTTAACATAAGAATACATTACGAACGTCTCGGCCTTAATGTTCCTTATATTTCTTCACCGCAGGTCACGTTCATTTAAATTTATGTTAACATGTAGGATATTTGTGAGAAAAATAGCTCGCTTCCATCTCCAGTTATAAAATCTTTAATAAGTTAAATACCGAATTATCAAAATCTTTAATAATTTGTCGAAGCTTCGGTGATGTGCAAAGGATACTACAAAACAGCATCAGCATAGTCTAGCGTGTTAGATTTTAAAATTCTAAATAGATAAAGGGAAATGATATTCATTATCGAATGTATCATCAACATATCATTATGTTAATTTGAAAATGTGTTATTCACTATGCATGAACTCTAATACTGACAACACATACGGAATAGATTTTAATGATTTCAGAGGAGTGAATAATGCTGTATTCTAGACAATAATAAATCAAAATTTTCACTATTCCGGTGTCAAAACAGACCATTTTCTAACACAAAAGGACATTTCGGTTCTGTTGAGAAGTGACGAGGTCACTTTTCTACCACTGTGTTATAGATGATCCAAAGAGAAATATCGCACAATCGTGCGCCGCAATCATCATTTGTTCATGTCATATATTTTGTTTCTCTTGACATTACTCAACGAATACTGACAATATATTTACCAGTGACACATCTCACAAAGTCTCACCTACAGACAGCATTTGATTTTGAAGTATCTCTGATGCTCACACACACTTATGTCATCTTAATATGGACACTATTTTCAGCATATTTTAGAAGTTTGAAATTACCATGTCGCTGCACAAGGAATGGGAGAAATGTTTTGTTTTTTTTAATCAACCACTTGTTTCGATAATACAGATTCGTCATATAAAAGAATTTTAGCATATTCCGGTATAATTACCACTTTTGTTAGTTGTGTACAGAATATACCACACATTTATAGTAAAAAGTTTGCAAATGAGGGCCTCTATCCAGTAGAGCATCGTTCTAGGAACTTCTTCCCGACGGAAAAGTAGTGTCGGGCGGAGGCGTGGCGAGGTGCGGCGCGGCGGGGGCGGCAGTGCTGCCCAGCGTCAAGTGATAGCTCTGCGCGCCCGCCGCCGCGCCGGCCGCCGCTGCGACCTGCCCAGGCCGTCGTCAATAGGTGCGCAGCGGGGCCGCCGCAAGGAGCAGCCGGGGGACTCACATGCATTGCATGCAGGGGCAGGGAAACACAAGCGGTTAGCATTCTTTCAAGCAAAACACCAGCCAATTTCTACATTTAATTTAACAGTAAAATAAATAATTCATTTTGAATTTATATAAAAAATGTAGAATTGAAATGGAAATAAATGGACAATAATCTTTACAAATCGATAGTGTCATTAGCATATCACCACCAGAAAGCTAATTATAATGTACTATTCTCCAATAATTTACCCGAAAAATATTAGCAACAAATGTAAGACATAAATTTAAAAAACTACAATATTTCTATTGCATGTCTGTTTCTGTACATATTAGAAGAACAATGAACAAATTTGGAATGCTGATAAAGGACCATGTTAAAAACGCCAAGTAATTTGTGTCGGGTTCCAGTACGAAGACGATACGAAGTTACTGATCAATTTTCGTACGAATTTTCCACCGCTAAAACGGTACTGAATGCTTGTAAGACGGTTCCAAAAAGTGCCCGCAATGAAACCTCCCGATTGGCTGCCTAGCCGGGTCAGCGCGCGTATCCGCAGCAGCGGGGACCTCGCGCGGTGGCCGTTTGTTTTCCCGCTCCACAGCAATCGCCGCGCTGTCTCAATCTACGCGACTCCAGAGAACAACAGCGCTGCATATTCCATTTCCCCCGGCCCCGTCGTGTCTTCTTGCACGCTCTTCACGCTTCCACTTGGATGTGTTCTTATGAAGACATATGCACTAGCATCCACTGCAATTCACGTTATGTTATAAAAATATCTAAGTATTTACATATGTATCGTTTCCAACTATGCACGCTTGTTGGGATTGCGTCATAGAATTTGAGAACGTTCCGTTGTGAGCTCGCATGAGCTCCACAGTGATTGCCGGGCTAATGACAATGTGAAGTACATGATGATACAATATGGAATCCAGTGTACAGTTAGAAAATGATCAATAAATTTTGCATCGACGTCGCACTGAACCTGAATCCCATTTCTTGGCATTTCCATCAAGACTCTTTATCAGCTACCATTTTTTCCCCGTTGTTTACTTAATCATTACTTAGTGTTAGAGAATAAAATGTTTGCATACAAAATGTAAACTACTACTTTTTGTCGTGATCTACGTGCAAGTGAAACTTGGAAATCCTTCGTTTTTTCTTTATTTTTGCTTTTTTTTTTAAAGGGGAAAATTAAACAGGAAATCTATTGTATTTTTATTGTTTTTTCTTACAATGTTGCTTAAACATGTAATTGCAAGTAATGTACTTGATGTAATGTTAACTGCTCCTGGATGAAAGACTACCATCTCGATCAAAACATTAGTCCAGTTTCAGCGTGATCCGGAGTGTGAATGCCAATGCTTATTTGTTTGCTTCTGGTCACGAAGGGATTGCGTGTAAAATATATTCGAAACATATAACAACAAATCCTTTAATTACATTTGTAAAATCCTTATTGGGATAGTGACCACAGCCCTTCTCTAACGTTTTAAATGTATGCAATAGAAAAACCACTGGAATAAAATAGGTGGACGTTCATTTAGGGAACAAATTAATATGCTCAACTAATTAGCTGTAACGACGAGGATAAAATTCATACATGCAGGTGAATAGACATTCAGTCAATGGAACACAAGAAAATGCATGGGAGTTGAAATGAATCGAAGTAGCGATTCATGCATATAAAGATGGGCAGGTCGTAACGACAGCAACAAGACAAAATAATACTGCACATTTGTCCGTTAATTACTTCATCTTTAGATTTAAAAATATTATATTCGCTATTTATAAGATGGTTTCGTCGTCTACATCTTAAGAAAAAAAATTAAGTTCGTCGCAATTTCAGCACTTCTTACTGCTAGCGATTATGATGGAAGTAAAAAAATCTTTTTCTTTTTTGTTGATAAAAGTTTTTCAGTGGTAAAAGATACAGATTGCAGTATCATAATTTAGAAGAGGTTTTGGTTACACATTTTGACGCAAATTAGGACAAATAGGTTTGTTCCAGAGCTTTCAGAGATAAGTGTATTGCACTATACCTTTGAATATCTGTCTGCTACAATTATGTTTTAACATTTATATCGTATTTAAAAAATATTTTATACTAAAATATCTGTAATAAAATAGTTAGAAGTAAAAGAAAATTTATTCTGAAATATTATTTTCATCTCAATTTATGCCATATATTTAAGAAATTATGACGCCTATTTTAGGGGAATAAACGGAAGTCCAAGATCTAGTGATGAGCGATTTGTCAATGCATCTGTAAACATTTCAAAAGATTTCTCTTTGGATCAAACTATTTTACTGTTCAATTTTACTCCTCTTTAATTTAAGTTGCCAATTGCGATTTCGTGAAGCATTTTAATTATACTCAAAAAACAAGAAGTCTTAATTCGTTTCCATAAAAAGACTCAAGAAAGCCAGACTTCTCGGGGTCTACGTCCACAGTTGGTTACGGAGAGAGCGAGCAAACGAGCGAGCTAGCAAACCGCCTGCCTGCCGACCAGCCGGTCGGAGCTCCGGGCTTCGAACCGGGCGCACAGCATTGTGGGGCCTTGAAGGCCGCGCCGCCAGTCGCACTGCTGCCACAACAGCCACTGCTGCAGCCACAGCGTGGCAGACAAAGCGGCTGCGGGGGATGGAGGCGAACAGAGAGCAGGGAGCAAGAGGCGAGCCAGCGAGGTGAGCGGCCGGTGACCCAAACAGTTGCGCTCTGCAATCTCACCTCAGTCAGTACTTGCTCACAATCCTCAAACTACGCTCCTCAAATTCCTCTGGGTACACAAAGGCCTTCCGTTCACCATCTCGCCAGCTTCATTACTGGATTAACGAACAACTTTCAAATTACAAACGCTTCATTATTGATAGTGGAAGAAGATCACAGAACACGGACTTTAACACATCGCGATTACTCGACGACAGAATGACCCACCTTAACGAAAAATAAAACGATCTTTTACAGTGACCCGTCGAACATGCACAACTAAAAACATGAAACTAAAGTAATCAGAACTCCTACCTACATGAAGCAAAATTATGCTAACGAGCATTCTCCACAGTTGTCTGAGAACGGGTTGGGGTGGGAGTGGGGGTGGGGGTGAATGCAGGGTGAGAGGCTATACATCATAAGTACACATATTTACATTAAAGAATTTTACATAAATAAAAAAAATGAACATAAACCTCAGATAATACATTGTTTCACACGAAGATTGCCCATAACGTTACCCTTGAACCTAAGGACTTCTGGCGAGCTGAAGACTCTCACTAGACTGATTCTTGTCACTACTCACATGAAGTTTCTAATATTTTATTCTTGCAACCAGAGCTTTACAGAACTACACGACACAGCATGTGATGCCAGTCAAAAAAACTGAACGCGGCAAATATAAAGACAACAAAAACATTTTCCCCCTCGAATTGCAAAATACAATTTACGAGTTGATATATTTCGACAAGCACTCGTGACATTTTTTGTAGCTACGTGTAGTTATTTCAAATTTTGGAGAGTACAAATAGGTCTTCTTATCAAATTACATTAGCAATTGAAGCATTGGACCGAATAACGGTATTTGTTACGATTTATAAATTTTACAGGACAAGCTGAAGCGCTACACGTTATTTCCTCTCATGAATTTTACAAGTAGACAGGGAGCATAAACCGTTATTCCATGAATATGTTTTATTTGTAATCATATACTGTACATGCACATACAAGGTACACAAGACTACATACCATTATTCCAAGAAGAAACATGACTTGCAAACACTCTAACGCAGACCGATATACGCGTTCATAGACGGTTCAATTATTTTCAAGAGATCAGTCAGTGAAAAGAATCAAAATAATAGATGGACTCAAGTAATGTTTCAGGCAGAAATAACTAATACAGTATCACAATGTTCACACGTAACTAACGAATAATAACAATACCGATGATTGACTCCGTAGCTATAATTAAAACTTTACGAAAATAAAAACCCGGACAAAATTGCGAAATTCACAATAATGTACACCCCAAGACAGTCAATACGTGTAAACGTCAGTGACGTCTCAGTGAAGAGTCTCTACGGCATTTGTGTTAGGGCAGAGATTCGTGGAGACAAGTGAAGTATTTTCCCCCCTGAGCGTAGCCAGGGGGCAGGAGGGGCGCTCCATCCCGCGGCCGTGCGTTGCTCCTCGCTTGGGCCCGGCGGGACTCCCGCACGCGTCCCCGCGGCCACGCCCACGCCCGCGCCTTCGCCCTCCCCGTCCCTGGCTGCGCCTGACATGCGATTATTTGTCGTTCCTCCGGCGGCATTCCGCCGCCGCGCCTCGGCGTGTCCCCTGTCTCACCCGCCGCTCCGCGCCCGTTCGCGTGTTTGAAAGGGGGCCTTAGGGCCGCGAAGTGGATTAGCCGGCAGCATAAGAGTATCGCGTGGCGGCAGCCGCGAAAAGCCGCGCTTTGAAATGCACCGTTCGGGCGCGCGCATTTAGCACGCGGCGGGCGCGCGGGCGGCGGGGCGCGGCGGGGGCGCCGACGTGAATACCGTCTAGAAATATGGGAAGTGGAGCGCGGCCGGCTGCCTCCGCCGTCGGCATGGTCGTTCTGCGGACTTCGGCGCACCGGGCAACACCGCTCCGTGCCGAACCCCGATCTGCTTCGGGATCCAACTCCTCCTTCAAGGACACGACCAAATGGATTTCGCTGCACACATTTTCTAAAAAAAAGCTTCTTTGTAGCTTCTTTAAGAGTAACAATTTCTGTCCTTTTCACGGAATCGAGGAAAATCTCTCAAAGAATTCAAATTCACGTAAGAAAAGCACGTTATTAACACATCAACCACATATTATAATTAATATACGTGCCTTATAAGAGTATAGTTTCTGAGCTTAGATAAAAAACACCGGAAGGGAAGTGATAACGGTTACATTGTTCATACAAAATCCGAAGTGGTTGTATTTATGAAACATAAGGAGCAATCCTTTATTTTAATCACCCAAGAAGCAAATGAGATCTCTAAGATCTCTAAGGTCTCTTCGGTCAATTCGGTGTTAGTACAACAAATTCGACATTTAAAGCCCCCTTTTGCTACATTGGGGGACTGCAATATCTTTCGCCACAATCCCACGTGAAAAGAGGATGCAATGGGGTTAAGACGGCGGCAGCAGCGAGGAGCGTGAGGGGAGGGCGGGTCGCCAAGGAAGCGACGAGGACGGGCGGCGGTGGCGGTGGCTGCGGCGTCGGCGTCGGCGGTGGCGGCGGCGGCGGCGGCAGCGAAGGTGACGGCGGCGGCGACGCGTCGGGACGGCGCCGCCGGGCGTGCGTCGTCTAAATTAAGGCTTGCGCGGTGCTCGGCGGGAATTGGCGCCCGGGGTACACAGCAGCCGGCGTAAGGTGGATTTACGCAGCCAGAGTAATGCCAGAGCCAGAGCGCGGACGTCTGCGGAAGCAGCACGCTCAGTAGAGTCGAGGATGTGAATTTGACTCCAGAGCGTCGGCGAAACACTTTGCGAACGATCAAATTGCTTTGCTATTTTCTTTCCAGGGAATGTAAGAATGTACAGAACATTTATGAAGACATTGCAACCAGCTCAATTCATGCCAATTCCATTGCATACAAACGTAAGTGTAATGATTCCGAGCAGCAGGTCGTAAGTATGAGTATTTTATTACGATACACACTGTTGCAACCTTTGGTTAGTCGCGAGCACTCTTGACGATAGAGACATCTCTTCACAGACACGTTCAGTGATTCAGTTTTGCGCAGTCACTCGCGAGCGCGGGCGATGAGAGTTGAGATGCAAGAGCCCTCACCGGCCTTTAGTGCACGTAGTCACACGACACAGCGCTACTGGCCGGACGCACGTCTTGCATCTGGCGTGCTGTATCTACTTCTCTGTTTTGTTGAGTGACAGAATATTTGCCAAGGCGAAGTGAGGAAATGTGGAGCCGTAGAACATATTTACTAATACGCTTTTACTAACCCGTTATAACGGGTTAGGCATTTATTAACAATTTTTACATACTTACACGTCACCTATATGACACTACTTTCCGAAGTCATATCAGAAGCAAAATAAATATGACACTACTTTCCGAAGCATATCAGAAGCAAAATAAATATGACACTACTTTCCGAAGGCATATCAGGAGCAAAATAAATACGCTTGTTAACAAACAAAGAACCTCATCTGAAAATATAAGGAAATTTTATTAGCCTCGACTCCGCGGCATATTCATAAAGAAAAGAAAGAAAAGAAAAAAAAAAGAAAAAAAGAAAGAAAAGAAAGAAAAGAAAGAAAAGAAAGAAAAGAAAGGAAAAGAAAGAAAAGAAAGAAAAGAAAAGAAAGAAAGAAAAGAAAAGAAAGAAAAAGAAAGAAAAGAAAAGAAAGAAAAGAAAAGAAAGAAAAGAAAGAAAAGAAAAGAAAGAAAAGAAAGAAAGAAAAGAAAGAAAAGAAAGAAAAGAAAGAAAAGAAAGAAAAGAAAAGAAAAGAAGAAAGAACGAAAAGAACGAAAAGAACGAAAAGAACGAAAAGAACGAAAAGAACGAAAAGAACGAAAAGAACGAAAAGAACGAAAAGAACGAAAAGAAAGAAAGAAAGAAAAGCATTTTAGTCAAAATGTTTTTTAGAAAATGTTTTGACAAATGAGCACGAGAAAAGATTCAATATGGCTGTTTCTTTGTCAGAAATTTGCCTAAAATATTGGATAAACGATCGTGTTTCTCGTGAGATTATCGCATTTGGAAGTGCATACAAATGAAACACATTTTGAAGTAGACAAATACATTTCTAAAAATATAGACACACAGTCACATAAATTCTAGTAACTGTTCTCTCGCGCGAGAAGGGAATTAAAAAACAATGGAAATTAACTTCAGTGACAAATGTCTAGGTACGATTTTTAGCAACGCATTATATTTCAGAAAAATAAGCAGGATTAGTATCGCAACGTGCCCGTGAAATTCCTGCCACAACGCATTCTTTCTAATCAAACTCAAATTCATTCTTGGCCATGCATCTTTATTTATAAACTTGCTGACTTTGTAATTGCGTATTTCTGGTAGATTTTCAGCTTCATCTGGCACAACATCAAAAAGGGAATTGATACGGCTTTCAGTTTTGACATCTTTTGACCATGAAAGACACGACACCACTCCGGAAGATATTTATTCAATGAAGAACAACTATATATAGTTTAAAACAGGAGGCACTTTCTCCATATATCAATATTAATTTTTATATTGATATCTAGATGAGCGATCGAAGGGGACGTTCGCTGGAAGTTTTAATTTTCTACATTTCAGATTCAGTAATTGTACTACGACACATTAGAATCCATTCTGTGTCCGAGAATTGTTCTCTTTATGCAATCAAGCGTTTTGGCACTCTTCTCACCCCATAGTGTGACGTTTGCGCCCTGCCACGTGCATAGGATGTGCAGGCTGAGCCGCAGCACGTGTAGGTGGACGGGCACGCGGCGGAGGCGGAGGCAGTGGCGGCGGCGGTGGCGGCCACGGGCCAGTGCCATCGCGTGCGGACCCACCGGCGCCGCCGGTCGAGGTCAACCACCCGAGCGCTCCGCCGCCCCGCCACCCCGCCGCCGCGCCACAACGACTCTTCCACAAGATGCTGCGAAGGTGGCCTCTGAGGCAAACGCACGCCCGCCACCTGGTTCACGAGAGTTCCAGACTTACTTCATCGAGGAAGAAACAAAACATACAATGCAGCACTTCATTGACGAAATATACAAGATCAATTTTTAATACCCGTGATAAATAAACATGTTCAAAGGTAAAAAAAGTAAACTGCAAGTTTTTTAAGATATTTTATTAGAAAATCGTATGTAGTACCTTCGCCCTTAATATGATTAAATAGTTTTGCTCCAACTCGTGTCGCAAATTTTTTCGCAAAGCTTTCTTTAATGCCTCTCTCGATCCACAAGTTCCCAGCAAAATATATTAGAAAAAATGTCTACATCGTGCGTTTCGCTAAAACAATTTTGAGTACAACTCGCTAAATGAAGGAAAGAGAAGACAAGAAAGACCCGAGTGGTAAACTGGGACCTGGGATGGCGCATAAAGGGAGAAGACGGGGGAAGGGAACCTGACTGAAGTCTAAGCAGAGCGGAGAGATACGGCTGCAAGCGCAGCATCTGTGGACGTGACAGAGGTAGCAACGGCGGCGGCGGCGGCGGCGGCATCGGCGCCCAGCAGTCCAGCCGCGAGCTACGCTCAAGGAGAACGGGTGCGTTACGCGGACGCGCGCTGGATGCACACGCGGCGCGGCTGCGTTGCGGCAGCGCCTGCGCTCCGAGGGGCGCGGCGCGCACAATGCGCCGGCAGCGACACGCCCTTGGTTCACCGCCTCGCTTCGAAACGACGCTCGCGGAAAAATCGGATCAACTATGAAAGATAATCACAATATTGAAAACGCTTATTTTCACATAAATAACACTTACAACTTAGTAAAAATGATGATCTAACGCGAAAGTGACATATAATATGCGTTCCGTCTTAAATGGGAAATATTTTCTTCCTCGCAAATGGACCGAAATCATACATAAAAACCAGTAGGTATCCAAAAAGTATTTCTCAAAATATCGAATGTTTTACTGAAGATTAAAAAGTACATGATTTTGGATAAATAATGAATTTATTCACTCGAAGGCGTTACTGTTTTCTCCCTTCAGAATTCAAAATGAACAATTAAGATAATCACGTGGGTATTGTTCCTGAATCTATATCATTTGAAAGAACTTTTAATGCTGAAGAAAGTTTACGCTAAGCACAAGATCATGTGCACTGTTTAATGAATTCTAAAAGCAAAAATAAGTGCTGAAATGAAGGCCTTCTTTTAGAGCAGTCAGCCACCGGATTCAATAAATTAAGAGAGTTCTATGCATAACATATAGGAAATGTATACTTTTGTGACCATATGACTCGTTATAAAAGTAACGGTTACTGCGGGCGTGCGATGAATATCGGTATGTATTCGTATGCATCAAGGTAATTTAATAAACAACTTTCGATTCTGTCAACATAAATTCTCTAATATAAGAAAAACCAGTTTGAGTATGATTCATAAAACGTCAGTCAGTAACTATGAAATACTTCAAAATGAGACTACATATGGGCAAATTTAAGCAATAAAGCACTGAATTTAAGCAATGTCAGTGCAATGAATTATCTAGACGAGGGAAGCCTATGTGAACAGTGTTTCTTGCGGTTTTGACTAAGCTTCCTGAGGCGCTAATGATTCCAATTTTTCCGGCATTACACAGACCACGGAGACCAAAAACTCCGGCCTTATATTCCTCTGTGTGACACAAGTGAACTTGACCGAGACATCCAGGGTGCCGCTTTTTCTAACAATCGTGATTCTCCACCAATTCAGCTTGTGGAGTCTCAATTACGACGGTTCCGCGATGTAATTGATGTCTATGCCATCAGTAATCAATATTAAGTAAATTGTTTAAACGCATTGGTCGCCCAAATCTGGAATCGAACGGGTGCATAGGGGATAAGGTGATGGGTGGCATATCATACAGGGGATCACAGGCCCATGAATCCGTTCCGAGCATGGGTTGTCTTAGTAGCTAAGTGGTGAAAGCAACTGGTCATAAACCGAAGACCTGGGTTCGAATCCCAGTCAGGATGACTAACGCTTTGAACAACGTAGTGAACGGTGATTCATTCACAGTGATTATTTTTAAACAAACATATTACTTGCTTAGGCAACTTATCACAAATTGTGTTTCGGTTAAAGTACGATTTAACTTCGTTAAATAACCTTCATGATAGTTGCTTACACGTCCATTCATACTGGCCCAAAAATCGTGTTTGTGGGACCGCCCTCCGTCAGTGATTGCGGCCGAGTGATCCTCTAGACGAGTGCGCAGCCCGCTTGCTTGCCGCGTCCGCGCCCCGGCGGCGGAGTCTCGGCCGGGAGGGCCGCCTGGTTTCCGGATGCTGCGATGCTACCCTCGCAGCTGCGAGACTGGCCCCCCGTGGCCCCGCCACCCCCGCGCCATCCGCTGCAATGGAAGCCTCAAGCATCTCAAACCCAAGCACCCACAACGACCGTTGCTTCCCACTCCACGAAAACGCCTTTACATATCAAGGGCAGCATATGCAGACATAAACATGCATTTATAGATAGAAGCATGTTTCCCATTTTAATTTTGTGAATATTTTATCTTCTAAGAACGGGACAGGTCAAGTTCAATTTTAATTACTATACCCTCATAGAGTGGAAAAATGACGGGATAACATAACCGACATCCAACTCATAAATGATCCTATCCTGGAGACTCACTAAAATGTAGTAAATGTGATTTACGTTGAAGTTTTTAATAATGGATGGAATTGCTAGAATCCGTTGACCCCCACAGTTGCTAAAAACGAATAAAATGCCTTCTATTACTTAACCAGAACGAACATACGAGCATGGGGTTGAAGTTCACTGTAAGTCATCCCCAATAGCGTTAGGCAAAGTAATTTATACGTTAGTACACGCAACTGCGCTCTTTGACTCGTGCCATGTGCAAAACAACGGTTAAGTATTTCGCGCACCTGAGTGTCCAAATGCACAAGACAAATGTGGAGCCAAATCGCACACGCGGCCCGCGATGGCGCAAGGCCCACGGCGCCAGCGCCTTTCATAAACGCGCGTCCAGCAGCGATTGGGCAAGCCCTCGGCCGATAGGCGCCGCTCTTCTCAGAGGAGCGACGCCGCCGCGCTCTCCTTCGGCAGGGGTCCGCCAACTGACCTCTTCGCTTCCACAGCCACATTGCCAGAGCAATAATATACAGCGCGTCCGTCCATCAAATGAAACACAATTCGGTACGAACATTATTTCAGCACTAAACTTAAGACTTATGGGTAAATCGGTAAAAAAAACTTATCACATTTGGAAAGACGATTCTGAGATCACTGAAATGAAAGAGCGACCTGTAAACGGCCATGATGGATGAGATATATCATATTATCATCGTAATTTCTAACTGGAAATAAGAACACTCGAGTTACTGAATTCTCATAAACTCTCTACCTTATTCATACATTTAATAGGGTTTTTTCTGTTAATGTAGGCATATGCATGTCTGACAATCTGCTAACAAATTAAAAGTAAATGTTCAGATTCGTATATTCAATGCAAGTCGTGTCATACAATATGTAACATACTTTCGAAAGTAGGAGTAAATGAAGGGAGGTAAGAACACCTCCCTCATCGACAGAAGCTCTGAGAAAAAGCACAATTTCATAACGCCCTGTGGGAGGCGGGGCCTCGGCGCCGGCGAGGGCCGAGGGGCCGAGCTCACAACGCCGCGCTTCATGCGAGCTGGGCGCGACGAGGGCGGGGCGCGCCACGCCGCGCTCTGCCGTCTTCAGTCACTGTCTCTCGACGGCCGCCGCGGCTCGCGCTGCCTCTGGGCGACGCATTCACGGACAGGGCGGTCCCGCGCACCCCGGTGTGGACACAGGGCACAAGCGCCACCCTCTGGGCGAGATCGGCTTCCTTTCACGAAACCCTCTCACGAACGGGCCGCGCTGGGGTTGACGCCGCGACCTGGCGGCGCGCCGCGGCGTGCTTAGCCTGCGATTGCGTCCCAGCCACCCGCCACCCGCCACCCGCGCGTCTGCCCCTGGCCCCTGGCTCTTGGCTCGCGCTCCGCCACGGGCCATCGAGGCGCTTCGCATTAAGCGGGGCGAGCGCTAACGGAGGGCCGGGCGCCGTACGCACCCCCGTCTCATTTAAGAATGCAACTACCTCAGGACGGCATTGTCAACTCTTAAGGATTCGATCGTTTACACGAAATATTTCAAATTCAGTTTTGGAAATTTGATGCCTTACTCATTTGGAGAAGGTTTTTAACTAATACTACACTAGTAAACATAAATACATGAGTCATATTACGAATGTATGCAATGCATATACTTTATTTATCACAAGTAAAAATGTGCTCAACGAATATCTTAGAATTTATAATTAGTTACAGACAAAATATCCTACAATGGGAGCCGTTAGCGCCGGCCGTGATCCTAAGAGTATACATACACTTGTGATTAAATAACCATTCGATTGATTTACTTGAATCCGTAGCAACCAGGCAGCAGCTGCTAAGACAAAAGCCAGCTGGGAGAAGACGAGAGGTAGTCAAAGAGCTGTAGCTTGGGGATGTCTCTCTCCAAATGTGAGGTTGTGAAAAAAACACACTACACGTTTGGCAACACTAACGGAACAATTACGATTACAAAAATAGAGGAACACCGTTTATACGTATTGAAATTAACGCGAATTTGTTTAATAGGCTCATCCACGTCCTAATTCTCATCTTTATAAGAACGTTTATATGTGAATGATGAATGCAATAAGTGACTGATTATTCCATAGGCTTACGCGCCAGAGACGTATTTCTTGAGCGAGATCATGTTGTGGCCACAACATGATCT
This sequence comes from Teleogryllus oceanicus, assembly GCA_964035755.1. Classification (NCBI taxonomy): domain Eukaryota; kingdom Metazoa; phylum Arthropoda; class Insecta; order Orthoptera; family Gryllidae; genus Teleogryllus; species Teleogryllus oceanicus. Next base: position 222,302,364 of record CAXIVR010000001.1, on the reverse strand, counting down.
CGCTCAAGCTGATTTTTTTAAATGTTTATCTGTAAATAATTTCTGGCAAAAGCAAATATGCGACATGTACAATGACGTTTCAAATCATATATATTACAATACACCGACTGGCTAACAAAAGAATAGTAAAACATACGCAAGTTACAGGCAGTTTACATATATTAAATGAAAACAGATAAAGAGAACACGACTAACACTATTTTCCTAAATCACCTGCAATATTTGTTTGGTATTTCATCATTGATGCGGTATACATAATGATTTTTGCTAAGATGACAATGATAAATATTTTATAGAACTAGTACTAATTTTAATACATCCACAAAATATTATTCTTCACAATGCGTGCACGTTTTAGTAATTGTCCTTACGTTTCTTATAATGTAGGTCTGACTTAATAATAATTTCTCCAAATTATTTCTTAAATAAGCAATAATGATTTTGCCTCACAGTACGAGGAAGTTACGCCCTTATCAATGATGCAGATGAGCATACAATGATGCGCAGCAGACTAAACCGCCCATGGGAGCCTGCGTGAGACAAGGTGCAAGGTGGTGACCGGTGGGGCAGAGACGAGGCGAGGTGTGGCTTGGCGTGGCGTGGTTTGGTGGCAGGGGCCCAGTGCATCTGCTCCACCACGTCGTTTTAATGCTTCTCAACCCCCTGATCGGCAGCCTCTGCACGTTCCTGCCCACCGACTACCGACTCCACGCCCGGTGACTATTCCTCAAATCCACAGCGGACGCCAATTTCATCTACGGCCTCACGTTCAGCGAAGCGAGTTGTATACTTCGGATACGTAATGTTATGATGCATATGCTTCATTTAATAAAAATTACAGAAACCGCCACACCACAAAAAGATTACACATGAAATACACGAGTTTCCCCACAAGTTTATGCAGGTTAAAATCCATAACTTCATTTTCATAACAATGAAGTATGCAAATTGTTCGTCGCATACTTGTGTGATGAAGTAAGCAGAAGACAAGTACAATGTAGCATTGACTAAAGATTCACAGGGTTACAAAACGTTTCGACATAAAGAGCCATTATATTGAACCAAAAAGACACATTGTACGTGTGTCAAAATGTCAACATGAAGAAACGCAAATAATGGAAAAGTTCTTCAACGAAAATAATTCAACTAATAATAATCGGCGCGACTTTTAATTCTTGTTTTCCACATATGCAATGGTAGATAATAAATATTCCATTGGAATTATTTATAATCGAAAATGAAATGGATGTACAAAAGGAGGAAACATCTGTATTTGTTTAGGTAGTATTTACTAATATGAGATTGAATACGTGAAAACCACAGCCATGATTTATCTACTCGCACACTCATGAACGTCCCCAAGGGATTGCAGCGCTTCGAGACAAATTCGTCGTCGGCGAAATCAACAATTTGCAGAGGCCAGAACGCAGACTGGGTCTGAGCTCCCGCGTGGCAGAGCGCCGCTGTCCTCATCTTCAGTGGGACAGTGGAGATGCGGGCGCGGCGAGTCATCGTGGTGACCAGCATGCGACGTGCGGGGGGGCCGGGTTCCAAGAAGCCGCGCGGCCGCCGAGACCCGTTCACACCCGTGCCGCTGCGGCTGGAGCCGGGCCCATCCGGGGCGGTCACGTCGCTGCGGCGGCGACGCGCGCCGCATCCCACACTCTAATTGAGGTCTGGCCAGCACCGGCACCACCTACGAGCCCGCTCGCTGCGAAAATGCTGCCCTGCCAGTTTTTGAGTTTCGACTGGACGTAGCTAAAGTTTCGAGCCTTGGCGTTAATGTGAGTTGAAATGTTGATATCCCGATGATTCATCTGGTAATTCCCATTGCTTCGTTTATCAAACATCGCAACCCTTCGTTTTGCGGGAGAGCATTGCGTCACAACAGTGTCACCTAGATTACCTTCCTCGCGGGAGAGAAAACCGAAAAGTAACATGTGCCAGGTCACTGGCTGCTGATTAAAGATTGCCGTAACATCGTTGACGCGCACGCAAGGGAAAGCAAAACAACTCGCATCTGCGAAGCGTTTGCCACACAAAAATAAAACAAATAACAAGAAATCATTATAATGGGACGCCAAAGACAGATTGTCGAGAAAACTGAGGATTGACACAATGCGCAGATCGTACGAAGTAGCAGACGCGATAAGCGTGTAATTAATTAGATGGCGGGGGTGGGGCGGAGCAAAGGTGGTGGGGCGGGGGGAAGGGGTGCGGGGGAGGGGGTGAAGGAAAGGTGCTGCGGCCACTGCGACCGCAGGGAACGCCGGCGCCTCGTAAGCTCGCCTCTCCGTGCGACGGCGCCGGCACGTCGACCGCAGCCGCCCGCGACCGCGCCGCGGAGACCTCGCGGAATAAGCGTGACGTAACGATGCGCAACAAGTGGGGGCGCCCTCGTCCGCGTTCGCGTCAACGTCGCCGCTGCGTCGCCGTGTTCGCTACCGCGCGCCTGTACTAAATCCGCGTGCCGGACAGCTGCACGAAAAAGGGCAGGCGGGCACGCGCGTGTCGCTCTCAACGCATCAACACGTGCCTCGGCGCCCTCGCACGCCGGTCGCGCTGGCAGCCGCACGCACTCGTCACGCACTGGCACGGCCGCGCGCCGGCACCCTACGCCCCCGTCCCCCTCCTCCGTCGCGCGAGCGCGGGCGTCATGGTGCCTGGCAGCGCGGGGACGCTGCTGGCATCCCCTCTTCCTCCTCCTCTTCTTCTTCTTCTTCTTCCTTCTCCTCCTCCCGCTACTCCTCCTCCTCCACGCCTGTGCTTGCGTTCGGGCGCACCTCGCGGCCCGGCGCGGTGCAGAGGAATCGGCGACAGAAGAAGGCGCGGATGCTGGTGCGAGCGAGCGCTCGCGTGGCGCGAGAAGAGACGCGGCGCGAGACGGAGAACGCGCGCGGAGATGGCGTTCGCGCGGCGGCGGCCAAGTGACTGACCCGCGGCCGCGGGCGCAGCAGCTCGCTCGGCCCGCGCAGCCAGTCGCCCGATCCCGCGGCCTCCCGCTCCGCTCCCGCCACCACGCCGCCGCCGCCGCCGCCGCCGCCAGCTCACGCCTCGCGGAGGCGGCGGCGACGAGGAGGCGCAGCGAAGAGAGGGGCACGGCCGGGGCGAGCCACCTGCCGTCGGGGCCCGGCACCCGCCCCGCATTGTGTCCGTGACCCAAAACGCGTCCCACCCGCGCGTTCCCGCGGCCCGCGCACCGTCCTCCCAGGCACCGGAAGCACTGCCAGCCGCCCCCGTCGCCTCCACCACCGCCAGCTGGCGCCCACTGCCCGCCACCCGCAGCCCAGGCCCTCGCGCTTTGTTTACATCGCCCATACTTCACCATCATTATTTTATGCACGACCAGACATGTTCGTTGATGCTAAGAATACAGATTATCCTAACAAATCTTTGCACATGAACAGAAACATAAAATCTAAACCCAAAATTGTAGACATTTATGAAATGTGCAAACGTCTCTTCAACATTTCGTGGCCTCTACATTGTTTTACTTCTACTTCTTCTGATTTCTTTTTACTGATACATTTTCCATTTCTGATTTCCGATAGTCTGCATGGTAATATGCCGGCTTAATGCGATCAGCTTCAGAACAATGTTTCATATATTTATTACGGAGCCAACCATAAATTCCTAAAGATTAAGTTCCATTACACAATTCTACTGCCAGTGTTTTCCTACATTACTGCGCAAGTGAGGTGCGGCCAATGAGTCGAACACAGCAACACACATTTGTTGGGAACCGATTGGATGAGTGTCGCCTGCGTCTCCTGAGCGGCAACAATGGACCCCTTCTACACGCCACTTCCCCCTCCAGCGGCCGCGCAGCGCCCCTCTGCCCGCGCCCCGCCCCTTGCCCGGCAGCACCACGCCGGTCCCACGAGAGCTCCGCGCCAGCACCGAGACGAGAGACGCGGCGGCCTCCAGGTGCCAACACCAGGGCCGGATTTACTTACAAGCAACATGAGCACTTGCATCCAGCGCCCCATCCACGAGGGTTCCGCGCCCCGGAAAACTAGTGGAGCTACAGAAGCACACAGAGTCTCGTATCATTCCTAGCTTTCGCCATTTTCTAAAATTCGGAGAGTTCAACACAAATGAGATAAGTGCCATTTTAAAGCTTTCATTGCACTGTACGTGAAAAAAATTAAAATAAATTTCGAGTTGTTTTTGAGAATTTTTTTATAAATTACAATAACTTGAAATAGAAGTTACCAAAAGGGATTTTTAAATGTTTTATTTAAATATATAATTTTTGGGACATTATTTAACAAAAATTCTCTTTCATGAATATTGTACTCCTGTAATGTTAACTTTTTGCAATTTTCAAAAATACAGAGTTCGCCGAAAATGGGACCAGAATCAATACAGACAGAAAGAGAGACTTTTTTCGTTAATTGATTTTTCGGTATCAAGGACCCACAAAAATGGATTCTGACTGCACAGCGTGGTAGAAGTAATTTCCTACATATAGAAAAAATATCTATGTACTTATTGATTACCAGGGCCAGGCAATAAAGAGTTTTTTCTGTCGGAAAAATCGCCGATTCCTGGCGATTGATTACAATACTTTCTCTTCCGAACAAGGCGAGAAAGTAAAAACAGAAAGGAAATATAAAACGTTTGTATCTTTAAAATAATGTTAGAGTAATATAAAATAATTAATAATGTATTTAAATAAATGTACACTTTATGTCCAATTTATGAATATTTTTTTGTACTTGCAAAAAAAGTTATTATAATGCAATTAGTGTATTTTCATAGAAAATCTGTAGAGTATTCTCCGGAAGGGGGCCTAAACACGATTTTGTGCTGGGTGGCTCTGGAGAACATCTATTGAGGGCGCATACTAAGACGGCTTGAACGATCTCCCAGTACAATTCTACATCGCGTGAAATTATTCAATATAACATTGATCACACGAGCCAGAACTAATGTCTATTTTTTAACTTAAAGGGTATCACAACTCTTCAGATGTTCGAATTCTGCAAACACTGACCCATGTTCGCGAGATCGCTGTCATTTTCGGCGTTGAAGCAGTATAGTTTCAGGCGCGACGAAGCTACTCGATTTTACTGGTAATGATATTCGTTTAGAAGCCTCGCAGACCAGTGATAAGAAATACGATGTGCTGACTACATGGTGCCCTCTTCCACAAAAACAAATCACCGCTTGACCCTAAGATCTTCCAGGAACAGAAATGTACATACAATTAAATGGAAAACTGAGAATATCATTTAGAAGAGTCAGTGAGAGAAAATTTAAGAACTACTATTTAAAAATATCATTACTCCCACAGCATAGCTAATTTAAAAATACATACAGATGAATTTAAAAATTAAAATACGAACAATTAAATTTGTTTTTTAGTGCACATTCAAAATCTTCTTGACTCAGTAATAAGAATATGTAGAAATGTAAGAAACACTCACGCACTTCATGAACTACACTTCATTTAAATTTGGGGCTGCTCATGCCAATAATAAGAACTTTTAAATCAATGATAAAGCATTCAGGATTGATACCGTCACAGACAGTGAAAATACTGGTATCGACCGGCTGATACCGATGGCCCACATCGGTCTGTGTATTTTTGGAAATTCATTTCAATACTATAATTAAAGTGTTATCTGTTCAAGCACATCACTGTTACTACGAAACAAAAACAGCAAAAAAGACACATTTCAGTTGTGTTCACTTCGCTCATACGGCAAATCGATACGCACCTCCTCGTACGAACATTATGTATGATACGGAATGCAGGAAAAGGTCTAGTGGTCAAATTATTAAGCTAAAATAGTGTAAGAGAACACATACAGTCAGAACTACAATCAAAAGCATTACTCTAATTCTGTAACTATGAAGAGGTCAGAGCTTCATCAATTTTGTTAAAAATAATTGGTATTCTATTGCTTCTGACAAAACAAGCGGAAGAATTACAATTACAAGTGTAGTAAAACATTACATAGTATGTTATTCAGAGACATAAATTTTAAAACCTTCGTTCGACTTGTAGCTCGCAGTACATAAGCGGAACATGAGTATTTTGTTCTTGTATGGTTTTTACAGGTTAGCGAAAATATTTCATTTGTTTTCCTACGCTATAAAGGCTAAGAAATCGTTCTCACTACGCGCAGATCCTCGAAATAATGTTTTATAAATAAATGATAACGCAAATATTGGAGGAATATATCTAGATTCTATCACGCTTTGCTCGTAAAAACATTTACGTTATAAATGGATTTATGGTCGTACGCACTTGTGTGAAAACTGCGAACCCGAACTGCAATAATGCATTGCTTTTGCATGTATCGTTCAACGCAACAATTAAAATTACAGACATTTAAGACTGAATTATATCGGTAATAATGAAATGAGCGACAATACTTCTGAAAGTTATATTCACTAGTTCTATATGTTTACATCTGTATCAATTAATTAGTACACAAAACACAAACACCTCTGATAACAGGGCCGCCACGACAAAACGGTACTCTACCATTCCCAAACGTTCCCATTCATTAAAGAGCGGCACATGGCAGATGAGTTGAGCGCCTGGGGGGATGTTTGGGCAGCCCTGCTACGCCCGCCCGCACATTCCGAAGGGCCGGAGGCCGCCGACCGGGGTTGCAGCCCAAGAGGCGCGCCGGCACGACGCGGTCGCTCGCTGCTTCCGGGAGCCGGCGCCGCCGCGGCGGCCAGCGCTGGGGAGGGGGAGAGCGGGGTCGGGAGCGGGGACGGGGCGGGGGCGTAGCGGACGGGGGCGGCTGGGGTGGTGGTAGGAGGCATCGTCAGACTCGCACCCGTCCGGGCGCCTACGACCCCCCCCCCCCCAGCACGCACCATGGCAAGGTCGCGCCCTTGTCGCCCCCTGTGCCCGGCCCAAAACGCCTGGACGGCGTTGGATGCGCCGCCCGGATGGCATAGCAGGGGCGTGGGGAGGGCATGGCGTGTGGTGGGACCATGAGTCAAGAGAGGGAGCACTCCATCAATCAAAGCACTGGCCTGTTTATTAGATTACGAATAAATGACCTGAAATTATCATTAATAAACCAGCAAGATTTACAGCAATATTTTGTTATTTGTTCCTTCACGAAATGTCAGGCATTTTAATAATCAAGAGAATTCATAAATGTTTAATAATTCTATAAATTAAATTATGTGATGGATGGACTTTGTGTTTTCCTTGAATACTTGAGAAGTCATGCATGGGTAGCATAATATTTACAAATAATAATGACGATTTTCCTCAATATTGTGGATAATTGAAAATCATACAAAAACTGTACACATTACTGTAAACAGAATAAAATCTTGAAATAGGACGTTCTCGAAGGAACATTATTTTACGTTACATGCCGATTTTTTCAAGATATTTTCCAATTTCCAATAACGTTCATTTTTATATTGCAATACAACTCGGCCACTGAATAAACTTAAAGCACATCGCAATTTGTTACTCGTATATTCTTCGTTCATTATCGGCATGTTAACGGAATTTTTATGGGTTTATCGACAACATATCTTCAATATTTGCAAGATAGCGTGTCAACCAACCTGATAACTGGACCATGAGTTCACCTCTTCCATTTCGTCCCTGCGGAAAGCCAAACAGATGCCACGAACTAAAATAAAACTGATCGCCCTATTTCAGCCAAATACATTGAGGCTGATGCTACGAGTAGGCTTTACGCAGTGTGTCAATTGCATCATTTCAAGTGAAAATGATTTTATAAATGTTAATGCACAAGTCTTTCAGGATGGCTTTTATTAATTTGTCCAGTTAGTTAACACAAAGAACATATATGCATGTTCGTCATGGAATGGACGGTGCACGTTAGAAACCTAATTATTTCACAACTTGGTTCAAAACGTTTACAATATTATACTGTCAAAAATGGTATATGACTTAATCACACCTCCTTAAAAACACATTGCAAGATTTTAAAATTTTGTTTCAGAACTACAGCCTTCTTTAATGACTGTTACTTTCACCAAGTAATGCAAAACAATGAAACCCATTACTGTAAAACCCGCCACGAGTCTCCTCTTCTTACAGTCCTGCCCGGACCCATTTCACAGCATAATAATAAAACGCGCTGGTAATTGTTGAGCTGTTCGAAAAATGTAAGTTTTAACACCTTCCTCTGGCATCCACGTTACGCGCGACGAAAGGCGAGTGACCGAGAGGGCGAAGTCCCCCGTCCCAGCGACCTCTTTGACGCCTCTGAGGTCGCACACGATTACAAGCCAATAAACGCGCCGCCGTCGCTTGTGTTTGGAGGACGGGGCCATGCATTAAAATTTATTTATCTGTAACGAATATAATGAACAGTGTCAACATCTCCCAATTATTACTATTATCAATTTACACACAGTCAGTCGGAAAGGCTTATTTAATGTTCACGGTGCATATCCGACGAAATAATAAAAACCAAAAGAATATGGTTTCAACTGATAACTGAACCGACCCGTCTCTGACCGCGAAAATACATGCGCGACGACAAATTAGAAGCACTGCAAGAGACACAGTCTTCATTGCCAGTTATTTCTGGTGCACATGGACTCAATTTTCCGGCAAGTGTTTGTTCCTCTAATACGATTTGAACAAAAGTCAAAACAATTCTCACTCTACACTTCTCAAAGTTTCAGAATTAAAAAAAACATTATATGGAGTTGAAATTGCATTACAAACAAATCGATAGCAAAAGCCTTTAGCATGTAATACAGTGTTAGGTTATGTCAATGGAAAATAAAATCTAAAACACGATGTATGCACTTGTTTTTCAGAATTAGTTACGACGAAGTAAATATTGCTTAGAAATAAATATACCGATACGTTTGCAGTGCGCACTATTAAGAGGAAAAAAAAACAACAATTTTCCGCAACCGAAGACTTCTACTTTCACGAGTACATCGTTTAGAGAACGTTATGTAATGTCGAAAAGAAATCCATGTCGAGATTTTGACGAAAATACACGAGAAACCGCGTCCCAATGGCTTAGCACACTCGTACGCCGCATCGACCTCGTCTAATGGGTAACGGCAAAAACATACTGTTTCTTCCATTACTATCACCCCCAACGTAAACGACTGAAGTCCATCTTGGCTTGCGCAGCTGCTGCACGAGTCATAAAAAAACATTATGAACGAGAAAGAAATGGGGAACGTACCTCCCCCCCCCCAGCATCCCTTGACGGCCTTGCGGCACGGACTGAAGCGCTTCTACGGGCACTCGCACATGCACGCGCTGCACTCATACAGAGCCCGCTTATGTTCCGCGGGGCGCGCGTGGCCGCCCGCCTCTGCCCCGCCCCTCCCCGCCGCGCTCCCCAGCACCCGAGGCGGCTGCCGCGGGCTCGCCTCGTGCGCGCGCATTCATAAATATATCTGTTTTGCCCGTCCCGCGATCGCCGTTATTAGCTTACGCAGCTCAGGGTAATGCTTCCCTCCCTTTGTTACGGGGGGTGTCCCGCTACTCCGAATGCGGGGGAATAGGGTGTGTTGAGTCCGCTGTGATCCGGCCCTGCTTCCGCGCGTGTTTATTTTTACGCCGAGAGTGTTTATCTTTGCTACTCCGAAGAAACACGCACCGGGGCCCGCGACGCCTCATTCCGCCCGCCCCCTCCCCCAGTCTGTGCCGCCGCCCGAGCTCTCGCCGTTGCCGTCCCCCGCGTCAGTCACCGGCGGCGCCGGCGAACGGCGCAGCGGCACGGGTGGGGGCGCCGCCGACACGCCGACGCTGCGGACACCACGTGGCACACCGGGGCGGCCACGGGGCCTGGCTTCCTCGCCATACATCTCTTTCGCGTCCGGCCACATTTACAATATACTCAAGAAACTAATTAACAGTTGAAATGTCAGCGAATTAATCATGTGTTTTTCGTACGACGTTATATTCATCCTCATATTAAGAGAGAAGGTGCATTTTCTTTATTTCCTCATTTTTTTAAAAAAAATCTGTCATTTATTCAGACTATTATACATTACGGGTCAGAATCGAGAGATGCAGACTTTGCGATTGTGTGAAGACTGCCTAGGTACCAGGAATCAGAACCGATTCTCTAACTTCCGGCTCTCACATATCCGACACACTGGAACATGTCCACAGTTCAACGGCTTGAATGAGCTCGATTCTGAATTCGGAAGATTCTAGTTTTCTGATAAAGCACGTAAATTGTGAACTCCTCCCGCAGTTCTGTCCTTTCCGTAAGGATTCGCAAAATGATTATTCTCATTTTGTGGCTTTGCGACCTGGTTCTTGTTGTTTACTTCCCGTGTTGAAATGACTCGGGAATAGTATTTCACTGGAAAACCACAATACTGTCACAACGATGAGGAAATGCTGAAGATAATGAAGAATACTATATGAAATGGCGAACAACGAGATAAAGAGCAGACAAAATGAGAAGTGGGGAAAACCTGCCGCAAACTCGTTTTGACCACCATGAACTGTCGAAGTGACCGGGATTTGAACAAGAATACAGAGAAGTATAAAAGAGGGCGGTTGATGGATAATTGGAATTCTACAGACATGCATTTCACATATTTTCCCCCGGATCTCTGGGAGAGCGGTTGGTACTATCAAGTACTGCGCACAAACTACGGAGCACTCAACTATTTTCTCTGATTATTAAAAGCAGTTTCTCATTACGATAGAGGTACTTGTTCAGAATGTTCTATAAAATTTCGAATTACATCCAATGAAATCATTTCTTACCCACTGCACTTCAAACATACACGTTTCCAAAATACATGCTTGTTTAACCATAATACGGAACTGAAAATTTATTTTCAATTGCTATAATGAACAAACATAAAAAAGTATATAACGAATGATGAAATATGAATGATTATGCTAACGTGAATGCACAGGTGAAACATTAAATAAATAGGGAGTTGTTTTTGCTGAAATATATAACATTTGTAAATATTTCTTTATTTAATAAATATTAATTCAATGTCTCAGAGAATGTGTTTCTTTGTTTCGTAAGTTTTGAGACAGTGTATGCCATTCATAATCTTGAAGTTTTGCTTGCACTATGAATGAAGGAATCTACACATTGTTACGCCAGGCTTTTAATGATTCTGGGCAAAGTGCCAAGAACATAAAATCAAAATTAGAGATGAAAGACTTCAAATGTTCTTAAAGACGTTTGCAGAATGTGCGAGTTAAAAACATGTTGTTTCAATTTTACGGTAGTTTCAAGGAAACCTACGGGTCGTAACCACTGTTTACATGAGAATTTGTTCTACTAAAACTTAACTGCCATCATGTCACGTCTGGACCATCAACCACAACAGCTTTAAATCATGATCAATATTTTGTGGCTACTGTATAGCACATTCATGCGAGCATGGCACATTCGTTTAAATACTCAATTCCTTAGTCGGACGAATTGTTTCACGGATATCATGTGAAACACGAAACTAAAACGAAACGGGATGAAGTGAAGTGAGGCGAGGTAAGTGGAATTTCGACAGGCCCCAAGGCAAAAATATAAATGCTGGAGATATTGTTATAACGGAAATACGTCCTCCTGTGTTGCGTTTTCCGCTCGTACAACTCCACAATTAAAACAAAAGTTATCAATAGGCTTGATATCTAAGTGTTCGACGTATAGACATTGCTTCACTGCTCAGCAATTGAAAAGCATTTCGAATTAGGTGGTACAAATGTGTATTTTTTGTTAACAAAAGAGGACATTGTTAGTTTGGCATGTGTGTGGGTGTGTGTGTGTGTGTCACAAGATGCAAAATTCACAGATTGTCCTTAGGCTAAATAAATCATTCAGACTGCTCGCTTTGCACCATAGCTAGGGTTTGATTTCCGTCTAATCCATGAGGAATTAGTGGTGGGCAACGCCTTTGGAGGACGCCAAATTAGGTTTCCTCGAAGTTAGTTCCGTTTCTCCTGCCTCCTATTTCATTATCTTCACCATCTATATTATAATTAATATCATTATTACATCCTAACATAAACACGATACCAGCGAGACTCAATAAACGTCAACCACGGAAACGGAAAAGAAAGAGCAGTACGATTAGGAAAAGGGAGACCCTAAGAACTCGCAAGTTTTAGAGAACAATCTACTGTACTGCAAGGCTTGGTACACGAGTACTCTACACTACAGGTTATCGCCGGGTTGATTCTGCATTGCTAAGATGATGCATCGGAACGCTTGTGGATGTTCAACGGAACAGCTCGCCATCCACCTGCGACCGTTGAGCGGTATGCGGGCGCATTCGGAACGTCCGCCGTCTCGCCACGAGGCAGAGAGATGCATTGCGCACGATCGGAGCGCATCGCCGAGGGACAATGGGCCGCCGCCCGCGCCGCCTCTCGGGGGCAAGGCCTCGCCGCGTTGTGCAAAAATGCCTGGCCGGGAGAAGCGCTCCGCGCGACGCGACGCGCACTTGAGCAAAGGCCGCCGCCACCGGTGCGCATCGCTCGCGACCTTCGCCCCAACGGGATTGCGCCGGCCGCGCGCACGTTAGGACGCTCGGCCCCGGAGGAGCCCGCACACGGGCTATGTTGGCTCCAGGAGCGGACTTGCTCTGGAACAATTTTTTTCTTGTATTTGATTTTTTCTCAGAAAGATTTTTCAACTTCATGGCAGTTTTATAATTGAAACAAAATGTAACTACATATGAATAATTTCTCCCAAATTCTGAACGAATCCTTTTCCAGGGAAGACAGATTAGAATTATTACCACGATTTTTTCCCAACCGTTCCAAAACGCTCACGTGTCTTTGTTTTCTTGAACCACTCTTTTTCTGTAAAGTTTGTATCTGTTTTCACTGTGTAACTTCCGTTTTCTAGGTATTAAATTTTGGGGCGATGGTACTGGGCGATGGTACAATCGACAAAGTATATCATCTACGATTGTGCCTTAAAACTAAAAGAAAACTACCGTATTTATAATATTTTTATTACAAATTATTATTATTATTATTATTATTATTATTATTATTATTATTATTATTATTATTATTATTATTATTATTATTAATACAAACTGATCAAACATTTAGTCACCCCGACAAGGATTCGAATCTGGGTCACCTAGCACACACCCATTCGCTCTGAACACCGAATTACCGAGATGATCAAGGTCTTGAACCATTTCATAGGCCTGCTATATTGCTTCCATCTATCCAATAATGTGACAGGATGGTGACAATTGATTATTACAATTAAATTTATTACACATTACCGTACAAAATTAAACACCTTGTACCATATACATACATCCCTAATAAAGAACAGTGTTTTACATTGGTGTCAACATTTGTATTTATAAGCGGCCTTAAATTCGCGTTCATGTCAAGATCTGACATCACTATTCCGTTCCGACTGACTATATTCATACCCAAAGCATATATTCTTGACGTGACAAGCCATTTCCCTGTGATATCTCTCGTGTTTCATTTTCAGTCAACGGCTGTTCTATCTAATCAATATCTTCGACCGAAAATAATTCCTTTTCAATTGAATCTCCATAAAACGATTTTATACTCAAGATAGAAATTTCTGTTAACAATAAAAATTTTTTAAAGCGAAATTACAAGAGTTTTCTTTATACGTCAAAATTATTTCGAGGCTGTAAAAGGTGTAATTTTAAAGTACTGAACCGTGGTGGAAATTATCTCCCTCCGTGTACTTTCAATCATATAAGTTCCGTGGCCTGCATTGTACGCTGCCAACGATTGTTTTTCATGGTGATAGACCGATGGAATGGTCGCTCTGCTTAGTGCTCGTTATCGAAAAACTAAGATAAATGTACAGTGCGCAGTTTAAGATATACCCTGCAGGGCCACCAGGTAAGATTTTAAGCTATTTGCTAGTTCCCACTGGTTGCCATGACCCATGAAGGAATCAAATTTATTTCCTCCGACATTTTCAGTAGACTTTACGCACAATGCGTTCTAGGAATCCAACAGCGTGTGTATTGAAGATTAAGTGCTCTGTGTCTCCAGAGATTGCTCGTACGCGCGCGCAGCCCGCTTGTATGGACTTCTTCTATTTCTCTGACACGAGAGCATGGAATTCCGTCTTATATCTTTAGGGTCCTATTTTAATAATATCCTTATTTTTCCTTTTTATATAACGATTCCCGACTATGATACATGTTCTTAGTAATAAATCTGTATTTTTCATTTTACAAATTGAAAGTGGATCTCTTTGAACCTGACAGTGCCATTACAATTCAGCTCCTATGGCTTGTCCCTAGTCACAAACGTTCCAACATCCATAGAGCAAGTCGTGGCAAAGGATATTTAATCCTTCTGCCTCCGCAGATCTCGTGTTCCAAAGCATGTGATTGCTCGGGCGTTTGCGCGACGACTGCATCGACTGCCTGGGTAATCGTACAAAGAGCTATGACCGCCCAACCCGTCCTCAACTAGGAAACCCAATTGCGCGCCGCAAAAACTACCGAGTTGTACCACCAGACAGCGTTCCAATAGCATATTTCACCACGCAATGTTTTTTCCGCAACGCATTCTTAAACTATATGAATGAACTTCTAAACTCGTATGAAAAACAACGAAGTTTCTACTTTGTTGCCTTTGATCAAACTAGTCGATACAATATCGGGGCCGCCGGAAATTGTTATAATAATAATAATAATAATTATTATCATCAGTATTAGAGAAGAAGAAGAAGAAGAAGAAGAAGAAGAAGAAGAAAGAGAAGGTGAAAGAGAAGGAGATAGAGTTTTTGACTTAGAACTATTTCAATACTCTACACCCTGTTTTCCGAATCATGATTTTCATATTATTTCAGGCTGATGTGATCCCAGTGTAGCGAGGCTGAACAGCTAGTAAATAAATAGATATACATTAAAAAAACAAGCGATAATTTCATTCGCATATTAAACATTGTTTCGGGTATTGTTATGTTGAACTAATTTTTAATACTATTTTACTTTCTTCGGTAGTTGTTGATATGTATTTAATAATAATGAACAAAGAAGTGGTTCTCCACTAGCCATTAAATTCATATGATAACTCGTATGACAGGCCTGAAACGATATTTTTCCAAATTCCTCTCTCTTCCTTTCCGATACATAAACACGTTCTCCTTCGTTTAAACACATGTCCAAACACCCGCGGAACCTTAGAAACGCGCCAGAAACATGAAGGGCTTCATTCGTGAGACACTGTTTCTCAATGTGACACTTCTTCACTCTGGTCAGCTCCTACTTGTTCGCTACCACAAGGTAGAGAGGTTTCAAGAGTTACTAATGGCGAAGAACAAATCGCAAGATAGGTATAGTTGAGCAAGAGTCTTACAATACGAATCCATAACCCGATGAGCAAACAACAAAATACAACCGTAGCATCAGAGGTCTTGTTCAATTTCCGTTCAGAGAAAATCTGAACAGAATATAGTTTCAAATGCTCGATTAACTCGGGAGTTTACTTACAAACGTGCTCATGGCGAAAGTATGTTCGACAGCGGTAACTTCATTGCATTACCGAATTACGAAGCATAAATTGTTGCATGCATCACACAAATTAAATATTAGCTACTACAGCAGGGGTGAACAACATTTTACATTTCATGAGCTTTTTTTTCCTTCTCCCGCATAAGAGTGCAGATGCGTCAATAGCTCAAGACCCTTTTCTACCTTTTTTTCTTCATAATTGAGGTGTCAAAGTACGGATAGGATCTGCTGCGCTTAGGGGAGAGAAAGGGATTCTTTAATCATGCAACTAAATTAACTGATGTAAGCCAGTTCAAGAGAGACTCGTGTTTATTGGAGCTCCAATCTACAATGGTGAGAGATGTTCTCTCGGAGGGGAGGGCGATCGCTAACGGGTATCTGGCTCGTGGGTATAAGCTGCTGGAGAGTCTTAATTGGTGAAGATTCTTCTGGGCTACAGTTGTTGGATAGGGTAAGGGGTTGCTTTGAGTGAAATATAGATTGGAGCTAGGAGTCACCTCTTCTCTTTCCTTTGTCTCTCTAGGAGTCCGGGTACAGTAAGTACTGGAAGAATATGTACGTGCAAGAACAGAATGCGTCACATTTGAGGCATGCAGATGAGATTAGCCATGTCTTAGGTAGAGTATTCCGCTGACTAGTTGCACAAACTAAACCTATTTAGGAGTAGATTACGCCATATGCGAACTGTCCAATTGAATTGGTGGACTTTCTAACATTTCGTTGTCCCCGACTCTGCTATCTCATGACACACGACCTTTTTTCCGAAATTTCATTAAGTGCATTAATGTCAAAAGATCTCGGGTCATCCGTGTTGCATGTTCCTAAAGTAAAGGTGCACAGAATTGCTCAATCATATCTTGGTATATGAATTTATCAACACTTAACAACGAATGATAAATTGAAGAACCAATTCGGATCGCTCCATGAGTTTGAAGGAACTGAATTAATGTATTTGCTACGCGTTCTTTGAATGAGACATCACGTAAATAATGACGTACTATTTTACTGCGAATCTGTATTTATGTGTCCATGCGGAAGCAGTATTATTAAAAATGTACCATATGATGATCGACTGCTTACAAGAGAGCGTTGATGTCAGCTATTAATGGAGACCACGAGGAAAGTCATGGAGTGCCTGATTCTGCTTAGTGAGCGTCAACTTAACTAGAGAGACCTTTTTCTTCCTACTGAAGGCGATCAGATGAAATGTTGGGGTCAATACGGCTCGCCAACTAGTTGGGCATTGAGTCGTCGACTCCTTTTCATGATACTGAGGAAACAACCGAGTCTTACGGAAAACAACTAAATTTTTGGAATACATGCAATGGCAAAATTAAACTTCTTTACTAAGATATGCCATCTAGACTTACTGCCATATACTTGCCTAATATAACAAGTTTGCTTGACTGTAAAAAAAGATTTTGTTTACATATACCCGAAGTTGTCCACACAAAACTTTCATTAACAAATCCTGTTGATGACACCACAATATTCGACATTAATGCGCCCAATAAAATTTGATTGTCCTAAGAGCATGCGGTTCCTTTCCTCTTTCGCACTATTTCCCCGGCGAGCAGGGCGCTCCAAAGAACGTCGTGTTTCTTCAGAGGGCTAAATCGGGGCGGGAAGGGAGGGGTCTCGAACTAGAGCCGACGCAAGGGTTGGGGCGGTGGCGGTATCAGGGCAGACTGGGGGTAGAGATGGAGGGTAGGGGAGGTGTGGGCTGGGGAAGTGGGGTCAGGGCCACGCACGGGCGGGTGGTAGAGCAGGGGCCGAGGGGCGCGAAGTGCTGCACCCAGGTGTCGGGCCGTGGCTCGTGCGAAGGGGGCGCGGGGTTGGGGGCTGGGGCGCTGCCAACGGCCCAGAGCTCTTGCCAGCGGCGAAGTGCGTCGCGGAAGTTCGCAGGGCCGCGTGTGGGCGGCGCCGTGGGAGGACCGGCGCTCGCCTCGCCGCCGCCGCCGCCACCGCCGCTGCCGTGACGAGCTCACGGCCTCCGAAAGCGGACTTCACAACGTCACGTGGTGGCCCAGGAGGTGGCCAGCGCCCCGCAGCCAGAGGGTTGGGCTTCAGCGGCACACGAAGCGATTTGGGGCGAAGTCAAATTCATTGACCGGCATTCCGATCTCATAATCGACAATGATATACGATTCATTCTTACAATCAAAAACTTGTAACCATACAGTTACAACCATGCTAACATTACGTCGAATATGAAAATAAACTGCTTTCAAACAATGTGACTGTCGGAAGATTATTTGAAACGAATTCTATCGAACATTTTGTGTATGATATTGACTCAACATTACTTCACATTTTATGTAGTGTAATTAAAAAGCGTACTCTCAGATTGACTGAATAAAAATAATTAAGGTAGCTGTGGTACCTGAGAATGATGAAAAATCGTGAAATTTTATATTTTCATTTTTTATTGGGTCGTATGCTGTTTTATTCTCCTTTAAATGCTTCAACCAGTTTCTTGCCATGTTTCTTAGTTTTTGAGAAAATATCTTTTGAAGCGAGTGTCCACTGTCAAGTACTTAGTGAGTGAACGTAAGATGTATTTTCCCGAATAGGGAATTTTTAACACATTCATGCATGTCAAACATCATAAATCATAAACTAAGATAATAATATAATTCGTTTTGAACATGTAACCTATGATTTGCTCTAGGGAATAAACTCGAACAGTGAATCTGTCACTAAACGTTTCAGTTTTATTAATTGAAATGTCAAAAATAATTTATAAACAATTATTTTTTTTTCCTTTGCATTATAGTTCATTCACTAGAATATTCAATTGTGATTAATTTAAAGAAAAGATTAACAAAATATCAATTTGTTGTAGAATTGTTTGAAGTGAAAACGTGCATTTTTGTCAATTATTTATAAAAAAGCAGGAAATTAAAAAAGCTATCTAAATGAAAAAATAAAACGTACAAGGGAAAACAAAACACACCCAAAATTCTAGAATTTCTCTCAGGTAGGCAGCTACCGTAAATAAAAGTTTCAAGAACGTTTCCCACAACTCTCGGTTGGTCTTGTCGAGTTCCATGCCAATATACACAACATGCTCAGGATATTTACGATCAATCCGGTTCAATTATGATATTATTACTGAATTATTAGTGATCAATAAGTGCATAGTTGATATTCTCTTCAACGATTATTAAGAATCAAAGCACGCGCAGAGGTGCGAACTCTGTTTGGCAAAACGCACATCGGGCGCATGAAAGGAAGAGCGAGAGCAAAAGAAAGAAGTGAGGAAAAGAGTACCAAGAATCAGTTGCTGTGGAGGGAGTTATTAATTCCCAATAGTTTTCCCGCTGTTTCAGTCTACTTCAAAACAGCTTGCAAGTTTCTCGTAACCAATGAAGAGAAATACGACGCAGGAATGTGGATACGTGCAATCACTCAACATATGGCCGTATCGACGCGTTATTACTCAACTTCGAAAGTAGCTATTAAATTTGCCAGGGTCGCAAATCCAGTAAGGAATAGATAACGAGCTTAAAAGAAGTTTGTTTCAACAAGCCATAGGCCCTTAACAGGAAAATAAACTTTCTATAATGATGGATTGGATTTAAGGTATAACAAAACACACATGTTTTCGTGAGTGAAAAGCGACGAATTTGATTGTGAAGTCGAATTTGTAGTTAACCATCGCGGACTATGCCCAATAATAATTCCAGCCCCATCCATGCATAATGCAACTACACTAAATTATTCACCAAATCCAAGGGAAGCTTAAATAATTTCGACATGGCTCATATCACTGCCAGGTTGTGAATGAATCCACTTGATGTTAGAGTGAAGTATATCTCGTCACTAGGGACCCCCGCCATCCTCGGTCGAACAATTTGGCCGGCAGTCAAGGATTGTGCTGCGACATACGCGTCCCACAGCAGCGAAGCGACAGATGCGGGAGGAGCAAGACCGCAGGCGCGGGACGCGACTGGACAGCACTCGAAGCCGCCCGCCGCACCGCCCGCGTCGCCTGTGAAATCGAGATTCCGGCGATTGGCCAACGCTGGCGGCGGCGGCAGAGCGCGGGGAGCGCACGCCCCGGGCCAATTGCAGCGCGCCGACGCAGGGGGTGGCGGCCCGACCCCGCCGCGGCCCGCAGCCACCGGAAACGCGCACCGCAGTGAACAGGTGGACGCGCGGCGGCGCCCGACAAAGCGGTGGCGGTGAGCGTTTCCCAACAGGCGACGGCGGCGGGTACGTTTCTCTGTCAGGTAGCGGGACGGCCGTCCAGCCGGTCCAACCACCGCCGCGTCGCCGCAGCCGCAACCAGAACCTTCCACGTCCGTTGCGAAAGATGCGCGTGGCAGTGGAACAGCGCCGAGGAAGAAAACACAGAAGTAAGCGGCGGCGGCGGCGGCGAGCGACGTCACGTGTGTGACGTGGCGCGGTTCTGGGAGGTGGCAGCGGCGGCGCGAAGGCGGTGGCCAGGCCGCGCTTGAGCATTCATCTTACGAGGAAGGTAGAGGCAGAGAATGATGAGACGACGCAGAAGGCAGCCCCGTATATTTTCATTGAAACTGATTAGAAATAAAACAGATCGGAACTAAGAAAGTGACAGAAATACATTAAGAGATGAAGAGGTAAGCCGTAAACCGGCAGAAGTGTATAACATAAAAAAATCAAAAACAGATGATACAGTCTGTTAAAGAAGAGAGCAACCGGGAGATTAGAGGAGTTAGGAGAGCTCGCCTCTCCGTAGAACGCTGAAGGCAGAAATCGTCAGAGTATCGCCTACGCAGCTGCTCCACAGGGTCGCGTACAAGTGACGTCGCACTCGCCTGCTTACCTCCTCCGCTGTCATCGCGTCTTCCTTCTCCTTCCCCCTCCTCCTCCCCGTCTCCTCCGCCTCCTCGCGGGACGACCTTCCGATCGCGCGTGCCGGGCGACGCCTGCAGCCGCCAGCCGCCAGCGCGCACCGGTGCACAACGTCTGTTGTGGCGAGCGTGCCGTCTTGGCACGGGGCTGCGGCGCGGGGCGGCCGCCACCTCGCAGCACGCGAGCGACGGCGACGGCGGCGGCGGCGGCTAACCGCGAGGTTGCCTATATCTTATTTTTGACTCACGTGTCTGATTCACCTGATTGTTATACCGCCGCGTGGGCACGCCGCCGCCGTGGCCGCCGCGGCCGCATCCAGCCGCAGCGCGAGCTGTCGCCTCGCGTCGCCTTCTATCTTGCAGCGCGTGACGGAGCCGCGGCGCGCGCCAGTCGGCCCAGTCCGTAAAAACCTCAAAATATTTTCCAAAGGCATTACATCCATGGACAGGATTCAAGGAATAATTAAAACGGGATCCTTGGATGCTACATTTTGTGCATTAAAACTAAACAATTGAAAATGTACAGTACTTCTTAATTACACCATTAACTAGTCCAGCAATCAATTAAATTTCTATGCAACTAAAATTCATGAAATTTATGTTTTAATATCTTCACGAATCCTATGGTCTAGGCTGTAGGAATTCCTCGTCAAGGGCTCTACACACACGGTTGTCTGCGAAGTGTGTCGCGGGTACAGAAAGGGAGAACACCAAACCATTGTTCAATGAAGAAAACGTATAAACGAATTACTTTAATTCTATGCATTTCACATTACCTCCGACACCTATGGATCTCGTCCGTAATTGCACATCTGAGTTTTCCTTTTCGAACACTGCAAATTTTAATTATGACGTTTTTGTTAATAGTAATATGTTAAAAGTGAATCAACAAACTATAAGTATGGCGTACTTGTTTTAGAATAATATATTTCAAATTCCGTTTAATGTGTTAATATGTACTACAAAACGTCGCTATTCTGTCACGAAGTCATATTTCAACTGTCAACTCACAAACAGAAAAAACACCATTATTTATTATGAAGTTCAAAAGTCATCATACGTTGTTTATATTGGCCATGAGACACTCGCCAAAATACAAGACGCGAATCCGTAGAACTCAGAGAGCAAGATATTCCTAAATATATTTTTAAATGTTACCGCTACTTCGCTAGGCGAGCAAAACTACAAATTAAATAAAGTGGATTAGGAAGCTGCACCGACTCCAGTTGCCGAAGCAATCGCACGTTGCATCAAACGCTAAACGATTCGAGTCGGGCATTAGGCACATATTATTTATCTTGCAAACACATGAAAAACAAGACCAGATCTCTACATACTTAATTTTCAATACGTATGTCCTGAAACTAATTACTGTCCAGAATAAGGGACGCAAGCCAAGCAGTTACCATACGGCAAGACAAAAAAGAGGGCTACGAAACGACGGTATATACGTTAATTGAAAAGGTGGCAAAACAGGCTAATTAGTAGCGAATAATATTTAGAACACAAAATAACATACTCATAACCAATTGGGATATCTTTTTTTCCAACGTGATTAAAATTTGTGGAATAAACGTAAAACTATACGTAAATTTAACTAGATAAACGTTCCGGTGTTCTGATTGATCCGCCAATTGTATATCAAATTTGATTCTCATTCGTTGAAAATTTACGGACTAATCTAAACTCTATTTTACCTCGAGCCCTGTAGATTAATGTAACCATTACTTCCATGCAAACAAAAGATTTGGAAGCATAGTTTTCCATCTGTTTTATGAACGGACTTAATTTAAGGAATGCCAATGTAATTACCTCCTATGTTCAAAACATTTCTCAATCTTACACATAACAACTCTAGCGAACGTAAACACTTCCACTTGGAGTGTCTGAGTAAGTAACGGCGGTAGTAAATGACAATCGCGGCCCGCTGAACTTCATTTCTGTCGTAAAACGACACAAGAAATAAACCGTCACTTCCTCCGTCCGCGTACCTGAAAGGAAGTATCGCTCCAGCACGTCACGCCCTCCAATGATACTGGGCGAATGACACTGGTAAGAGCGACCCTTCGGCCCTATCAAGTGGGTAACATTGGTGAGTTTTTATTACTTTCTTTCAGGACTTCCCGCTTGTACAGTACTAAATTGTCAATTTTTAGATTATGTGTGCTTATCACGAAGAAATAATCTGAAACTATAAATGCCTGCAGTTATCACTGTAGGGATAAGCGGAAAAATATGCAAAAATTGGAGTTAAAATTACTTTTTCGTGCAATACTACGTAAAAGCGAGATGGCTCAATATTACATTATAACGGATTTAATGATTTCTCATCATTGTTCTTCCTCAAAATTAAGCTGGATATAGACGTTACGTTAATTCATGCATTTCTCATGTTGGTCATCAATAAAATTCTTCAGATATTTTTGAAACATTTAAATTTCTTCGTATTACTGCGTCATACCAGGAAACATACTAGATATTTGTATAGATCAAGAGATATGTGTTTTCTACTTTATACTCAACCCAATGCAGTGATAGAAAATATGAAAATTCGACTGCTTTTTAAATTTTTATTTTTTTTATTTTTATTCACCTGTTCGGCATTGCTGCCTTTCTGAGGAATTAATAATTACATTTAATTCACGTTTAGGCTTGACCATTCCTAATTATTGTTGCCATGTGGCTACTTCTACATATTCATAATTGTAGATACCTAATTGCTATTTATTTCTTTCCTTTCTTTTTTATTTAAACAATTTTTTGGAGTTTTGTGAATTGATTTAGATTTACTTGAGTACGGTGGTTGAAAATCATCTTTTGAATAGCGTGATCCGATTCTTTTGGGATTTTCATATGATTTTCCTAATTAAAATAGGGTGCCACAGAAGAATGATCGGGAAATTCTTGTAATAAAATCTTTGATCGATTCTAGTTTTAACTCTCTACTAAGCTAGTTATTGCTGATACACCACGGGGCTTTGGTTGTTGTGCGTAAGCATTTGGTTTGTATTACTTGCTCTTGATTCACTGGGTTGAAAATACGCAGAAAAATCTTGGATGCAACGGGCATTGGTCAGAGTACAAATCTTCCTGTGACGTCACACCAATACGCCAAATCACGGCTGCCGTCACCTCCGAGAGTCACAATTGCAAATCTGTTCCAGTACCATGTAGAACGTGCGACCTTCTGAATCCGAACTGCGTGAGCTACGAACGCACCCACTGCGGCCGTGTTTACAAAAACCTGAACGCAATAATAATAGAGCATCCCACCCACAACGCACAGCCTCTCGCAACCCCAAGGCACCCTGCGGCGCCCCGCCCCTCCTTTCCCTTCCCCGCCTCGTCCGCCCAGCCCCGCCCCGCCCCCGCGGTCTGGCCCCGCGCCCCAAGCGGTGGGCGCTGGATGCGCTCCAAGCGCGCCAGACGGCCCACGGCTCTAACAATGTCATAAACGCTTCAAACAGCCACGAGGAGACGGGGCGGCAACGGTGGAAACAGAAGCGGCGGGGTGGCGCCAGACGAATCCTAGTCGCAGGAGAACGGAGCTTCACGCTGGCTCGTAATGTAGAATGTGGAAATCGTACTCGACGTCGACTCGGGAGGCAAAGATCTTATTTAGTGGCATCCACACAGTTTCTAACCGAATGGAAATGGAATAATTGTTCAGTCCAGGGTCGTTGAGTTTATTCAACATCTTCAAACCACCAAATATTCATGAAACATCCCGTTATATTGTACCACTCACGCGACATGGGAAATATGTATGAAATAAACTTGTTAGAATTTCTAAACAGAAAGTAATGGCTGCACGAAGGCCACAGACTGCCTCTGTAGTTTTAACTACAATGGGGGTATGTGGGGAGCGGGGGAATAAAAAGTGTTCGACAGCAAGATGGTAATGCCAACGTATAAAAGTAGGACAGAAGAGAGATGAAGGCAAAAAGGAGAAAAAATGGAGTACAAGGACGAAGAGGAGGTAAAGAGATGAAGAGAAAGCATAAAATGGCAGGGGAAATACTGCGAAAAAGTTCACGACCAATGCAAATGCTGTGGAGGCGGAGACGACAGTGAGAGAGCACAAATGTGTGGCATAAAGTATGACGCGGAAATGTTTTAGCTCACTTCAAAACAGATACATCCACGGCGTTCTCATTGCTGTATGAGGAATCCATCCATATGATCATGGTTGTAGAAATTATAACAATCCACAGTGGGTCCAAAATCAGATATTGGAGTGCGTCTCCGCAACAAAGCGGATGAAGCGCTACTTCTGGAACAATCATTCCTTCTTGCTCATAAACGCCCTTTTTGGGGGGAGGGAGGTGCGCGCGCAGTAAGCTCGCAGCAATCGTCTGCTCGCACTTATCGCATACTGCATGGGAAATACATCTAACTTAAAATAGGTAGAGTTATACTATTACAGAAGCACCAGGCTGGCGAGAAACGAAAGATAGTAGACAAGGTACAAGTAACGTTTAATTAGTAGGATTAATAAAAATAAAGTGCCGACTTATTTGAATAGGATCTTTGGAGCGCGCACTCTATAGGTCGCCGGCGACAGCGGCAGCGAGAGGAGCTGTGCGGGCCGGTTGGGGCCCCGGCCCCCGGCCGGGGGGGGGGGGGGGGGTGGGGCGAGTCTCGTGGGCGGCGCCGCCCACGTGGGCGCCACTCGCGAGCAACAACGCCTGGCTCCGCGGGGCCGCGCTCGTGCCAGGGCCAAGCGTCGCTGCCGTAGCGTAGCTGCCGGCCCGCACCGTTCCACCCCGCGCAGGTACACTGCGTTCGCACAAAAGATGGCTCACAACCCGAGCGAAGGACAAAAGGGATAGGCAAACGAAAACGTGCAAATTCACGAGGTTTCACCTCAATATTCATATCACATCATGAACACTGCAATAGTGACTAGTAACTCTATCCTTTACGTTCACAAAACACACATTCCATAACTTTGTAACATGTTGCATCATGATGATTTGACAGTTGTTTGAACGACGAAGAAATTGTAGAATATTTCTATATGCTTGTTTTCGTTCAAGTAATTTCTATTTGGCAATTGAAGCAATTCAATACAATACCGCACATAGCAAGTTTTGCCAGTAAAACTTCTACTAGAGTAGTCACGAGGAAGAAACTTTTTCAGTATGCCAGTTTGAAGACCCAGAGCTCGCGTATCGGGTTCTGCCTTGAAATTCCAGCGATATTTTTGAGTTTCCTGACAGATACAAAGGAAGGAATATGGCGATATTTCTCGGAGTCACCAAGAGCTCGGTACCCTTGGCGAAAAGTCAAGACCTTGAGTGCCCATGGACACAATTTGGGGCGATTTCCACAAACAAACGTTGGACCGGAAAAATAAATTCAATAAAATTATTTCATATGCGGACCATAACAATAGCACTTTTTTAAAAACCAAAAATTTTTAAATAATAATAATAATAATAATAATAATAATAATAATAATAATAATAATGATATAGTATTTTTTCCTGAGGGCATTTACATTCTGAAATGCTAATAAGCAGAAATACTAGTATTATTCTGATAAGCATAAGGAAAAGTATCGAAAGGAATTAAAAAAGGCTAGTAGTAATGACTAATCTATCAACTGATGAAGATGGAATGTTTAAACGAAAATGAAGCACGTCATAATGATTCATCTTTTATTATTAACGTATGTTTAAATGTAGCTAATGTTTTTACGTAGATAGCCAACCCCAGTTTTAAAAAAAAAGTCTCTGATAGATTTATCCCCCATATATCGCTGGATCTTGTATCGCGTGTATTTCCAACTCCACCTGTCATTGCTTCGAGGAGTTACTGCGAATGAACTGTAGCGGTGCGGCGCGGCGCCTATCATAACCTCAACGACGGAAAGACGCTAACACGAAAATATCGCGGCGAGCCGCCAGGGGCGACGGACGAGTAGGCAGAGGCAGGGGGCAGGGGCAGGGGCGTGGGCGGCGGCGGGGGTGGAATGCGCGGGCGGCTGGCCGTCGCCTCGGCGGGGGCGGGGTGCCCACCCGCGCCGCGCACCGAAGGGCGACGCGGCCGCACCCGCCAAATCTCTTGTCCATCGCCGGACATTTCAAGACTGTTCAGTTCATCCAAGAGCAAGTGGATTATACTGCCAGAGATCGAACAAGAATGTGGAGATTCAACAACGATTATTCACGAAACCTCCCTCGCATGAAAGCAACCACATTCAAGCCTATTCAGTCACTGGGCAACTCAATTTCACATCAATGAATATATGATATTGTTTATCACATATTTGATAAGACTCAAAATCAACAAAGATACCCATGGGGCTCAAACTCGAGAAAAATGACTATATTTTCCAACATTTACAACAAAGTAGCACTGACAAAATTTTTAGGAAAGGAACATTTTATGTTCTCACTCCGTCATGCTTCGCTTTTATGACCCCGTCACTTGGAGGAGCATTTCAGGTCACGCGGCGCGCGCGTGCAAAAAACTGCGAGCAGCGACCGCTGCGACTTCCTGGCGACGCTCCGCCGCAGTCCTTCACCCCTTCCTGCCCGCTTTCGTTTCCACTTCCACCCCTAGTCTCCCGCCGAGCCCCCTCTTGGCACGGAGACGTCCAAAACGCGTTCAAAACAAAACCACCGTCCAAGCGGAACCTTCTCCGCGCACACGGCAACCTTCTTCAAAAATAGATGCCGCTTAACGGCGACATATGCCTTAAAGGTGTCACTCCCATCCCCGCGCCCATGCCGTCCTATTTTTTGCTCGTTACCTCCAGTGTTTTCTTTCCTCGTTTTGTTCGCCCCCTGTCGGCCGCGCTCCAGGGCGTGACGCTGCGCCCGCGTGTCGCTCTGGCCATCTGGAATGGAACCATTAGCAAACGCGCCTTGTGAACTGAAGACGCGCTTGTTGCGTCTAAACGTCCGCGTTCTGAAACGTGGAAAATCGGAGGCGCCAAGAGCGAAAAGGCCGCCAGGAGGAGCCCTAAATCTAACGAAACGACCGATTGCCCTCTTCGTCGGCGCTCGCGTGGAGGGCCGGGAGCGGGAGGACAGGCGTGCTGTCGGACGCGCCGGCGAACGAGCGAGTGTGCGGGTGGGCCTCGAGGAAGGCACGAGTATGGGCAGGAAAAGGTGAGCGGAGGGGGGGACCGAATGATCGGCGACGACAGCCCGGTCAGGAGAGTGCATGGGGAACGCGATTGCACGGGGCGGGCTACAGGACCGGGGAGAGCAAGTCTGAAGGGGAGCGTGTCTGAAGACGTTTAAAAAAGTTGGGCAAATGTGGCGAGTAGTGGCAGATTTGAAATGCGGTAGCCGTGGTAGCAGTAACGAGTCGAAGTGTGCACCGTCGGAAAGGCGCGCGAGTAGCGGAGTGGGCGGGAGACTGGACGGGGGCGCGGACGCGCGGCGTGCACTGCATCATGGCGAGAGCGCGAGTGGCTGGGCGGCCAGCTGGCGGCTGGAATGAATGGACGAGCGGGATGCGTGCGGGGCGAGCGTGCGAGCGAGCAGGTCGGCGCGGGGGGGGGGCGGGCCCCTGACGTAGTGGGGCAGGTAGGCGGGTGAAAGCGACTGGGCGTGGGCAGGCGGTGGGGCGGGGCAGGGGGCGGGGCAGGCTTGTGGGCTGGAGCAGTCGCGTGTGGGTGACGGCCTTTCGTAGGTGTCGAGCGAGTGTAGGCGAGCACGTGTAGGCGAGCGCGTGTAGGCGAACCGGTAGAGATGAATGACTGTAGGTGAGAGCGTAGGTGACAGTTAACGGGCGGGAAGGAAAGAAGTGGAAGAAAGAACGAAGCGGACGCACTCTGGATAGAACACACGGCACGTGCAGATCCTTCTAGAAGCATTCTACCATACGCAAATGTTTTCGTCCCTTCGATTCGGTAGATGATTTGCCTAAAGTAAAATTGAATATAAGTTCCATTTCTTGTGTTTAAAGTTTCAAGTCAGAATAATTATATTCATTAATAGTCTTCGAAACTAATAAAAAAAGCGACAATAACAAATCTCAGTTAACAGGAAGCATATGTGACGTAGAATATGCAATCCTACATGTCTAATGTAATTGGGTGTAGCAAGAAATCAATTAAAAAGTAACTGGATTATTTTTTACTTAACAGTCCGTGTCCAAACCATATTAAACAGTGACAAAAGATGGACTCGCAAAATTCGTGTGAGTTGCCACTTATTACACACACATTCGATTTCCTCAGACACATTCCACTCGTAAGTTGAAATCTTCTGCCACCACCTACATCTCGAAGGTTTAATACCCCCACACTCAATTCTAAACCGCTGATGGTGCAAGAAGGTTTTGCAATTACCACGTCGAACAAGGTGATCCGGTACGCGGTGTTTACGAGCGGTAGCAAATGCTAGGGAACGGATTAACAAAGTACATGAAACTTGCAATCAAAACAAGCCCAACTCATTAAGGACACTCTTCCAAGAGCTTGAGAAATGTATACATCACTAACTACGCGTCAAAATCCTACATATCCCTATCTTTTAAAAAACAAAAGCTATTACCACAAGACTTAGATATAAAAGAAACTTAATTAAATGAATTAAAGGATGTCACATTTCAAATAATACTTCAGATAATTCAGAAAATGCACACCTGTTTTGCAAAATAACCGAACAATAAAGATTCACCAATTACATCTTTATGCCAATAAAAATTATGATATTATAGTATCGCTTTATACGAAATAAATGAGCTTCAATGTGTTGTATTACAGAACGAAAGAGCTCATTGTAGTAAAGAGCATTTGCGCAAGTGATTTTATCTCTACTGATTCTTCATACGCATTGTTCAAACTCTATTGCGAAATATTTAATAACAACAGATTGGAATGTATTCCGTTAATCTTATTAATGTGATGTGAAAAATAGCTAGCTAGTACAATGACTGAAGGTAGAGTTATGCTGAACAACTGAATGAATTTTAAAAATCTTGCGGAAACATTGTTTGTCACCAACAATGTTTCCGCTAGATTTTTTAAATTCATTCGGTACAGGGGATACCAAATCTTAAATAGTGGTGTATTTATGGACAAAAAAGTAACCTAAATTTTAAAAAATTTCGGTTTTTTAAAATGCTTAAAGCAGGTTTAACTGACTGGTAGTAATGAAAGTTGTTGGAATACACGGATGTTTCTTACTTAATCAGACAAGACTTAACTGAATACTGAACGGATAAGGGTGTGATTTGGCAGATCATCGCGGGTTAATAGTATGTGTATACGGAAAGATGAGCATTCGTTGGTGGTTATGCAAACAGACTGCTAGACCGACATACCAGCAAATGGGAGAGAAGGGAAATGGAGAAGGGGGTGGGGGGGTTGGTAGGTGGTGGGTGGTTGAAGGTTGGTTGGGTGTGTGGGTGGGTGGTTGTCTAGCGGTCAGCGAGTGGCTGCGGCAATGGCCGAGTGTCACGAATGCGCGCGCGGGAGGAAACGTCGCGCTGAGTCAGCGGCGACGTGCGGCGGCTGAGGGGGCGTCCGCGCGGGCGGAGGTCGGGGTGGGGGCGTGGGCGGCAACGCGTGGGCGCTTGCTAGCGAGGAGGGGGAGTCTTGCGGGACGGGCCACCACAATACTTTGTTTACACTTTACAAATACATAGAGCTGCAAGTTTTATTGATGTGGACGAGTCTCTGCAAGGTGTCGACCTTCGTAGCTGCTTGCAAAATTTACTACACATATTACAGACTTCGCCAAACAATATCTTTGTTGCGCTTTTAAGGAAGTTAGAAGGTGCAATATGGTGATGGCATCACCAAAGGACGGTAATCCGCTGTCAGAACCGCAGTTATATAATACAAAAACAAACCACGGGCTTATAATTTCAAGTGAAGCCCCAACGATTATCATGCCATCTACGTTTTTTAAGATGGTATTCGCTATGTAACGTAAGCAGTGCATTTTAATCACATGCTAAGTGGATTGATATCATGTCTCTTCATTTGTAAATTATTTTCACTTGCTAAAGTATATTAGATGAGGGGTCCTTTTATTTAAACATTCATTTCGTTCTTACAACACGAGCAAATAAAATAGCATAGTATGAAGAAACCTATGCAGAAAAATGTTAGCTGAAATTTAATAGAAGCTTTTTATCACCAGTCGTAAAGTATTACGAACACCAATAAAATACGTATCCTTTCCACAGAGCACAATATTTTGTTACTGAATCGTTTATACGTATGAGAAACGTTCCAAGACTTATTCGCCGTAAATGCAGAGTTATCCATTACACTACACAGGGAGAACACTAACAAAATGTATTATGTCCACTCTTTTTCCAGAACGCACATAGTTATCATAGTTGTTTTTCGACTCGTCTACAAAAGACACAATCTTTACCCGTTGAGCACGAGGCCCATAACTGCGAGGGAGTGCAGCAACGGCTCTCAGCGCCGCTCTTACGGCTTGTCATAGCTCAAGCGGTGACGGCGCAACGAGGCAGCTGGCGGCGCTCGTAAAAGCAGCCGGCGCAGCAATACAATGGCCACAACAGCGCGCGCACCCGCTCAGGAGGAGAGCGACGAACATCCACTGATATTTCGGGAACATCACTTTTATTACTCTTCACGTCACTTCAAAACATGATCGTGAACAGAAGTTTAGCACGCGCTTGTTTACGTGTTGTTTTCTTTTCCGAGTACCACCACGGTCACGTACACACCGAGGTGCCGTGGCAGACCGCGGGCTGTGGCCTACAACACGGCTCTCGCGGGCGGAGCGGCACGGATTGAAGGGTGACGGGAAGGGGTGGGGGTGGGGGGCGAGAGCGAGTCGCGTGCCTCCCATTAATGCCGGGCTCTCGGGCGGACGCGGGGCGAGGCATGAGCCAAACCGGGTCGTGGCGGGGGGGGGGGGGGGGCCGCAGCGGTACGGGCACGTCTCCGGAAGGGCGCCGCAGCTTCCGCTCGGCGCGGGGTCACCGCCCCCGCGGCTTCCGCGCCCCCCCCTCGCCCGCCGCGGGGGCCCGGCGCCGCCGCCCCACCGCCGCAGCCACGCACAAAGAACCCCGCTTGTCACGTCGCTCTCGAACACAAATGAGACGCTACGTTTATTTGTATTTGACTTCACTGACAAAACACTGAGTCTACTAACACTTCCCAAAGTTATACTGGCATGTTACATTTGGACATTTCAGAGTGTATTTCAAAGTACTTAAGATAGTTACATTTTCACATGTTTCACTACTGTGATACATGTACACTACTAGCAATGCAAACATCGAACTGGGAATGTATAGAAGATAAAACGTTCCAGTGAAGAGTTTTTAGAACTACAGTAAATAATTTCTTTAAGTTGTTACCACCAATCACTTGAACAAATGTGTTTATTAGAGTAAACATTGCAACATATCAAAATGAACTGCAAAAATAATATACCACAAATACGCATTTCATTATACGCGGCGAAAACGTATTAAAACCTCCACAAAACCTCTCAAGTGAAGTAACATTAAATTTCATTGAAAGGTCGAGTGGCACTAAAATTTTCTAAGGGTCCAAATAAATGATCATCATTTCGCTGATACCCTATAGGAATAAGATCCTATTCCTAACAACTGGATAACTCGTAGCTCGCATTTACCGAGAGACAAGCTCATTTGGGCGAAAGTCATTCTGGGCTGTAGTCATTCGCACTCTAGAACAACGAACAATTTCTCACCTAGCGCTGAGGCGACCTCAAGACAATGGTTGTGGCTTTCGAGCAGCGGGCTAAAGCGACAACCCACTGCGCCTGGCGACTCGGTCAGTTAAACGCGTCGAGCCTGCAATAAGGCTTTATGGGGTTTAACGACGCGGCGCGTTGACGCGATACGAGCGGCGCGTGACGCGGGAGCCCACGGGGCAGCGCGAGGAAGAGGGCGCGGGGGCGGAGAGCGAGCCGAGCTGAGAGCTTGTTGCGCGCTCCTTCCGGCGCGACGCGTGCACCTACTGTACCGCGCGACGACGCGGAATGCTCGCCCGCCGACGCCGACGCGCCTTTGCCGATTTGGGAGCGCACGTTGCGCCTCGCGCATGGCCCCCCCTCCGCGACTGCCCCAAACACGCGCCCCTCCGTTCCTCGCAGTGCTTCCACTCGGAAATTTACAACTTACCCTTTCCAGTTCGCGACTGATGCAAATACTAGGACCTGGGCTACTACTGTGTAGGACCGAGGCTGAGGTGGAAAAAATATCATCCGCTTAACAGAAAAATCCACGGGTAGAACGAACGTAATTTTGGTAAAGTCGTTACTTGAAACAGTTAAGGAAATATAAAAGGTTTCAATTCATAAGGCAGCTTAAGATGATAGCCATGAAAATACTTAAAACGATAAAATAAGAGTGTGATGCACGAAAAGGCTGAGGCTGTCCACACATTCAGGAATCCACGGCCACTAAAATGCGAACTGCTGGCCATGTGAGATTCGAGTGAAACAACTGAACACACTTCATAATGAATGATAACCGTCACCGCCATTGACAGCTGGCAACGATGAAACGTCTTTAAATTTCGATCATCACTGTTACATTAAGACAAAGTTCTATGAAATTTAAAACTTAATTCGTCCGGCAAGACCGGTTGAATTTGGCTTAGAGCCATTGTCGCTCTCTCTGCAGCGACTCTGACCCGGAGGACCTAGGTTGTTCGGTAGAAGAGCTTGCCCTGGCTAGGGCGTGCCCTGCTAGGGAAGGGGGGGGGGATCATCTACAAGTCGACGTGTCTCACGGCGGATCTCACCATACGGCGAGGGAGGAACACCTCAACCTTCCAGGATAAAAAAACAACAACTAATGGGACTAATGACCACAGCAGTTGACGTTCCAGGAAAGATGAATCAATCTAACGTTCCGTAAGGGAAAAGTGTTAAAAGTACTAAACACATATGTACAGGACCAAGGAAAATAATACAGGGATACATTTCATTATATCCGATAATTAACTTACAATCGAATTGAATGTAGCAAAGAAAGTTATACAATAATTAAAAATTAAATATTAAACACTACACTAGAAAATTAATTATAAACGGTAATCAATGAGATCGATCAATTATACGCTGGCCATAGAATATCGTGAAAATTACCAGAGCAAGCGTACCTAATGCTCTCATCTTATCCCACAAGGAGGCTTAGTATTTCAGATAACGTTCCACCACGCGATGCTAAGCAGATGTGTCTGAAGAGTTGCCAACATCATGCACTGTTATTCCTAACTTTCACCCTCCTTTCGCTTATCCATCGTTTCAACACTGCAGCCGGACTGGCAGTGATCTCCGAGAGGCCGTGCCCTACCTGCTTCACCGCCATCTCTCCTCTCCGCCACACGGATCACCGCCGCCGGCAATTCGGCACTGCCTTGCCCCCCAACCCCGCTCCGCGTCGCGCGGAGCCTCCCACCGCTTCGCCCCGCCCCAGCCCCAGCCCCAGCCCCAGCCCGATGCGTAACGGTGCGTTGCGGTTGCAGGCATGGCTCCGGCGCGCAACGCTCACACATCTTTCCGCCGAGGCACTTTGGGAGTGGACGTCACGGGCACAAACATCGCCACGAAGACGCGTATAAGTGGCCACCTTGTTCCGCTTTCAAATGACAATACGTCCTCTCATGCACCATATCCTTAGCATTTTCATTGCCCCTACGGCGAAAAAAAATCGGCGATTTATTTTTAGAACGTAATTTACGGACATGTGTACTCACGATAAAAATGTTTTTTTGTTAGCTGACGCTTAGAAGGGTTGTCCACAATGCAATTCTGCTTGTAGAACGTCATTTATAATGTTTGCGAAAGTTAAAATACTTTACCTTCACGTTCGAGCTTTGTCATCGAAAGAAGCGTATGCTGTTGCAATGCCTTGCGCCCACAAACAACTGATGTCATCTAAGAGCCGAACAATCTATACCACTGACGTGGATATTCTGCACGTCGAGTGCACATTAAAGATGAAGCGCAATTACACGGAATACAGAGATATTGTTTGCACAATACTCTACGAATGGAACGATCCTCATGACTTAAGAATAATTAAACAATTTAAAGAATTCTCAAGGACATTTTCGGTTGACAGTATGCGATTTTGCCTCACAGAGTGTAACTTGATTGCAGCGATGAATTCACATTCATGTACCACAACATTTCAAAGCGATGATGAAAGGTCGTTGTTTATGTGAACACAATAGTTTGTCGTACAAGTTTTTAAGTGACAAAAACTTGTTTAAAATATACCAACAAATGTGTTCTTTTCATCCATCACGAACATACTCCCTTCTTCACGAACATTCTTCCAACCGAACGTTGTGCTCAGAAATATTTAAAAAACAAACGTAAGTTTCTTACTTCTCGCATTCTTACCGAAGAAAACAAAGGGAGGTAGCATTAGGCGCGATGTCGTTTTACGCCTTCAATGTGGACCAAGTGTGAAACTAAGAGGAGAGATTGAGGAGGTTGAAACTAAGAGGAAAGATTGTACGCGGTCCGTGGCCAGTTTGCTACGGTACTGCTCTGGCAATCGCCTGGTGATGATCGAAGAAACTACGGAAAACCACCAATCAGAGCAGTGGCTAGAATTCTTCTCCAGACAGAATTCTTCCCGATCCAAGTAGCTGCTAAGTCAGTGGCAACGCTGGCTCCGAGCTCAACAGCCGGGTCAGCAGCGACTTCTGTACCGGGGGTGGGCCACGAGCGTGAGACATAGCACGGGCGAGGGCAGGGGTGGGGTGGATTGGGGGGCGTGGAGGTGTTCCCGGCAGCTTGGCGCAGGCGCAGGCGGCGACACGCGACCGCGAACGAGCGCCGCGCAGCGTTGGCGCGGGCGAGAGCTATTTTCCATGGACGTTAACACCGCCTGCGCCGACTCCCCGCGCAGCTCGATTAATTCGGCTCAACTCCGTTTTCCTGTCCACGCGCCGAGAGGAAGCCGCGCGGCATTCGACCAAGGCGGCAGCGGAAGAATCACTTGGCATTCCAAAGCCCCGACCCCACTCGCCTCGCCTCGTGCAACTTTTAACTCCCTCGTTCACTCTTCGGGGGTCTAGCGGAGCCCTAACCACGCCAAATTAAGGTTGACATTACAGAATAATGCGTTTTCCACAGGAGGTCAAAGACAAATGAAACAACATTGAACACATTCCATAGGTAGTTTTCACATGAATTCAAAGATCTTCACATACTGGAAGTTAAATATTCTTTAAATTACAATTCACTTTTTGTAAAAAGACATAGCAATGTAATTATGAAAATAAATAAACACGTATATTTCTATATTCCCGAATGGCATATCAAATGATTATAGATTCGTACTCATTATAAGCGATAACTTCCGTCTTTTGAATGAATGGAAAATCATACATTCAAATGTCGAAATTTGTGAAAAAAAATTGCATTCTGTGCGTCTCCATGTGTTCTAAAAAACATGTAGTATATTTCCTACAGTATCTTCCTCTTTCCTACAAATTCATGGGTAAGAGAGATGAGAAATGTTAGAGACTTCAAACAAAAAAAGTGCTAAAGAAGTAATGACGCCGTTTGAGGACGGAACATAGGATGAGAACCTGCGAATTGGCCAGGCAGAAGGCGAACGACGACTGGGCGGTGCGTAGGCACGCTAAGGGGCAGAGGGGAAGATCTACCGCGTGGGATGGGGGTGGAGGGGATGGAGGGCCAACGGCTCTGGGTGGTGAAAGTGGCCGCCTTCGCCAGCTCGCCGTCGCCCCGACTTTAACCTTCCGACGCACCGATTAATACCTGTTATTTTGGCTCGCGCAGGCCATTCTGGAGGATGGGCGAGCTGTCGCCCCCTTCCAATTCGCTTAAGCCCCTAAATGTTCCAATAAATTCTTCAGATTAAATCCACCCTAGGTGCTCGCTTGACGCTGAAAAAATAAAAATAGCCATAGCTGGCCCCTGGACTCACAGGTTCAAGTGAAATAAAACAAAAAACATAGAGACGAAGTAGTTACGGCAAACCTCCAAGCAGATGTTTAGCGTGTCGGATAAAATATTAGCGAGCGGCAAGAAGGCCACCTCGGCGATTTCAAGGGTACGGTTCAACGACGCCCGATGTCCGGGCACGGTGACCGCTGGCGGGGAGAGGCGGGCAGAGCGGGGCCAGGCACAGCTGCGGCTGATGAAAGAGCAAGGGAAAGGGATTTAGAAAATTGAAAAAAAGAGAAATGGAAGGAAGTGACCAAAAATGAAATTAGTAAATAAACGGAAAAAAAAAAAAAAAAATAGAAGAATTAAATTTAACGAGAACGGAAAAAAGGAGGAGAAATTAGGAAAAAGAAAACCGGAAGTGTGAAGAGGAATGGAACAATCACTAAGCAATAACGGAATGGGAGGTGGGCGGGGCGAATGCAGGCGTCAGGTCGGCCAACGCAACGGGGGCCGGCGCCGTACGCGCACTAGTGGGCTGTGCCATGAGCGTGAAATACTCGCGTCGTAAATATCCCTCGCCAACCTTCCACGATTCACGGCATCACCAGGCAAAGCTAAAATAGCGGAGGGGCTCCACGAGCCGGTGTGCAACGGACTCTGGTCGAAATACCTACTCGCGCCATTAAATGTTGTACTCCGACTCGAGGTAAATTATTCTCCTTGAAAAGGGAGAATAACTACTGTATAATCTCTGCCCCACTTTTGTTATAGATTGATTTGGGATCAACAAATTTATAAAAAAATGTTTTGTCTAAAAACTGTCTCAATAATACTGTTCTAAGTGCTTTTTAATGTCTAGAACATTTATCCTATTATTTGTTTATTTCACGTCAAAAAAATTGAAAACTGTGTGAGAACTATGGATAAAAGTGCTAACTATGCGCGTTTTCTTGAGCTCTCGGACCCCTCCTTAAGAATACAGGCAGCAACGAGCGTTTTTGGCAAGAATTGGTAAGAAAATTATTGCCTCTGTGTAATAAACTATTTTTCAAGGCAAATTAGTTACACATTTTGGCTATTATCCTTTATCGTGCCCTACATAGAGGAATTGACTTACTGCTGCGGAAACATGGATAGGATTATTCGAATAATTGTATTTCTCCCCTGAACTCAAGAAAACTTGCACAGGTAAAGTTACATTTATGTTCAGATGCAAAACAAAGAGCCATCTCAGCATTTTACCGAAAAGATAAGAGAAAATATAGGAAAAATATGATCGAGATGGGATTTAGTCCAGACGTTCAGGTACAATTTTTACTACAGGCATATTCAGCCTTTAAGAATTTTTCAGTACAAAAGGTAACTAACACAATATATAGCATTGTTAAAATCAAAATCATTTCCCTTTTGATGGTTAGTTTAGTCTGCATATTGTACAGAAACAGTTATACAGTAGAAAAGATTTTACTTGGTATTTAAACCTGTGCAGCTATTTTAATAGTTTAATGTCATTTGGCAAAGAGAGGTTAGGTTACTTTAGTAACGTACACGTATTGTATGTGGATTTCTTATAGTGAGCTGATGATTCTGACACTTGATGATTCTTTACATGATTCCTACGACGTATGTTGATATTATCAATATTTCTGTGTGAAAAATATGTTCCCATCGTTGAAAATGTCACTTTTGGTAAAACACAAGTGATACATAAATCAAGAGGCAAGACAATGGTAGAATTCGCATCTTAATAAAAAGAGGATTAGAAGAATCACGTGGGTGGGATTTGCTTTTAATCATACATTTTTTTTCTGTAACCTAAAAGTCAAGGAGCTGTAGGATACGTTTCCCAAGAATAGTATGCCATATCCCAAGCGGGAATGAACATTCCAGAACTACACAACGAGCAATGAAGTCTGACAATTTGAAAGAATTATAAAGCTCAATTACAATCAAGATATTTACGTTCCGGGAGTGTAATTCCTCGGGTTCGACGTAGACGCATACAATAACTACGAAATGACTGAACATGAAGTGAAAATATACTTCAGTGAAAGGTAATATCTTTATTGATTATAATACTATGTAACAAATATGACTGTACGACGACCAAGTTGTTAACGGATAGCAACAGCAGACCTCACATACGAGAATTCAATCGCTAGCGAAGTAGAGCAATATATTGCATAACGTGGATGAAGACAGTGCTCGCGTTCATTCATCTGCGCTTCATAACCCCAGCGAATCAACGACGTATTCACTGCACACATGCCTCTTTCTTTGTAAAAGACGAGTTATAAAGAAAGTTTATTACCATTTACTCGTTGCCAACACAACTGCCATAATTTACACACCTAGACATCATTACTCATTGCCAAATTTGTCTTACGTACTGTGTGGTGACAATGCGGAGGAGAGGTTGTACTTATTTATTTATTTGCGTAAAAAAACAGTTAAAACTGCGTATGACGTGCTATGGGAAAAGTGAATTGTGTGCACATTTTCAAAATTCTGCGATCTCTACACCAAGTCATATACTACTTAAATTTTGAATTTTGAAAGGAGAAAAACAACAAAAACTCCCATGTAATAAAACCTATTTTCAAGGATAAACAAGCAATAAATTTTGAATTTTGAAAGGAGAAAAAAACAAAAACTCCCATGTAATAAAATCCATTTTCAAGGATAAATAAGCAATAAATTTTGAATTTTGAAAGGAGAAAAACAACAAAAAAACTCCCATGTAATAAAATCTATTTTCAAAGAAAATAAGCAATAAATTTTGGCTCTTATTACTTCCTGCCGACAACATGGAAACGATAATTTGAATAAATGTATTTCCACTGAATTTTAGAAGACGTGCACAGAAATGAAGTTACATTTATATACAATATGGAGGAGACTGTACGTTCCTTCCAAGGTATTTGGGATGTTAATATTACATTTATATACACTTTTAGTACATGAGGAAAGGATTTCGAACCTGCTCCTATTCAAACAATATCTAATTTTAACACAACATAATATCAAAATATAATATCAAAATAATAAGGAAAAAGTTAAATATTCTACTTTATTTCTGCGCATTCTGATTTACGTCCATTGTAATTTTATAACTAGATTCACCATCTCAATAAAAATTTACATCCAAATCATTACAAAACGAAACATTTACTTGAGAAACATTTTTCCGTCATTCACCGAAACATGAACCTCATTAATCGTCGTAGATAGAGTTAAATGCTACGTTAATATACTCGCAATCACAATGAGAAGCTCTGAGTTATACGACGACCTCGATTCAGGAAAGGAGGGCAGACATCTTTGGTGGTAATCGATCACTAGGGACGACAAGCGGAGAAGTCGTGGGAGGTCGGGGGTTGCTATCTCTGTTTCTATGGCCAGTTCATTGGAGCAGAAAATAATAACTCAGTATAACTGAAGTATTAGGAATAAAAGAAAATACATAACGCATAAAATGAAACAAATTGTTGGGCAACTGAAACATTAGCTCTTAAAGAAGAAATATTTACTGATTTTTTTTACACCGTTACAAGACTAGTTACAAGACTTTTTTACACCGTTACGAAGAGAATACACATAAAAGACTTGTTAGTAGTAACTTGCTTCAACTTCAGATGGTACAATGCGCCCTTTATAGTTGTTTACGCTAGATGAAAATTTGGAATATTTGAGTAACAATTAAAAAATATTTTATTCAAAATATTAATGACGCTCCCTCATGGTTAATAATTTGTTTTTACAATGCGTCTATATCATCTTCGCGAGATCCCTCATTTAAATTACCATTTAATACGCGAATTGGCGACAGTAACCAAGCTGTTTCATGCTTCGCGCATAATCATTCTTTAGAATGAGTGTCTACTGTTGTTGTCAATTCTCTATTTTACTAGCCCTTGCATTCCCACGCAGTAGTACGTAATTTTTAAAATCGTATTTTATTTTGAAAAAGCAATACATAGAATAAAATACTCATTATTATTTTCCTTCCATATGCACCCTTCTTTACAAAGCAATAAGACCTCTGTTACTATGTGCTTGCCGGTCTGGTAAAACAACGCTCTCATTCGTATTCGTAAACTCCAAAAAATCCAAAATAAAATCCTTAGAATAGCGACGAAAGCATATTGAGTTGTAAGAAACAACTCTCTCCACTCCGACTTAAAAATTCCCTTCATTGCAAAGTGTACACACTGCGTATCTCATAACTGTGTTTTTAACATGCAACAGGTCCCTAGTATCTGGAGTTCGTTTACCGATGCAAATAAGTTTTCTATAACAGGGGAACGAAAATGTCTAGTTTTCCAAATGCTGTTAACCTCGCGCTCTCTTAAATTGTATTATTATTATTATTATTATTATTATTATTATTATTATTATTATTATTATTATTATTATTATTTTAAACTCTTATTCGTCTTTCAACAATTTATGGTTAAAATTTTGGGAAGGGATATTGAAACTCACCAAAACGTGCGAAAATGATCTTTTCTTCCATAGGTCACATACAGTTTTTATTATTTTTTATTAAGTAAATCAAATCAAATAAGTAGTATTTTTAAGTAGATCTCATAGTTCCCCAACACTGATATTTATAAACCAGCATCCTCTCTACTCATTTGTCACCGATCATGTAATTATATTTTAAGCCAGTAAATACTTTGGAGGTGCTCGATTGAGTTTCTCCTGATCAATAGTAAACGTAGCTTTTGTCTTCCTTGTGTTAATGATGTGTTGTGTAATTTGTGTTCTTCAACAATTGCATAGGCCGAATGACTGAACAATGTAAAATCAATCAATAAATAAAGTCAATTTACCGAAAACTTATTTGATAAACATTGAAAAAGTAAATTTGCTTCAGTACAATAGTTTAAAAAAACATCATCGATATAGTTATTTTTTCTTAACTCGTACGGCGTTCATGGGATTCTACAAGATAAGTAAATTCAACCCATAGGATTAATTTTAATGTGACGATTAGGACGTGTGACATCCAGATATGAGGGCCGCAAGCAACGGCGCGCCGGTGAGCGCGGCGAGCGCAAGTCGCCACCAGGCAGGTCGGCGCGGGTGGCAGAGACCGCGCGAAACCGCGGCTTATGCAAACGCGTGACTCAAGTCTCGCCCGCGGGCTTCGTAACGCGAGAGGCGCATATTGCCGGCGTGTATTTATAAACCCGCTGCCGTAAACCTGGAGAGCAGTCTCTTGCGACATGGAGCGTCGCGACGCCCTCTGGGGATCGAACACGCAGACGCTGTCGCCGGGCAAGGCGTCCCTCCCTGGCAGACGCCGCGGCGCCAAAGGCGGAGGGCGGCTCCTGCTCAGGATGAAGTATTGACGTCAACACGGCTGCCGGATGCGACATCCAAGAGCAAGCACCACGGCCTGGATTCAGAGGCCACTCGATAAGGGAAGTTCAAATGTATTAAGGACAATCGAAATATCAGTAGGTACAAGCTATCTTCAAGTACATGCTTATGTCGTTACATTAAGATAAAAATGTATTTTTCTGTCATACGATATAGAATTTTTTCAAGAACAGACAACAATGACAGCTGACGAAACGTTTTCTGGTTTCCGGATTTTAATATACAATAGTGTATGTGTATTTACAACTTCGGTATAAACACAGACACATACTGTACGATAAATTATCGTGCTAACGTAAGATAAGCGGCTCACGCATGCAGCTATTGCGTTTCTGGTACATTGAATGCAAAATACACATTACATTAAGCTAGTGGCCTGTAGCAGCAAATGCTGCTGAACAAAACCACACAAAATGGTTTCCAAAAAGTGTCCGCACACTGCACAAGAAAAATACTAAAATACACTCGAATAACACTAAATTAAGTATTTTAACCTTCGCCAATTATGGAATCACGTGTGTTTATACAGTACCACCGTTCCTTATACACCGTGAATACCAAAACGCCGCTGTTCCATAACGCAACACGTGAAATACGGCAAATATAGCAAATATTAAATAGAGGGTATCCTCTTCCTTGAAGCCTTGTTATCTTATGATTGATTGGTATCGATTCCGGGCGCGTCAACTACTGAGGTCATTAGTCCCATAAGTATACTGCATGTTCGTTCATCTGGAGGTGGTGATAATTTTTCCCCTACTGGATGGCGAGATCCGGCGCCGACCTACTGTCGACTAGTGGGGCACCGCCCCAGCCGGGAGAAGTTCGAAGTCCCCGACCGGTTTCCCGGGATGTGTGGTAATGTAGTGCTTATAAGTGTAAGTTTGAGTGTAAGGGGTGAGGATAGGACAAGGAAGAGGAAGGAAAGACCGCGCGTGGTCCGTGGCCCGTTTGTTAGGGTACTACTCCGGCATTCATCTGGTGCTGATCGGCGAAACCACGGAAAACTACCGATCAGAGCAGCCAGGCACAAGAATTCTCCTCCAGACAGTGACTGAGTTCGACCTAGCTGAAAAGTTAGTGTCGAAAATCCTGCCGCTGTCGGGACTCGAACCTAGAACCTTCCGGTCAGAAGCACTACAGTGACATCAGTCGATGCACTGAGCTACCGCTCCCGGTTGTTATCTTGACGTCAACTGTGTCGTGATATACTGAGTATGAGAATAGACGGAATAACACAATATTTGCATTTTCTGTCACAATCGAAACTTTTTCATTGTTTTTGTATTTTTCCCGGATTTCCGGGTATTTAAGAAATCACAGGTACGTTTCACATGGCCGGAGGTTGCATAGATTTCTTTCAATTTCTGCACGCATTGGAAATTAGTAATACATTAAAACTTCGAGAGGTGCTTTAATGTCGAAGGATGGCAGATTTGCCAACTTGACCCGAACTATTATACATCACACCGAGAACGCAAAATGTAGAACAGAATAAAACAATACGAGCCAACTGAGTCTGAGAACAAAAAAGAAAGTTTACAAATGCTCGTGAGTAAGCACCTTACATATGTCTCTGTGAATTAAAAATTATTGTACATGAGAACTTTTCAGCATGCGATGGCTTAATATAGTTGCCGAGAAACTCCAAGAACCAGTCGTCATGTCCGAAGACTCCAGAAGCACATGTTTTGGGAATTGGTCTTTTTGAATAAACGTATCTCCAAATCCCAAAAACAAGGCACGAGCCGAGCCAAGGAAACCAATGCTTCAAATGCATCGTATATTCCCTTCAGTCATTCTTTCACGTTTGTCGCTCCTCTACGAGCCATTGGATCGTCAGGTGGTCCGTAGATCGCACAGTCAGTTCGTTTATCCTTCAGCTCTCAATGCTTTACCAGTCCGTCTCACCGCACGTCTTGTACGTTCTCAGCAACATACCCTGTCTGTCTGATTGTCCATCCGCCTCAAGTCCGCCAAAGTGTGCTTGCATCTTACGTGCTTTCGTTGGCTCGGGTTTGAGGAAAACTGGGCCTGCTTCGTTCCAAGAAGAGCTCTCCAGCTATTGAATTTCCGGTGACACATTTCCAGCCACTTACCTGTAGAAAAGAAACAAAGATAGTTTAAATATAAGTGACAAATGAAAATATTATTGCTTTACAATATTATTACTAACTAGAGCAGTTAAAAGCAATACACGTGGCGCTTTCTTATATTTCAAAACTCGCGTCTTATCAAAAATAAACCACAAAGAGTAGTCACTGGCGAATAAATCGATTTTTCTTTAAAATTGAGTCACTTTGTCGCGATACTTTGCCAACATTATTTTTTATTCCCGTGTAGAGAAGGCAGGTAGCAATTTTACAGATTTCAGGCGATATGTGTACTGCTTCAAACATGAGTAAATAGCCATGAATAATTACCAAACCATATAAAATCTCGTATTATAAGGAGTTAAATTCGAGACAGTGATCGGTTGAATCTGGTCAAAAGCTTTATTGAATTATTATCGCAGTTAATATTAAAATGTCTTTGCTATTTACCAAAG
Organism: Teleogryllus oceanicus; assembly: GCA_964035755.1. Classification (NCBI taxonomy): domain Eukaryota; kingdom Metazoa; phylum Arthropoda; class Insecta; order Orthoptera; family Gryllidae; genus Teleogryllus; species Teleogryllus oceanicus. Next base: position 222,258,274 of record CAXIVR010000001.1, on the reverse strand, counting down.
GCTACCATGGAGATACACTTCCATTAATCATTCTTTCCATATTTCTCAGGAAAAATTATGTAGTAATCGAAAGTCACACCTGAAGCATTTCACAACACATGCCGACTCTACTACCATTCCGAAACCGTTCTTCCTCATTCATCATTCATTCTTAATGCACACACACGCGAGACCAATTTCCAGAATAGACATGCCTACGCAAGGATACGCCTGCGCATTCTCAGCCCGCTGCACAACGTTGTAAAGAGGGTCGCCGAACTGCAGGGGCCGCAATATCAGGGGACAGCAGTATCAATGGGATATCAAATCATAATTTTTCCCATTGACTGAGTGTGCGGAGATGCACTGCATTTCAACTTGCCTAATCCTCAAGACCTAAACGAGTGTCTCCAACGGGGTCGGCATTGACACCCGGGAGTCAATGAAATAAAAAGGGAGTCAATTGTCGTAGTCGATAGTCGAATATGTAAAGTCGATGGAATCAGCATGTTACTGATTACAAACATATTAATAAAGTCAATAATTATTTTCTTACATAAAGCTACAAAAACTATAATAAATTAGAAATTGGCTTCTCTTCTATAATTTCATTTCATTCTATTAATGAAAATCGAACTTTGGTACAACTAGAAACTACTATAGGTGTAACTCTAAACGAAACCTTAACCACATTTTCAGTTTTCTGCACAATGTATCCAAATTTTCGTTTATATTTTTTTCTCTCGAAGAGGAAATATCAAATTTTTCGAAAATACGAGTAGGTTTTGCATGAAACATAAGCATTTTTTAAACAATTATTTTCTCAAAAACGGATCCAATTTTTTCTCCAATAGCGCAAAGTGCGGGCGGGTGGGCAGACGGACGGATTTAGTGGGCGGGCGGACAGTTTTGCCATGGATCGATTTTTCAGTGTCAAAGGCCTACAGGAGGAGGACTCAAAATCTGTTAGTGAAAATATCACCGATATCCGCCGCAGCATTAAAATATTTTCTTCTTACTATGTACGCAGTAAGGAGAGAAAGTAAGAATTAATGAGTTACAAACGCTAAAGTTTGTACAGTACTCTGACAATAAAAGGTTTCTAATCCAAAGAGGGTGAAGTAGGGTAGCCGTGTTACGTAATGTAGGAGGCAGAACAGGCACAGGGTGTGAGTGTGAGCGCGGCTGCGGGAGTCCGCGCGCCCGAGAGGCAGAGGGGCAGGGAACCAGGAAGGCTGACAAGGAAAAGGTCACGAGCGCGGGTCGCGCCGGGGGACGCGCGGCGGGGACCGGCCGTCGGAAGCCCGCAGCCGCAACCGCGCGCGTCACTGCGCCAATGACTCAATGGGCCAAGTTCGCGCGAGCCGCGAACTTGAAACGGCCGCGAAAATAATCGCAGCGCGGTCGAAAATGTGGGAGCGAAAATATACAGGCGACTCACAAACGCCAGCCGCTCCCATGAAGTAAACACACCAGGTGAAGGAAGCTGTTATTCCGCCCGCTCCTTCCCCGCTTGCCAGCGCCGCCGCCGCCGTCCCTAACGTTCGCGCTGCTCGCTCAGGGCCCCGCCCTGCCGCCGGTGCAATTCCATGGCCTCCTTCGGACAGTTCCTAGCGCGTTGCAGAATGCTGCGAGTGCACTCGCGCGGCGATTTTTGCCGAGGGGCGGCGCGCAGGGTGCTCCAGGGGCGGAGAGACGGTGGACGCGAGCGCAGAGGTTTTAAAAGACGCCATGTCGCGCGCTACGGGAATTCTGGGCAAACCAGCCTCTGTGGGTCAGTGGTACGGAACACAAACAGCGGAGAGCCGGAATTAAAGAAGGAATCGCAGTTTCTGCAGCAAAACGCTTTTTTAAACATCACGATGTAAGGGAGGAATAAGGTATAAGAAATACATTAAAAAAGCTTACTTATAAAACATTTACTTTTTAAGGAAGTTTCTCAGGCAATTAAATACTTTGACCAATTTTACGAATATGGATGCATTCGCGGCTGAAAAGTTCTAGTTTGTTCCTACTTACATAGAAACCTGACAAAATTGATAACAGGTTCAAATTTTGCCCCTTTAGTTTGATGAAAGAAAGAAGCTTTTTATAATATGTTACTCTATTTAACTCTCAATACACGTGTGCAAATCGAAATTATGCACAAGTATCATCTGTTCACGAACCGAATTCATAGTAAGGAACGGGAAATTAAGGTTCCGCCACACTCCCAATATTACGATAAAAAAACATCATATTATTGTAGTATTGTCATCTAAGTATCGTATTCTCTCAGCTTATAAAATCCTTCTATAGATTTAGATGTAACACTAAATTTACCAGCCATTTCCCCCTCTTTGGGCGACGGATGCACTAATTCAAAATCTAATAAAGATATCGTAATAGCTCGTATTTGACGTTGCGAATACAGTGACAAGTTAACTTCACACAATATTTTTAGATATTTCTACACGCCATGGATTTTCGGCGAAACATTTTATGAAATCAAAATCCATTACGTTTTACACAAAGATACGTTTTCATTGTATTGTTTAGAATATTTTAATACTTTCATTCTAAACAATATAATCCAAATTTGTTTTTATTTACAAACTTAAAATATATTTAATTTTTCTTCACGTCTGATAATGTATATAAATATTACGGGAAAGATGGTGTTCCAGAATTACAAATTAAAACCTTTTTTTTTACGGAACTTGTACATGTATAGCCCAAAAAGAAAAAAAGAATACCGGAGTGTTAAATTATGAATTATATGTTCTACCCTCATTTCTTTTCAAGCACGTTTGTTTATTATTATTAATAATATTATTATTATTTAGGTAATGGAACCGGTGCAAGAGGGCGGGGCGTTGCGAGACAAGGTCATTTACTTGCGCGCGTTGTTCTCGTCGGTCGCGCTCCTGCAGTCACGAGAGGCGCCACTGTGAAGACGTGCAAGCACCCCGGAAGGATTTTGAGGGCAACGGCGGCCACGGTCGCTTCACCGCCCCGTCGCCCCCCGCGCGCGCAACATCCGGTCGCCGCGCCCTTACGTCACACGCTTGCGCTTCCGGTGAGGCGGCGGGGTGGCAGGCCGGCGCCACACGCAGAGCATGCGCGTCGTTCCGCCCGAACGTCCACTCGCCGCTTCCCCTCCCACGGAGATTGGCCTTCGGTGCCTAGTGCGCTGGCGCCTAGGGCCTTAAGATGTCAAAGAGGTCCAAATTTAGAAAAATGTGCAAGAAAACTATTTTATTGGAGTACATCGGTTTTTAATAACTTAAGTTACAATGTACACTTTTACAATTTTGCATACGTGTTGTTTAACATGCGATGAATAAAAGCTGGAATATGAAATTCACGACATCCAAAATCATGAAATCAGAATATTTTTAAGTGTTTACATTTACTGACAATTTGAACTAAACTATTATTAAATTATTCCGTACAGCCTATCATTACTTTGTGGAGATATATCCGAATCATCTGCAATACATTCTACCATAGGTGGTATGATTGACATTTTGAAATGTATATTTTGTCACATTTACATGATTGAACATTTAATGTGAAGTAAATTTTGCGACATGTTTCAGCCTAGTCGGTAGAATAACACAGAGCCCCACTAGATATTTATTGATCTTCTACTTCACATTAACTTTTCGTGAAATTTTCCTTATGCAATCAATTTCATGGTTTATGATTTTTGAAATCATTCATCTTGAGTAGCAACTGATCGTGTCGTATTTTTACAGAAACAAGTCTGGCCAATAAGGGGCAGATTTTCCTGTTTATCTGTTTTTTCGCTTTGTAGATGCATGCATTATGAACACTGATGTTCCTACAAGAACATATGGAAGGCGCAACTTTATTGCACTCATGATAAGCGTTTGTAGTGATAACGGAAATCCACAGACGGAGAGGGAAAATCGGAGCAGAATGACGATTGTAGATTTCGCTGAAGGTATGTTTGGAATTTGTCAACAGAGCAGAGATTGAGCGTGTTTGGTAAGTGCAAACCTTCTGAAAAGAACGATGTTTATAAGAAGAATACACAAGATGCTTGAGTATTGAACTTATGTCCACTTCGAAAATAATTCCGCCCACAGCCCACCATCACAGTCCGCTCACGGAAGAAGCCTTGTTAGCAATGCATAGCCGCACTTAGAGAACGGTACCACAAGAGGAAGCTCTTTAAACGTAAAGCTAATTACGTGCTAGCCCCTGTGCTCTTTAAGTTTTCACTCTCTGTGTACCGAACATCACATCAAAAGAATCATTTACCAACAACGTGAACGGAGCGTAAACTTAATTGTGCTTACATGCCCACATTATGGATGACTTCCAAGCTAGAGATATTACTGTACCACGCCCAATGACCTTCAGCTATTGATTTGTACGATCTTCGTTGGAGGAGTAAGCTTAAGAAACATTTGTGTGAATGAAATGATTCTGGCCTCATACGAATTCGCTCGAACAAAGCAATTATGCACTTCAGTGGCTTCGCCAAACGAACGACGCTTTTTCCAAGCACGTACGCACTTACGCTGTCTTCACAATGGAATGATGAGTATGGATCATAATGTTAATTTTATTGCTTATTGTGTATTCATATACACTACTTTTTTAAATTTATTTTAATTATAATAGACTATTCTACAATAGGTCAAAAGCACTGTCGTCTTCAGGAAGTCCATTGCAATCACATCGCGCCACCAAAAATAGATATTTAAAATGAAGCACGTTAAAGTCGGTTTCTTTCTTCTAATCAAAGAAAAAATTGTACGTTCGCAACGATGCGTTGGCAATCGGTATATTCATCCCCGCCTTACTGAGTCTCTTAACGATACCATTACGAGGAACTTCCAGCATACGAGGCTCAGAAAAATCTCCCTGCAGACAGGGCAGGATTTACTTACAATATAAAGGAACTTTATTTACTTACAATATAAAGGAACTAGTAAATTATACAGTTCCTTAGGAGTCCCCATCCATTCGAATAGGGAAAGCGCTCCCCTCCCCTAAAAATAAAAAAAATATTGGATAAAAAAGTTATAAAAATGTTTTAATGTACAAGAAAATTTTCTGTATTAGTTTCTCCTCCAAAATTTTGTGGCTGAGGGCCCAGCTCGCAGGGTATAAGGCTGGAGGCTGAACGACTTTGCGCGCCGCGACAAGGCGAGGCTGCGAGCGTCGCCCGGCGGAATGTCGCATGCACATGGTCTAAGCTGGGCGCCCCTAAGAATAGCCGCGCTCTTGCGGCTAGGCCAAGCAAAGGCACTGCTCAGCTCGGCAGCTCCGCGGGGGAGGCGACAGCTACCCACGCGCTCCCAACTACGCCTTTTGGAGGGTCATTTTTCTTTCGGCCCTCAATACACTCGCATAATCACAAATTGGATTCATTGCAACTGGATATCCACACATATTTCATACACACAGTCTTAAGAGGTGGAGCCGCTCCAGTAGTTTGTACGCTCAAAAGTAATGTTTCATTTCTTTGGAGAATTATGTATATCATTCACAGTGGTTATAAGCATACGCACTTTATTGGAATATAATAATACAATGGGATAAACTTGGAAAACGTAACTCAGCGAAAACGTCGAACAATGTGTAAGGAGGTATGATTAATGAAATATTTTTAAATATGAAAGGATAAGTATTATTCTTAGTCGGTCACAATTCCAATATGAAAACGTTTAACAAAAATTTAAAATATTTCCTACGATACAATTTCATCAATGAAAATTATTCTGTCTAATAGAAAAGTGATTTGTTTGTTGGCATTATATCATTTAGCCGAGGAACTTTATGTACAATGTTTTCGGCGACTACGAAACAAACTACACAAAATTATGTGAAGTTACAATCACATAGTGATTTGTATACTGAACTTGCTATTTCCGTTACATTTAAATGAGTTAGTTCGTAAGTGAACATTTCGGGGTCTAAACATAATTGTTTTGATAATATTCAATTTTGATGAAGAAAAAATAAATATCATTTTGGACATTGCATGCTTTCGATGGTTAATCAAAATAACTTTAAGATACTTCAAAACCTAATCTTTTTATGAGTAATGATTGAAAGAATATCTAGAAAGTACTTTTTTATAAAAGAAGGCAGAAATTTGGGGACTTTTCTCCAAAGTCGTCAATTGTAAACTTAATTTATGTAGTAATGGTAATATTTAGGAGGTTGAAAGTAAGCATTTCAAAATAATGGAATGTTGATATGTTACGAGTCAAGTTTCACCTTTATTACTCAATACTACGGCAACTACTCAATGTTAAAATTCGATTTTAATACCATTTTTTTGTGACAGCAGCAGTGCACGCCCTGTGCGTTAATAAAAATGAAATTGATATTAGTTTAATTGAATAGAGAGAGAAATTTGTGCAAGTAAGCTCAGTTCAATCGTACTGTACGACGCGGATGGAGTAAAACAGTCCGCTATACCTTCAAACTATTTCACTTATGGAGCTACAACTTCACCGAAGTTCTTTGAGACATGTGGAACTCGGCCTAAAAAAATCTACAATATCCGAGATTGCCAACTAAACTATGAGAAAAACTAGTTTGTCAGTAGACAATCGGTACCACGACAAACCAGTTCAGTACCGGGAACATGATCAAGTTTATATCGCATTGTGTTGTCAGCAAATTTCCAACAGAAACCTACACAACGAAATAATAACAATAAAGTTTGAGAATAAAGCCTTTTTGAGATCTTTAAAACAGTATTCACTCAAATTATTGTGATTAAGAACCACGGCCCACCCAGGAGCTTTAGATTGAAGCGGTAACAGCACAGAGTGAAACCAATGTTTTTGATGTGAATTCAAGTAAGACAAGTGGATACCATCGTGTGAACGTCATGCGGAATGCATTGGCACACTGCCTCGTAATGTCATTAATTCTATACACTAAGTCATGACATCGTCCATTCCGACTGCCTATGAATAGCCATAAGCCCGCCAAAGTCGCTAACGGAGATGTCAGATGTCAGAGTCAAGGAAAGAAACGCAGGTTAGTCATCGCGCCCTTTTCACATTGAGGCCAATGAAGGAACGCATGAAGTGGAGCCGGTTCAGGCCATCGCTTTCGGAATTACAGATTCCAGGAAACACACATCAAATTGCAAAGGGAAGCGTAACATGCATACACGCCGCTTCCTCTGGCGCATCCATCGCTTGCTAAAGAATCGCAGCGGCATTTCAGAGGTATTCGGGCTCGCCCTCGCGACCTGCACATCGGGGCCTCCGGGGGCGGAGGAGCGGGGCCGGAGGAGCGGGGGCGGAGGAGCGGGGGCGGAGGCGGGGGCGGAGGAGCGGGGGCGGAGGAGCGGGGGCGGAGGAGCGGGGCGGAGGAGCGGGGCGGAGGAGCGCGGGCGGAGGGCGCGGGCGGAGGAGCGGGGACGGAGGAGCGGGGACGGAGGAGCGGGGACGGAGGAGCGGGGGCGGAGGAGCGCGGGCGGAGGAGCGGGGGCGGAGGAGCGGGGGCGGAGGAGCGGGGCGGAGGAGCGGGGGCGGAGGAGCGCGGGCGGAGGAGCGCGGGCGGAGGAGCGGGGGCGGAGGAGCGGGGGCGGAGGAGCGGGGCGGAGGAGCGTGGGCGGGCGGTAAGTGGCGGGGCGCGTGCGCACACCTCTGGCCGCCGTCTTCCCTTCGCCACCCGCAGCAAACGAGCTGCTGGCGAGGACCCGAGCGTTGGCGCAACGCGCTCTTTCCAGGCCCGTTCTTCGGTTTACGAGTGTGTTTCCTTCGCTCGTAATGTGCTAAACGCTCCGGCTGGGCCAACTGGTAGGCCGGCTCCCGAGACGTCGCCGCACGCCCCCCCCCTCTTCTGTGAACGAACATGAAAATTCACGGAGCGTATCGAGGACAACGTGATGAGTTAGCGTACACTTGAGCCACTTTCCTAACTGCATTAGAGGTTGACGTACACTAATATACTAACATATTCCGATCAGAGAAACTTCAATTCGGAATGTTCGTTTCACACAGAGCATTTGGAGAATATTCTAAAATTTTGTACAAAAATTTCTGGAGAAGGCAACAGAGAAATATTACCCCTACTCTTCTACTTCTGTTAGTTGGATTATACGAGAATCATACAACTGGACAGACTTGGTACAAAATTCAAATTATTTTATCATGACAAACATTATTGCCCAAACAAAATGCAATAGAACACTCACACCGACGCAAAAATTTCCTTAGATATTTACCTAGCATTATTACAGGTATTACCTAGTTCTATTTATCGAGCAATAATGTTAGAAACGCCTAAATACATTAGAACTTTCCCAATGAATTATTTACTGTCAGCTGTTTAATATCACTGTTTTGAATATTATGGAGATGTACAATTAAACATTGATTTCAAGCTTCAATATTCATTAACAAATAGTACTTCTACCAAGAACTTACGCAACTGAAATACGCATTCGCATTTATTAACTCTCCATCACTTGGGATGTAATCATAATATGAATAATTGGTTATGCGAACACACCAGTCAACAACTGCGACTTCGCTGTCACAATCCAAGATCAAAAATTTTAGCCATCGGTATATTTTTAGAGCTCAGTTGCGAAACAACTCGAAGGAAGCGAAACTAACACGCCAAACGATTACGAAGGAAGACGATGTTATGCTTCTCTCCAAACAGTGAACATTCCAGGTGCTGACCTAATACAACACACACTCAGCCGGTCGGCAGGAGCAGACACCCGAAGGCACCCAACGTTCGCTCGGAGTTAAACAGGGACGAGATGACACTGCTCAACGGTAATTCAATTATGTATTTTTTTATGATTAGTGTATTGTTCATTTTAAAAAAGTTCCTATTCTTTAGAGGCAAATTAATATCGATGAACAGGAAAGCAGGACATCAACTAACAACTCTTCGTGTAACTGGCAAGTTTACGATTACGATAGCGGTTTAATGTCTGGCGAAATAAAGAATCTGATTGTAGATTTTAAACACACATGCAATGGGAATCGTGAATACATGTAGCGTACTACTACTCTCTGTAAAAAGAAAAAAGAACGAAACTGCGAAATATTTTATGCGTAACATTTGGAAATGCTAAAAAGGGAAACAGAAACTAAGTAGACCTAAAAGGAAAGTAGGAAGAAGAATTCAAGGAACTATGAAAAGATCAAACAAAAAATGGAAAACATGCAGCTAGATACAAGGGTGGTCCAGGAGAAATAATCTAACACGTATGCTTGCAAGCATGAAAACAATACACTGCCGCGGGCGGTGAGAGGGGAGGGCGATAAGCAGAGCGATATAGTGCAGGCATCCCAAAGGAACTGCGATGACGTGCAGGCTTCATTCAAACAGCACGCCGGGCCGCAAGGGGTGCGACGGCGGCGGCGGCAGCGAGCGGGGCGCGGGCGCGATGGACAGGCAGCGGGAGATCTGGCGCGCCGCCCCCGGCGCCCGCCCGCCTCCTGCCTGTCCGTCGCCCCGGCCCTCGTGCTTCCGTCACCGCGCCGGAAATGCCGCGCGTCTTCGTCCTCCTCCTCCTCCTCCTCCTCGCCCACCGTTTGCCGAGTGTCGGGCTGCCTCCACCTCGGCGCTCGCCCATCTCGGAAATGTGCTCTGGCCACTCAGCTGACGTTTCGCGATTTTTTCCCCATGGTCTGGCGCTTTTTCGTGCAATACGGTTTTACTTGTTTTCTGGGAAATTTTTCTCACTAGGCGACTTAAGAACCAAGAAAGTGAAAATGCGAGACGGTATTAAATATACGATAAAAGTTATTACTAACATAATAATAGATATATTAATACAATCATTAGTATAATGATTTAAATATATACTTATTAAACACGAAAAAAAATACTAATTTTCCATTACAGTACCAGTTATCTAGTTGACGATAGTACATAAGGAAATACTTTTTCCTAAAGTTCGTCTATAAAATTCAGAATTATATTTCAACGAAATAACGTAAAAAAGACTTTCAGCCATCCCCGTTTTGCAAAGGTCAGTTCGCTCACCTTCCAGTTCTGGAAACGCGGTTCAAAGTCGCGCTGACCCATGTGGAATTTATGGAGAACGAGTTTTGCGCCAGATTTCGAAACGTATTTCTGTTTTCGTCATCCCAAACCCTCAATACATCGTTCATCCCATTTTCCAGTTCATAATTTACTACGCCACCTCCATCCAAATGCAAATTGCGACCGTAAGTCCCGATTTACTCGCTTCCTTTTCGAGAACGATTTCGGGAGTTTTAGCGAACGCGCGCAGCGGCTACTGGAGAAACAGAGTCGCTGTGAGCAAGTGCTCGTTCGCTTAAACTACCGAAATCGTTCGTCAAAAGGAAGTGTGCAAATCGTGTCTGATGAAGCAGCAGAGAGAAAGCGCGCGCGTCTGAAAGGCTGAATGGGCGAGAAGAATGCCCAGATTGCCTTCTCCCAAATCCAGAAACTCATAAAAAAAGGCGGTGCGTCTGAAATATATTCACTGTGGAACGCCACAATAAATTGTTCGAATGAATGCAACAATGATTTTCTGTATCAGTCCCTTTTTGGGAGACTGAGCGGGCGAGACATTCCTACAGGCATTACACTACTCTCGATAATTACTATAGACTCCATGTGGCCTTTGTGCTAAGCACACGATACAGAGTCTAATAACAATAATTTTGTTTCTCAGTGCATATTATGTGATATTCCCTTTGAATTTCTATTAAAAAATAAAATTGTTTAAAGCGAATAAAACTAAAGAACTGACGTTTCAATAAAACCAATTACTAAAAAATATCACTTTTCACTCTAACGAAACTGCTGCACTTTCCTTTGACTCGTAATTAAATAATAGCATTTTATTTATAGGAATCTTACTTCCGTAAAATAACTTATAGGAAAGGGATATTTACTCAGACTTCAATTAAAGGAGGATTTCTCTTTTCTTTCTTTCTTTCTTTCTTTCTTTCTTTCTTTGCGTTTTTCCTTCCTTCCTTCTTTCCTTCTTTCCTTCTTTCTTTCCCTTCCTTCCTTCTTTCTTTCTTTCTTTGCGTCTTTCCCTCTTTTTTTCTTTCTTTGTCTCTGCCAGTCTGTGTGCCCACCAGTCTTCGTGCCCGCCAGTCTCCTTGACTCTCAGTCCACGTGACTCAGTGTCCTTGACTCTCAGTCTATGTGTCTGTCAGTCTATACGTCTGTGTTTCTTTCTGTCTAGCTTTCTACCTTTCTTTTTGAACATCCACCTGTGTGTGTCTGTCAGTCACTCTCTTCTTATTCGATTGCATGTTCGAGCATTACCGAGAAAAAGCTCACCCTGCATTTATTTTCTCCATTAAGGCATTCTCATAGAGCTCTTCACAAACAATATGTTATTTCCGAATTATGACAGAGGGCTACTCAAGAGTGCACGCAATACGCCCCCACCGCCATCAACATACGGCCTGAGACACGTAACAGCAAGGACTGAATTTGCGATGTGGCGTCTCAACCTACTTCTGGTCGGAACATCCAACATTTGAAACTATGAATCCGACCGTCCCCGATGAAGAGAATTCATACAGTTGTTTGTTGTCCTCATCTGCCAGGGTCAGGCTCTCTGCCGTGGAAGTCATTTTTGTTACGTGATAATCCTCGTCTCCATGAGTGAAATATCTCATCCGTATACGAGTGTGACCCAATCAAAATAAGATGTCAATGTTTTCGAGTAAATAGGCAAGTGTTATGGGCGAATAAAAATATAACCTTATAAGTGATCTTTTGAGCAACTTCTGTGTTAATTACACATTTAAAATGGTATTCTTAACGGTATATTTAGTGTTGCTCGTGTTAATATCGTTTGGACATATCAAAAACAAAATGTTGGAAGGATTTTAATAAAATGAGTAATATTAGCAACGAGATGTAATTAATTCGGCAGATCTTTCTTACCTGCAGACACTTCCTCTAGTTGGTCTCATTACGTCTAACATAAATGTATAGATGTGTTACATGGAGACTCGTAGTAATGAGGACTACAATTTTAAAAAAATACTTTATTGAATTAGCTGAAACCAGAAAAATACCACCGTCATCAAAAGATTGTTTAATACATAAGGGATTTTTCGTAGTATCATTACTTTTCACAGCTCTGGTTAAATGCAATCATTTAGTAAATGGATTGATTTAAGTAATTAGAACTCTGAATATTAACTTCAACTCTTTTTCATTAGGAATATATGTAAAGTAAGTCCTAATAGACAAAACAAGCAGTACAGATTACCGATTAAATCAGTATAACATAGTCATGCAATACTGATAAAATTTGTATAATTGTAGGAGGTAAGCTAAGAAATTTTGTATAATTATTATTAGGGAATTTTCAATAAGTAATCCTTAAGCATTTGACAATTAGAGACGACGAGTATTATGATTATATTATAAATTTTAGATAATACCAAAAAAAAATTTTTTTATATTTAAAGATTAATTGATAAAATCTTAGCAAATGTGATCCAGTGACATACAACATTTTTAGCTTAGATCCAACATTCTTTTGTGCTTCTTTTCAGCTAAGCTGTTTTAGTTTTATTTTTTTGCATCTGCTTATGATACTACAACTGAACACGACAGGCAACTGGGATCACACCCACCAATAAACAAACAATGATTTTATAAATATAAATATATTTATTACTATTTCATGTTAATGATCATGAGCAGGAATGAATCTCTATACATGGAAATGTCTCTTGTGAACTGTTGAAAAATATAGAACACGTTGTACAGATATAATTCCCTAACCTGCTATAATTTTGCACCCATGATGTCACTAAGATGTGGGTGACATGAGTCCCTTCATCCACTATTTTCCATAACACGCAATGTTTATTTCCATTGAAGTTAATTTTGAATTCATGTGACTTTACGCGAGAACAGGTCTATAATGTCTTGGGTTGAACCATTTCAAATTTTAAAATAGTTCAATATAACGAAATAGAGCAGGTAATAAATGAAGTGCATAAAATAAAACAAGGATTGATTAAACCATAAACTAAAACACCAAAATCTAAATAACTGATTAACGGACTAAATAGTAGCTGAGGTAAGTAACATAATAAGGATTTTTTAAAAGTATTGTATTATGAAAAAAAATAAAAAAAAGAAATAAATAGGAAGAAAATCAAATGGCACAACACTTACAAAATTAGTACTTAAGAAACTAAACTAGTTGAACTAAAAGAAATTGACATACTAAGCAAGACAATGAAAAAGCACTACAGGACGTGAAATAAAAAAATAAAATTGGAATCATAAATAAAAAACAAGTCACTATTTGCAATAATACGATATACTTCGCGTGATTCTCGGAATGTTAGTATTGTCAACACAAAAAGAAATGAAAATACCCTAGGTCTCTTTTCAACACATACGTCCATGCGACAGTAACATTTTTCATAAGTTGCATTTTAGTCCTTACTTTAAGGTGACGAGAACAGTAGCTAAACTTCTCACAAATCAATCAACACTTGTGAGAGTGCTTCGTAAGGCAGTCGACGTATCTTCTGCGTGAGACAGATCTATTACCTTCGCTTATCATACAATTAACGCCAGGTAAAGTGTGGAGATTAGATATTTTATTTGTACTATATGTGATGTCTCACCTTCAAGAGAATCACCATATACACATTTTTTCAGACAAATGTTTTGCTATCTTCCCCGCCACTAACACAAAACTGTTTATGTCTCAACGGAGCCATCTACTCTATGCTAAAATATTTATTCATGTCGGAAATACACTTACACGGAGCGATTTGGAATGGCTTCAGAGAAACTCTTGAAAATCGTATTCATGTTAAATCGCATAATCCGAGTTTAGATGGTCGTAAACAATCTCCGAGAGATGAACAGCAGATGAGCCGGCAACGGTACGTTTGCTTCTTTAATACGTATCAAGAACGACGCCTCAGCGAAATGATTCAGCATCGCCGTCCTACGAGGAACAAGAAATGAGTAATCATGTCTTCCTCGCAAATCTAAATATTCTGAGAGACATCTTTGGATGTCACGTTTTGTCTTCGTATTAAAACAAGAGTCGGAGACAACTACTAATTTCGGAAGCCCACTCCAAACTAGAAAGAGAGCATGACGCTCTTTCCAAGCAGTCTATCACGAAACTTTAGAAGCCAACACGGCCAGGGGTTAGATGCGAGGAAAGTGTAGCGCGCAGGAGCTGGCACAGACTTCAGTCTAAGTACAACGCCGCGTTCGCCTGCACGGAGAAAATCAACACAGCCGTCATCGAGCTGCCAGCGTGCCGTTCCGATCTGCAATGGACCGTCCGACAGCCATGGTCGTCTCGCCACGCAGAGGACCAGACCGGGCAATGGAGGGGAGGGGAGGGGAGGGATGAAGAGTGGAGGGTCTGAGGAAGAGTGGCGGTCGGGAGAGGAACGGCGAGGAGCACAAGGCGTCCCGCCAGCGGTGTGGGCGGATGTAGGTCGCACGGTTCGGCTGCCGTGGCGATTAAGGGGCCGCCTTGCCCTGCACAGCCCCGCCCTCGGCGCGTCGCCCGCGGCCCCACCCTCACCGGCGCCCCCACCTGCCCCTCCTATTGTCTGCGCGCGGCCAGCCGAGCGGCCGACGCGGTTTTTATAGCGCCTCGCGGCCGCAGCCCTTTTCGAAGCGGCGCACAATGGGGCAGATGGCAGCAAAACCTGGCAGAAATTAGAAAAACCAAGATGGTCCAGGGTGAACATTTTTTATGGCATGAGCTAAAGAAGAATCTATAGGATCATGTCCCGACCTAATAGCAACACACATATGCCCCTCCCCTATGGCTCTAGGCTAGCGAGATAACTTATCGGCCAAAAAATAAACTGTCGCTTTTCACTGTCATGTCCCAGTTCACACAATTGGTTGATAATATGAAAGGTCGCTGGTAGAGAATGGATGGCGTATGGGTTGCTATCTGCTTTCCACAGGTCTCCCAAACCCACGTTGGGACATGGCATGGCCAGTCTTACGAGGCTATAGTGCCAGTACATAGAAGTCCGCAGTAGGAATGATGACCGGTTTTGAAATATATTTCGGACTTCAGCCAGATGATGTGCACATTTGCCAACACGAGGTGGCTAGGGTAGGTACAGTATGTTACAGTGAGGAGTAGCAGATATTCGACAAACAGGAATCAAAATACTGGTGAGAAGTTTGTAAGACTAGAGAAAGATAATGTGTGTATTCCGAGTTCCACTGCGCCAATCGTGTCGTGCCGTGTCTATTTCTATTTACACGATACCACCTAACCTACCCTTACTATACACCTCAGTTTGTTACGCATTTCCGAGTTGGGAAACGGGTTTTCGGAATTTACATAAACTAATTTTCCGATTGTGCAACGAATATATTCCAAAGCATTTTTATGCCCAATACTTCTTCAAACCACAATATGCTTCACACTCGTACAATCACCTTATTTTAATATATATTCAGATTTTGTTTCTACGAACAAATGCCACACAAAGTCTTCACTCTTAAAAATGTCAATTGCTCGACTTGGTGGCGGGAATTAATATTTTTTATCTTATTCTAATGCCTTGACATGCCTTTTATTTACATGTTCAGAGAACATTAAAGGACTCATTAATATATGCAATGGAATAAAGCTTCCAGCAGTAGATATGTCTCTATACAATATTCGATTAAATAATAGTACATTATGAAATGATGTAATGATTGGTATTAATACACGAGTTTGATATTACGATACGAGCGAGGAACGAGTGAGTATCGTAAACTTCACACGAGTGTATTAATACCCATTGCATCGAGTTTCATACGGTACTTTTTCTACTTTTATAAGTTTTTTTTTAATTCAATCGTTTCGTGGCGATTGACTTGCAGAATTCAGCCAAGGCCACCTACCGGACAGCTATCCTAGCATACTGGAGCAAGTGGCTGGGGTTACCAGCAAGGGAGCACTGCGCTAGTGAAATAGGATAGTTAAATTACGATCAAATTTATTTTAAATAATATTCCACGTAAAAGAATACTAAAAATAAAATAAATTAAGTGACAAGTATAATATACTATCAAATGCAATTTTAATGTACACAATCGAACGAAACATTTACTAGAACGATTTTCAATAATCAATTGTCAATACTTGGTTTGTAAGCTTCTTTGTGATTGGCCAAGAACCTGTATCATAATGAAATCTGTATTGTAATGAGTATCATTATACAACCGGTTGCAGCCATCAAATGACAGCATTATATGACGGGAGTAGAAAAAGAGTATTGTCGAAGTCAGCGATCACCCTTACATGTTCACATTTTAGAGGACGATATACATTTTGCATGAAGAGGAAGAGTGAGATAAAGATGCGCGTCCACTAATAATACTAAGTCAAACAAGAAGCGACCGAGACATGCGCTAGTCTTGCTATATCAGTGAGTGATATTATCTTGGATACATCGTAGCGAGACGATTGCAAACTACTCTTGGAAGACGTGCGCTCTAGAAACATGAGGCTTATTAGACGCAAACAAGCTTCAGAAGCGTAAAGATCCATTATCGCAGATCAACAATGGTTCATAAATCGCGATCCCAAAATAATCGTAGGCCTATATCATCACATACTTTCTAACATTATTGGTAAACGGTAATGTAATTGCCATACGTATACTGTAAGTATATTGTAGATGTTATTGCCGTATGTATATTTATAGTATAGTGTTCTTTATATTTTACCTCCAGCTCTGAGGATGAAATAAAAATATTCCGAAACGACGGCAAACTGAATGTTTTAATTTATTCCGAATATATCTCGTGGTCTCTATTTCCAATTTTCTACTGTATGGTCGTGAATATACAAATGGTATTGTAATATTATACAATTGCAAATTGTATCCTAGTTTTAATGCAATGAAACATTTGCTATTGAATTCAATGTTCTGGTAGCAAAAACAATTACATTCTGCGCGACTGTGACTGCAGCACTTCCTTCCAGGATGATATTTGACTCACGGGTTCGGAAAGCAAATGCTGAGATGGTCCCCTTGTTTTGCTTCTGTATATAAATGCAGCTTCACTATGCGCACGTTTTGTTGAGCTCTCCTTTTGCTAATAGTAGAGCAGGGAGCGTGTTACTATTTTCTTAGCAGTACAAAAAATGAAATCCGCAGTTCGTTTACTGATACACGTAAGTTTTCTATAACTCGGGAGCGAACAAATTGTATAGTTTCTCAAATGTTGCTATTCTAGCGCTTTTTGAATTTTATTTACTATTATTATTATTTATTAACTTTGATTCATCCTTCAACTCTTTATAGTTAAAATGTTGGGAAGAGATTCTGGAGCCCGAGAAATCGTGGGCAGATGGTACTTCTCCCCATACATCACATAGAGTTTCTACTGCTTTTTGACTAAATAAAATTAAAAAAAAAAGTAGTATAACCATTCGCACCACAGTCGGAAACGGCGGAGATGACTACTGAATTGTCTTAAGTAAACTCATAACCTAATGAAAGAAAAAGTGAGCAAGATAAGTATCTTGCTTCGCACATTTTCCAGAAAGGACGTGATGCAACGCTTCCCAATGTGGATTGGAAACGCGCCGCGGAAAGTAAACAAAAAGAAGGCGAGCCGAGGGGGGGCTGGGGAGGGAGGGCGGAGAGCCACGCGGAAGCGGCGGCTGTGGCGAGCGAACCGCAGAAAGGGACGCGCTGGCGGGGCCGCGGGCCGTCACTGCACGCCACCGCCACCGCCACCGCCATGCCGGCCACCGTATAAGCGCTATTTTCGGTTGTTGCGCCATCTTTTTCCTTATCCTAGTTTCGAGCGCTGCAGCTGGCGCCCCTCCGCGGAGGCTGCCTCCGCCGCCACGCCCAGCCCGGCTCTCTCCGCGCCTTCCTATCTCTTCCACCAGGAGTTAATCTTGTTTGAGTTTGCCAACCTCTCAGGATTCCCCGTTGCTTCCTCCTCGCCCGCTGCCTTTGCCCGGCGTGCGCGCTCGAGGTGCCAACTTCGACGACAGTTTGCTGTCACTTGCGATACTGTCAGACACGCGCCGCAGCCGGGCTCTTAGCCCTGAAATATGGAGATGTCTGTCTCAGGTAGGTTGATGAGGTCGTTCACCTCCGTAGGCATGCCCAATAAACGAAGTACGGCTACATATTGCAGACGAGGAAATTTCCAGTTGCTGCTTGGCAAAGCGAGAGGGGTGGTGGGCAAAACGAAAAGGGAGGACGACTACCACAAACCCTGACCTAAGGGACCGCAAGGAGGCGGGGATGCCCCGACGCTTATGAGCTGCTGCCAGTAGAATTCTCCGAGGTGCCTTCATCCAGGCACAAGGTCACTATACCTCATTCCAGATTTACTGGGTCATTCTCGCACAAAGTCAGAACATAATTGCGACTTATGACAGTAATAATATAAGCAACATTATAAGAAATCGTACGTTTTGATGTTCCCCGAAATGTCCAATTTTTGTGACATTAAAATGACTGAAAATTCACAGTCCATTAGGATAGAAAGTTGAATGCTATCAATATTTCTTGAACATTCTAGAGAACCCGAATTATTTCTGAAACGTTCCATACGTGTCATGATGGTCTAAAGCAGTAATAAATATTTGACTATTACTATAACAATACTAATGCAGTTCTCACTTTCTCATACACTCATCTGCAGGTTCAGACATTAGCAATTAAAAAAAAACTCTTGTTTTTCCTACACGAAGTGCGTGTACACTGCAATGTAGTTTCATATATTAATACGTTATTTGAGCTTATTCGCGTTTTATATTCTAAGTTTATATTCCACAGCTCCTTATTCCATTTACCATTTACGATTTTATTCATCTACTGAATTAACACTATGTTCATTTTTACATTTTATGTCCGCAACATAGAAATTACTATTACTGCAATTGAAATTTTAAACAATTTGAGACGAAGAGAACTAATTGCACAACAGCAACACGTATCTACAAACACAATCTATTGCATACGCTGAGGGTACTCAGTTTAAGAGAAAATCGTGATTCCCGTACGTCTCTCAGGCCAGAGGGTACCATTTTCAGTCGACTTTCCTGGAGACACGATATGATCAGCGGCGAGCACTTCGAACGCAGACATCCTCTACTCCCCCACCACTTTCTTTCGTCTCGGTCTTTCTCCTTCGCCTCTGTCACCTACTCGGCTCTTTCCATGCGGCAGCCGCCCTCGCCGCCGCGCCGCCCCCAGCGCCACCAGCCGTTTTTAGAAGACCTCAAATTGCGGCGGTGGCGGCGGCGAGGAGCAGACGCAGAGGGTGGAGAGCGCGTTCGCGGGGGCCGGGGGGGCAGGTTCAGCAGAATGCGGAGCTGTACACACCTCCTGCGAGCGGAGCCCCCCCGCTTTCGTTTGCAGGCGTGGAGCCCA
Organism: Teleogryllus oceanicus; assembly: GCA_964035755.1. Lineage (NCBI taxonomy): Eukaryota > Metazoa > Arthropoda > Insecta > Orthoptera > Gryllidae > Teleogryllus > Teleogryllus oceanicus. Next base: position 222,238,931 of record CAXIVR010000001.1, on the reverse strand, counting down.
GGGACCACCACACCGACGATACCAGCCCGTTCGCACGTGGATTATTTTTAGCGTAAGAACCGTCCAAGGAATTCTGAAGAGCCCCAATCGCAAAAGCTAATAAAAATCTCATTTATGAATGCTTACGATTAAACGGGCGAAGAATTGGTACGACCAGTACAGAACCAGTAATGTTGTTTAACACAGAAATATTTCTAAAAAAGTGTATCATCTGAAGGCATTCAGGTATTAACGAAAAATCAGCTAGCAACTAGTAGTATCAGTGTGATGCATTTAAATGTTATAAAACCCGCAAATGAGGATATACGTTCATAAAATGACATGCGGCTGCAGTCGTAGAGGCAGGGGAGGGGAGGCGAAAGGCGGAGACGTGCGCTAGGGGACGGGCGTGGCAGAGACGGCAGAGGCAGACAGAAGCCGGCGGGAGGAGCGACGGCAGCGCAGGGTGGCGCGGGGCCAAACGGGTCGGGGCGGAAGGCGTGGCACAGGCCGCTGCGTCCGTGCGAACCCCGCCGCCGGCCATCGGCCTCTGGCGGCCTTTGGGGAGGGGCCGAGGGGCGCGGCGCAACATGGCGAGAAGTGAAGAGGAGGGGCGCGGGCAGGGTTCAAGTGTTTGAGGCCACACCACCAACATCGCCAAAGCGTCTAGTTTTCCCTCCACGATGTTCAAATCACACGAGTCCATTTTAATGCAATCGCTGACGGATATACTATGGCCAGGCATTTCATTCGTTACACACTTCTATTAAGATGCTAGTTACTCCTAGCACTGGCCACTAGGGTCTAACAAAGGTTACACGAGTCTTGCATTTGGATGACGGGTAGAGTATATAGATTTTTGATTGCCTATCACACGTGTCGTCAAAGGCAACTAGTCAATACGCATCCTATAACATTTTGTCATATCTTTCTTACAGTGTGCCAAAAATATTGTACTTTCGTAGACTTCTAGTTCATACTGAAACTTTTCATTTGAACTCACCGAAATTAAATGCATTCCTAATATTTCAAACCATTTGCTTCTTCGTGAAAGACGTATCTGAAACGCTAATACTACAACACAGGTCTGCTTTTCCCTGGAGGATTGCTAGCACAGCCAAAGGTGGTATTAAGTTTTCATAACAATATAATGTCTACGGCATGACGTACTTCCGCCAACGCCTTCACTATGTTAACACTACAAGGTCACCTGTGTCCCTGATGCGTTACCTGACGCGGAGAATCGACGCGGACTACAGTTGAGTTCACTATCGCCAATAACAGTTTGGGTAAAATGAAGAGCAATTACAGTACAACAATAATGAAAGTGGCATAAACTATTAATTATTTATTTGGCACCACACATGTTTAATTAATTTACGGCTTTCGTAATGAAATTTAAGATTGGTCATGTTAAAACTACTTACTCTATGATTCCACGAACTTTGATATTGAGCACAGACATTATGAACTATACACGGCTAGGGATAATTTTGTATATTTCACTACTATCATCAATATCTATGATATGAAAATGTCTTATGTTTATATATGTATTATATGTACTGATGGTATGAGCATATGTAAAGATCAAAATAAGATCACAGTGTTTTTAAAGAATTGCTTGACAAGGGAAGTAAATGTTGTTGCTAAGCGTTTTCATTTAGTCACAAAATCTGAAGAAAATGTGTCATATTTAGAGAAAGAGCACAAAACGCTCCACACTAAAAAAATGATTGAACACATTTGTACGACTATATTTTACACCTTGAGTGACTTGTGTTAAGCCAACAACATGCCTTTACTATTCGAACTAATATTAGTAAAAGATTAGGGAAGTCAATGTATTATATCGTAGCCTTTATGAGAAATGTGTTCTACTTCGCGTCAGAAATATCAACTACAAATGTTTTTAAATGTTATTTTTCAGATCGGAAGAAAAATGCCATCGGGTATATTTTCGTGAATCACTGTAATCTCGAATAAATAAAATTCCTCTTTTTTTATCTTTAAGGTTATGGATCTGGTATACAAGTATCTTCCAAGTATACACTGAATAAGATATTCCATGAAAATCGAAAGTATACGATACAAATACTTTTGCATTTAAATAACCTAACATCCCGGCGTTCCATTTAGTATATGTTTCTTGGCGCTAGTTACTGCATATTAATATGTCGTCCTGGAATCCAGTGAAACATCGTTAGGGCATTATATGATTTCTTTTTACGCTTGGTTTGAAAGCACAAAATTCCACTTTTTCTACCTCAAAAGAAGCCAAACAAAACAGTGCATAACCAAGCGCAGCTCGCAACTAATTGAGTTTTATTTTGAATCAGCAGGCACCAACGACCCCGTCGAGCCTGCTCACACGTTTCACGAGAAGAGTTGGCAGCATGCTGAAGGGCGGGAATGAAATGACTTCCCACGACAACACCATGTGGAATTTAAACGGAGAAAGAAAGATGCCACAATGTGACAAACCGCAATGGCTAGGCATTTAAATAACCAAAGAGCCATTTTGGGTTCTACTGACATTTCAGATGTAAATGGCTACGGTAATCTGAAATTCTATTGACTATGACGCTTAAAACTAGGCATTTACTTCGTATTATACCGTCATTTATTGGAATGAAATCTGCAAATTTACGAAGTCTTTAAATTTTTACAGCACTATTGCTGGCATAAAGAGTATTATCATTTGTTACATGAACGATTTGTTTGCGAGAAATAAAACAGATGTATACGAAAAAAATCAAATAAATGAAGATACAATCAGGAAAATACGGCAGATCATCAAGGTCAGGCTGCGAGGAAATTGTGCGAATTGCTCAATTAGGTCGTCAGCGCCCTAAGAGCGTGCTCGTCGTGCACGGATTCGCTCCGTCCAAGGCCCTGCGCCATGGCTGACGCGCGGGGCCTGCCCCGCAGCCGCCCTCGTAAATCAGGCGGCGGCGCAGCGGAGCGGCGTGCGCGGAGCGGCGCTGCGGATCCGAATGTTCCGCGGGCGCGCGCGGCTGCACCGGCGGTTCACACGACCAGGGCCGCCTTTCATGAAGTCGCCCACCACGCCCTACGCCCCACCCGGTATTTTTAGGCGATCCTCTTGATTGCGGCGACGGGGCTTCGGAGGCGGCTCAAGCGGCGGTGGCGGAACACGCACCGCCGCGGCGAGAGCCAGGCGGCGTGGCCGGAAGCGGGGCGCGGGAGGCTGCTAGAGGCGGCCGGAACACCAGGAGCGATGGGGGTGGTCAGGGTAGCAAGGCAGCGGGAGGAGGTAGAGGGGATGGCGAAACGGAGTAACAGGGGCGCGAAGGTGGTGCACAGTTGATCCAAGGTTCAGTTAAGTACTCCAAAGGGAAGTCAAAAGAACGTGGAATGGGGCGAAGAGATCACGACAAGTACGTAAATTCGCCAAGGGAAACAAGACTTGAACGTAAGAGGGGAAGGAAGTGATAAAATGTCACCCGATAGGCACTGAGATCTAATTAAGCTAATGATTTTTAAAACACTCGCTGCTGACTTGCATAAACAGCGAAAAAACTTAATTTAAACAAACAGAAGTTGATTCATTCCTCATGCTACTTACACAAATACTTAACAAATTATGTCAACTACATAAGAGAGAAATGATTATTTATCCTCAAATTTTCAAAACAACTACTCCAGACCTTAGAGCTAGAGTAAGTTGCTATTGATAAACATGTACATGAAAGAGCATTAAAAAAGGAGATGCAGATATGAGTATTATATTGTGAAAAAGTCTTACTGGTAAGCCTATACTTTCACCGACACCCAAATCGCTCTGTATTCTTTCAGTATTAAGAATGTACTTGCTGCAACGATACAGAAAATATTAGTTGCAAGGTAATTTTACTTCGGACGAATTTGATGTAATTCGTGGCTACAAATTCTTTGCGGCTAAGTTCTACTTGCATGATTGCGCCAAATTCTTGGAGCTGTCAGTGGTAGTCGAGAAAACTACACATACCTTCCCTTCGTTGTTGAACTCAATAGTTTACGTTTTAAAATGGTGATTAACTTCCTTTGGCTTTATTGTTAACATCAAACAACTATTGTCATTTATTTAAACGTATACAATTGCTTGTATGCTTTATTTAGAATCCATTATTACGTAAGGTAGCTAACTCGGTTAATTTTAGGGAGCAGCTTTCGAGGTCAGGATCACATCATCTAGTCATGATTCTGACGTCATTGGTGTATTGTTATTTGATTTCCTTCTCCATCTATACCCATGTCCGAGCGGATCGGCCGTAAGCGAGCCTCGATCAATCACGTGCGAAGAGGCCACGTTGCGTAAGAATACTTTAACCAAAACAAGTTACGCGGATGAGGGCGCCACCGCACGACAGTACGTCACAACATTTTGAACACGTAAAACGTCTGGAACGTCGAACACCTGAAACGCACTCTCCCGCCGTATAAACTGTTTCCACGTCAAAGCGGAGGGGCATTTGGCCGCGGGTGGGCGTGGGGCGCGGGGAGGGGGCTCCACCGCCCGGGGCGATGCGGCTGGGAGCAGCTGGCGGAGAGGCGCCAATTCCGAGGGCGTTCGCAAATGGTGGGAGAACAAACTGAGCAAACACGCCCATCGAACACGTCGTCGTATGTTCGCCGCAAGCACATACGGGATTATCAACGAAAGCAACGGATTTTGACTGTTCAGAAACATGGTCAAAAAGACAACAGAACCTAAAGAGATGACATCAGGATTAAGGAAATAGGAATAATCTGCATATTTGTACGTTTCTTAACAGAACTGACAATGCTCATATTTTGAAGCTACATTTATCACCTTAAACATTCTTTTCTCGCTCCAATCTTTCTTCTGCTTCGAACTGGACAGATATAAAACTGCTTCGAAGCGGACAGGAAAATAAAATTTAAATCGGCTGGGCCAAGAGGAAGAACGTATACTTGATCCAAAGTCAAGGAAATATTTCATTCTTGACGCCAAAACTTATCACATGTGATGTATTTCTCGCAAAATATACTACCAATAGTAGACAATTTATTTCACTGATAGGATACTTTAATGGACAATGTATAAGTTTTTAATGGATGTGCAAACCGTGCATAGATATCTTTGTTACACGCGTTTCGATAACGCTTTTCGTAATTACTGGCAATAATCACGCTTGTAGTCATTTCCAATAATGATTATAAACGACATAGAGCATTTTGTTAATTTACGTGCTCTTAAGACAGCCCGAAACGAGAAACAAAACTGTAAGACAAAGGTACAGGGGGAAAACGGAATGAAATTCTTGAAAAATGTCCACCGAAGTTTTTTGTCAGCATTTCTGCTCCGTTTTCAATATAGTTCACAAGAGTAGGAGCGGGGGCGAGCAGAGTGGACGGGCAGTGGAGGGGAAAACGAGCACGCACCACGACGTCGCGGGCTGGTAGTAAGCGGCAGGGGTCGGCAGCGAGCCGGCCACGGCGGGGTCGGAGACGACGCAAGGTAATTGCTTCTTGGCCACGTCCCCGCCCGCCAATATAGGTCACCTGCCGGCCCGCCCGCGCCCTCATTCTCGCGTCAGCCAGCCGCCTCGTCTGCGCCCTGCCACAGCCAGGATTCCCCCGATGATGCGCTCAAAAGCTACCGAAACACGCCTACAAGAATACGCCTTCACGCTTCGTAGGGCTATTGAGAACTCTTTCCTTTCACAAAGGGAAAGTACAGAATAACCGTCCCAGAATTGTGAAGCAACTTTCAAGCATTTTTAACAGCTCATTCTATTTCAAAAACAGAAAAAAAAATTGTTAATGACTACTTGTTGTCAGTGCTTTGTTCATGTTTAATGCTTTATCAACTTTGGGATAACATTATTTTTTACCTCTTAGAGACGTCCAACTCCTCCCTAGACTTCCTGCACTTCCCATCGCCATACGTGAAAAGATGTTTTATTGACAATTGAATACTTCAGGTAGGTTTCAGTATAATCCGAATTCGATATTTTTTCCTGAAAAGAAACCATTCTGGCTTTCGCCCTCCATGCCTCCATCAAAATTAACGGAACGAATATATTTACCAGCTTGCCCGCTATTCCTTCCACCTTGAGTTCCATTTCATCCTACCGTTACCTACCACTATGCTCCCCATTCTAGCGCTGGTGTCTGTCACTCTGTCTCGTGTTTTCATCACACGTCTAGCGTCGCCTCTATGACGTAACGCAGCGAACGTCAAGTCGCCGTCGAAAATTTTCGCCAACCATTCCCTGTCGCCAGGACATTTGGCCTTTGACTGTTCCAAATGAGGATGCTCTACTTCTAAAAAGAGACATTATGTACTCTATACAATAACAATTACTTATAACAGTTTATATATATATATATATATATATATATATATATATAAATCGTGTGAGCCCAGTAAAAAGGAATTAAAAATTTATAAAAGACAGGTTCTCTTGAGCAAGTGTAGGGTGGAATCAATTACATGCACCGATTCAATCAAAACTTGGTCTCCGCGTAATGATTAGAGAACAAAAAGTACTCTCGCGAATTGATAACCAAATAAAAACGAATTAACACTTTTCATTTACAAGACAGATTTTAGTGCATTCTCGGTCCATTAATGTCTTAAGTGAGAGAGCAAGTATTTCGTTTGTCTGGGCGCGTCAGCAACATTGAAAGTAACGTATGTTAAGTAAGATAGCCGGGAGGTGATGGGAATTCCTCCGCCGCTCGATCGAGAGGCCTCAATCTACAAGTATCTCCTTCAGCACAGCCGTCGCAGCTGGGAGAAACTCTAAGCTCTCGTGTCGTCTCTCAATGAACGATAGGGGAATTGCGTTAGTGTAAAGGGAGAGGGGACAACGATGAGGAAGATAAAATCGCGTGTGGTACGGGCCCCTGTTAAGGCTCTGCTCTGGCATTTGTTTGGTATTGATTGGAGAAACCACTATAAATTCATTGACAAAAATATATAATTTTCGACCCCTCTACATGCCCCAGACGTTTGTAACATTTATTTTTGGAAATCCACTGATTAGAAATTATGCAAAGAGATGATTTTCTAAAAAAAATCGCGAAAATACGTGTATTAAGAATTAAAGGAAAGATAAGTCATAAATTTAAAAAAATCAATATATTGTACATATGAAAGTGTTTCCAGAGAGCTGACAAATGAAAACACACACTTTCAATATTTCTGTACGCCCTACGGTTTCTTTGCCGTCCATTTTGCTGCCTCGTTTAGGTGGCACAGCGGGGTTTGCATTTCCTCCCGGATGATTTGTTCGTGGAACAGCAAACCGGCGCTCAGCTGTGGCGGTCGGGACCTCTGCGCCCACCGAAGCGCGCACGCTGCGGCCGTAACTCGGCCACGTGGCCCCCGCCGCGCGCCTCCCGCCTCCTGCCCTTCACCATTCCCACGAGACAGACATGACTCCGGCCACGCCCACTCCCACGGGGAGCTCAGGGCCGCGGAAGTGCACGCCAGAAGGTTACTAGCTTTCTTTAATTTATTTGAATAACTACTGGGAAACAATTATCGCATGAGGATTTGAAGGCACTGAAATCACGTCTGTTGAAAGTACATCAAGCGCAAGAACATGTTGACGGGATATGCGTGCAGTGATATTATACCTGAACCTTTAATATTGCCAATTTCTGTGATTCATGCCCGAAGGCCTTGCCTCCCACTGCAACATTTTTAGTTTCCCATTCTTACAGTCGACTTTCCATCAGTTAACAAAATATACTATTTTACAAGACCTCCAAAATTATGTATCTACATTCGCATTACAAATAACTCAAATACTATTTTGTACCAAACTATTGATGTAACAAACAGCATATACTTTCAATATTATTTCTAACGGCTAATTATAATAGTTCCTGAACCCGTGCGAAAATTTCGTTTATTTGAACTCGAATGCTCACATGTTCGTGGTTAGCTGTGGGATACTTGGGGATCACCTCATTAACCCAATTACATATTTCTGCGAATGTTCTGAACCGACAAAACTAGTGCCGGCAGAAACCACAAGATTCTTGGGATTTTAATGGCAGAAGGCATGTTTCTGCCGGAGCACATTAGCCATTACACCAACTGTTTTTTTAACAGTTCACATAACCAGACATCCATAAAAACACAGCTTCAATTTTTGAAAACACGAAAGTTGTAATGAAAATGACAATTGTGCCACTACAGTCTGAGAATATTGTGGTTCATCCGTGCAAAAAGGTTCAAGAAAAAATATTGGGCATTTTTTTGAGAAAATCTTGTTCACAATTTTTTGACAAATGTCATGAATTTCTCGCAAATCAAAACGAAAAATACTTAGTTTGAATATGTAAAGCACCGTATCGTAAAAATATTAAAAGAGTGTAATGTATATGAGATTGTAAAAATAATTTTTCAGGACAGAAACACTTGTACAAGATGACGCACTTTCTATCTAGCAAAAGTTACCAATTTTCCTCACTAGTGAGCAAGTAACTGGAACATGTACACTCCCGTGACGATTTCCTTCGGACACGATTTCCTTCTAGAACTGACGTCACTCTCGTAAACACACAATGCTGCAAACGTTCACAAAGTAATGGGGGCGAATAGATTCCTGAAGTCATCGTTATCGGCTTTTCTCGGTTCGCGTAGCAGCAGACCTTCGTGCGCGGTTGGGAGAGTGCACGATAAACGAAGACGTAACACGGCTGCCGGTCATTCGCGAGAACGGATTACGAGGAACTTGGAACTCCGCCACCGAGCGCGACGACGGAGAGGCGAGCGCGATCGCTGCGAATCAGACACGCCTCCGGAAGTCACAGATGCGATATCAGACGCTTTGCAACATCCCACCGTCCCTCAAATTCTTTGGTGCGCAAAAAATCTCGGGGAATGCATGTAGATTAAACCAACTCCCACGTGAAATAGACAATTACATTCCTTATAGGATTACAGAATCTACAATAACACACACACACACTGTCTCTCTCTCTCTCTCTCTCTCTCTCATTATCTCACTGTCAGTGTCTCACTCTCTCTCTTGTTTTCCAATCTGCCGCACTCACGAAAGAAAGTTTCAACCATATCTTACTAATATCCTTTCCTGTTGGTTTCCTTCAAACGACCAGTAACCGGCTCCATTCATTTCTCCACGCCTCCGCAGGATTAACCCACGAACACGCTACCGCCGCCTCCGCTTGAGAAGCGCGCGGGAGAAGAGGGAGGGTGGAGAGGGAGGAGGAGGAGACGAGAGCTATCGCGAACATGTGCTCGGAGCGTCGCGGAAGCGGGTAAGCACGCCGCGGCGTCAGCACCTTATCGCCGTCCGTACACTCGTCGCAGGCGGGCGCGAGTACCCGCACAGGAATAGCCGACGCGCACTTAAGGCCGATAAAGGGGCCTGCCCATACGGCAAGCAGTGCGGACGCGGGCAGGCCTCCTTAGCCTGTTGACTGAGATGAATTCGGGATCGGCTTCATGCTTTGGAGCAACGCGTTGAGGAAACAGTTCAACACGAGTCTCAATATTTCACGTCTCAATATACTCCCAACTTTCGTAAGTAGTTTAAAACCGTTTATTAAAATAATCGGAATATTATGATGTATTGCATGATTTTGTTTTCTTAAATTAATAAGGATACTTGTAAAATTCACAAAGACTAAAGCGCACAAAATATTAAACATTCATTGCTGTATAGATTTCTTTTTGACGTTGGAAAAATAAGAAAATTTAATATTTAGGGAAATAAAATTAAAAAGGATGTGGAAATCAGAAAAATGAACAAGATGCAATGAATGATCGAAATGTTTTAGGAAGGCAAAATCTACGAAGTTGTAAAGCAGAAATGCTTAAAATTCAAACATTAGAAACCCGAATCAGTACTTCGTTTCTAAAATTTTGTTTTTAGATTTTTTTAAAACTCTAAAAACGTGTGCCTTTCCTAGCATATACTTAATCCCGTTTCCAATACAAACAATCTCGGTGATACCACAGTCTCGTATATCGTATGCACACAAGTTCCTTAATTCCACAATAAAGATTTTGGTAATTTTATTTTTAATCTAAATATGCACATTTTTCATAACTTTTCCTTCCTCTCCCATGCCATTTTTTTTCTGACGTTGAACCGCTTCGATTTCGTTTTCAGCATCGGTAACTGTTTTGAGCATTGCAAAACAACTTTTTCAATATCGTTAGGGGAGAATGTAAATCACAAACCAAATTTAGACCAAGCAAGTGGCTTCCCAATTGTAATTGTCCCTAGTTGAAAAAAATGTATCTCTCGGAGATATATCTACTTAGGACATATTGCCTGATTAATAATAATAACAATAACGCAATTTTATTATTAAATACACAGAAAAATGAACCTGCTGATTTTATATTTTTCGTGCAGAACCGACCATAAGCGCGTCCGTCTTACAACGTGTATCAGTCCCTTGCGGCGCCCGACGGGAGTGTCGCCGCGCCTGCCCCTGCCCCGGCCCCGTCCGCCACCCGCACGGCTCGAGTGCCTGACGTCCGAGAGGTTGCATCGCGCACTCGCGGGCGCAGCGCACCGGGCCCGGCGCCGCTCTTCACCTGTCCTGGTCTTCACGCGAAATGGCCAGGAGGGACCACAGCACACGTCTAAACCCCAAGTCACATTTCACACAGGGGCCAAATAATACCCTGTAATATAATAATATATCAATAATCATATTGATGGTGGATATCTCGAACTCTTTACAGCTAACCGTAGAATTAATTTAGTATGTACGACGGACCACTGATGTGAGAACTGTTGTTACCAAATTATGAGTATAATCAATATTATTATTATTATTATTATTATTATTATTATTATTATTATTATTATTATTATTATTATTATTATTATTTACCAAAAACAATGTCTTATAACGGTTGAAAAGGATAAATATGACGATCAGGTTATGATTACCATTTCTCGTGTTTTCAGGCGAAGAGAGAATAGATAATGGCGGTTTAAGTGCCAATGCAGTGGACTGAGGTATCTACGTCCACGGGTTCGATCCCAGACAGCATCAACATTTGATGTAATTTTTCTATTTTACCTTTGGTGATGCTTATTTTTTGCCTGAAAATGGTCGTAATGTTATACACTGTACAAACTCAAATGTTTCGTGTAAATCAAGTACGCAGAAGATAGGAGCATCAACATGAACTTGGTAAGGTGTAGCGAAGCGTCAACTGGGCCTTGAACATATTTTGGCATAAAACACTTTGGAAATTCTACGCTGACTTTTCGAAAGGCTGGAACGATAACTAAAATTCTGCTGCATTTTCAATGACTCCATTTACACAGTATAAATAAATTATTTGTACAGATACATGTGAACGACTCCGAAAGATTGCCATGGTGACAATGGTGGTGGTGGTGGTGGTGGTGGTGGAAGCGATGGCGGTAAGGACGGGCGGGAACGGCGGCGGCGGCCGATGTGGTAATGATGACCGCGGCAACGCGTTCCTAAGTGTATGCAGCGGCGCCCGCTGCTGAGGAAGAGACAGAGGTGGGACATGATATGCCCCGGCCGCCGAGGAACGCGGACCGCGAGCGCCGCAAGAGTCCTACATTAACCTCCGGTCGCCACTGCAGAGTTTGGCAGTGTGTTTCTGGTTATGTAACTCCCCCGGGAGTATCACTCATCGATGCTAAGAGCTTTGCTCTTCCTCACATAACAAACGGTCTTCCATGTAGTCCGTTCACTAAGCACGTGCCAATTACCATTCATCGCCCAAGGAAAACTCTTCACCCTTCCTTCGGGATTTATAGCTGTAAAAATATGGAGTTTTGTGACTACGATCAAACGAAATGCACACAAATACTCATCATAGTAAGATTGAAAACTCGTGCAAGTAATTTGACAATAGTTACTCCTCAACCTTCGCTCACTTATTTAAAAACAGAAATAGGCCGATTTTCTTCATGTGGCTATTTGCATGCATTTCATAAACGCACAGCATTTCACACGAAGACTTCCGTGAGCCTATAACTCTGAACATTCTCGCATCTAAAATGTAAACTTTTCGAAAACAGATTAACCTACATAAGCAACTAGTAGAGGGAACAATGCTGGAACAAAAACGTGAAAGCGTTCCAGAGGGCCTTGCGATGAGTTACAGGCAAAGAGTATGATGAAACACTGCGAAACTGCATTTCGAAGTGACGCATTCGTGTTACACTTGTGTCGGAAATAGTTTTCGGAATAACTGTCTGGCAAATGCTTGGTGACTAGTACCTACGGGACAGAAGAGAAAAGATCAACAGAGACAAAAATGAAGAGAAAACATTGTAATTGTAAAAATGGGCTCTTGTGACACGTAAAACCATCGTAAGTGCACGTTATAAACTAAACAAAATAACCATCGCAGTGATTGATACTATACTGAAATACAATTTCCACGCGAAATGCTGACTTGCGAGTTGAGTCAGGTAATGCCGCTGTAGGCGGGAGAGCAGAGGGGTGCACGAGTGAGGGCGAGGCGCGTTAGAGGATGACGGTCGCCGCCTCGCCGGCGCTCTCGCCTGGCTCCAAGCGTCTTGACAAAGGGCCAAATGTGCGCAAGCGGCGGCCGCAAATCTCGCTCGGCGCTGGAGTGCTTGCGAGTGCGTGCGCAGACGTGACGGCGGCTGCCTCGGGTCAGCCGCTCCCCCTCCCCCCCGCCAAGGCGCACCTGCGCGCAGACACCACACCACGCACACACATTCTGCTCTCCTCAATTTTGACGCAACGCACCCGATATTTACTCCCGCAATTTACCACCATAAGGTGGTAGCTACTATTGTGTTGTTAATACAGTTTAGAAGGTGATCACATATTCTAAATGTTTCGAGTGTTGTGATAGTAATGCTTAATTTTTCGGCTTACGAAAAAACACAGAAAGTATCTTGTGCACATGGTGCATCAAAACGAAATAATCGCTTGAGTATTTGTGTATCAGTTCTTGGCGATTTTCTGGTATCACTCCTGACCAACGAACTGAATCTTGCTCTACTATGTTTGAAACTGTCTTCGTTTCCTGTAATTAAACATTCTCTTGAAAGAGATTTGAAACCCATTAATCACGCATTTGCGGAGTAGTCATTAACGAAATGAGCGACAATCTTTCGTGAACAAAACGACATCTTCAACAAAATTAACGGACACCCTTGTATGTTCTGTCAGCAGGGTCCTTGGGCATGTGGGGAGAGAAACGTCCCGGTGACTTGGCCAACCCGCATGGTTGCTTGCAGATTTATTCGCGGACTGCACGTGTGCGGCTAGCGAACGCAGCTTTTTCTTCCGGTAAACGTGTCTTGAGGTGGAACTGGAAATCAGCGGCCGAGCTACTCTGACATGGCTCTCGCATCTTACTCTTTTAACATTGAGTCTCGCAGTCCCTAACCATGGAGCCTTCATGAAAGAAAAACAGTCAACAGCGCACACCGACGGTATCGCAAAATGCTGTAGCAGATGTCGCATGCTTTCCCCTTTAAAAGCGAGACAATGTACAGCAGGGTATTTTATACCTTATTTCACAGAAAGTGTTGGAAACTACTAAAATGCACTTTCAGAGCAAATACGAAACGTCCTGACACCTTTGCGCGTGTTAAACGTAACGAATGGAGCACCATGAAATAGGAATGTGTGTTGTTTTACCTCTATTCATATGGATCTTCACAATAACCATGAAAGAAAATATTTCTTTAGACACAAGCTTTACTTCATATGATATTCTCAGGTAACATGTATTATCTATATTACTAATTCCCAATGCGCGTAGAAGTTGAAACAAGCCATGCATCCTCCGGCCTTTTGAGACGTGTCTATGGTTTCGTTAGGTACCCAAGAACCAGGGAAAATACAAAAACACGTATATTACTGATATCCAATGCGCGCAGAAATTGAAAATACAACAAAAAACAACACAACCTCCGGCAATGCGAAATGTGTATATGGTTTTGTTAGATATCCGCCATAAATCCGGGGAAAATAAATAAATTTAAAAAAAAAAATGAAATTGCGTCGATTTTTATTCAAAAAAGCAAACCTTTGATTGTGTTATTGCACCTATTCTCGAACTCGGAGCGTTATTGTTTACGACGCAGCTGACGTTATGTGATAGCAACATTCCAAGAAAGAGACCTCCGGCGATTAAATATTCCCTATTCACCAGTTATCGAATAGCAACTTTTTTATATTCGTGGTAAGTAAAGAACTGTTGTACTGTATATACTCTTTTTAGAAAACCATTTTCATCGTTTTGTTCAACAGCATTTTTACTGACGCAGGCCGCTAGTTTTTAATATTTATATTTCAATGTATCATAACAAACCGTTTTATATTCACCGAATAATGCAAAGAAGGGGAATTTTTGAAATTTGATTAAATTAGCCGTCACCTGTTCATTCTAACAAGTAAATATTTTACGAGTTTAATTTAAAAATTCTAATTTGCTTGAACAGAGCTAAACACCAAGCTTTTGCGCTCTTACTTGTTTACAAAGATAGTCATCTACAGAATGTTCTATTTTAAGCACAAAAACGCAAAGAAGTGGCAGTAATTATTTGACAAATTAAGAAATAACTGTAAAGCGACATAGAGAACTTCAACATTTAATTGGTGCTCAAGGGAGCTTACTCTGAGAAAAAGAATAAGTAACACACTGCTCTCTCCCTGAACTTGTAAAAGAGTGCATGACACCAATGACTAACCAAGCCCATCGATATTCGATGATCTTTTTCCCTACACGGTGAGTGCAATTTTATGATAGAAGACGATTCTGAGGGAAAATACGGAAATATCCAATTTGGTTCTGGTTTTCATTCAGTTTCTCAGCGTTACTTAATGGTTGACTGAGATTTCAGAAAAATGATTGCATCTTCGACACACACACACACACACACACACACATTTTGTTCCGAGGAGTAAATAAATTGTCATCATCATTATGACTACCACAACCAACGATTGCAAAAACGTTCGCCTGAATCGCTCCGACGCTCGCCGACTGGTGATAAGCGCCCTGTCAACGAACGAGGCAAGGCGGAGAGGCGCCACCGCAAATAAATCCCGCGCGCGAGGCGGAGGCGGAGCCGAAAGCGGAGGCGAAGCGGAGGCGGAAGCGGGCACGTCGGCCGCGAAACCGGAAGTGTGGAAATAGACGGTTTGGGAACATGGGCGCGCAACAGCGAGCCACGAGAGAAGCCTTAGGCCCGCCCGCCGGCGGCAGGCAGCGGGAGAAGCGGGCATCGGCCGGAAGAGCCTTAATCATCCTCTGACACTCGGGAGGAAAAACAACGAAGAAGAGCTATATTGGAATGACGTTTCAAAATTATGGTTATGAAAATAAGAAAACAGATTACTTAAAAAGCAAAAGTAAAATTCATTCATGTTTTCGGAAGGTAAGCTCCTATGAAGGTAATTTTTTTCTCCAGGTACGAATACTTTTTAAAATGACATGTTGAGAAATAGCATGAACATTTCCATAACGAATTCAAATATTTAAGCAATGTTCCTTCCAGGAGGGTTTATGGAATGCCATGACAGCTGTTCTGCTTCAGAATTACTTTAGCAGGAATTTGAACTTCTGACATATTCCAAAACATGCGTAGATGGCCGTACTCCGTAGATTAAAGAACAAACATAACCGAAATATATACACATAAAAGTTGACAATGAAATGAATGAGTAGAGTTTGAAACATTGTTATTAATTAGGTTCCCTGCCGTTTTACATTATTTGACAATGTGCGGATATAATTTGAAAAAAAAAGGAAAGTTAATTGAATTACGAACACAAAATTGTGAAAAAGACGTTGTATACGCGTTATTTTGATGCGCAGAGCGCGTTCGCAGAGTCATTCGGCCCACCGGGCGCGTGCGATGCCTCGCTCCGCCTGACCCACATCGAAGGCGCGCGCGCCGGGGCGTGGGCGGCAGGCCCCTTGGGGCCACGCGGGGCGCGCGTTGGATTTGCCGCGAGGCCGCGGAAGCGCGCGTCGTTAAGCGCGGAAGCGCGCACATCAGAGCGAGCGCGCCACGGGCGGCCGGCGCCGGCCCGCGCACCACAAGAAGCGCGTGCACAAACACCGCTCGGATGCGCCTCCCCCTCCACCCCCGCCGGACCAATCAAACGTCACGCGCGTCACACGCGGCCTCGAGGACTCGCCACGCTCAGAGCCGCGCGCGCGCACGCTGCCGCACACGAGCAGTGCGGCGGCGGGCGGGCAGCGGGGCCGCGAGGCGAAGAGCCCGACGCGGGGACAAGAGCGGACGCTCAGGAAGAAGAGGACACGGCCTTTGAAGTGCGGGCGTCCGCTGATGAGATGCACACGTAATCCGACAATAAATTTTATTTTAGTCTCGCTTAATAGCATTGCGCTCCTCGGTGCACTGAGAAGCGCCACAGGGAAATTGCTCACTTAGAGACGAACAACCCCTTTACAATCTAAAATTACCTCCTGGCATCGTTTCCAGGAGATCTTGAACGATGACCATCTTCATTTTATGACGAGACCGCTTCCATATTTAACGCTTACAAAATACTCTTTCCATCATTCACTTAACTTGAATCATAAATGCATATTGCAAGAATTTAAATTTTGCTATCACATGAGGCCAGCTGCGCCGTAAGTGGTGGCGCACTGGGTTTGAGATTTCAATCTGGAAGCGCGCTAGAGACACAATCAAATAGTTGCATTTTCAGTCAAAATCGAAATGTCAATTGTTTTTGTATTTTCCCGAGGTCCTGGGTATCTAAAGAAAACATAGACACCTCTACTGGGGCCGAAAGCTGAGTAGTTTTCTTTCAATATCTGCGCACATCGGAAATCGGTAAAGTAATCATGACTCAACATAGAGATACAATGAAATGAACAGGATATTAAAATACGTAATAACACATTACATATCTAGGAAAAGTTCAATGAAAAAATCCCAAGAAAGTATCCGAAGTTGATAATTGAATCAAGTGGTCACCAAAAAAATTGTAATGAGTAATAAAGTCGCGGCAGCACATAACACGATTCAATACTTAATCCTTTTTTGAAATTAAGCTAAAAAGTACATGTGCTTATGTGCATTATAATGTATACATTGAAAACCCAATTGCCTGATCATCTTACCCAATAACAGAAGTAGTGTTCGCAACTTTACAGGACAGTTTAGACTTCCCGAAAGAGAGATCAGCTTCGGGAATACTCTTCATTTAAATGTTGAGCACTGCACATGATAGCATTAAAAGTCCCCGAACATTACCTTCAAAGTATCCAAGACATCCAAATCTCGCAGTGATGATACGTCAGTGAATACAAAGTAGTTCACAAAAATGTATCGCGAGAAAAATTCAAATTCTGTACACTGCGAGTGCATAGCTTATAAGGCATAAAAGACGATAGGCAAGGGGAGTACGTTTGCTGAGGATCTACAGAAAAGATTCGATATTCTTCCCAAGAGTATTTCTAAAAACCCACAATTTCCTCAACCGGAATTGCGTAAACGCCCAACACGCTACATAGACATAATGACGGACACAAATAATACGTCACGCAGAGCTACAGAAGAACAATATACGCGAAGACTACCTCTAGACGTCACCTCCGGAATACTCATTCAGTCGTTCGGCGAAAAAGTTATAAAACCCAACTTCCACGTACGAGAGTGTTTACCCTAAAACCGAATATCCGACGTGGGTCGGGAATGGAAAATCGCAAATGACGCAGCCCATAAATATTTTTGAAACAGCAAGCGCCTCGTCCAAGAGACGGCATAGCCCGGCCTTTTTTCCGCGTGACGCCTTCATGGCGTTTGGTGTTTACTCGGGAACGGGATACGGCTGTGGGGCGGGGCATCCAGCGCCCCGACGTCCGGCCCGGCGCGGCCCGCCGCCGCCTCCGCCCCCCTCGCTGCCTTCCGCCTGCCGCTGCCAAGACCTCTACCCTCAACGCCACTTGAACGGAAATGAACTCGCATTGAAGCACGTACTCGAAATCTGCGACGTCCGACTCAATGGCCGCCCAGGCAAAATTGGACCCACGGAACAAGCAGCGAGAAGCCGTGTCCGCAAGAATACACAGAGAGGAACAGGTAGAGGCGACTTGGAATTTGCTTGGCTCCTTCTGACTTACAAAAATCAAGCGTTTTCAAGGAATTTTCAAAATCGCAGTCATGCACTAGAAATTTCGGAATATGAAGAAAACAAAAGATACATTTAAAGGATTGGTAAGAAGCTGGCAGAGTAAATAGTATATTGCTAAAAATTTCTACAGCATTAGGAGTTGGAGGTAATTTAAAGAAGCTGAAAAGTCGCACATGCTTGCATTGAGGATCTCACAACACAAATGTATTCTATTTTCACATTTCTCCAAAATAAAGAAGGATTTACGACTTGACCGATCATTTCCTTTTACTCTTCATCGTTGTTGTTTGTTTCGAAATATTTTTCTTCGACTCACTTCTCTACGAAATCATGCCCGCAAAAGTATAGTTGCAAATATGCTCCAAATGATGGAGTCTTAATTTTTAAGCTTCTCTTCTTTTCTATGTGTACTGAAGCGACGATATTCAGCACAAGATTTGACGCAAAGACGTGCTGCGTTTCCTTCTATTCTGAATGCCTCAGGTCCTCAAATGAGATTCAAGACGTGATCCCCTGTTTACGACGCACTGAGCCCTTGCAACACCTGCCTTGGTACTTCCAAACCCTATCCCCCTGCCCCACCAGATCTTGAAGAGCGAAAAGAATGTGAAGAATAAAGGTAAATAAAAATTGCTACTCAAAAAGCATTTCCTCGACCAGGCGGCAAAAAATAAAAAATTTAAAAAAAAATTAAATAAAATAATTAAAATCAAACACCGACATCATATACACCAACACACACTCCATTATCATTTAACCGTCTGTTCTCTGGCCTTTATTCTCAAGTACATTTATTCACTTCGTATGTGGCGCTGCTGCGCCATGAGGCGCATCGCAGGTCGTAGTAATCACTTCAAATACTTTTTCAGAGGTACCATGGAGCGAAAAATTCACAAATGTTTACGCACTGCAATCTGGCAAATTGTCGCAGAAGCACTGAAGTTGTGACAAGATGGGAAGAAATATGAAGCAGTGAAGTCGAATATTTTTAATGCCATTTTTTTATTTATTTATTTATTTATTTATTTATTTATTTTCAGAATCAGCTAACATTACTCCGAAGAGGCTGGGACATGTAACTTGCGGAAAAGGTAAAAAAATATGAAATTAGAGTTTTAATAGGACGTGTGCACGGCCCTACACCCCCCTCCGCCTTTCTCACTTCTATTCCTCACCCTACGCATGTAGCACTCAACACATCCCAACGCACGCGAACAATGGTGCAAGAGTGCTATGCTCATTATATTACAGCTCCGCAATAAACCGACAGTTCCGTGAAAAAGAACCGACTGCCGCTCGGGATCATTCCTGATGAGCCCCCGAAGGAAGACCGGAAGGCGCTTGCTACACACGCCTCTCCTGTGAATCTCACAAACCTGCCCACCACCAGCCACCGGTTGCCGTCAATCGCGAAGCACGAGGCAAGGCACAAGAACGCTGGCTCGTGACGCTTTCAATGGATTCGGAAAATTCACCAGTCTTTCGAACCTACGAAACTACCCTTTCCAGCATCACGTTCACCGTTCACATCCACCAAGTATCTACATAATAAAGTTAGCACTGAGAAAATAGCGTTCCAACTATGCAAAACCAAAATAAACTATGCAATTGCATTGGAAAAAAAGATTTGAAAAGAGAGCAAACAACTTAGAAGAACAGTCTGAAGAAACAAAAAAAAAATAATAAAATTAATTAAAATATTTTGCTATTAAATATCTGATTTTATTTTACAAATATAAATGGGAATGTACATGTAAAATCTTATAACAATTACATAAAGGTTTAAGGAATTATTTAAGAAAATAAGTACTTGATATTTCGAGTAATTTTTAATTTTTAAAAAAAAAAAAAAATTATTTTTTTTAGAATAATTTGTTTATGTAATCATCCTGGAGGATCAGTGAAGGATAACCGCAGGAATTCGCCGAGAGGGGAAATATAACATTTATTTTCTGTACGTTTTATGTAATAAACACAACCAAGTCATCATTGGTAGAGTTGGTAAGAGAATCTTCAGAGTGTTCATTCATACAAGGGCCTCCGGTAAGGGAAGCGGGTGGTGGCAGCGCGCGCGGAAGGGAGTAAGCGTGATCGACCGCCGCGCCCGAACGGTTGTCAACGCTCGACCGGAGGCAACCAGTTGCAGAGAGTGCTCGATTCCACTGCTAGAGACAGATAGTTCGCCGGCCGCGAGCGGTTGTTCTTCCACAGAATGGAGAACTCTATTTCAGACGTAGCTTTACCGCGCCACCACCCCTCTATGACTCAAACAGGTTAATACCTGTCTTATTATTAATAGAATGAATGGATCCATACTTCATTAACTATTAAATGTCACTGTATTCACGTAAAGGATTCAATGTATCGATACTAATCTAAACGGCTAATCGGAAAGGAGAAAACTGCACGTCAGCAGACAACATTTGGCTTCAGTTTTGTACATGCTACCAACTATTTCTCGATGAAGTATTCTGATGATATCGCACTGCAGCTGCAGTGTACGCACAGCGATATGGCGCGCACTAGAAAGCGCAATAAAGGTCACTTCGAACAAATTAGAACATAAGTTATAACATGCAAATGGGCAAGGGAGTTGTGTTGACGCGTCAAGATACGGAAGATATCACAAGATTTCCGCGTGGTTGATGGGAATACTACCCTTTCATGTCAGAAAAGTGTTTCACATATTGTAAAAAAGATTTCAAAGACTTTTCGAGAGTTAGGAGTAAATGCGAGAAGAGACATTAGCATGGAAGATTCCATCAACATAAAAACTTATCAATATGTTTCATACAAATTGCGCGCATCACGTAAAGTAATCACATGCCCGTAAAAACCTCCATGACATAAAATGTTCACACTGCTATTCTCAACACGTTTCTATTTTTTCCTGCCAGATCTGGGGCTCATGTAGATGAGCTGGAACAGAGTCGAGGAAGTGTCTACTAACACTGCAAGGAGACTAAATGCACCTAGAAAAAAAATTAGAAACTTAATTATTAGAAATGATACACCAAATATCACTCTTCCTTTCCTGCTGGGTAGGACTTTTCCACTTCGACCCAGATTTACCGGTAACTGACTAAATATGTCCCCACGCCCCCACTCAATAACGTACCTTAAGGACAAAACGTTTATGGTTTTAAGAACACTGACGTAGTTCGCTAGGAGGTAAGGAATAACGTGGCTTGAGTATTACGTTGTGCCCTATCGCTTCTATCCAGAACCATTGACGTGCTTCTGCTCCTCCCAGCCAGTCGATTTACGTCACGCGTAAGCTGCAGACCGTTTGGGAGGCGTCCTCGTTAGTCTGAAAGAACCGGGAGAGAGATGCCGCGTGTCGCTTGGCGATGTATTTTCGGTTACGTCAGGACGGCGGCGTGCGGTTTCTCCCCCTTTTTTGCTCGCGCGTTGTCATCGCAGGTTCAAAGAACTTCGACAAGGGGGTCCTGTTGCCAGTGGAAAAATTAGCAGAGCCTCGGACCCGGCATCTGGCAGCGGGCGCATTGGCCTGTGCACTAGGACCGCGCAAGCAGAAGTATGGGATTTCTCCAAACATGGACAGTCAAAATGACGTGGAGTGACTTTGAGACAGTCTTTCTATGCGAAGAAGTCTTCGACTTTTCAAGTGACGGTATAAACAAAAGAGACACCACAATAATTGATACAGCTAATCGACATACATTATGAATTTCAAAGGATTACTAAGTTTTTGAAGAAAAATAGATTCTTCGGAGGCAATGTACGTCTGGACATCACGTTCGGCGTTGTCAAATAAAATGAGAAATTTCAATAATTATATTAGCGTAAGCTGGAACGAACAGGACCCCTCATTAATCTTCAGTAGAAGTAAGTAAACTGTAGCGTAATG
The DNA here is from genome assembly GCA_964035755.1 of Teleogryllus oceanicus. Taxonomy (NCBI): domain Eukaryota; kingdom Metazoa; phylum Arthropoda; class Insecta; order Orthoptera; family Gryllidae; genus Teleogryllus; species Teleogryllus oceanicus. Next base: position 222,216,964 of record CAXIVR010000001.1, on the reverse strand, counting down.
AAGTAAACTGCAACGTCTGATCATAAGTTGGATTTTGTGTTTATACGAGAGTGTTTTTTATAAATCTTCAAAACGTTCAATCGTAGAGCACGAATTCAAGCGCGCGAGGGAGGGATCCATACAGAGCAACTCAGCCGAGAGTGCAGCCAGAGATTACTCGATGCAGGACCTTGGAGGCGGAGGAGGCCGGGAGAGAGGCGGCGTGCGCAAGAGCTGCCGTCGCGTGGCTGAAGCGGGGTTGGCGCAGGGCCAAGCGCTTCCTTTCCTGCGCCTACCCCCCGTCCCTGCCCCTGCCCCCCGCCCCGCCCCCGCGCCGCCGCCCCCGCGCCGCCGCCTTCGCCGCTCACCTGTCGAATATGCACCCGCGCCCTCCGCCGACGACCCACGCGCGCCTGCCGCTTCCGCTCTCTCGAATAGGCAGCCAAGAGCCCCATCTTCCCCGAGGGTTTATGGCCTCCTTCACTCAATATTAAGTAGTCCACTTTCAAACCAACCGAAAGTTGCTTTCCGAAAGAGTTTGTAACTTTCATGTCAAAAAATCATTTGTGCTATTCTCGACCAATTTACATGAATTTCACAAGTCTAAAAGAACCCTAAGCCAATCCACAAAACACGAGAAATATTCATGAATACAAGTATTTCAAGCAGAAAGTCATGAAATAATGTATTGAAACAACAGGAGTACCGTCAGGAATTGAAGCTAGCCATTTCAATTTTCAAAAATTCAGAATTTTTATCTAAACTAGGACATGTATCTTATTTATAAGCATATTTTGCGTTAATCAAGGAGACGCAGATAGGCAGAAGCAGAGACATTTTGGAGGGGGGAAAAAACCCAACCACTTTCTGTATCAGAGACCCTTAAAACGTACATTCCCGGTAAAATCCCGGCATCGCTTTTTTCCCCGCATTAAATAACTTTACTTACACCACAAAAGTAAAAACAACTCAGAGAACTACCATTCTTCTACAGATAGAAGATACGTACGTAGATACCGATGTTTATACATTATCGCAATAGTATGATATTTCCTTTGATAAAAGGTAATTAGCCATAATTTGTTTTTGAACATTTTTTAGTTGAGACGAGTCCAGAGATGTTCCACTTCGTTGATATACAATGCCGACCTAATTTGTGTTCCTGTACTCATTTACGCCCTCCCCTGGCACACATCACGCAAGCAGTCTAGTGAAGACGGGAGGCGAGAAAGTGCGGAGGTTATGAATGCTATATTTAAGACGACTCGAACAGCACGTATGGTGTATTCTGGACTAGAGTTTCTTTTCCAGGTTGTAGAACATGCTGGATTTCGCCCCACTTTCTGTTCTCAGAATAACCGGAACCAATTCTCCGGAGACTTCGCTGAATGAATGGGCAGAGGCGGCGGTTGAATACAAGTTGTGACGACACTTCCACCAGAATGTATAATTCAATGCAGTTAAGGGTTTATGTATTTTCGAAAGCTTAAATTTAATTTCCTTTGAATCTGTACTACGAGCTTCCTGAGATGGACCATACTGTTTCTCATGCATAGTACACATCACTCGTATTCCAAACAAATTTAGTATCTACCCTCTGATGGTATCCCAACATCACCTCTGTCCTTTTAATTCCACAACTAAACAATGTTTCATCGAAAAGAAAAGAAATGTAAGATCAAATATCCCTAGATGATTTTGTGGTCATGTGAGGCCCTCATTACGTTATTTTTATTGAAGTGGCTTGCAGCAGCAAACATTCTGAAGAACACCACACAAATTGGCTTCCAAAAAAACAGAACGCTCACCACTCAAGAACAATTTCGTATAACATTACAACCAATTCAATATTTTAACAAAAATTGTCTTCACTAATACTACAAGAACATAGTATATTATATATAAAGTACAACAGTTGTTTCCAAGCCAAAACTATAAAAAAAAGCTGCTGTCCCAAAATGTAATTCGTAAATGCCAAATATTTAATGACGAGTGGCCTGTTCCTTGGAGTCTTGCTGTCGCACGGCGTCAACTGCGTCGTGCAGTGACGCCCTAGTATGAAAATTCAGTTGGCATACGAATTATCAGAACAGGCGGAATATCACAAGATTTGCATTTTTTTAGTCAAAATCGAAACTGTGTTACTCTTTTTGGATTTTTCCATATTTCCTGGGAATCTAACGAAACTATTGAAACATCTCACATGGCCGGAAGCTTTTTCTTTCAATTTTTGCACGCGTTGGAACTTAGTAATACAGGTATCTTTTACATAAGTCACATTTCCAAGGAATCTCTTTTTAAAAAATCTCAACGTGATATATATTTCGCTATAGCAGAAAAGAGGAGAGGTCGCGAAACGTGTAGCAGGACCAAGGTGATCTCTGAACCGAAATGAAGATGACCCAAATCCCTTAATCATGTGGTGAGAAGAGTGCCGAGAAGAAACACCCTTGTGATGAGCGGAAACAATATCAGGAACAAATCGGAACCAAAAAATATTTTTGGGGGGTAGGAAAATTGGCAATGGGATCGTGATTTGGACGGCAGTGAAGATAATTATCGCTCCCGTACCACTACTATAGAGGCTGAATCGTTTCGGGAGTAAATATTCAAACTAGTGCGATCTGCATAATACGGTTAACGAATGTTTCTAATGCCACAGTTAAAATGCACTTCGTTACTGCAAAACAGTTTTTTCGAAGAAATTTGCTGCGCCAAAACAGAGAAGATCGTGGTGCTGAGTCGAACTGGTAAGAATACTGATAAGTATCATTGGCAAGCAAATCATCTTTGTTTGAATACAAACTGCAAATTTGGATAGCTGGAATTTGGAGTGAACCATGACAGATCTTTACCGAATAAGCATGCTGAATCAGTCATTCCGTCGATGTCTCCAGCGACTTGAATACACGAATTGCTGCAACTTTTTCCAAATACACAAAAATACCTCTCGAGTCTATCGTTGGAGCATGGCAATGGGGGGCATAGGGAATGTGCATAGCGTTCCGAGGAGATAAGTTCCTGTCAGGAAAAGTCACTTGTCTGGGGTATACTCAAAACATTTCCAGAGGAATGCTTACTGAAAAAGCCAAAATGGTGAAGAAACTATGGGGATACGTACGAGGAACATATTGGACTTTGTTCTTTTACATATAAAATGACTCATGCGCACCATATTCTATTTATACATTGTATAGTTAGCACAATCAAATACAAAATGATTACATTCTGATTAATTTTGTAAGAACGAGTTATTCAAGATACATCTCCCTGCAACGACACCTACAACACTATTTGATGATAATGTCAACTAAAGTAGTCATTGTTTCGGAAATCATTGCCTTCTGAATCATATCCGCTGATACATCGGATTTAAGAAACTTCTAGAGAAGAGTTCACAAGATGTGGCTGTATTTTATAATACACCCCCAACATTAAAGAAAATATTCGACACTTATTATGTTACGCAATTATCTTATAATTCGTATCCATCACTAAGTTGACCCAGGAGAGCGCGTTGACGAACCATTGCGAATTCATGTGCTCTGAGCCCTGACTCCACGTAATTCACTCCAGTTTCTTCCATCTTTTGGTAGCGACGTGGCAACCAGTGACACGCATCGCCATTATCATTCAACTCAATTTCTTAACAACTATCAAAAAAGTACCAGTTTCCTGAAAGATGGGTGCCTAAGATTCGTCAGAGATGACGCTAACTAGGAGAATACATGCTCTATCTTATCTGAATGATTTAACGGAGTTTTGTGAAACAGGTCATTGATTCAGGGTTGTTAGGTTGATATTCAAGCAATTGACATGACCTGCGCAGCTAAAGCGTTGTTTTGTTGGTACATTTTTGATACTTCAAAATTAATTTATACATACACTGAAAGAATTGGGAATATTTCGGAAATGATGGGTTGCTGGCGCCTTAAACCATACAGAAATATTAACATTAGATCCTGCAACTTTCATGTCACAGAAGGTAGATTAATTCGATGAGCATGAAAGCGATTCTAAGCATGAAACTCACCCCCTGCAGCAGACCTGGCCAAGCTGCGCTTATCGAGCGTCAACGCTAGTCGGCAGCTCAGGAGTCCGGAGAGAAGAATAACGTAGGTGCAGGGCAGAGCTTTCGCGGGAAATTCGGAAGGAATTTCGGAAGGAGTATATCGAGCTCCCTAGTTATAAGTAATAAATGTTACATTGTTGTTATTATTATAGTTGTGTGTTGGCGGTAACGCGAAAGGGATCATTTGTTTTCCGTAATGAACCCTAATAAAAATAGCCCCAGAATATGTCTGATTATTCCTTAAAATCAATACATTTTCATGCAGAAGAAAAACAACTTGAAACAACGTTTTCATGTTCTTGTAAATGAATATAAAATATAATATTGAATATATATAAATGCTGCATAATTGTAAATGGTAATAATTTTACCGAGTAAAAAGCAGATTAGGTATAATTATGTACGTCGCTACAGCGATTTATATATTTAGATATATATTTTTATTATATATTAAATATATTGTGGGATTCCTTAGTCAATAGTTAAAGGAAATTCACTTCCCGAACATTCGTATCTTTTTGTAGCTACATAGTACGCGCCTTACACCTTCCAACCCCGAATTCCCCTCCCAGATACCCCTTCGCCTTCGCGCAAGGAGCGCGGGGCAGCGCTTGCCGGTGCAGCCGCTAACAGGGTCTGCTCTACAGACGTAGCTAAGGGCGCTCGCGAGGAGGCAAGAGGCAAGGCGCGCGCCACGGAGATATTAATGACGGCGCCGCCACCCCGCCGCGTCAACCCGCGCGCCCCGCGCATCCGGCCCCCGCCGCTCCTCGCCACGCGCCACCGCACGCGGGGGCGGGGAGGGGGGAGGGGGAGGGGGAGGGGGCGGGGTCAGGGAACTCCACGCGCGGCGCGAGAGGGCTGGCGCGAAGAGGACGCGCGCGGCAGCGGAAAACGCGGGGGACGCCACTCGAGACAATGACGGTGTGCCCCGCACTTCAATAGTCGAGTTAGTAACTTTACACGAATGTCTGGGAGCTGCATGGTTTAGTAGGTTTTTGACAGCGTGTTCTTGGAAACCCTATCTGATAACCACAGAACTTCGCTAATGAAGAAAAGCCAACTCACCCACCATCAATGCCTCAGCTAAGTTTGCGCGTCCTCAAGACTTACGGTTCAATCACGTAACTCCAATTAAAGCGAGCATTTTTATTTTATTATTAAAAATATAATCAATTTTTAATCAGCAGGTTTTGAAAAGATCGTAATACCTTTACCGCCCTGGACAAATTACCGGAGGCTCCAGGCATTACTTGGTCTCAAGGCGTCAAAAAAGAGGGAAAGCTAATAGAGAGCAAGCACGGAAACAGAGACAGAAAGGAAAGTGTAAGAAAATATTATAATCAGTCATGAAAACGGGTGAACTATAATGGAGACAAGAAGGTGAAGCAGCGGGAATATTCCTGACGACCTGTGACAATCACAAGTGTCCGACCTGAAACATTACAAAATGACCGAAGAAAAGGGAACAAGACTGACAAAGAGAAATGGACATAGGACGAGCCGTAAAAAATTGAGAATATAGACAAAAAGTGGAACAATATAAGGAAAAAAAAATGTACAAGCTGCCAAATGAGTAAGTATGGAGAAGACACTGGGGGGGTAAAATCTGCGCAATATTGTACCGGCAGTGAAAGAATAATTGAATATTGAATGAAAAACACTTCCAGAGCGATTAGTGAACTCCCCAGTCCAACGGTATCTTAAGATAGCAAGTACACCCTTGTCAACGAGGTAACCGTTGATTCGATGGAATGCCCTGCCACTGCCGCCATCACAGCGCAAGCAGTCAGTCTAACACTATCGGGCGGCTCGAACCCGGTTCCACGTGGCTTGGCGCTGCACTGCCCCTCAGCACCTCCGGGGGAGGGAGTGGCAGGCCGAATGCGGCGCGGCAGCCGCGTTCGTCACGGCGCGAGGGCCTGAGCGCCGGCGCCACGCGGGGGCGGGGCTGGGGCCGCGTGCGGGGGCGGGGGCGGGGCGTGGGCGTGGGTGCGGGCGCGGGGGCGAGGCGCGGGGCGAGGGATAGGGCGGCCGCTTCCGCGGCGCTGCAGCCGCGAGGGTCGTCGCCCGACCGCGGCAACGCAGCGCTGCCGCCGGAAATACACGGGCGCACGCCGCTCGCTGCTCCGCGACGCCAACCCGTCTGCGGCCGCAGGGACGCCGCCACGCCGCCGCGGCCCTCGCTGCCGGAGTGTGTACGCGATACTCGGAAGCGAGGCGGCCGATTCTCCGAGATGGAATGAATGAGATCCGAATCTCTGCGCTCGGTAATGACGTCACCACACCAACTTCTCTCCCATTCACAAGTCGGTTCAGAAAGGCCCTCTCATAGTGGAGTGTAGAATTTGCAGTGACGGTAGGAGCCACTGGAACATCAAGTTTCAAAATACTGCTCTGTTTTAATAAGATTTTCAACACCGCGGAAAATATTACAAAAACGATTCGCTCTATTTAATTTTATACAATAACTATTTTTATTTTATAGAATACTTGGAAGACAATTGGAAGAATGAAGCGGATAGAAAGGAATAAAGCGGAGAATTGTTGAAAAGTTATATCAAAATGAAAAAGTATCCTGTTCTACGTAAAAAGTTATTTTAATAATTATCACGAAGGAAAAATATATGCAAAATGCACTGTTTATTGAAGTAGAGCAAGGAAATTCATGTTTTAGAAATACTATGGTTTTCAAGGGAAGTATAATTTCTCACGATCGAATCTGAAGAATGACCCTGACCACGTGGTTGAGGTGAAAAAGCATTTCGCAAAGAGGACATCAAGGTGCCTCTGAAGGGGACGGACGTAATAAAAAAATAAGACCCTGACCATTTACGCACTCTGTATTCTTCGTTGAGCACAGGTAGCTTAATCTACGGAGTTCAGTATTGAATTTAACTACAAAACAGGTATCGTTTGAAAGGTTAAATACGTTTTGTTTACTACGCTAAGTATACCATGTTTTTCGGAATGTAAAACATTATAGAGCATTATAGATCTATTAAGTATTCATCTAAAGAAAACTATCTATTAACAGCATGGTAAGTTAACCCATTTATCATATCAAATAGACTGCATATCATTATAGAATAGTCACAGAAGACACCTTTAGCGCGCCCCGGTTCATTTGATGACGATCGGAATCTTCAAGACTCAAACTATAATTCCTGTACCACTGCTCAATTTTCAAAATTTGCATAAATTCGCCAACTGATTTACAACTATGCAGAAGGCCCCGTGAATGTCAGAGCCCTTTAACATTATGCCACTGACATCCGCCACTCCAGGGATATCTTGCCTCTTCCATCGCCGGGAGGCCAAGAGCGCGTTAGGGCCGGCGCCCACGGCGGGAGTCGCTCGTCGCGCGACGGCCATCCCGACGAGGGAATCGTCAACACAATCAGCCAGCGGAAAGAAGAGAAAATACGTTCCCCGCCAAACAGCTGCTTCGGAACACGGCCCACATTTCTTACAGCAAACAATACACAATAGCTCTGTTCAACGTCCCCGCACCACATAATAAACACACATTCGCAGTTGATAAACTACATAAACCATCAACGTTAACAAGCAGGGATCGCAGGTCTGGGTGAAATAAACACACCAAGGACGTGGTGCTGCAATACGGGGGCCGTATAAGCCTTGTTTGCAACGATGCTGCACATCACGAGAGTGGCGATCTACATAAGCAAAATTTACAACACGTACAAGATCGATCAAGCTTTATAATTAACATTAATTTTTACAATTAAAAACATACGTCGAAGTAGTTACAGACAACTGTTTCTTCTCAAATGCAAGTTAAAAATCTCAATAGAACGAATTATTACATTCACTAATTTATTTTTCTTTCAGAAAACAGTACGAGGGTCTATGAGTTCTACAAAGCGATACAAGTCAAGTGATAACTACCAAATTTTTTAAGCAGCTACTTTTGTACTGTACTCCTTACTAGAAAATGTGTTTATCATAGACACCTTCATAAAACTCAAACCCGAAATACGTTTTGTTTGTAGCATGCACATCCAAAGTACTGTAGAGAAACGTCTATTTTCTATTTCAAATAGAAGAAACGTTTCCAGGTAGAAGAGTACTAGCTACAAAATACATTTACATACACTGCTTTTCAATGCATAACAATAATTCTTCGTATTGAGTGCAGTATCGTTACGGTTCATTGGATGAAAAAATCGCTTCAAATTGGCACGGATATGAAGGCTTAAATTGCTCGTATTGTGAGATATTAAATTGTTTTTGTTACTTTTCGCGTTGTTATTGTTGTTGTAGTGGGGTTAAAATATTATTTCTTTTTTGCTGGAAACGAATGTGTTTTTCGAAAGAAGACACTTCATTAAGTTATTTATTTACAACTGCTAAGAACTCGCTGTTTTGTGTCTCCATCAATTAATTTCGAAAGAAATGTAACAAATTCATAATGTACAAAAGTCAATTTTCAATATCAAATACTCCATCTCTCATGAGACAAGTTTACTACAAACATGTTTATGTAATAAGAAAAAATAACAATGGAACAGTTATAAAGTATAGGTTCAATGTTAAATTTGCGCTGACTGAATTCCATACCATACAGGTGATAAGTTCCACAACCAACAAAGCTAGATTTCAAACCAACAATAAAAGCGGACAACGAAAGCTCATCACATAAATTTTACTTGGAGACGAAACACATCACACGGTTTAATAGCCAAGGAAAGAAAACGCAGAATTCACTCACAGATCATGCTTAACGTCACGTTGTGAACACTAGTGACAAGAACTCCGATTGCAGAGAGCGACGTATATGACGTAGCAGTGAAGCACGTTTTATCCCCGCGAGAAGCTACGTGTGCAACAAGTCAATATTCCGCGAAACGTGTATTAGTGTGTCCACAATGACGATAATGGCTGATCCGCACATGGAAGTATTTGTGTCAAGGAGAATCGTCTAGCGGAGATTTTTAATTATGAACAACGTGTGAATATGCAAATAACCGAAGTCACAACTATGTCAAAACCTATATTTCTATATTTCAATGTGAGGTTTCGACAAATTGCTCTGGAAGCACATCAATGAAATATTTCTCAGCAGTGGACGAAGACGCTGGGATTGGTCGACTGTAAGCGAGTCCTGTTCATTATTTAACACCAATGCAAAGTGTCATATCAGCAGATTTTAAATTAAGTGCTTAACATAGTTTTTATTATAAGTAACATCACAACTAATTACGAAACTAATATCACAATTTACAGAACAAATTTTATAGTGAAAAATAAGACACTTAACACTCTTATACTTTTAACTGATTGTCCAACGTGCTTTTGACGTTCAGGAAGATTTTCAATGTTTTCTATAAGAGAGCGGATGGCAAGAGGGACTCCTATGTCACCCTATCACCTCAGAACCATCCACATTATTCAGTTTCATAAAACACGAAAATGGCTTAATGAAAAGATACAGACTTTTTGGCAGGCTGCCAAAATGCGATGGAAAAACTAAACACACGATAATATTCTGCAAGAGAAAAATCAAGTGTAATCCAACAAGAACTAATATTCACACGTTCTTCAAAAACATTAAACGATTCTCCTGGAGACGTCCCGCTGGCTTGCGTGTGCTGTCACCATTAGGACGTCATGTCCAGCGAGGGAGGACTCGCGTCGGAGGCACACCGCACCGAAGCAAGCGGCCTCGGCGCAGAGGCGTCGCGCTTACCTTCGCAGTGCCTACAGCGTTTTGCGCGGTCGGCGTGGGACGGGCCGGTCCCGGTGCTGACTGGCATTCTGGCGACTCGTGAGCACGCGCGCGGCCGCGGCGCCACCTCCTGGCTTCAAGGGAGCTTCCAGCACGACACACACGGCCACGGCCTCCTCTTCCGCCACAGCGAGGGCTTCCTTCCGCTTCTTCTTCTTCTTCCTCTTGCGTTGTCTTGGGACTTCAGGCGAACCTCCACGGCGGGAAGAGCACGACGAGGGGCACGAGGCCCAGCGCCGCCACGAGCGCGGCCGTCGAGCGTCGACACTCGTACCACGGCGCGCCCCCCCCGCCGCCGGCGCCGCGCCGCGCCGGCCCGCTCCCGGCACCTCTTCCACGCGCACCTCCACGCCCGCGCACTGCTCCTCGCCCTGCGCACTCCGCGCCTGCGGCTGCTGTCGCCTCTCTTCTTCGCGTTGGTGCTGCTGAAGCGTGGCCGCCGCAGCGCCCGCAGGCACCATCGTCTCCGGACGCTGCCGCTGCCGGCGCGTCACATGGCCCCGGCGACGTGCCTCGCCCGACGTCGCGACGCCTCCGCCGATGGCCTCGCCCGCGCGCCGGCCGGCGCTGGTGCAGCTGCTCGCGCGGCTCGCTGCTGCGCGGCCTCCGCCCTCGCGCAGCCAGCCACCGGCGAGCACGCGCCGCCCCGCACGCGCCGCCCATCGCCTCCCGCCACTGGCGCGCCCGCAGTCCAGTCCTCGCACTCGCCCGCGCCCCGCTCTCCGCTGTCTCCGAGGTCCACGCGCCAACCACTCCTCTTCGGCGACGGCGCGGCACGCCCGTCCAGACAAACACACAGCCCACAAACCACAACGACCACCGACACGACGGACACACGATGCACACCGAGACAATACGTCGACTACGCTACAAATACATGGCCCCCTTCTGCAATTTGTTTCTAGTAAATAACAAACGTTGATCGTAGGATTCTTGCGTCGCTCGCGTGCGTTCGTTGGGGCCGGCGCAGCCCTTCGCGTCGCCGTCCGCCTTCGTGGTCGTAGAGGCGCGGGCCGCTGACGGCCGCGTCCCGCCCTTGCGCGCCGCGGCGCCCGCCGTCGCCGCACAGCGCTCGTGGTCGTCCGCCCGCGCTCGCTTTGCCGCCGCCGCCACTGGCGCGCCCGCAGCTCTGGCCGCGCCTCTCCAAACTTTTCCCGGCTAGCATCTGTGCGTCGCCCTCTCTCTTCCCGTCCGCCCTGCCCCTCTCCGCTCGCCGCCACCCCGACGCCCCGCCACTCGCGGTGATGCGCGCGCGCGTTCGGCGGCGTCCGCCTCCCCGTGCGCAGGCGCAAACGAACGGGCGCCCGCGCGCCGCGTCCTCCAGGAATGTTTGGCGGGGCGGGGGCCGGGGTTCCCTCGAGTGCGGAGCAGCGGGCGAGAGGTCAGCCGGCCTACGTCGCCGCTGACTCATCTGCGTAGCGCCCAGGTGGGGCGCTCGAGCGCTGGGGAATAGGTCACATTGCAAAGGCTTCGCATGGGTGCGCGACGAAATACGCAACGCTACCTGGGTGGCAGATGTATACAGGGCTGGTTTTAATTAGGGTGATGGCGAAGACGGGCTTACTAATGTGCGGTGTGGCCTAAGATTGGTATAGATTAAAGAGGCAAAATTGACAAATATTTCAGAAGAAATGGAGAGGGATGTCAATGCACAGTGTATACACAGTTCCGAAAGTAATTTTCAGATCAAATGTAATGATAAATTCAAATACCGATCGGTCGAAACTTAATGCAATTGTCGGATGGATAAGGTAAGTTTGCGAATTAAAAGAGGGTGCGATCAAATGCATTGCCTGAACGGTGTATTCAGATATTACATGCAGGCAAAAATAATGAGATGTTTAGAATTGACTGGCATAGTTTGTGTCAAGGAGAGCTGAATTGACGGTTCGTGGTTCGGTGAGCCCGCGATAAAGGGAGAAGATGGGTGGGGAGTGGGAGATTTTTTTAATACAATATTTGATTCCTTTGGGTTGAACTTGAAGCCTTAACCAAGGAGAGTTGATGGGCCTGGTATGTACAAAATGTGTACTGACGAGAATTGTTACTGTGTACTGATGAGGGTGTAAAGGTGGATTGAGGGGGAAAAGTTACAGAGGGACTCTGCCGTACAACAGCTTTAACTACTGCAAATTGCACAGGAGGGAGATTTCATGCCCGTATGCAATTAGGCAACATTGCGCCCTGGCCGGTCTGCGACGTAGAGCCAGGAGAGAAACAAGGGAGTAAAGGGAGAGATGCAGTCCACAGTGGTCTGAAACCCGTCCGAAATCCGCGCATAGTATATAAAGATATATAACTATTTATTGAGCGATTTTAAACCTTTCTTAAGTACAAAACTCTGTTAAAATTCCCGACTCGTCTGAGAAGCTAATGTAGCATTATATTTTTGAAGGATTTTGTTCTCGTTTACTGTTTTTATTTTTTGAACACATTAAAAACGCCTCAGTATTTTAACCCTTCGGTGGTCGCGTGGATTAATATTGTAATTCAGCCTTATTCATTAGCTATTTACAGTGGGAGGTGTCAAACATTTGGCGTGGAATTTTCAGTATCTTTCGTAGGTCTCCAGCTATCGAATTATAGCAAAATATGACTCAAATAATAACTGCTGCGCGAGCAATAAGCGCTGGAAACAACTTGGTTTACAATAGTAATCCACGCGTCCACTCGCTGTTGAGTTTCTGACCTACGCGGACATTACGAATTACGCTGCAATCAATACTCGGAATGATGGAAAGAACAACAGAGGAGAAAGGTTGACGAGGGGATTTCTAAAGGATCTCGCTTTGTCCCTTATGAAACAATGAATGAAAAGGACAATCGAGAGAAAAACTGTGCCGACTGCAATAAGAACACGCGGGAGACTTCTGCTGGGAATCCGGGAAGGAACGGAGGGCTCCGGGGTGTCACCACCGGGCGACGTGGGCTTCAACGAAACAAGGACACTCGACTGCATTACGTAGATTGTGTTCAGAGGGTGTGCGCGTAAAGAAAATATGTGCATGTGTTTTTGACACAATCACGTTCAGAAAATAGGCTCTAAATGTTTAAACAATGCCGTCAACCTGCTTTTTTTAACAATCGTAGAGCAAAGTATATCATGTATACGAAACATAGAGCACAAGACGTTTCAAAAACAAAAATCTATTCGCATATATTTCAGTATATTTATTTAAAGGCATTTCTGTAGAATTTGCAATATATAAACGTTCTAATCAATTCAAAAGTATTTTGTAACTAGTCAGTCTTTCAGATACAATTATTCTTCTATATTCGAAATGAAAGATGATATTTTTCGTAAACTATTACTAATAAGAATTTTTTAAAAAATAGATTACACATATAATCAACGCGACCACTCAAGGTCCACTATCATAATCCACACAATCCACTTCTGGTATTTTTTGGAGGCAAAATTTAACCTTTTAAAAATATTTCACTAGTGACTTTGGATTTTCTCCTGAGTTCGGCGTTTGAGATCCATTTCTACGAACCTTTTCAGAGTTCGTTCTTATTAATGTTCTCCAGCTTCTTTAACAATCATGTTTCAATTTTTGTGTAGTTTTTTCTCGGATATTCGATACAATTCGAGGTATTCAGTTAGGTTCTCGGTGAATTGATGTTTTAATTTATATTTCAAAATACTGACTGCGAAACTTTCCAAATTAGCGATTTCTCGTTGATTCGACATTGTAAGTACTATGTGCCAATTCCTTTTTTTTTTTTTTTTTTTTTGTGGTGTAGGTTCCAAACATTTTCCCATGCATACTGAAACTATTTTACGTAAGATTAGATCTTGTAATTACAAGATCTTAAAATAAAATGACTAAATACTACTGTTGACTAAATGCCAAATATCCACTTTAGAACGATTTTATGAAATCCACTTGGTTACCAGAATAACAATTCCGTATAGAACGAAATGTTACAACTTCCTTCTCTACAAGCAATGGCGCGTCTTCTAAACGTACTGCAGGCGGTCACTGAAAAGTTAAAATTACCAAGTTTAAAGAGCCAATTACGCACCAAAATAATTTTGTTTTGAATAACATTTTATTTTGAATATAATAATTTGTCCATTCTCTGTTTTTGGACGAGCACACAAACTCGAACTTTGAAGAAGATGAAATAGTTGATTACCGAAAGAGTTCTAAACAATCAAACGTACGAATATCTTCACTGCTGGAGAAGATTAATAATTTCACTGACTGAAAATTCCGACTACGAAGGCGGCTTATGGCTACAAAACTGGATAGGAAATTAATCTCCATTCGTTTACAGTAATCTGAAGTTTCTAGAACCGATTTTTTTCCCTCGCGTGGGTTTCGTTCCGGATCAGACTGCAGAGCGGCGGCGGGCGGGTAGGCTGGTGGGGTGGGGAGTGGGTTTACCAGCAGCGCCTTCCTCCCGCGCGTCCGGGCGCCATCGTACGCGCGACGCCCCCGAAATAACAGATCGGCCTCTTTTATCGACTCGGCACGCGTGCACACGGCGCGCTCGTCGTCACGTCCGCCGCCGCTATCGCGCCACCACGGAAGACACATGGCCGTCATTTGCAGACCTGTCGGCGGATTTGTCACGCCTTCTAAGTACAATACTTCGTTGCAACCGTGCTAGCGGAGATATTTTGCTGAAATTTAGAAGACATTCATTCACTGGACATCCACAGCGTGTGCACGCTAAAACTCTGAATTGCTGTCATAATTAAAACCGGGAATCGCGAATGGAATCATGACAACAATACACACTGCAAAGAACATTAGTATAAAACTTGAAGATAACTTTTAATTCTGTATTACTGAATAAGTACTGAAAGCGCATGCATACTTTAACCTATATTATAAGAGAGGAAAGACTTTTCACTACGGAAAAAGTTTGAATCCTGTATTAATTGAGAAATTTGGCAAACCGTTAATGAGAACAATAATGATAAAATACAAACTCGAGGTAAAACAAATATCTTGAAATTGAAATTAACAGAAATCAAATGTAATTGCTTCAGAATGTAACAATTACTTTTCAATGTTTCACAAAATACAGTATCCAAAATCAAATGTAATATAGACCGAAAACATCACTGTTTCATTTTCCATGTTCCTGCATCTAGTAACAACAGATAAAAATCTGGATAATACTGCTAAATCTGTAAAAAACAAAAGACGTCTCCGAAATTGACGAAAAGCATATTCATCAATAATATTTTTCATTGGTCATAACTCAGAATCACTTGCCCACGTTCTTCTTCTTTCTCGAAAAGATTTTTCTTTTTCAGTGTTCGATAGTATCAATTCCCAAATCAGGTAACAAGTATAATAAGAATAATTCCAGACCGATAAGTGTGTTGTCCATTCATATCTAAATTACGAGTATTAAAAAGTCCATCAAAATACAATTGCGAAATTATCTTGAAAAATCAACAATGCATTTTCCTAAATGTTTGAATTTCGTAATAGTAAAGATTCTACAAAAGTTATTTGATTCTTAAATAACAGTGTACCATTGACTGATGTTAAGGTAACAAAATTTTTAGGTCTCTCAATTCAGTCAAACCTTAAATGGAACGTCCATTTAAATGAATTGAACACAAAATTAAGTTCATTATGCTACGCGTTCAGAATTCTTGCAAATTCAGTCAGCCTTCATACTGCTCGTTGTGTATACTTCGCGAATGTTCATTCCCACCTGAGATATGGCATAATATTCTGGGGAAATACATCTTATAGCTCCCAGACTTTTAGATTACAAAAACGAATTGTACGAATAATAACCAAATCCCACCCACGTGATTCATGTAAGCCTCTCTTCATTAATCTAGGAATTTTACCATTACCGTGTCTTTTTATTTACGAATCAGTGGTTTTGTAAAAATGACTTGCTCAAGGGCGGAATATATTTTCAGAAAATGCCGAAGTCTATTACTATAACACTCGACGTAGAAATCATATTCATCAGGTGACAGTATCAACAGCTCATTACAAAAATTCACATACAATACATGTACATTATTTTACAACACTTTGCCAGATGACATTAAACGATTAAATTCAATAGAAAAGTTTAAATCCCAAGTGAAATCGTTTCTGCTGCATAACTGTTTCTATACAATTAGAGACTATACTGAGCATCACAAGAAAAGGAACATTAATTTTAACAATAACATAATGCATTATTTACCATTTGGACTGTATAAATGAGTATAAACAACCTGTAACAACTATTGTACTACAGCTTCCGGGTCAATGACCCCCATCTCGATCAGGTTTTTCGTCCAGTTTCCTGATCCATTGAGCAAATGCTGAGATGGCCCTTGTTTTGCTTCTGGACATAAATGTAACTTCATTTCTGTGCACGTCTTCTTGAATTCATTGGGAAATACATTTATTCAAATTATCGTTTCCATGTTGTCGCGGCAGGAAGTAATAAGAACCAAGATTTATTGCTTATTTTCTTTGAAAATAGATTTTATTACATGGGAGTTTTTTGTTGTTTTTTTCTCCCTTTCAAAAAAATTTATTGCTTATTTTCTTTGAAAATAGATTTTATTACATGGGAGTTTTTTTGTTGTTTTTTTCTCCCTTTCAAAATTAAAAATTTATTGCTTGTTTATCCTTGAAAATAGGTTTTATTACATGGGAGTTTTTTGTTTTTTTTTCTCCCTTTCAAAAATTCAAAATTTAAGTAGTATATGACTTGGTGTAGAGATCGCAGAATTTTGAAAATGTGCACACAATTCACTTTTCCCCATAGCACGTCATACGCAGTTTTTTAACTGTTTTTTGACGCAAATAAATAAATAAATAAATAAATAAAGTAACACTGATGCAGATGTCATTCACACAAGTCTAATGATTTTTGACTCTGGAAATTAATAATTGGCATCTTTTTTAATCGAAGTGTAAAAAAGGCGTTTAAAACTCAATTAGAGAGCTCTAATAGAGAAAATATACTTAATGAGAATAAGGGAGTATGTATTAAGCTTATTACAATTATTCGTCTGCGAGAGAACTAAATTTCTGCCGAACAAAAATTAAAACGTCCATCTGAAAAACATAGTAGGGTGAAATGAGAATCACCAAAACTTCCATTTTCCATGCGAAACGTATGCTTATTTTTCTCAAAGATGGAAGAGTTCTTTATATAACGGTTTAGGTGAAAATTGAATTCCCTCTCTCAAAAAGCCCTGAATTTTAAAGCTTGTTAAAGCGACAAACAAGTCTTCATATGCGAGAAATCGTGTCGTGAAAGTACAGACAACTCCGTTCAAAACAAAAATATTAACATTGGACGAATTTCGCAAGTTTTGTCACTTTTGAAATGCATTTTTAAACAGTTTAGATGTAAATTGTCAATAGGACCGATTCTGTTTCACATCATTCCTTTCCTTTCAGTGCATTTCTTTAATATAATTTGTTTCATAAAAACTTCACTATGTCGCTTACTAGTTGACAGGCTGATACAAACAAGTAGTTGATATTATAAAGTTAAAACTAGAAAGGACAGTTAACTGATTAAGCGAAATAAAAAAGAAGTAAACTCCCATGTGAACAGCTCGTATATGTATAAGTTTGTTGAACATAATGCTAATAATACTATATATATATATATATATATATATATATATATATATAACACACACACACACACACACACACACACACAAAACGCCACCAACTACCATGGCAGTCGTCGGAAAGAATGCTCTTTCGAGCTTTGAACGTCTCAGGGGGCAGGATCTTGGGGTGTGAGAAAGACATACACCCAGACACAGAATTAGGTAAAAACAATATATATATTGTTATACATATATATACATATATACATACATATATATACATATATATAAAAATAGAAACAATAAAAACATCACAAAAACGCGTAGATTTACGTTCGCACTCGCACATACACTACCGAATTCATCATCTTCATTACTAATTTCGAATAAACAGTAGATAATTTTTCTACCTTGTTTACACGAAGACTTGTACAGATGCGCCACTGACTATGCAAAGAATAAGTTTTTGTAAAACATTTTCTAATCAACAGACATTTTCCAACCCTCTTGCCCAGAAACTATTACTTGACTTCACGGTTAATTGATGGAAAAATGTCACAGTGCGGTACGTGGACGGCAAAGTAGACTCTTCCGTATGAGTATCGTAGAGAAGTCATATAAAACAAATGAGTATGTAAACAAACCACTGGGGTGGCATAAATCAATATGGCTGCCAGTTCGGTTATTGAAAATGATCCCAAGAGTTTATTGTTGTAAGTTTACATGAATTCGTATTTACAAATAATGTCCGCAACTAGTACGAAAGTGTCTCTGCTCCTACGTCGACATTTCAATCGTGCGCCAAACTCGATTTATGTAGTAGTAATGTAATTAATATTTTCTTCCTTTTGTGTCCTTGTGCAAGCCAGAGTGTAATTGCTGAAATTGCAAATAATGATCACATAAACGTTATTTCACTAACGACTGCGAAGAATATACACGACACACGTCTCTGTGCCGTGTTTATTCTTCGCAGGCCACAGCGTTGCACGCAGCTGTGCATGAACTGCCACGCAAATACGAGAATTCTATGCGTGAAATGTTTATATAACTTGCATAGATAAATGCGCCCGCGCAAATGAGCAAATTCTTAAGACCTCGATAGAGCAGAAATTCTGGCTCACGTGCTTCGCGGAGTCGCTTGCACATTTTTCAACGCGGCAGCGAAATATTAATTACGAGTTCAGAAAAAAATACGTGATTTACAGCTACTGAATGTGTTTGATTGAAAAACGGGTATCACTTTCTGAATAGAACATCTATTTCCAATATTGCAATAATTTGCTTATTGCCAAATGAGCTAGATTTCAAGAAACAATTAAAGAGTATGGGGAAAAGCAAGTCCACTTTCGATGATTATTTGATATTTAGATTTTCACATTACGCTATTTTAGGGATCAAGAACAATATTCTAACACACGGAACATGAAAAAATCATAATCTAGAAAACAATTCGCGAGAAAGGAAAAATTTACCATTGTTTGGAAAAGGAGAACAGAGCTTTTTAGTACCTATGTTTACATGTTATTCACTTAGAATATTAGAAACAAACATATTTCAAGGATTTCCCCTTATAGTTAGTGATCCCTATCACAAATTTAAAAGAAAGTCTGAGTAATTAATAAAATAAAAAATTAAAAAAATACAATATACTACAACTAGTAATACCAGTGGCGCAACCAAGGGGCCAGGGCTTATGGGACTTCTCCTCCCCTAAAAAGCCAATACTGCATATTAAAAAATGTAACTTTTACTCATTTTCTATACGAACGAAATTCATTCAAAATATCCATAGCTAACGTAACAAATATTAAAAATAAGTCCAAAATAAAAATACATTTTATACTTAGCATAGAATAAAAATTCTTTATAAGAAAACATGAATGAATTCGGCCGACAATACAACTATATCTACACCCCCACCCCTCGCCGAGAAAAATCCGGGGTGCGTCTATGATTCATACAATATACTGCTATTTTATTCTCAAAATGATTTGATTTTCCACTGGATCATACAGTATGTCTAAGAATAAATGTTATAAACTTCGACAGTATATAGAAGGATCGAAAATTATACATTTTTTTGACAATGTACGTGTAACGGGAAATTGCATATAACGGTGTCTCACGCCCCTGATTTTTAGGCAACTCCGAGTGCACATATATTCGGCAAGATACACGAAATCTCCTTGACTGCATCGCAACGTGATCTGCGGAACATATGTGCATACGGGTTGCCTACCAATCAGGGGCAAGCGCCACATGTCTCAATGCAGTTACTCCATTATATGCAATTTCCCACTACAAGTTCATTGGGAAAAAGTTTCGCACCATACTAAGATTTATACTTAAATAACCTGCATAAAGCTTTAATACACTGAAGCATCGTATACCTGTGAAATATTTATTCTTTTCGCGATGCATTTATTAAAATTCTTTCAGAATACCTGGAAGGCCTATTGCGATAATTCACGTTACAGTGAAATTATTGACTAAATCGTTTTCTAATTTTACTTCTTCGGGTATTATCAATGGTTATAAGATTTTTTAATATTTTTCACAATTTTTAATATTTTCGTGCATTTTATGGGCATTTAACATTTTTCTTGTAAACATTGACAGTACCGCTCGGATTTACGAAATGTAAGAATAAAATGAATAATCAAATAACATCAATTCTAGTTTCACTGTCATGTGATTTATCTTAATAGATCTCCCAATTTTTGAGAATGGTATTCAGGATTTAATATTTTACTACAAAAATTCGTTTTACGAAAGAGATAACCTGTGCCGCATTTAAAGATCTTTAAAAAATAAGAGAAAGATGAATTTATTTAGTCTTAGTATTAGTCACGTATGTCTCAGGCGGTACATTTTTCATAGCATGAATGTTATATGGAAAGCATTTTATATGTTTATTTTTTACTATATTATTACATTTTAAAAACATCTTTTATCCTTAGAAATTGAGGAGCCAAGTCATCTTAAACTTTTAGATATCTAGAATGTTGTGCGAGTTTTCTATTTTTCCTGGTTTTAAAATCCCGCACTACAAACGTATTACTGTAAATACTTTTTAAAATTTGTATAGTAATTTTTAAAAGTATCTGTTGCCCTTGCTATTCATTTTCGGATGTCACCGGGAATATCAACTTGGAGAAAATCCTGAGTATGCTTTAGATACTAGTCTTAATCATACACTTCGGACATATGGACGGACAGAAAATTCACAGGCAACAGACGGAGGGAGAGAAACGTTTTGGAATTATAAAAAGAAGAGCACATCACTGTAACGACTGTTAATTGAATTACTCAAATAAATACTCCCAAGCCAATTTAGAAAGCTGTACCTGTAAAACCTGGAAGAATTGGAAATGCAGATTCCACACATCTAAGGACGCCAACTGAAGTAGCGCCACGCGCCCGAAATACTCTGAGTCCTTCATGAGGCGCAGCGGGCGAATGCAAGCGCCACGAGCGGACGCAAATGCGGCGCCTGCGCGGGCGTGGCGCTGGGGCGCGCGGCGCGGCGCGGCGCGGCCGTGCTAATTAATGGGCACTAGAAACCGCCACGTTGTGTACTTGGAGCGCCCTAAATGAGCCGTCGCAAAGTCGCGGTATCAACAGCCCCACCCGCCCGGAACATTCCGTGCCGCCGCTGCGGCCTCCGCTGTCGCCGCCAGCTTTCTTGCCGTTGCCGGAGCTATTGTCCCCGCCGTCTCCACGCGCTCTGCCAAAGACACTGCCACTGGCATCCTCAGAAGTTGCCGTTGTCGTCTCTACAATAACGCTACAATTCAAATTCACTTCCATTGCCATTGTTAAGACTTTATTGGCTCGTCACCGCATTACGGTTGTTTGTAAAATGCGTAACATCACTAACCACAAATGTTGAATGTTGAATAAAAGAATATCTAAATGCAACGTTATCCGTAATGAAAAATGAGCACTAGTTGGTTAAGGAGAATAATCTTTTAGCTAACCGCAGCGAGCCAAGACCATTTTCCTATTCATAGGGAAGATAGGACGACAGACAGACCTGAAGGCGCTTTGTGCAACCGTCAACGCTGTAGGAGCACACGTTCGCAACGTGAAGAGACAGGACGTCAGCGGAAGTAGGGCTGTCTGCCCTCCAGATCCGGTGATAGACTTCTCCAATTGAGTATTTATGTCACTGTTGAGACACATGCTTCACTTCATGCAATTGGTGTTATTCAATTACTATTTTTTGTTCACTAAAAGTGTATTTCACTTATAATCAATTCCGATAAGACGTCACGTCGAGTTTATTAAAAATGCGAAAAACACAGATTTCGTTTTTAAAAAATAACAGCAAAATATTTGAATACACTTACTTTCAATTCTTCGCGCTAGACAATGTTTGGAATTAGATTTTAAATTGAGGAATAACACACAATTTATACAACAGAATAAAATAGCATTTTATTAAACATACATTTATTTTCATCGGCCGTAGTCAAATAAATTATGCAATTGCATTTAGTGGAAAATAAACCATTTTCTATTTGATATAGTCAATTTTTGCACTCTATTTCCCGTAAGTGACTACTTAGTTTTCATTCACTAGGTTTTTTAACTGTAAACAAAAACTGCAAGTATTAATTTAGGACTATCTACACTATATCAGCAATTTCAGCAAAGCCGGTGCACAATTCTTTCTCAGTGTTCCTTGGCAATATAGAACATTCCGAATTTGACTCTTGTGGCCTCCCCCCTCGAGTTAGTTGTGACTAACTCATATACTTTACCTATTACCATTCTTTATCAAAACTAAAATTGGGCGACACATTTTACAATCATCCACAAAATAATAACATTCTGAACTGTTCTCACCCAGTAGTTCCTGCAGAAAAAGCACGCCAAGCCCAGCAACACTCACCTGCAAAAGAAAGTTCTATTAATAAACAGTATTATAAATTATTTTGTATCATCCTGAAATTACATATATAATTTTGCAAAATTTAATTTTTGTTTGTGATGAGAGACGAATGCATTTTATGTCTATTGTAAAACATATTTGGAATAGTAAGTGCACATTCGTGTGTTTAATTTTTAAAAAGGAGTCTAGTGGTTAAACAACCATATTAATTAAATTTTATGGGCAATACCATTAAATATTATTAATAGTACAATGAAGTAAAAGTATTCATCGAGAACCCTTATAAAATCATGAAGGAAATATTCGTGTATTACAAATAATAAGCTTCATCTTACTTCAGGATTAACCCTCTAGCGACAAGGAGAGTTCATTTTGTACAATTAAATAGAAATGAGGACAGGCCTGAACATTGAAAAGCTAATTAAGAGCCGCATACCTGAATGTTCGGTTTTTGTCATTTTTAAATCAAACTGTGAATCAAGCGAAAGCGATGACCAGATTCTTAAATAACAATTTGACAAAACACATTTTTGTTTGAAATGCATGTTTTTTTCGTTTGAAAAATCAAAGTAATACAAATAAAAAAAAATAAATTGAGGTTTGAAGAAATACAAAACTTGAATAACTTTAGACAAAAGTATGAGATCATACGAAGAATTAAAAGCTAATTCAAAGATAAAATAAAAATTACTAAATGGACCCATGAAAAACTCCACACTTAGTAAAGCGTTGATTTACAAATAGCTTCATAGTGAATCTCAACTTTCAACGGCCAGCCCCTGAATTGTGCGTTACCCAACTGTAAAATCTGCGCTCGGTATTCTGCCAGAGTAAACGTAATACTGCTACGCGCTGAGAATACATTGCACTGAATATGTCACTGTATTTCATCTTCAACTATTATTTGTCTTCTTCCTTCAATTTATTTTTACCTAGATTTCGGGTTTCTACACGTATTTGACTGTCAATGCTACAGAGTGGGGCGATCCAGAAGAACACTCTCCAAAAAAAATTAGTACAGGGCCCAAAATGGTCTTTTTTAAGACACAATTCTGGCTCCAGATGACCCTCACCTGTCCCCATTATTTCCTCACATGTTCCCCGCTGTCCCTTCACATGTTCCCCACCGTCCTTCGTCATTTCCCCACGTCCCTCAACCTGTTTCCCTAAACCCTGTCCTCAGAAAACTCACCTAAAACCAGTAGCATATAGGAAAACTATTTGCCTATACATTGTGCCTATCTGGATGGCCGAGGTGGCCAGAGCCTGTGCCAACTCAACGTCTCTGTTTGAAGGGGCAGGGGTTCGAGTTTCGCTGCGGGCGTGGATGTTTCTCGCTTGTCTTTCATGTATGTGTGTCGTCGCGGAAGGCCTTGTGAGACTGCTGACCACAGACCGAGGAGCCCGCAAGTGTGTGTCGTGTATAAGGTTAATAATGTGTCCTCACGAGAGACATAGTGGAACTTTGTGTTTGATGTTTGAGAAGCACATGATGACGTCGACAGTAGTTTCCTAGCAATAGCAACAGCTCTTCCAGTGACGTAATTTGTCCGCGATGCCACAAACTTTGGAAAAAAGGATAGAGCATCATATCGGCTGACAACTTCCCCCTCCTCGCATTTATGACCCTAAAATCAAAATTTCCCATCATTAAAAGTATCCAGACACTACAGTTAACGGACTCAAAAACATTAAAAGTTTAGGAATGAAATGTAGCTGGCGAGGCCCATCTCCTGAATACAAAGAATGGTGCAACGTATATGATGTATAGTTTCCAAGTTATGTACGATTATAATGTGTGCTGCTGTAATTTGTTTTGTAAGTCATATTCTAAAAACTTAGAATTGTCCCGTCATAAATCTGTTTGATGTAGGACTGGGGGGTAATTGCCCATCCAGCAGTACAGGTTTTTGTGTCGACGTTTTTTGTTTTTTTTATAAAATGTCAAAAACCGTCATCTATATAGCCTTACCGTAATATATATAGCGAGAGGTTCTGTCCATTATTTTCGTAAATAAGAGCAGTGCAAATAAAAACAGGGAGATGGGTTTTTTTAGGTCTTTGACACAAATATTTTCAAAATGGCAGGAAACAAGAGCTGATGTAAAATTTGTGGTAAACCCCCAACCAGAAGCGGACTTGGGATTACGCTCCGCTAGTGGAGGGGCGCAGGCCCACCTCCTTCCCCTTCACCGGGCGGCGGGGGTTATAACCCCGAGCCCGGCAGCGGAACGCTCTCTTCTCGATTGCACACGGCCTACATGCTGCTCGCGACGAGCCACAGTCCGTGGCATAACCGGCACCCGAGTGGACGAGCGAACGAGCAAACGAGGACGTTTCCTGTCCTCTCGGCCCTGGTGTGGACACCGCTGAGACTTTCAGTGGCCTGTCCCGCAGCATACCACTTCGCTGCCACCGGTGGGCAAGTTATCGCCGCACCGGGCGATAGCCTGACCCTGCCGGCCGCCGACTTGCGTGGTCGGCACAACCACCATGAACCAGAGACACTGTACGGCAAGAACGCCGTCCTACCTAAATTCTTATTTGTTTATTAGTTTTCGTTAATTTTTATTGTATTTGTTGGTACAAAATTAAAGCGACTGAAAAACACTTGTGTGAGCATCTAACCCTGGATCCTGCAAATACAGCAAACTTAAAGGCAAATTAAGTGACCAACAAACAAAACTTTTCGTGTTCCTGGATTCTGAGGTCGAGAGAAAAATGTAGTTTTTTAACAAAATGTGAATGTTCTGGTAGCTGGAATTCGATTTTGCAATTATATTCCCGTAAATAGGTTTACAGAACAGCAAGCTATATAGCTACATAGTTACGAAAAATATAATGAAAAAGGATTTAAATGTGATGGAAATTTCGAACACCCGTCAATGGAGGCCTTAGAAACGAATCTTAGATTGGCATGTATTCGTCTCAACACAAGTACCAATTCAGACGTATCGCAACAATAAATATTTGGACTTCACACGAATGAATGAACATTTCCGCAAGAATGCGGCCCACACGTTTCGCTGACCTCACCCCAAGCGCCCGGGCTTCCGCTGAACACCAGATGGCAGCGAGCGTTTGGTCGGGTCGCGCCCCTCGTTTGGACGGCACGGGGCCTCCTGCCACGGGGGCTACGTGGGCCACGTGGCCCAGGCGCGGAGCGGAGTGGAGCGCAGCGCGTCGCGGCTCGCCGCCGCCCGGGGCCGGGCCACAGGAGCCGCGCGTCGCCGTTCATCAACGATGCAAGACGCCAATAAAACGGTGATAGCGCGCCTGCATAATTTGTCTCCACAATTTTACAGCTACAAGGGAGTTAGCGTAACGCTAGCGACCGCGGCAGAATCTGTATTAAAAACGCTGTGATTTACGGCGAGCCGCGTAAATCAGGAGCGGGTTCCAGAATTAAGTCCACTCGCGGCGGAGGCGGCAGTGGCGGCGCGTAATAAATGTGACAGCGGGCCCTGTTTATGCGAGCCATTAATAGCTTTCTGTATCACACAACAGATGTCTCGGGCCCATGCTGAATGTACTTTAGGGCGGCAAACGGTGGCGGACAGTTCGGTGATGATCGGGAGTGCTCGCGACACTCGCAGTTAGCGAGTGATGCAGAAAGCCGAGGGCGGGAATAGGTGTGTGTGTGTGTGTGTAAGGAAATATTGCCACTGATGGCGTGCATCAGTGTCATGAATTGAAAGAGTAGCTTCTGATGAAGAAACATAGATGAAGAGGTCCAGAGAATGCAAATAATGCGCCTGTAAATGCGACGGCAGAAAGAAAACAACCCTACCGGTACCAAGGGCGGGGACTCAAAGAGGCCCTTGACACCATGAGTTTGATTTTTAGAGGTTTCATTTTTTATGGAATTGAGATTGACCTCCTTTTCGTTCAAAATGATGAACTTTTCACTCGTGTTTGTTATAATTTGAGATTCGTGACAATTCACTCCAAAACTGAAAATTCAGAATCAATTTCTGGAAATTTGTAGTTTCTAAGTCTTTCTATTATAGTTCTATTGCTTTGTTATGAAGATACATATGCCTTTCTTTCACATAAAATGTAATAAGTTTGATCATTAATATTAAATATAAATTCTGTTGTGAAACGTTAGAAGTTAGACGTTTAAAATTTGAGAAAATATCGACATATGTATTAATTAAAATAGAAAATCAGTCACCCGCACTTGAAAATACAAAGGCAACTGAATGAATTGGCAACGAACGCAGGTGCCCTAAGCTTCGCGCACGACTAAAGCAGTAACATGAAATAACTTACATTATCTTATTAAGAGCGAGCGAGCAAGCAAGGAAGGATGACCGTGATGACAGTCAATAAGAGACATGCGGTAATGGGACGTGCGGCGGGCGGGCAGGGGCGGGCGGGCGGGCGGGCGGGCGGGCGGGCGGGCGGGCGGGCGGGCGGGCGGGCGGGCGGGCGAGCAGCGAGGCGGTGGGCGAGCGAGCGGTGGGCGAGCGAGCGGCGGGCGAGCGAGCGGCGGGCGAGCGAGCGGCGGGCGAGCGAGCGGCGGGCGAGCGAGCGAGCGGCGGGCGAGCGAGCGGCGGGCGAGCGGCGGGCGGCGGGCGAGCGGCGGGCGAGCGGCGGGCGAGCGGCGGGCGAGCGGCGGGCGAGCGGCGGGCGAGCGGCGGGCGAGCGGCGGGCGAGCGGCGGGCGAGCGGCGGGCGAGCGGCGGGCGAGCGGCGGGCGAGCGGCGGGCGAGCGCCGTGACGCGGAGTGGCGAGCCTCCATACGATGGTGACGTTCGGCCGCGCCGACGCGTCGTCGCAGTTTCAGAAGCGGCAGCGCCTCTGAGTGGGAGCATAGATAATCTGGACGCAGGCAGCAATGACGCAGCCAAGATTTCAAAACACAGCGGCATAGCTAATCGGGAGGGGGACGGGAGTGACGTCGACAGGATTTAAAAACAGCCAGCTTACAGGAAAATCTATTTAGCACAATGTTTCTGATGAAGGAGGAAGAGGTCAATCCAGATTTCAAAATTATTGGATAAATGAGAGATGCTGACGATTGTTACCACGCCAAGAAGTGGAAAAAAACATGAGTTAGGAATTCAGTCGGAAAACAAATTCCATATGACATAACAGTAATTACAGAATGTATATCTAATTTCTAATCTGCCATTTGAAAGTTTCGTGTCTAAGTTTCTAAGAAGAGATACAATGATTACATCGGACATATAAGTGTTCACAAAATGTATTTTGGCCGTGCCTAAGGAAACGACCACGTCACGTAAGTGTTCACCTTTATTAACGGCCATTTTTTCGTGAAACAGATTAACTTTTTGAATACAACGCGTGTACATTTTCTTTCTTTTAAGCGGTTACCTGGGACCGCTGCCAGCGACCATGCACATTTCGTATAGTAACCTACATTAGACGATCACATCGTCCTGACATTTTGCAATATTGAGAGGTAACTCAAGAGAAGTAGAATGGCAGTGAATTTTACAGTTGCTTCATAATTTTCCTGCCTCGTAATGCATTCGCGCATTACTTAGAACACTGATATTTACAGGGACATCTCGCGGGGAGATTCATTTGCGATTCAGAACAGTAGATAGTTTTCATGCATTTTTAATTTGTTCTCAGAGAATGAATTCCACGTTCAAGTGCAGTGAGAAAAAGTTTACGGAAAAGAGAATAGAGCAAAAACGAGGTATTAATTGATTTTGCCTACCAGTTGTTTTGGTACATGTGCGTAAGAAAGCTTTTAGCTGCGGTATTTTGTAGTTCAAGTGTGTTTCGAAAGCAAAGCTTACGTCAGCAAGTGTAAATAGCAACCTTCAGGGGATACCTCAGAGCAAATAGACCGTACGCACGTTTCATGTTTTCTCTGCACTCAGTACCGCTTCAGGGTGGTCCCTCATTTCCTGGAACAAATATCCCTGACTCTTCTCGGTTTTACACTGTATTTTTAATTTTTGTTCTTTTTCAGTGATAAGTTTAAAATAGTATTTCACACTACTTCTTTTTAAAAATATTAAAGCAAGCCTGAAACTAATTTATCAACTCTTTGATTTCACCGTGATTTAGTACAAATTTTAAAATAATTTTCAACAAATAAAAAGTTCGGTTACTTTTTGCCCGACTAATTTTTTAAAGAATACTATTTAGTTATATAATCGTCTCAAAATTTTCCCTGATTTCTAAAGATTCTTCTACAAATTCCCTGATCCTTTCCAGACTTCCAGAGCAATGAAATTCTCTGATTCTTTCTGGTTTTCCATATTTTCCTGAAAGTGGTCACCCTGTTCTTCAAATATTCTCATATTCACACATTCTTGGTAAAGTGGTACTAACGGCCATTTTTCCCCTGAACCAGTAGTGACCACTTACGACAATTTTCATGGCACATATAGTATAGTGGAAGTAAATAGTTTGAGAAGGATACACTCTATGTAGAAATAGTTCAATATTATATATATATATATATATATATATATATATATATAAACACCACTACAAAACGAGTAGAAGGTTTCAAAAGATAAACAATATTCTCTACGAAATGTGTACCATTACTGGTCCCTGTAGTGGATAACCCCAGAATACATGATACCGAATTGACGTTCAGGAAATTTAAACCTAACGCAAGGTAATATTAGCGCTGCTTTAATAATAAACAGCAATTTTATAACTCATGCAATTTCGATACATTACGACCCGCGATGCGCGTTAGCCCGACGGAGAGAACGTTTTGCCCACGGGAGGGCTTCATTGCTTGATTGCGCGACCTGGCTGGGGAGCCTATGGATCTGCCCCACCGCACTATTTTATAGAATCGTCTCACGGTAACAATTTAATTTAAAGTAAACCGTAATTCCACTGCGATTTGCTAGCAATATGGACAATTCAAGTAAAGGCTACGAGACTCACACAGGATTACCAAAGAGATTAAGAATGCTTTTCCTCAATAAGAGTTAATTAATATTTATAAAGCCTACATAGATAAACATGTGCCAAAATGAGGCATCTATATAAAAGCATCTTGCAAGCAAGCTGTAGCTTCTATTTACCCATATCAATTGTTCGCAAGGCACACAAAATGTGTATATAATTTGAAATTTATGTCCCCCATAGATTCCCATGTAGAAAACTTATTAATATATTCATAAATGTGGAATGCAATAACATAAGTGTCATTCGGCAGAACCTCATGCCCCAGCCCTTTCTTCTTTCAAAACTCTATAACATCCCACAACCGATGCTCGCCTACGGCGTGTCACGATGACGGCCGCATTCCATTCGCCAGATTCATGCGACTCAACTGACGAAAATAACATAATAGGCCTGGGTGACAAACAAGTCGAGCCTGATGGGACGAGTTTGAAATAAGTATATATTTTTAATAATCTGTGATATATTACCACTCTTACAATGGCGTACCTGTGTCGCAAAAGAAAAACTGTGTTTTTTTACTGTATTTTTAAGCAAGTAAACATGACGGGCAAAGACAACAATCTGTTGAGAACACGAATACAGTAAAAGCGGCGAGCGACGTCAGCGCACGGCGATCATGGGAATATCCTTAAAATGCTGTTTCAGAAGTCTATGAAAAGTAGTCAGAAAAGGCCCGCGCGTCACTTTTTACAACACTAATAGTCGTTCGTTCGCCCGACTGAGCAAAAAAATGTAGAGAACATATAGCCAAGGAGAATGTTTTTGCCATCGCTGTTCAATAATTCACCTGCGTAGACTCCACATCGAAGGATAAATTATATGAAGTTTTGACACCACTTAAGAGGAGAGTCGGAAATCTCGCGCTCGGGAATCAGAGGCGCAGATCGGGAGCGTCGAGATGGCGGGGGAGATTCCTGGAACGGGGGCCCCCGTGGGTGTAGGGCACCGACACCGGCGGATGCAGACGCAGACGGGCGGCAAGGTGACGGGACAAGGGATGTTCGGCGACGCTGATTCAAAGAACCGGGACGCAAAAAGAATGACTAGAAATTAAGATGCGGCAAGGGAGAACGAAAGGGAAACCCGAAAGAAGGAAACGCGAAGGCAGCATTGGGAACCGGAGGGAAGAAGCAAGTAAAGAGGAAGCCGAAGAGGAAAGGGAGGAC
This sequence comes from Teleogryllus oceanicus, assembly GCA_964035755.1. Classification (NCBI taxonomy): domain Eukaryota; kingdom Metazoa; phylum Arthropoda; class Insecta; order Orthoptera; family Gryllidae; genus Teleogryllus; species Teleogryllus oceanicus. The sequence goes on along the minus strand of CAXIVR010000001.1, from coordinate 222,186,623 downwards.
GCACAGAGAGGAGGGGCACGCGCAGCCGGCTACCCCGCATCCGCGAGGCTGATTCACCGCACGCGCAGTCCCGAACACGAACATTGTTAATGGCGGGCGCTGAACAACTATTCGAGACGGCCTCCCGAGCGATGTTCGGCTGGCGCGAGCCTATAACTCAACTACTTAATGCTAACAGAATAAAATATTATTACGATCTTTGCCAAAGAGCGAAGTTAATTTTGACTCTGTATATTAAAAAGGGTAGAAAAGTCTGTGCCACTTGTGTTGTTATAAATACGGTGATAGAACAGCGAGGGTCAGCGAACCCGCCGGAGCTAATAAAACAAGATGCTGCGGCGGAGGGAGCGGCGAGGGCGGGAGCCACGGGCCCCTCCGCGCCCATTGAAGAGTGCGCGCGCGGACAGCGCAGCGCCCGGCCTGTCTGCACCGCGCGCCCGCTGGGCCGGGGTGGCCGCCCCGCGCTCGCTGCCACGCATTCCGCGCACCGGGCGCATCGGCCACGCCGCAGCGCCAAGCGCCCCTTGCGTCATGCCGCCGCGGCGCGCCCGCACACGCGCCCGCACACGCGCGCGCGCCACTTTGTTTAGTGGTGGCTTGCAATGGCGCATGCCTGAAACCACGCTCGGAATTTGCGCAGAGCTTTATTTAACGGGTTGCTACGTTAGAGAATACATGCAACTCTGAGTTTTCATGATATAGTCTACCGAAGCACGGCCAGAAACGAACATTGATTCATATACATAATGCAATGACATGGTGCATAAAAAATGTGGGAAATCATGTAAGTTGTCAATATGATGCAATGAAATCGTAACACCCAATGCACCCGTAACATCCTGAAGCTTTATAAAACCTTTAAATGTAATAATTGTCCATTGACACATAGAATGATGACTTGTACGTACTTTTCCTATGTTGTTTAATTATAATACGAGGGGGTTTCTTTTTTGATTTTCTTTATAATCTCAAGTCAGAGCACGCTATTAGAAGATTTACCAAATGTGTCAATGCAACTTATCACGTGTGGGAAAATTCGCTAGTCTCAGGGCCATTAAATAAGCCACGCCCGAGCCACGCAAATAAAAACAACCCGAAGCTATAGCTTCCATCCTATAGGATGAAATACACAAAAGAATATTTCATCGGGTGATATCAGTTTTGGGACACAAGGGATTCACGGAAAGAAATTTAAGTGGATAAGAATATGACTATTAATGAAGCGTCAAAAATCTCGAGGTAAAAATGTCAACACGCTTCTACTCAAGTAAAAATTCGTAAACGTGTCTAGGTGTATCTCCTGTCTAGAAAATTAATCGCATTGAAATTCCGTAATTGTAGCCAAATCAAATAACGTAGGGCGGAGTATTCGTATAAAATTTTGGCCAGCAACATCATTTCAACAATCCCACCTGAAAGTAACTGATTTTTCTATTATTATTACACACAAGCAGAATACCGGACACCTAACGTACAAACTGATTTCGACCGCTTGACAGACTTCAAATTCTCCACAGAACATACTCGACCATATTACGGCCATACATCACCAGACACATTCTTTTGCAGGGCGCAGGCCAAGTAAGTAGATATGCAATACCCCAGAATAAGAAAAGCAGGTATATCCTCGGAGATAAACTACCTTACACACACATCAACAGCGGATAAAATACGGATTTACTCAGCACATTTTGCAGTGCATTCTACAAAATTATGTTAACGTTAATATAACTCTACATAATGTACACCAGAATTCGCGTTTGTTTAAAATTGTAAAATGTACCACAACGATGTAGAAATAACCTAATCAATGAAGCAGAATTTCCAATAAGGGGGTTTCCCTAGGTTCCAATTTCCAAATATGAAACAGATTGCGAAGCAACGTGAAGCAGCGCGGCGAGATAAAAAATCATACGAGTGTATAGCTCTTAGCATAAACACACAGCAGGCGGTGCGGAGCGGTGCGAGAAGATTTGGAAGACACAGTTTTGCAAATTTAATTTGTTTTATGCAAGTGAAAACACGCACACTGCCCGATGAATGGTGAATTTCTGATCAATGAAGTGTTTTCGACAGCCCCGATTTGACACACTAACATACACACAATCTTAATACATGTCTCATAGAAGGGATGGGAACAGGTAGCATGGGCAACGGATTCAACAAATGAACAGAAATTTATTTTGCTATCAGCTCACAAATTTTCTAACAGAAAAAAATTGCACTATATTGGGTTAGGTTTTTATACGTTGTGACTCGCTGACATGCGTATATGCAGCAACTTAATTTGTATTTTATGCAAAATGCTCAAGATCCAAGTATGTTTTCAAGGAAGATAAATAACTTAAATTTCGAAAGGGATAACAGAAATAAATTGATGTAAAGAATTAATGTGATATGTAAGTTAATTTTAGGTTGTTTGGTATTAGTTTTCCCCATTTTAAATAATACCTAAGTTTTGTTTACACATGCACAATTATATTAGCCGGTGAATACACTAAAATCAAACGTACGTTATTTTTTCAAATAGCTGTGGGGCTCTGCGTAACGTCATGTAGTATGTGGCGCTGCCCTTTGCTGACTGCCGAATCGCGTCCTTTGTGTTTGAACCCTAAAATCAATGCACAATTAAACATCAGAAGGGGAAGAACTAATCACTATTAGTCTTTACTATCAACGACAGCCGACGTACGTAATACCCTCAATGTAATACCTTAATATCCTCAATGGGGACTGTAATTATTCAAGTATTCGTTCTCCATGTTCTCGCGGCAGTAAGTCTATTCCATCACGAAACCCATGACAAGGGATAATAGCCACAATCTGCAGCTGAATTTCCTTTGCAGTTCTTATTGCATGGAAGCTAATATTTTCATACCAATTCTTGCCAAAATCGCTCGTCGCTACCTGTATTCATAATTTAACTTAATATGTGTATGAGTTAGAGCAGAGATCCCAGAGCTGATGAAACAGTGCACAAATTGTACTTCTCCCTATAGTACGTCACAGAATTTGTTCTTTGACGTTAAATCTATAAAAATGTACGGGAATATGCGTATGTCTGTCGCCTATAGACGCAAAAACTATTCGACCGGTTTCCCTGAAATTTTCACACTTTGTTCTTATTAGTAACGGTAGTATTTAAAAAGTGGTTTGAATTAAAATGGACGTTGGGGCCGTTGTTTTTGCAAAGTTAATCGACGAGGTGAGCTCTACGTCGTTTCCCGAGGACCTTTCTTGCAGTGCGACCTATGGATAACTTTTTGAACTACACGCCTCACCGACTCATAATATCGAAGTTGCGATACTGAAAGCGGGAAGTCTGAGCCATTTAATACGAAGTTGAAGAGTAATAAATACGTAGTTAATCTTATGAATCCTTTTTATATAACCTTTCCTGTTACTACGCACTTACATGGCCCTCTATACTGTTCATGAAACGGGTATTCCTAGATGGTCTTATGCCTTTGGAAGTGAGGTGAAGATGGCATGAACCGTTAACCGGATACTTTTTACCCAATATTCACTGTTAACAAAGACAGTAAATACTGGTACTTATTTGAAAAGAAGGCTGAGTGGACTCTAGGAGCGCTCTGAATAGAACATGGTCGGATAAAAATCTTCAGTTTAGCAGAGATTTGAACCTGGGTCCCTCAGATTAGCAAACGTGTGTTCTAACCACTACGCTGCCGCGATCCTTTATTGAACCTATTGATTTCGAACTTGAATTGGATAAATACACTGTATTAGCGAAGCATTCCCAGCCAAATGAGTAGAAAATTATTTTACAATCAGTTCACACACTTTCTAACCGACAAAATCCCACTATGATGCGTTGAGTTTATATACGTTGTGACTCGCTGATATGCGTATTTGTAGGAATTTAATTTTGATGAGTCACTGGGTAGGCGATGCTTCCTAGACAGCGCGGGTCGGGGAGCGCGTGTGCCGCGGGTGGCTGGCAGGCGCAGCGGCGGCCGAGGGGAATAACCGAACGGCCGCGTCCACGTCCACGTCCGCGTCCGCGGCAGGCGACGTCGCGCTGCACTTAGGCGAAATTATTTTTAAGTATTTATAAGAGCCATCTCCAGCCCATGAATCACGGGCGGCGCGGAAAGCGGAGACCGGCGCGCCAACGCGAAATAGTCGCTCGGACCCTCTGCCTTCGCCGTTTCACGCCGCACCGCCTTGCGTTGCCACGTGCCCGTTCCCAATTCTCCCGCGACGCACGTTGGTATTGTGAAAGTAGTAGGGTTTTTTCATAGCGATTTAGTTTCGCTACCCCGAAACAAATCTGCAAAGATCGCTGAGCCCCGACATTTATAAGAATTCTTCCTTAATCGGCATGCGATGGTGTTCTAACAGCACACTTCGTGTATCGAAAAATAGGAGTACTCTTTAAGCTCACTAGTGAGAGCTGCGTTGTTGCATTGCGTACAAGTTTAACGTTCGGCTGCCACGTCCCTTCGAAAATATCATGGTCAATCTGGCCAAAGGATTAGATCACGCTGCCACGACTGACCAAAACGCCATGAAAGTTGCAACAAAATATGAATTAACGTGATGGGAAGGTCTGCATATTTCGCTTTACATCGCATCTTCAGTATTCCAATAACGCTAGGAGACAATATAACAAGAATATGTCCAAATAGAGATTATATCCGATGAACGAAAATCATGCACCCCCACTTAGTGGGTGGTAGTATAGCATCCTACGCGGGTGACCAGCAATCCATCTAAACAGTTCTTGGGTACGTTAAGAACTGTACTCATACAATTTTCTTAATCTGGAGGACTTCAGGTGTTAATCGTTTTCAGTAATTGACAGATGTTATAGCTTATTATTATTACGTTAACGTCAAATTACAATATGTGACGTACTCAGTTTTATTAGTTCGCTTTAATTGACATCAGAGATATGTCCCCCATTATTTTACTATTTTAATATTTTACGTGTTTTAATGTGTTGTAATTTGACATTGCTAGTTGGTTGTACGTCTTAAATGTGTACATGAAAAATGGTGAAAAACATCGAGCACCAAAACCATTGTGCAACGTTGACTCGTGTAAATGATACTTTGTTACAACCAGAGGCTCTTAGAAGATGATGCCTAGGGCGGTAGATCAACTATTTCAAATAAAGTACTCCTGCATACACAGGAAGTATTTTTGGGGTTAAATCAAGTTGTTACACAGTTCAGCACGCAATGTGATAATAGGAGCGTATCGAATCATATGCCTGTGCGCTGTAAAAAGCAAAGGGTAATACTGGGGCGTATCCGACTGAAACATCTCCATCGATAAGGCTGAGCACTAGACGGCGTGCCTGCGAAGGCATAACGAATTTATACTAACTATATCCTAACTATGGTTAGAACAATTTTATTATGTCCATTAATAAAAATAATGATATAATATTATGTACAAAATACACATTAAAATGCAGCACAATTCAGAAGTTTTCCAAGATAGTGCGGGCGCTTCGGGACAGCATTCGCGGCGTTCTTTGAAGGATCTTTGAGTGAACTGTGGCAAGCTGCTGGGCGCCATTGTTTACAACCCTCACTGAATAACTTCTGCCACATATGCCAACTGTCACATCGTCCCCCCGTTTCTAATCAGTACGAGAGTGACAATACGTATCTTTAATCGTACTTTAGTCATACTCCCTCCATTTTAATGATTGTTAACGTCAGTTTATTGACTACAGTAAGTCGTCACATTTGTATTAACCCTTGGTATCACTAAATGTCACGCGTTCGCCGTACTATGACCTCATTGGTACACACAAACAGATTATCTCAGTACTTATACCTCCATTACCTCCACTGTTATGCCTGCGGTTTGGTCGTCTTCTTTCTAGAAGCGGAATGCAAGCACAGAAAACTCATTCTGTGAAATGCCGACAATTTATTTTGGAGGAAACGTACGATTCTATTCCAGTATTTCAATTCGAAGAGAAATGTATTCCTCGATTCAATTTCTTCGTCATCAAGTCCAAGCAATCAACATTCATTTGGTGCTCTCAGAGTATTCGCAGCGTTGGTCGAGATTTACTCGCAAGGATGGAAATATGGAACAGAGGTCACCGGACTCGACTGCGCTCAACGGACAAGGGGAAATAATTTTAAATCAAGGTCCCATCTTGAGTGCAAATGTTAGCAGTGGAATGCCTTATATCAAACCATCAAAAGCTTTAAAACCATTTCAAAATCATGCTGAATTACTAAAAAAATATTTATTATCGTGCCTCAGCTAATCAATGTGTTAATAAATTTCACAATCTAATAAGAACATGTAAGCAAGCACGCAGGTGAACGAACGACGAAAGAAATGAAAGGAGGATAGATGAGCGAATTAATAAACGCAAGATGAAAAAAATAAGAAAAAAGCAATAACAGAAAAAAGGAAATAATAGAAGCAGAAACCATAAGAAAATAAAGTAAGGGAGAAAGGAAGACAACGAAATAACTATGGAAAGTAAGAAGAGAAGATAAAATCGCCCCTGGGGCACTCTGAAATTACATCCTAATATCTCATGAAAAGTCCCGCTATTGGCAATGAGATACTGTAAGGTTTGTTAGCCTTAGTGCCAATATACCATCTGTTTCTGTTGCGTTCTGTTTCTATTGAACTGTTTCGGTTGGATGCGCCAAAGCATCACCCTCGTTGAATGCAAGGCACAGGCAAATACGATACACACGTAGATTGAATGGGGAGGTAACCACTTCTGATCTAACCCGAAAAAGTACAACAGTCAATTCAGGTAAATTCGAAGATAGTAATTAGAGCTTATGGTGAATATAAACAGAAATTTCCTTAATTAAATTCCTATTAAATCAAAAGTAAGAATTTATTGTTGAACTTTCATTTTTGAAGACTGCATTCAAATAAATTAACATGTTATAATTTTCAAGGTAACACATCCTTAATTCACAAAATGCTAATAATGAACTACCGATTAAAAATGTAATTTTTCACGAAACTACAGTTACAACACATACTTTCTCTTAAAATACCAAATAACCGACGAAAGTGTTTTCTACTAGCAAAATGTGTTTTCTGTGCATTGCGGGGTTCGAATTTAGGTTCTTAGAGTTGGCACGTCCTTTATGTTATCACAACACCATTAGTCTCACAGCAAAACTGAATCTTTCCGACACTTAACAAATATTTGAGATTTGCAATTATCAAAAAATCACAGATTTTAATTTCAACTATTTCAAGATCTAGTTTAAAAAAATAGTAAAGAAAAATTTATATCAATATTGTGTTTTGGCTTTGTTAATTTTTTGTTTGCAATTTTTGAAACTACACAGACTTTGCCATTATTTAAGTGTTGTTTGCTCTATCCAAGAAAAAATGTTGAGCTGATTTGAGATTTGTTTATAAATGGCATTAACTGTACGAAAAAATACGCGAAAACTACTAGCTTTTATTCAGAAAAAAATTTACGTTTCCTTGTTTAAAGAGCTCATTTTTTTAACATTTTACATTCAGGAGAAAAATTATTTTTATTGAACTTTTGCAATTTTCAAAAATACAGAGTTCGCCGAAAATTGGACCTGCACAATGTTTTAACTCCCTCATGATCAATCCCATGAGAATATTTTCCTCTCTTTCCCTCTCTCTTTCCCCATCTCTTTTTTTCTGTCTCTTTTTCCCCTTTCTCACTTTTCCTCTTTCCCTTTGACCCCTCTTTTCTTCTCTCTTTTCTCTTCCTTTTCCTCTTTAATAATTTATTAATATTTTGAAGTCCCTCACAGTCTTCTGTCTCATTCACTCACTCACTTTTCATATTATGAGATTTTCTTAAAATTTTCTGTTCGATTTTTAATAATTGTCTTTTATATAAACCTTATCCTGGCAATAAACAACACACACAAAAAAAGAATTATGCAATTTGGTGTAGTCGTTCGAAAGTTATGCGCTTACATACATTTCGGCGATTCATTTTTATTAATATAGATAAAACGTGGGATTCCTAATACAGTCTAAAGCGAAGAATCTAATGTCACTATGTTCTATCCATTAAAATGTGTTTTGCTTTTTGGGTGTGTATAGCAATTGATATTATTCGTTTTCGAATTTCCGCTTCGCCTACTTTTGAAGGATTATTCCAATCTAGAATAAGTAAAACATTCTATACTTGGATTTAAACATAACTGCACTTGGAGTAAATCAGCTGTTACGGCGTCATCCAATCGGGAGGTTGAACGTCACTATAGGGACGTTACTGCAGTTACGTGTAAGCTCCCAATTGGATGACACCGTAACAGCTGACGACCAGTCAAATGCAACTCTAAATAAATCGAAGAATATTTACGATGGGAATATACACACCTTATTAGGAACTTAAAATCAATTCACTTTATTTGCCTAGGAAATTACACGTTCTTAAAATTATAGGAAATTGTTTCTATGGTCGCGGTAGTGGTTAGGACAAACATTTACTAACCTGAGGGACCAGGATTCAAACAGCACAACTGAGGATTTTTATCCTGTCATATCCCATTCGGGGTGATCCTGAGGTCCATTCAGCCTGCTTTCCAAATAAATACCAATGAAGACTGGCTTTCTTAACAGTAAATATTGGATAAAAATCGCGTTGAAACATGGCGCTTGCCACGCCGTCTTTATCCCACTTAGGAAGTCAAAATAAGACCTATTAGAGATGTCCCACAGAGGGACATGGAAGTGGGTAGTGACCGGAATAGGAAAAAAAAAGAGAATTCCTAGCATCCTCTAATGCTAAGCATATACATACCTGCAGTACTAATTACACAAACAGAAAAAAAAACTCATTTCAATATCTGTCTGACTCAGAGGTGCAAGGGCTGCGGGTCTGAGTTTCACACCCATGTGATTGTGGCGTGGGTGGCTTCTCGTATCACTAGTGCCCGAATCTCAACCATCATCCCATTCATGATATTCGTCCCTCATAATCCACCCTCATACCATCAACCATTCACTGGAAACAATATTAAACCACTCATGAGATTAGCATTGCAGGAAAGAGAAGGGCACAGAGGCGTGAACTTCCACCTTTGCCAACGCTCGGAGGAGGAGGAGTTTCATCAGCACTCTTTCGTCATATTATCTTCAAATATGATTTTTACACTACAAATCAAATCTACACAAAACCATTCAGTTGGTACCACTGGCGAGAGAATTTAGTTGGTACCTCTCCTTGGGATTAATATTATTACTATTATTATCATCATCATCATCACGAAATGACAAAGCGAAATGACAAAGCTATAAAGGGAGCTCTTCCACCTACCAATATAATTTGGAAATATGGTAAATAAACAATTTTACGTCATACTATCTCACCAATAAACTTATCCTATATTTTGTTAAGCCAATGGAAACTTGGATTTTCGCCACAAGTATTCTCTCTGTGTATTTAATGGATTTGCCTTCTGCGTGTTGTACACACCGGAAAGAAAATAAATGACGTTTTAGTGCATTTGGAATACCAAAGATCGCCAATTCTTGTTAATGAGTTGGCACCTGTTTTAAGTTCATTTCTTAGTATTGGGCAGGAATAGTAATGCGTCGTAGAGCAATTATGCCATTATTCCGGTCTGTGTTAGAGTTGTTAAATCTCTATTTGGCATCACTCCATCCAGGCATCTGTTACATAATGTTGCCATCTCTTTCGAATTCCGAATTTGCCATCTCTTTCGAATTTTACGACACTTAATACGAAGTTCCGTTGCTTCACTCATAAAATGTATTGGTACTATTAGCAAACTTATATTGCATAATAAATAAAAACTACACTTCAAATAATTTGTCTCAACATAAAACTATGAGTGAATTTTAATCCCAGAAATTATTGTTTTAACTCAATTGACACACAATGTCAAATAACGAAGCAAAGTCTATGTGATGATAGTGTATTGTCAAATTGCTGTGGTTCTGGCCTGCCTTCCCTCAACAGGCAGGTGAAGTTGAAACGAAGATAGAGGGCAGCATCATCATAAATTCTACAAGCATACAAGCATAGGCAATTTCAAGGCATGGTTTTCAGTGAAACATGTAAAATACTGCGCAATTTATACAATTTGACATGGAACCTTACCACATGTAATCTTACGTCTCCGTTGACAATATGGTATGTGGTGCTATCTACACACGTGCAAAGCAGGTGAAGATAAATGTGTCACGTAGTATTTTCCAGGTACGGCGATAAAAAAATAAACAAGTCACGGTTCTTCCAAACTCATTGGGTTTGATTATTGAGCGTCAAACGAAACATTGAGCTCTCGTTAGCATGTACTTGCTTAACACGAACAAAATTTGCATCCCAGAAAGAAAAAAAACTCATTCTTGAAAAACTCAAAAGTTGGGTGAAAGGCTTCACCCAACGTCGCTAAACGGAAATCAGACATGTGTTCCTTTGGACAATCAGGAAACAAGCAGTTCAGTTTTCAAGAATACTTTTATGACGGTAGAAATATATTTACAGTCAAATGATCTCAAATACTTTTACCTGAAAGTCCACAAATCGCAACATTTTAGTTAATGACAACTCTGGATTTTATGTGGTTTAACTAATATAACACATTCAATAGTTTAAACATACGAACGCGTTCGATGTCAAAGTAATATCAATAAACAAAATACGACATCGTCATCTCCTTTCATGGTGAATCTTGGCCAGACAAAAACGACAAGTCTTAACACCCTTCAGTGGTTGAGTGGCGTAAAAAGAAGTTTGGCGAGACGGGGCTGATGGGGGAGGGGGCGCCGTGGGCCACGCGGAGCAATGTCGAACGGACGCAGCCGTCGCGACTGTGACTCCAGCCATCTTGTGCTAAATCTGACCCATCGCGAGTGGGCGGTGTGGCGTGCTACGGCAGCGGGAAAGGAGTCGGGGAGGGGAAAGGAAAAAGGGATGGTGACGGAGCTGTTATTGCCGATGCTGCCGGCGCTGTCTCCGTCCCAGTCGCAGAAGCTACGTTGACTCCATTGGCACAGTCTCCACCATTGCCTCCGACGCCGCAAGAGCAGCATCAGCAGCAGCCATAATACTCGTCTGCTCACAGCTGTTGCAACTGGAGCATTCCTCGACGGTTTCCTGCCGGCCACGCACAAACTGTTGGCCTTTCCGTTGCCGTTTTCTCCCACCACTCTACCAACTCCCCGCCCCCAAATAAGTCACGCTCACGCCACCTCCGGTACCCACACATCGCACTTCACCTCAACGTCTCGCGCGGGACATGTATTTTAAGCTATTCACATCCGACTTTTTTCCCCCAACCCCCCCCAACCCCCACGCGCGCCCGCTGGACGCCCCCCGCACCCCACACAACTGCCCAACCGTGCCGCCCGTCCCTGCAGATCTCTCCTGCCCCCGCCCCCACCCACTCCGCGCATTTCTCTGCTCCGCCACGGCGCCTGACGCACCCGCGCCACCCCCGCCGCCTACACTACCGTCTAGCCGCCGCGCCGGCGCCGCGACGCACTTCGGTGCCCGGACGCTGCGGCGAACAACAGCAACGCCTACTTATAACAGCAGCTGCATTAAGGTTCCGCGGTTTCCTCACCAACTGTTTTCCTTACGTGCTAAAACAACACTCGCGCATCGTGGCTGCGCGCAGCTGGAATCGCCCTTGTGACGTCACTACATCCGACCACACCTCTTTTCTCTGGGCGCTCGAAGAGAAAACGCTAAAAAGCTACGAGTAGAGACGATAGAAAGGAAGATTTGAAGAGTGAGTTGCACGGAAAAAATGAAGACGTGCGGAAGGAGGGAAACGAAAAAATGGAAGATGCGCAAGGGGAGGTGGGATGAGTGCTGAAACGAAAGTCGAGGGAGAGAGGCGTGGAGCGAGAAGCGGGGAGGTGGCGCGTGGCGGGGGCGGGGCGGGGCGGAGAGGGTGCGGAGGCGGGCGCCGGCGGGGCGCAAGCGCAGAGCGAGCGCTCGTTAGGCGTGCCTTGTAATCAAAAGCGCAGCTGTATACACGCGCGCGCAGCCTTTTCCAAACAGCGCCGCGAACGGGCGGGCGCGCTCGCCAGGGCGGCCAAACAACGGAACCGCGAGAGCCCAAAAATGGCCTCGGGGCGTGTTAGTACACGGAGCAAGGCGCCCGCCTCCGCGCTCGCGCCTGCTGTCGGGTCTCCGCCACGCCGGCCTCCGCGATTTGGCACGGCCCTGTATGAATTTCATGCCCCTTTGCCTGTGCCCGCACTGCGTTCAGGTGAAAGAACACTTCTCGTTAGTGACACATACGTTGGCATACATCAGTAGTCGCTGATTCAAGACTACAAGGCATCGAAACATTTCTAGTGGCTAAGGTGCACTCTACTGACTTTTACACTGTGCTTCAGATCCTACTGTACGTAATGCACTCTGAGTTGACAAATAGCATTCAGTGTGCTACCAATTCTAGGCCAAAATCCCGATTATGTGAAGGATTCATCACTGACACAGAGATATATTATACAATATCAGAAGGAGAGAGCAGGAACGTATTACATGTAACAAATAATCATCGTAAACAAGAGGGCAGTGCGACAACAGGGGGTTCTAGAGAAAAAATGAGTGGAATGCGAATTCTGGCCAGATGACGGGTCTACGTCAGGCCGCTCCGTGTGGTCGTTGCGCGAGCACAAGCGCCCAAAGAGGTGAGCGTGACGTCGTCATAGACGTCATCACCGCGGGCCGTCTGCCGCGCACTCCCGTCATCCCCTCCGCGTGCCAGCCGCGCTCGAGGCGTCAGCCCGCGCGCGTGCGGGGGCGTGACGTGCGCCGGGGGTGGACGGGCGGGCGCGGAGCGCGGGCGCCAGCGGGCAGCGCGGGCCGAGCGAGAGGGACGGGCGGCGAGAGACGGACGCGCAAGGGCGGGGCGGAAGGGCCAGGACGCCGCGCCGTTGGGGGGCTGGGTGGGTGGGAGGGTGCGAGCGTGGGCGGGTACGTGGGTGGTTGGGCGGAGGAACGCGAGCTTTCCCTGTTTCCCGGCAAACGGCGCATCGGCCCATGAGTCACGCGGACAGGAATAGCGGCGGAGGCTGGCGCCAATGACGGACGGCGACGAAGCCGGGCGACGATTCCGCCGGCCGCGGGCGCCGACGGCCCGCACGCCCCGCAACCACCACCGCCACCGCCAGTTGACTCGCCCGCGAAGAGCGATTCCACACACCATTCTCAACAATAGTGCATTTTGTGTTTTTCAATATCCTGTTCCCCATATTCAGTTCAGACATAAATCCCCGCCCACAAAGTAACAAGTTTAAAATGATTTACCAAAACTCAAAGAATTGTGCACAGACATTTACAGTATTTCAACATACATCCAAATTATAATATACTGCGTATGCCCATGTTTGCGCGTTGCATTTCCACCCTCAAGATATTATTCAAGTTGTGGAATGTTTTGACAAGGTAAAATGCAACATCGCAACAGTAAAATTTTATTTACCAAGGCTAAGAGATGGGGCTGTACCAGCAATATTTGCAACGGGGCGTACTTGTCTACTGAAAGATCATAATACGTAGAGGCCAGAAGTAAGCGAGCCAGAAGATAAATTTCTCAATTGGAAGCTGCAATTCCCGCGAGTGTAAAAGTTGTTTTGTTTTGAAAACATCAATTTCGGTGATACGCGGGTAATGATTTTTAAATAACATTTCATTATCATTTAATATGTTTCTCATAACTGTATGATTGTTCTAAAATTGGAAATTTTTCTAGGACTTAAACAATTTTATTACTTTAAACTTTATAAGTAATTTTCTGAAATGCTGTTAAAATTTGTTTGAATTTGAAATCTGTACAAAAAATTGTATATTGGTCTTGAAAAATGTGTGTTTTTCTTCTTTTACTAAAATTAATAAATTTGGACTTTCAATCATAAATCATTCATTAATAGTACGTGCCGTATTTCTTTATTTTTAATTTGATCATGCTAATAAATAATATGCACGAAAAAATGGAGTTGAGGTTTTCTATCTTACAACAGCGCCATTTCTGCTGAAGATGTTTGAGATTTTGTGTATGGGTGTAAGGGGACAGGATTGGAAGGTAAGAACGCGCGCGGTTCGTGGTCCCTTTGTTAGGGCACTGCTCTAGAATTTACCTGAAACTGAACAGAGATACTACGGAAAACGTCACAATCAGAGCAGTCGGCCGCTAGAAGTCTTCTCCAGACTGAGGCGGAACTTGACCTAGCTACCCAGCTAATGTCGAATATCCTGCCATTGACGAGACTCAAATCCTGAGACCTCGCAATCAGCTGATAATTGGGAGTCTGTTAATTAAACTGCATGTAAAATGTCTGGGAAGTTGTAAGCGGAAATTTCCATGTTTCGTATTAATGATTGTTGTATTAATTTACCACACACCGTTAATTTGATATGCAATCAATGAGTCAACTCCCAGATTCCGACCTGAACGTTTTATTTTTGGTTAAAATGCGGGGTGGGAGAACGAAGTGAGTGGGGCATTTTTTTCTCCGAAAACAAACGAAATGTTTTAATGTAAAATTATTCTGCTATTATTCCTTCAATAATTGATACGGTGAAGGCAAGGGCATTAGAAAATATATTATCTACAAATATTACAAAAGAAAAGTTTGTAAGAATAATGTATTGACCATGTAGTAAGAAAATATCCTAGGTTACACATGTCTGTAGAGATCAGACAAAGTTATGTTTAAAAAAACCGGTACATATGGATGGTAAATTTATCGCCAAGCCTACAAATGATAAAGCAGACACGGCGTTCCTAATCGTTTCTCGACGAAAATCAGTCTGCTACAGCGCGTATGCGATGACAACCACGACATATATTCTTTTAATATCGTGTGTAAAGAACATGCGGATGGAAGAACACACAAGAGGTAGTAAAGACCACGCGACCAGACGCGCAATAGCTGGAACGAAGACGAACGCACGCAAAACACACAAACATTTGATAAACAAGGAGCGCGAAAAGATGAAGCGCTGTGCTGAGGCCTCTGAAGGCGGATCGGGGCCGCGAGAGAGGCCAAGGGGGCCCGGAGCACACGTCCCCCGCGGTCCGAGGGGAGCCGACCGCCCCCTCCCCCGCTTTCGCTTGCCGCTCGCGCGTCGCCCCCGCCGCCGTTGGACCGCCCGCCCCGGCGCCGCGCCTGCCAACCATCCAGACCTCTCCCCGCACCGCGACCCTCGGCCACTTGCTCCTTCTCCTGGCCCCGACTGCTCCGTCCGGCGCCAAGGATCAGCGTAACCGCTACAGCGCCACTCCAGGCTGTCGTATCTCCATCCCGCACGCGATGAACTAGCGAGACACAGTGAATGGTCGGTGAGCCATCCGTAAATGAGAGCCGAGTTCAAATGTTTGTCACGGTGGCTTATTCTCAAATCCATGACTGTTTTAACGCGTATTTCATTTCACTGTTAGCTCATTTTATAAACACACTACCACACGGAAATAGTAAGGGACAGTAAAAATGATTCCAAAATGTACTAACAGTGTAATTATTGTTGTTGCTCAATCCTATTTACTGACTAGGTTAAAATCAAATAATTCATAAGTTGTATATTGAGAGTGCGGCGCTTATATACAGACAAATATCAAGTCAAATTGTATTTGTCAAAAAATGAAAATTAGAAACAAAATCCTTTTGAACATCGGACGTGTGACCATTCTGGACTGAAATTATTCTATGTAAGCACCGCAGCCAGAATACGCGCCAATATTTTCGGCATGAAGCGCTCGAATACACTTTGTAAAGCAGCGCAGTGTAAATCGGCTGCTGCTTCGATAACGGGCGTAAAAACGCGATAGTAGTTTTTTTTATACACCAGTAACACTACCGCGCCCCAACACTGTAATCAAAAGCATTCAAATCAGAGTCACTGGGCAAAATAATTTAGTCCAGGTCATATGCGCGTAATAAAAAATCCAGTTGTGGACTAATGGCTCTTGTTTGCCGATGAACCCGCTTGTAGAAAAACATATCGCTTCCCCTTGGTTTCACCACTTCCAGAACGCGAACATAAATTTTGTTTGAGACAGTTTGCTTTTTCTCAAAGAAATCCTTTCACGAAAACAACGCTTAGGCCCTTTCCACGTATTTTTTTCGAATGTCTCTTCCTCGACGGTTCACTAACTCCATCCCCAGCCGTCTCGGAAACATTGTTCATACAATTTCATTCCTCACTAATTTCGTACAGTTAATCCAGGATACCCGCATTATCAAATCATTTCCGTCAACAAACAACCAGCGTGAGGATCTGAAAATCGCGGCTTCACGATTGAACTTTCTAATTGTTGGCAACAATTTGGTCATTCAATAGGTGGCTTTCACCACCGCCAATAACAACCAGAACTGAAGATCTATTTTAGAGGATATTCGAATGGTAATTCCTCTGGATTTAAATGCCGGCAGTTTGAAGTATAATAAATTTCACAAAACGAAGTAACAATAAGACAGATTCCAGTACATTCACGAATATTACCCAATGAAAGAAGAACAACGATTTTGAACATGTTTATCTCTCACACTTCAGTTTTTGCATTATAATAAACAAATAACAACAAAACACAACTCCTTGTTTCAAACGCTTCTTTAATTTTTCAAATTGGTGGTGATGGTGTGGATGAAACGGCAATCACCGCAAAACCCTTAAATATCATTGAAATTTCTTATCGTTTTATAATTGCCTGGTGAAAAAGCCAAATTATCGATTTATACACGTTTCCACAAACGTCTTCCACAATCGTAACGTTCATACAAACGTGAAACTCTAGAACATTCACGAGGACATGAGCAAGCAGGCTCTTTGCGCTTAAAGATCAAGGCACCCCTCTGTAGCTGTTGCATTGTGCATGCATTTGGTAAAAACAGAGAATCATCCTTCATCAACCGTTGTTCTGAATGACCGTATCATTTGAATGTCAAATTCCTAATTTGCACTTCCGGTCGAACGTCCATTATAACTCAACAATAGTTCGCACGGCTAAAAAGATACCAAAATACATGATCTCGTGACGCATAGCGTCCCACCCGCGCTGGCAGGTGACGTCGGCGGTGCACGTGGTCCGCGCCGCTCCCGCTCCCGCCCCCGCCCCTGCCACTCGCCCACGCGCGCTGGCGTCAGTACGCGCCCCACGACGGAGCCTGCGCATTAGCCCTCCTTTGATACGATATACGCCACTGTCTCAGAGGCTTCGATTCGCTTCGGACTCCTCTTGCACGCGCAGGCGGCCCATCAAAGAGGCTACGGCCGCGGCAGCGCCTGCGGCACACGACTGTCCTTCGGGCCCGCATTAAGCGACGTATTTTAAACGAGATTTACAGCGGCAAACGCTTCTCTGGAAAAGAGAACACCCGCATAAAACCAATCTCTGGCACTCGTTGAGCTGCGTTCCATGTGGTGCTCAGGAACCGAACGGCCACCAACTCAAATCGAGACACGGAAGCCCGAATTAGAAGGAAAGGCGTTCGCCGATGCGGTTTCCAAAACGACTAGTAAATACCTCTAGATGCTCTTACAAGAGGGCTGATAAAGAGTTAATTGGAGTCCTCGATCTTCAGTCACGTGTAACATGTGCTACCCCGTACTTCTTCGAACTCGCAAAATAATACAGGTAACTATGAATGATTGTGAGCACAAAGCTTCATTAGATGAGAAATGTGAGGAATAATGAACTCGCCGCCCGCGACCAACATCGTAAAGTAGCGATCATTATCAACTTAAAAGTCAGAAGAATCGCTTATTAAAATCTCACCACCCTTACCCACCACTCACTTAGCAATGGATCTTCCTTCTCCAAGAACAAGTTACACATGTGGAGCCGAGCCATCCCGCTGAATGGCCTGCGGCGGGCTGGCGAGCGGGAGAAGGGAGGTAGGCCAGCGGCTGGGCGGGCAGGAGGGCAGCGGCGCAGGAGCGTGGGCCAGAGGCGGCGCACGCACGCGCGCGCCACACACACACACACACGCTGCTGTGACGCAAGCGCCGCTCGCGGATGCAAAACATCCGCCGCCCTAGAAGCGCCCACTGTTCCGGAGATGCGCCTGGCGACGGGAGAGCCGCAGGAGGGCAGCGGGAGGGCGGCGGGGAAGACGAAGGTGGGTGGAGCGCGGTGGGAGAAATAAGAGGCGTGAGCGAGAGGCCGCATGTGACCTACGACGCGGTGGCGCAGCCGTTGAGTGGGGGTGCGAGGTCTGGGGCGCGGGATGCGGATGGGTATGGCATGTGGGATGCGCGGGTGGGGCGTGATGTGCTAGGGCGGGATGGGGTGGGGTGGGGTAGGGTAGATGGGTAGGGTAGGGTAGGGTAGGGTAGGGTAGGTAGGGTAGGGTAGGGTAGGTAGGGTAGGTAGGGTAGGGTAGGGTAGGGTAGGGTAGGTAGGGTAGGGTAGGGTAGGGTAGGGTAGGGTAGGGTAGGTAGGGTAGGGTAGGGTAGGGTAGGTAGGGTAGGGTAGGGTAGGGTAGGGTAGGGTAGGGTAGGGTAGGGTAGGGATGCGAGTAAGAAGTGATTTGAGGTGTGCGGAGTGGATGGGTGAAGTGAGGTGTGGCTGGGTGGGGGGGGGGAGCGCGGGGGGCACAAATCCGCCGACATTTTCTAAGATGGGAATTTAAGATCAATCAACACAGCAGCTTCTTCAACAAGGGATCGCAGAAGGAAA
Organism: Teleogryllus oceanicus; assembly: GCA_964035755.1. Taxonomy (NCBI): domain Eukaryota; kingdom Metazoa; phylum Arthropoda; class Insecta; order Orthoptera; family Gryllidae; genus Teleogryllus; species Teleogryllus oceanicus. The sequence goes on along the minus strand of CAXIVR010000001.1, from coordinate 222,167,994 downwards.
CTTCTCTGTGATTAATTGTATCCTGCTATTGCTTGAGGAGGTTTTCATTTGTTTAATGTAGAACAGGTGATGTCCAAATCACAGAATGTTGGAAAATGTTACAAATACGTACCCTGCGTTATTAATTGCTACAGGAAGGAAGAAGAAAATATAATTCATCACATTTCAATTTTATTACAATTTAAAATATAAATACATTTTGGATGCACCAACTTTTCACTTGTCACGCGTAGTGACTCACTGGTTTTCTTCCTGCTTTTTGGATCAGAAGGTTTGAAATGTCGTGTAATCAAATAAATGCATAAAAAGGAAAGTACACTTTACGAGTTGTGCTTTCTAAAACAATGCTCCTTGGTTTATTAATACTGGACAAGTTGCAGCGCTCGAAGTATGCATAAATCACGATAATGTGAATCATCCTTCATTGCCAAATCGCGATACATCTGGAGCTCACCAGACTCGGTCGTTGGAAAACTCGTTCCACACGAGTAAAGATTTATAGCAATACCAATGTCAGTCACAAGATTCCTCGAGCACATCTGCACCTCAAAAGTTCAAAGGTTCCCAAGATCATTTCTTTTCCTTCATTTCCACGCGTTGTTGCGTTGTTTACCAGGTGCTACGATCCGCGGAAACAGCCTTTGCTTCTCACTTCTTGGAACCTATCCAGGACAGACATCGTAACGGAGTGTTTCCAACGATAAGACTGCGCCCCCTTTAACCCGTCCAATATTTGCCTGCGGTGCGTTCGCAGACGCAAGGTATTCATTACTACACTTCTTTGTAGTACAGGCCCAGAACGCGCACGAAATACACACGCCTGGCGCTTGCTCTCGTCTGTTAGGACGAGACTGGTCGTTGAGAATGCGCCGTAAAGAGAACAGTGCTTTCTACTGGCACACAACACCAGCAAAACTCAAGAAGCGACAGAGAGCAACTTCACCTTTGTTGCGAACACACGAAAAAAGGTTCAAAAGCATCAATAACGAGAAAAATAGTCTCAATTATTAGTCTCGAAAAATAGAGAAAAAAGGAATATTTGGAACAATTCTGCAATGTAATATTTGAAATAACATAAACAAATTTGGACGTCAAATATGTGAAAAGAAGACTGTCAAGTAACAGAAGCATTTTCCACCGCCTAATAGGTCCAACACTACTTTATTAGCATCTTACAGACATGAAACATTAAATCATAAATTACTACTATGTTACGTGTCTTTTAGAACTGAATTTCGGAACCATCCCAAGACACTTGGGTGTAGCATGCACCAAGACATTTAGTGATCTCGAAGTGCGGGGGCGAGTATATCGGTCCAGTAACATTGTTGGAAACATTAAGATATTCTTCTGGAACATCAACTCATTTTTCAGAATTTTGCTTGTATTAGATATCAAATGCACGACAACAATATGATACTCAAAAACGCCTGATTACTCCGCCACCTACTGCATGTTTGCTGAAATAAAATTGAAAGAAATGTCTGGAGGGCCTTCGGGTATCGTAACCGACGCATTACCGACAGAATGCAAATTAAAATATGACCATAGTATACCACTGATTGTTCTACTCAATTAAATCAGTGGTTACAATTATTTTTCCAAAACACAAATTAATTGTAAAAAAATATGGCAATGACGGGAAGAAGGAATAAAAAACTAAATCGTTTGGCAAATTCTAGATGTGAGGAATTCGGATATTTGCCAACGAAGTATTGCATTGCTACACAGCGACGAAGTTTAAATTACGTGAAATTAAAAAGAATGTCGTCCAGTTTAAGACCTGACGACGACCCTAAAGAGGAGAAGAGTAAACTACAGTTCTGGCAATCGAAATCGAATCATCGTATCAAAATTTACCGCGCTGTTTCCTCTTTAGTGAAGTTACTTGAAATAGGCATACGCAAATGGAAATATTTGAACACTTAGTGATACGTCTGAACCCAAATAAACACAAATAGTCCCAATTCGATAGCTACGAAAGATCCATTGTCTGCAAACATTTCTCCACGTAATGACGAAATAATGATTTTAAGATGGGGCTACTCTGTAGACTTGGTTTTGTGTTCCCCTATATAAGTTGAAGTCTGCTTCCTGATTTCTATCAGGAAAGCTAGCACTTGAGATGAAAAAGAACATCTTCAGAAAATCTCATACACGCATAAAATGTAATGATTTACTCCTTGATTTAGTTACTAAGGTACGTAGGTCTTTCAGTACCTGCTTTACCCCCTGACCTACTATACACTCAAAAGTTGCAGCAGCAGCCCGGACGCCATGAGCTGCGGCAACACACAAATTGAGGACGGCCCACCTGAGCTTAGCGTGGGCATCTCATGAACTAGGGGGCTCGGACTTCGAAGCCTGGCGAAGGTAATAGCTACGTATACTCCCAGAACAACGTCAGTGTTGTCTATATTACTGTCACGTGATAAAAACAAACTCAATGGAATCATTAACTGCAGATTTCCAGAGGGTAGAGAACCCAACGAATTGAGATTATGATACCACGCTTATTAAGTAAGAAAAATATACGAGTAAACAGGAAATTTCACACAATAGGAAACTACTTCCTCCTCTGATTTCGAGATTGACCGTTCATTTAGTCGTCACCGAATCTCGGCGTTTTGTAACATCCACGTCGCCTTTGAAACAGCTGTGACATGCAAAATGCAAGACCCTCCCTCGTCCATCGCCAGCGGCGACAGCAGAGGGAGAACATAAGAAAATGAAACACGGCCGACTCTATTTTTAAGAGCGCGCTCCAACTACTGCGCTGGCTTGAAGACACCCCACGAAATGGGCGTTCTCGCACTAATAGCGACGAAAGGTGATAAAGTAGATAATTTAGGACACTAAAATAAACAATGAAGACAAATGGAAGGAAATATTCCGTTTCCGAAAGGACGTGCCGACGCCCCTCCGATTAAGAAATCGCGATGAGTGACCCGGATGGAAGCGAGACTTCGGTTTCAAAAAACTTTATTGCAAAACTTAACGAATTACTAATAGTGTACAAGCAAGCACAACAAACATGCCACGATTGAGTCAAGAGGAATAATCAAATTCGAAATGTCCAAATTACACATTCGAACAATCGTGGCTTGCGACATGCTTACGATTCGTATAAATACATCTTTCATCTCACCGTATATACATTCATTTAAAAAATCTAGATACGAGGCTCTCTGATAACTAGATTCGGAATCTAAAAGCTCCATCTCAAGCGCACGTTTAAGATTATTAATGATTGATCCTAAAAAAATAGAACTGACAGAAACACACATGACAACGGTATTCTGAATTTTTTATCATACTAATGGTGCCTAGATAAAGGAATCGAATTGTTGGGATGGCAGTAAAGTGTGAAATGAATTTCATGATGCATTGGTAATAATAAGGGCAGAAATACACATTTTTCAGCCGCCGTACTTTGCCAACTTTCAGTGTCGCTCAACATTATACTACGCAGGCAATATCAAGAAACGTGAATATCCCTAAGCAGACTGCAACACCTCACATTTTCAATCAATATTGGACATTCGAAAATAAAAATATACTTATCGACTTGAGAGAAATCTTTTGTTAAATAAAATCGAATTCACACCTATTTCTTTATGTTCTCTCTTTAAAGAACAGCTACAACGTGACGAACGAGTGTCTTACATAACACTATGTAAAACAACTTACACGACCCAGATGTTAAGAGAGAGACACAGGGAATGAATTTGAACTATCGCGAAATTAGATTGTCGTTGCTCCCTTGTTATCGCATAACTGTTTCTCGTGAGGTATGCTCACGACGCATACTTAACCAACCTAACGAACTCTCATAATTCACGACAACCTTCACAATACCTTCGTTTGAACCAGTATTTTGCCTTTTGCTTAAATTAAAATTTCCAGGAATCCTCTTGACGAACACGATCTCAACATGTAAGCAATACGCAACACCGTACACATAATACGCCCAACAACCGCACCGTCATAACTAACGACAAATAATTTCACTACAACACGCGCTGAACACATAATATTTAAGTATGATCAAATCTGAGATGACCTGAGGCAGAATTAATTGCGATATCAAGATACACTTCTCAGAATATATTAAAAAATCGAATACAATATCATTGATCACACAAATTTGAGATAACTTCAGAGCCTACCTCAACATGTTTCATATAATAACAAAATAAAAACTGAATGTTCCTTTGTAGTTCAACAGTGAGAATTGAAAATGGGGGAACTAAAGATAATTAGATGTTGACAGGATTTTCTCATTTATTTATTTACTTATTTATTTATCTTCAAAAAACAGTAACAACTGTATGTGACTTGTAGAGGAATAAATCTGAGAATATTTTTGGAGCGCCAGAATACCTACCGCACTATTTTACTATGCATCATTGACATACGAATAGTGATACCAACAAACGTGATTGGCGACATTTTAAAACCCGAAATTATTCGCTCCCAAGTAAATAAAATGATGGAAACCTTTCAGCATACAACTAATACTGATCAAATGTCTCCACAAAATCAACTACTTATTATACCTTACACAATTACGAAGAATATAGTAACAAATGAGTCATAAAAGGTAGGGTCTGAATTCCATCCAATGTACACTGAACGAAATGAACATCTCACTCACAACCATAAACCTATGGCTACGTGTCTTCGAGTTATGGCAATCGATTTATACTTTAATACATCAACATAATAATCATCAATATCATCACAGATGAAGTGCCGGGGTTGATTGTTCATACTTCCAAGCCATAGAGGTTGAGAAGTACGCGAGGCCTGTAACCACCCAAATAACTTACATTACGTTCTAAGTGGTTGCCGCTAGAGCGCACGGTATTTAAGTCCATAGTGTGGTAACATTGTCGAACGTCCTTCGGCGGGAAGCCCATTTCGCGATTGAACGCGGGAGTTCCTGCATCCGTGAATCCATTCGGCTGTGTGTTGTGAGGTCGTATTATGTTATAGAGAAGGGCGTGTTAGTTTCTAAGCAGTAAAGAATGGACTCTACATGCAGAGAAGTACTAAGAAACATGAAGCTTCCTCATTTGATTGAAAAGTTTGCTGGTAAGTGTGAATTCTATTAATGTGTAATGTTTAATACGGAGAGTATACCTTGTTAAATGTTCCAATTTCGAAACTGGTATATTTTAGAAAGATCACGTTAAGTTATAGAAATAACGCACACGTTTTTCTATCCTTTCCTTTGTTCCCCACACTGTATAATGGGATCACTTCCATGATGTTTTATATTCATTCTTCTGTCCGTTTAAGGTTAGCAGTGATATTTGTCTCATTTGCATGTTTCCAATACCAGTCTTCAATTTTAAAATAAATGATAGTGATTATGTTTTATAAAATATACATTTCATTTTGAACCAAACTTCTAATTTATATAATCAGAGTATGTTTAATAGATTGTTTAAATAGTTAATTTCCTTGTATTCTATAGTTTATTTTATTTAGGAAGCTGGGATGGATGGGTCGAAGAAAGGGTTACAAGTGAACGAAAAATGATCTGACCAAAATACAAAATCAAACAATACTTATTTTCCTAACAGTTTCAAATCACTAGAGTACAACGAGTGCACAAATCAAAAACTAGAAATTCTTCTTTTGACTTCTGTCTATAAGTATTTGAAACAAGGAATTTATTTGGGAAGAAATGATGCAAAGTTATAGTTCACATAGTTGTCTTATTTGAAAACCAATGTATGAAAAATTATCATTTTAATAAGCAAAATCATAAATATGTAGACTACAGTAGAAATTGCAAAGGAAATAAAAGCATTATTTTATGATAATTGCATTGTCCCAAAAGTATAAACAAATTATTTTATACATAATTTTTATTTGTTGGTTATTTTTAAGAAAAAGTTCATATTCTTTTCCAATCCTGATCACGTAATTGTGAACTTCATCTAGATACCAGGGATTAATTATTATAATGCACTTCTCTTGTTAAAAAAAATATCCTGACACAATTTCCACCATTGTATTGTTAGGGATGCCTAATGTTTACGATAGGACTGGAATCATTGAATGAGGTAATTGCTAGCGAGCAGAAGGAGTGTCAGGAAATAAATTCTGCAGTCCTGAGATTATTTGGAACAAAAAGATCAAGAGTATTATAGAGAAATATGAAGAAAATCAATTTGCAGAAAAAATGTAAGTAGTGAATTTTAGAGAACAGTAGAACGAATACAAAAATATTTTTTTGTTTTCTGTTTTTAGTACATACAAGAAGTTTTGGAAAGGACTGCAATAGGGAAGTATGTTCTCCCTCTTTATAAAAGGAGTGGCTGGATAACAGTTCTCGTAAACTTGTTGAACTGGTCGTTTATACTGAATATATAGCCAATATAAAAACATTGTTAGAGCATTGAAAACATGCATGCATTGTTTATTAGTCTCACAGCTTTTACCTTAATTGATTATAGTAAATTTGATTCTCAATTAAATCTTCTTCTGCGGGGGTCCTACAGCTGTCGCCGCTTCCCGCACCTCCGACGCCACAGGTCTCGGTCTCACCATGCTTCTTCCTCCTCTTCAATATTCCTTGCACGCATGGCTTCTTGTACTCCTGCATACCACGATGTTCTAGGTCTTCCTCTTCTTTTCCTTCCTGTATGTTGATATAGCATAATTTTCTTCGGCCATCTATCTTCTCCCATTCTTAAACATGCCCGAGCCAGAGTCTATTTTGAGAGCAAAGTTTCCTTTTTTTGTGTTCGCCCTTTTTCTTTGTTCTTTTGAGTTAATTCAATTTAACTTTCCATCCTATTTTTGGGGACCAAAGTATCGCGTTTATTTTTGAGATTGCCGTTCTTCCTTTAGTTGCTCGATGTTGGATTTCTCGATCACATTTTCCATCCTGTGATGCTGCCCAGATACGTAAACTCTTTACAAACCTTGATCTGATGGCCCTCAATATTAAGATTTCCGGCATCTTCTCCACAGCTCAAGTATTCTGATTTTTCAAAATTTATTTTTAAACCCCATTTTGTATATTCTTCGAATAATTTTCTAGTCATAAAGGAAATATCTTCCTCATCTCCAGCTATGAGCACCTGATCATCAGCAAACAAAAGTGTATATATACATTTTTTTTCTATCTCAATACCCATACCTGCACATTTCCTGCACAACAACTTCAGTGCTTTCTGAATATAAATCTTAAATAATGTTGGAGAAAGGCAGCAATCTTGTCTCAAACCTTTCGTAATTCTGAAAAGTTTCATTGTGATCTCTTTCCCCACTTTAATCAAACATTCCGATGATTTATATATATTAAATATACTTCTCACGTATATTTTGTTAATTGTGCTTTGATACAATACTTCAAATAATTTCTTATGTGGGACCGTGTCGTATGCTTTTTCTAGATCAATAAACACTAAGTGGCTATTCATATTTTTTTCCAATCTCTTTCCAACCATCTGTCTTAAAGAAAAAATGTCATTGCATGAACTCCCTTTACAGAAGCCGCTTTGTTCTTCCATATCAATTATAGTCTCCTCTATTCTTGATTTCACACTTATTTGTCGTATGCTTTTTCTAGATCAATAAACATCATATGGAACTTCTTCACCGCCGAGCATACATTTATTGAACAGTTTGCTCAGCCACTCCCACAGAACAGTTGGCCCATATTTCACCAATTCCACCAATTCTAATTCTCAATTAAATCAGATATTAATTATTACTATTAAGTACAGTTTTGAAGTAGTAAGAATGGAAAGAAGCATTTTAAAAATATATGTATCAATAAATTGATAGAAATAGGATTTTTTTCTCGCAGAATCTCCAAATCAAGGTTTTGAGAACGCGCAAATTACATAGTTCAATGAGTGGCCTTAAGCATGCTTAAAAATTTCTAAAATACTTAAACGAACATTTAAATTATTGTGCACTTTTTGTGTAGTTATTTACAGTAACTATATTACTGTATAGATATTACAGTATATTCTTGTGAAAAGAACTAACGTGGGTTATTGTTCATCAGATTCCCTATATTTGATACCAAATGCATCACAGCAGCCACAGATATAATTTGAGGTAGAAATTTCTAAAACTGCTGAGCAGAGTGTTTCATGAGATTTGTTGGAATAAAAGAATTAGACTAAATAGGGAATTTGAAAAGAGATTTGAAGAGAAGAATCAAACCTAAGGAAAGAATGTAGGTAGTGAATTTTAGAGAATCAGTAATCTGTAATCTGAAATCCATTTTTTTTTTTTTTCTTCAGTATACAAGGCCTTTTGTATAGGCGTTTTGAAAAGCACGGCTATAGAGAAGACTTTTGCAGATGTAGGAGAGCCTACCTTGCCCATTTGAAGTTGGTTAGCAAATGTATGCACCTGCGTTTGGGAATATAGTTCTAAAATTAGTATACTAAACGAACTGTTTTCACAAGCACAATTCAGAGTGCATATATGGCTAATAAAATTAACTGCATTATTATTATTATTATTATTATTTTTTATTATTAAAAAAGCTTTGTGTATTTGAGTAAAGATTTGAATAAACCTATTTTTATAAACCTATTATTTACCTGTAATGGTATAAATAGTTTGTACATGCATCTGACAAATGGCCACAGTATTGATAAAAACAATACATTTAGATGCCATGAAGACACATGTTTTCGTCTCTTTTGGTTTGGTTTTATGGTTTTGACAATGGCTATGCTATTCATTTGACTAGCAGATTGACATGTGTCCTGATCCACCTGGTCCTGTGGTGCCAACAACATTTCAGAAAAAATAAATAGTGATTGCTGGATTTCAAACTAGTAATCTCATGTGAAAATATAATTGTATTGTTTCAACTCCAAACTTTTAAAGTTTTTAATAAAACTTTATGATATTAAAACTTTAATTATTGTTTGGGATTGACGCTAAGAAATGGAGCTAGGACTTAAAAAAGCTATTTTCTTCGGTAATTAATATTTCTTCTTTAACCACAAAACTTGTTTATTGACCTATTTTGAATTTAAACACTGAGAGACCTGCAAGTAATAATTACACGTTCAATAAAATTACTTTTTTTCTTTTCATCCTTGCCTTTTTCCACTTGTAAGGGTTCAGCGCTAATGGGGGCAGGCTAATTTTTATTGATTATTCAGTATGATCCCCTTCCTTATGGCAACCATAGGGGCAATTAAAAATACACTTAAATACATGGATTTAAATTTGATCTCTTATCATATTTCATGTTTTAACGGAGTAAGAACTGCATGTAATATTTTTGTTACAGGAGGCTATGAACTGCTCTCAAAATGTTCATGTGCACGCATGTATGTTTTTACTATGAGAAAATTTACAGTATTCTCAGATGCAAAACTGGTATCTTACATTTCAAGATCTCTTGGAACTAAGATAACCTAATTAAGTTTGGATTCATTGAAATTCTTTTTTGTGCTAGGGCCGTGAATCAGCGTTTGCTTGTTGCTGTGAAATGTTTATTGTACAAATTATAAAAAGATAATGTAAATAATTATTTCAAATATAATGTAGCATTTATTTCTTTGTATCCATCTGTTTATTTCTCACATGAATTTCCCAAATTTGTCTATTTCAAATTTTTTCGCATTTGTTCATATTCCTGTTTGTGGTTTTCATGCCGGAAAAGCGAAGCTGATAACAGTAATTGATTTTCAATGTATTATTTATTTGGACCGTTGTTCCTCTTGAGTCATTTGCAAATGGGCATACAGCTTCAATACGTAAAGGTTAAAATTGATAAATTAGTTTCATGAAATGTAAAAAATTTAACATTTCCATATTGATGTGTGCGGTACAAGTTGCGCGGTTGTGCAGTACAAGTAGCAAATGACTTGGTGAAACAAGGGCCCAAAGAAATTAATATATGACATGAATTAACAACAGTCGTATTTAAAAACACGATATGTTATTGCGTTTTGCATAATTTTGTGTTGTTTTTTGTAGGTTGGTGTCTTAAGAGAGCACTTTAAATGTTAGGAGTGAAAATATTTGGCAAAATAATATGAAAGAAATTATTTCAAATTTAATGTTTATTTATCTAATTCTATTCAGCAAGTACTTTTAGCGTCAAGTTTTCAAACATTTCTCTTCATATTTGTGGTTTTAAATTGTTTTGCTCTTGCACGGATTTATGCAATTCTGCGAAATTGTATAAATTCTTGACTACAAAATCAACAATTTAAAACTACAAGTACCGATATAACACAAGGTAAGCAGTACATTCAAACAATGGTTGATGTAATTTTTTGCGTTTTTGGTATAAACATTTATGTAGGAACTGTAGCCAAAAAATATGGGTTGTGGAACCTCTCACCGAAGTTCCGAGAGAGTCAACCACGAACTGCAAACATTTTGTTGTGAACAAGGGAATCAGGAGACAGCGGAGGTTCAGGGCACCACAGAGGATCACACACGGCGCCTGCGGTGCGTCAACCACAAAAATAGCTGGGCCAAAATTTACTATTGATTCTGGGTGGGAGAACCGTTTTTCAATATACGCTAACCAGTTCTTTTTTTTTAGTATCAATAATTTTGGAACAGTTTTCTATCCCTGATAAGAAATTGTTTGATTCTATGAAATTACTTTTAAAAACAGTCGATACAAAATAAAATTTTATTTTTTCAATTTTAACGATTAATAATAATTGTTAGAGAAATATTGCGTATAAGTTCTTATTTGTATTGTATTACTTTGCAACGTCTGACCAAAACAACAATCGGATGCGTTGACCCAGTAACATTATGAAAATGAATCTACTGGAATTGGACGCCGTCAACGTCTCCCTTCAGTCTTGCCATCTACAGGCGCTGGAATTCTTTCAAAAGCAAGCACATTATGTCTCTATTACTGCGAATTTCTATAACTTGTTTTGCACGTGAAATCGGCATTTGACAGTACATTTAGAATTATTTAATCTTAGCAAGTGCCTTCATCATACAATGTTTCCTTCGATTATATACGAATAAAAGTTGAATATAAAAGTTGAGATTCGCGAAAATTTAGAATCCACTCCTCCTCTTACCGTGAATATGCAATATCGAATTCATATTATAGTGATTTGAGGGGGTATGAAGCAATACATAATTATAATCCGAATGACGGGGCTATTCCGCTACCCTTCAGCCTATAGAATCCCCCTCCAGGAAATAGGTGCTAGCGTGTACACTTCCAGCTGCGAGGCGGGGCGTGTGGAGGGCGAGGGCGAGGGCGAGGGCGATGGCGATGGGGCGGGCGCGAACGCGGAGGCGGCATCAGGTGAAATATGGGAGGCACGCTGCGCGGCGCGTCCGCGTCTGCGGGTGACCAAAGCGCGCTTACACTCGGCTATTTCCGACCGCCCAGCGGCCGAGGCGCCAAGACGCATTCATTACGGCGCACGGGCGATGGGCGCCGACTCGACCGGCCGGAGGCGACGGAAGGGCGGGGGCGAGGAAGGGCGGTGCCGGGACGCCCGGAGTCTAGATGGAAATGCCTATTGCGCACGCATCTTACATTCACTCACTCACACACACACACACACACACACACACAGAAACTGCCAGGATCCCTGCGAAGGTTTTTTTGGGAAATCTATGCCTTACTAGACCTTATAGCAGATTCAAAAACAAGAAATTTTTACCTCTGTACCATGTGGTAGTGTGAGAAATATTTCGTCACTATCTGGAGGAACATAACGATGGTGAAAAACGCCTCCACGCGGTATGAAGTAAACGTTTTAAACAATCACCCTGACACAAAATAAATAAATAAAAAAAAGGTTTCAACTAGTTCTCAAAGCCGTAAAAACCAACCGTTCCAAACAACCAAGGTGCCTTCCGTATTTCAATGTTTTTCTGTAGTAGTACCTTTAAGCTTTATTAAATAAAAATGTGTGAGATGAGTGATTCCGTTTTCAAAATTATTTCCTCCCAAACATATGTTTGGTCAATTTTCATTTTAAATTCCAATTTAAAAAACGTATTTTTCTAAACAAATTAAAATGTTTAAGTAGTTTCTAAGATTTTCAAGGAACACTCGCTCCTTGAAAACCAAATTCCTCGCAAGAATGATCACAGAAACCCCTAGAAATGCATCCCAGAGCCTTCCATCACCATAGCGGCAGGCGCGCCAGCCGAGCGGTCGCTGCAGCGCGTGCTGAGCAGTGCGCGCAGGAATAATTCTGGGCTGCTGTCCAGTCCATTACAATACGCGGCATTCATATGGTTGCGGTGGCGTTTCTGTGCAAACGGATCGATTTAGCAGCGCAGAGATGTTGCCTCAATGCGATCGCGCACGCCCGCTCTGGTTGCGTGACCTTCGGCAGCGCGACGCGGCGTTCGCCAAGCCGATCCTATAGCCTCCTCAGCACAGGTTGCTCTCAGAAGCAAAAGAATGGCAGATTCCCCGCCTTCCAGCCTTCCCAAAATACTTTCGAACGAGTCGGCGCTCTTCGAGTAAGGGCGGATCACGCGTGCTCGGATGAGAGCGCAATGGATGCAGGAAAGTGGAGGCGAAGAAAACCGGGAATATGCGAGAAGCGACAACGTACATCTAGACTTTCGAGGAGGTTCGGGCGATGACAGTACGAAACGGGTAATAAAATAAATATCGAACAGTAGAAAAACACCGACTAATGTGAAAAGGTGAAGTTAACATTTTCGCGAAATACGTGTTATCAGCGATAATTGAAAGGGAAACGGTAGAAGAAGAATCGTGGAGGAGACTATGGGAGGACAGGCCGACAAGCGTCGAGCTCCAGCGCTTCGGTTACAAGACGTCGAACACAAGCCTAGCTTTCAAGCGTTTTTCTACCATCAATATAAATGATCGGCTTGCACGATTTATGGTCGGGGCGCGCTACCCGAGTATTTTCGGCCTCTGTTCGCCTTCCGATCGCGCGTGCGACGCGACACGACACGCGGTGCGGCAAGGCGAAGCGTGGCGGTGCACTCCCCTATTCGTAGACAAAAGTCCTCGACATTTAGCTCGATGAAACTCAACAATTGAATCATTCCGCCTTGTAACTGTCCATGTTAGAATACTTGCAAATAATGTTCTTCCCAGAATAATGATCTACGTGGTCTTGTGTAGTTTGCTGCCATTTTGTATTTCAAAATAATCACGGAGGGGGGCTAACAGATCAGTTCTTTGAAAACAAAAATAGGCATTTGTCAGTTGGAACGACAGGGCACTACAGACGACAATGACCAAGTCATAAGTCGTCTGTAGTGCACGTCGGTGCCTACACGGAAGTTTATCCTTTCGAGTTACTTCTTAAGAAGTAGTTATCAACCATTGAAATCAAAAGTTAAAAATACTTACGAATGAAATATCATCTTCAATATACCTCCAATATTTCGAAACAGCCATAATGTCATGAAAACTTGGGAAACTTTGAAGGTTTATTACAACCATAGGAAATCTAAATAAGTCAAAGATATATCATTACGAACTCATGAGTCCCACCCAATACCCCCTTCCCCCAAAAAAGATTTGCTGAAGATGATCTCCTACATGGACAGCCAGTATACTGAATTCTATCAATCATTACAGAACAGTACTTTTCATGGTTTAACTTGCTAGATATTTATAATTATTTAGAACGTTCATTTGTGTATTTCATTATCCTAATTATTTTTTATTACTTACTAACGTGCATTATTTTCTTCTGAATTGTATTACGCTGAATAGACATCCTTCTGTAGAAACACAGTTATTATTTTTTATAATTAAATGTAAGAGTAAGTTCAGGACACGATAACAAACGAAACATATTCATGGAATTGGTCTATATTAGCCGTCTACTAACAAAACTGAGTGAAGGAAGTAATACGTAGCGTTTTCGTTTGTCCTGTAAAATAAATCTAACTAAGACCGTTATTGGGCATGACTATAATTGACAGAAAAAGCGCGCTCGTTTTTATCATTCTGTTGCAATAAATGTATATCACTGCAATGTACGATGACTAATCTATATTCATAAACGTTTGTAGAGATTATAGCTTCACAATACATATATTCCCTGGACCTCCTGACCGATAAAATACTTAGGAGTGTTGCTCGACAAAAGATTAACGTAGAAACCACACATAAATGCAACTGCCAACAAAGTATCTGCAAAGATATCAAAACTCTTCCCTCTAACCAATGCACATTCTTCATTGAAATTCGAATGCTGATTGCTACTATTTAAATCCTTAATTATATCAACCATGAATTATGCATGTCCAGTTTGGGGATGTGCTACGACTAGCTCCAAATCTCCAAAAAGTAACAGCCATTCAGAATGTATTTTTAAGAAGAACTTTAAATGCCCCCTGGTTCATTCCGAACACCCAGATTCGCAGAGAATTGAAAGTGCCTTCATTAAGCGACCACATAAAACAAATAACCCAATTTTTCTACCAAAACCTCCACACTTCCCCATACTCCTTAATCTTCAGCCTAGGTCGCGATGCTGCATACACACGTATTAAATCCAGGTATTTCAAAGACCGATTCAAACCACCGTAATCCCCCATAACAGTCAATAGATCTAATTGAAACAGTCTTCAACCTCGCTTCATTTACCTTCGCACAATGTTTACGTTCTTCCCAGTAATAAAAACAACTGCTTATGGATGGCCACTCACAAAAAGTAAAAAAATATGCAATGCATTATTTAATCTCCTCGAAAGACAAGTATGTCGAATGAGAAGAGTTAAAAAAAAAACAAATTACAGCTGCTTGAATCAAAAGAGTAGCAGAAGGTAAAATGACTACTACTTCGATGCAACGAGAATAACAATAAAATACAACTGATTTAGCAAACTACGTGGAGCGTTTTAGCACTCTTGCCACAAGTTACCAACGAAAAGACAATCCACACAAGGATGTACCAAAACATAACGAGGTACGTAGTATTTTTACTTGGTAATAAATACCGCAAACTTCAAACTTGTGCCAAGTCTGAGATCTTAGAACGTGTACTTCTTAGAGAAACATGTTACGTTTTTAATTACAATGTTACATGAAGGTCTACTGGACATAAAAAAATGTATTTAAAATGCACGGTGGACTCATCCAAGTTGGGGCACAACCGCAAGGACATTCTGATTACTCACCACCAGTTACGCGCAAGCCAGTGGCGTACGTAGGGTAAGTATTATGACATGTGCCAGAACACACTACATTCATTTCCCAAGCAATTACCCCGCCGTCAGTTTATAAACATATGATTCACACTAATCCATATATAGAATATTGGTTAAAAGAAAATCATTTATAGCTGTAACAATTTTACAAGTTTTCATTACTCTATTAATAGCAATTTTACTTTTAATTTAATTTAATGTCGAAATAATCTTTTCTCTCAGTGAATAAGTTTTGACTCCTTAATCTCACTCCTTAATTCGCATTAATTTTGTTTTGCACGTTTATACTCGCTCGTGTATGTTTTTACGTATGCCATATTCTTACCGATCACAAACCGTTATAACAAACGGTCAAAGGGAGTTTTGAGTTGCTGTACATATCTCCAGAAATACGCATGTGTTAGCGCCAGTTGTGAAATATGTGTTAGATGTCTTACAAGCGTCATTCAATAATAAAACACATGTCCAAGTTACACCCTTCTTTAAAAGAGAATGCAGCAATTTCAACTAAAAAGACCATATGTCGTGTGCCAAAATTAACACTAATACTAACTTTTTATTTTCTGGTCAAATGAGAAGAGCCTCTATGAATTCTGGTCTGAGTGCGTCCCCTGTGACCCTTGTGACCCCGATGACCGCGAACGCGCGTTGCGCCTGGACATCCGAGAAGAGCCGTCGCCTGTTTATTTAAGGCGAGTGCACCGCTGCTGTCGCGCTGGAATGCGGACTACCGACTTGGCGCGTGGGGGGCCAGCCTCCAAGGGGTGGGTGGCGGCGGCGCTGGGCGGCGCTGGGCGGCGGTGGGCGGCGGTGGGCGGCGGTGGGCAGCGTAGCACCGCGCGCGTGCTCGCGAGTGGGAGAGTGGGAGAGAGTGGCGGTGGGCATGCGGCGCTCCCGCTGTCGCCATCAACCTCCACGTGCGTTAATGGCCGATGGGTCATCGCTGGCACTCTCCACGCTGCATTCTGAAGGTCAAGGGTACAACACCACTTTCGACCGTTTCGATTCAACAAGCTAAAAACATACATCAAGATAATGTAATGAGGGAATGAAATTTTATTACGAAATTTGCACCCCACGATTAAGAAGGTACATGCAGCTATCTAGGCTCACAAAATGCATTTTTCCAGAAATAACTTGAAAATTTCATGAAGATCTCCATTTACATCAATAACAGGATTTGTATCCGTATAAAGATTACCATCAGGTGAAATCCATTACGTTCTCACTGACAACAGTCCGTTTAAATAGTATTTTCTCAACTCGCGCATTTACAAATTGATTCCAAAGATAACGTTTGCTAAAATGCAATAAATTTGTTTCTATTTTTCAGAAAAAATTATTTGGGTAAATTCACCATGATTCAAATAACATGGTTTAACTAGATTGTTTTTTATTTGTGATATTTTATTACTGACAAAAGCAGTAATTTTTGTATATGATCTCGCCTCATTACAAATCCACTTCAAGATTTTTTCTACCCGTTATTATGAAGGGTAAACTACAAATTTAATGTCAGACGGAAAATATTGTCTAATATAACAAAACACCGTGCAAAAATTCTGAAAAAATATACTTTCACGTATTTAACAAAATAGACGGCAGTTTACATTTTGTTCGCGAAGAATTCTCTGAACATAACTACCATCATAGGCATACTATTAATTTCTTAAGGGAAAATACCGACTGAGTTTAGCTCAGAGCAAGCCTTGTCGCTGTCTGAGCAGCGCTTCTGATCGCGAGGTCCTAGGGCTCCGATTCCCCATGGTGGCGGATTTTCACACAAAGTAGAGAGCTGGTGGGAATTCTGATTCGGCGTTGTTGACGTTCTTATGCGAAGAAATAAAAGAGGCCATGTTCGTCAACATAGTATTTTTATTCAGATAGCCGGCTTTCCACGGCTTTGCAGTCATCATCAGTCTACAATGTACAGAAAAAATACAAATAAATTACAAATAAAATTCAAAAGAATAAAGCAAATTGAATTACAATTAATAGATACATTTAAATTTTAATTACAAATAGCTCTATTCTTTTCAGGGCCGGATCTCACCATCCAGCGAGAGAGGAACACTTCCACATCCAGGTATATACAGGATTCACAACACTAACGGGACTAATAATAATAGCAGTTGACGTGCTCCGAAATAATTAAATAAACAAATAATGGAAAACAGTTTTAAGCAATTCCAAATACAAATTTTGCAATAAACGTTTTTTATGAAAAATTGCAAACATTTTCTTTGAAAAAGTACGAGTATTTTCACGTCGTGATACTGAAACACGTTGTCATGTCTGTGTCTCTCAGACGGCGTCTGCGGTGGCCCGACGGTGAGTCGCCAGCCGCAGGGCAGCAGGCAATTCGCGAGACGCTCGGCGAAGCGTCCGTTGCGACGCTGCCGCCGCCCATAAAGATAAAGCGAAGGGGGACGTTTACTGCGGGGATTTCATAAGCACGCGCTGGATCACTTCCCTGCGTGGGTCGGCCGGCGGCGTCTGCTGCGGCTGCCCGATGGCACGGAGGCGCGGCCAACCGCCGCTGCACAAATCCCTGGCAAACGCTGGAAGGCCGAGCGTTGGAACGACTCACTGACAGACCGGCCAGAACACTCATGAAGTTCCGAACGGACGACGGTTCAATCCTGCCAATTCACCAACACGCACTCACGCCTACACGCTGATGACTCACTGATTTTCCAAAATCATTGGCACTTACTGACTTCCAACGCCTGGTATCACTTGAAAAGACTACCAAAAACTTTTTTAATGGTGTTCAGTTGGAAAGAGAGGTTCCCAAATCGACAACTATATTATCTCCATCTGTTTGACAACATACGGAAGAATGACCCTTTGTGGGCCGGGAAATAAGTTTCCTTAAATATGACCCGGAGTAGTTTCGGGTAACTTGAAACTCAATTGTCTTATTTCAGTTCTCAGGCAGGCCACTAATTTATTCATGCGTTATAGCTCTGAACACAATTTTGCATGAGTTGGAACCGTCCGAGAATATCTAATTAAATTATTACGGAGCGGAGCATAATATGTGGCCTATTCCTTTCAAAATCTACAGCGAAAAAGAAACACTATTTTTGTTCGTAAAATCTAACCAGCACAGATTTCCTTTATAATGCACTTCAGAGCGCAGAACAGGACTAGAGTTAGTTCTTCCGCCGTCCAGAGGTGGCCAAATCGGCGACCTTCGCGGTAGTGCGAAGCGCTCGCCTGCATCTCGACGGCAGCCAAGATCGCCAGCGCCAGAGCTGCTGCTGCTGCCGCCGCCGCCGCCATCGCCGCGGTCACCACCGCCAGCGCCGCTGCCGCGACAGCAGGTGCGCGGACGCCGCCGCCTTCGCGCGCCTGTGGCGAGACTTGGGTGCATTTTGGGCTCACGCTGCGAGGGATGACCCACTTCCAACTGCTCACAGCCTCTCGTTTGGGCGAGCGGATGGCCCTCTTATGTTATTATAGGACCAACAAGCCTCTCCGTCAACACATTTTTCCAACGTTTGTTAATCACTTATATCTACAACTGCGCTTTCTGTGCGATCTGAGACCGCGACACACACTAACAAAAGATGAAAATCGTATGTTAATAAGGAAATAAGTGTTGTTAGTTTATGGGTATACCTATACTAGAGTACTTAAAACAGAAAGGTAACACGACTAGGTGCTTAAATCAGAAAGGTATATCATTACAAAGTTAAAAATGAAAATGAGATTTCAATAAATTGACCAAAAAGAATGGTTAATGATCAGAACATTTTAATTTACATTTTGTTATCTCAGATTCTGTGGCGTGATCTTGGGATTCAGCCATTTTATTATAATCCCATTACAATACACTTTGATAGAATGAGTTACTTCACAACTTGCTCCGATCGGATTAAAAATTGGAAACAAAAAAAAACTCACTCAACTCCACCTTCATTTTTTGTTCTCAAAAGAGAAATAACTTAATGTTAACGGTGGTAAAAGTTGAAAGTAATGTTAAAGAGTGGTATGGTCGATCATATCATCACTGCCTTCTATTGAAGTGTTACCATCTATTCTAAATTAAATGAGAAATCACACATTAAGAAAACCTAACTAACCTTCACAAAGAGACTTACCAAATTATATCTCTTGTTAAAACTGTAAATTATCTCAAACGAAAATATTAATCTCTATTTGTAAATTCATTACAAGAACATCTATGTGTTGTTTGGAACGGTGTAGTCCAACATCTATAAACCTCAACATCAACATACAAAATAAAACTATTCGGTTCAGTGACAAAATGTGGATTTTAATGGAGTTACAAACATGGAAGTAAACGAATTAACTTAAACGACGAACTACAATATTTCCAACGTAAAAGCATAGCTATTACAATGCAAATAAAACCTACTGATACTTAATTACTTCCACACGAGTATAATAGCGACTGTATTCAGAGAACAAATAAAAGAGGAAAGGATTTTTAGTATCCATACTACGGCCGTTTGAACTAGTTTAAGGAGCCACCTCCACGTCTACTGGAGCCGCGAACCCCGGTTTGCAAGGCGAACGCTTAAATGCGACTGCGCGATGCAAACGGCCCACTCACTTGACTCGCGCCCAAACTTCCACCCGCCGCCGGCCTACGCTCCGTCTGCTCATCTCCTCCCGAGCGACGCTTTCACGGACTCTCATTTCAGTTACGACACTCACTACACTAAACTAACGAGACGGACTTCAAGCGTCCCGCGGTCACCGATACAATCACACATCTGCCCACACAAATTAAGAACTACGCACATATGTGTGCAGGATATGCTGCGAGACGACAGGGAGGTCACAGTCCAACCCCATCGTAACATGTGGTGAGGATTGTAACAATGCTAAACGAACAAATATCAAGGGATAATTGATTATAAAATTTCGAAATAATGAAAATAAAAATAATAGTGAAATAAAGCCCAAAAAAATTTTCACGAATATTAAGTTATACAATTACACTGAAGTTGTGTACTATTAGTTTCGCACAATAAAGTTCTTTTATCTAACAGCCATTCTTCAGAAATGGTCGATCAATATATCAAACGTAGAGCATTGATTAGCATTTAGAGAAATTGTGTTCATAATGCCCATTGAAACGGATTAAGAGCAATGTGTGAAAAAATATTTCTAAAAATAATATACCTGCTTATCAGTTATTTATGATGATCATTGTGATGATGTGTGAATTACGGATTCTCACAAACACGTTATCCAAGAAAAGAGAGCGACAATATGTTCACTAGGAGAGAGGCAATATAACTTACTTCATCGCAAGTTAACTGAGGGTTCTATCTATAGAATCTAAAAAGCAGATGAGAATGTTTTCTTTCGAATCGTTTAAAAAACACCGGTCTGAAATAGCTTGTATGAAAGTATTACAAAACCACAATTTTAAATTAAGAATAAAATCTTGCGCTGGATTGTGCCTTACAAGAATATCCGCGAAAACCGTAATTGACATTTGCTTACAAATGAATACTAAAACATAAGAAGAAAGTAACAACAAAAAATTATCTCTTAGATCTTAAGTTTGAAAACATGCTCTCATACGAGTATAAGGTGTCTTGAGCACAAGTTGATTTACTGTCGAAATAAGGTCTTATATTTTCAGTGCACGATGTAAACATATTTTGTAATCTTTTCAAAACCTTCTTACTATGTTTATTTACCTTCCTCTAAAATTGTACCTGTATGGTTTGGGTTCGCAATTCAGGAAATATTCTGATCACCCATTCTAGGAGATGTCGCCATGTTGTGTAATATATACAGAATGACATAGAAGGTTTTTGGCATTCTATAACATGTCAGATCAAAAACAAATTGGTCCAAAAAGCTACTAGTAGAAGGTAATTTGAGACGCGTATACCAATATTCATTGGTGAGTAGATAATTGGTTATACCCTCGGCAGATGTGCAGCTCAACATATTCTGATACAAGAAGTCGCAACTAACCTGCTTTATATTCATTAAAGAAAAAGCGAGATTTATCATGCATAATTTATACGAAAATTTGCATCTCTATCTCTATTTTATTCGCTTGGGTCGATGTATCATTCCCACTTACGTAAAACTGACATTTAACTACTTACAAAAAATTTTACGAATTTTTGACAAAATACATTGTGAATTCGCGTACTAGAAGACAATGTTAAATGATACAGATTAAGAAAAACCGCATAACGCTGCAGTACTTTGGAGCCGTGGCAGACGGGCCAGGATAGAGAGAAGGGTCGTGGAACGGGAAGTGGAAAAAGAGGTGATGGCGAGAAGGGGAGCTTATTTTAGGCGGAACAAACGTCCTACAACAGCGAGAAGAGCACTACCATCCTCGTTTTCGACGAACGCCTGGAGGCTCTGAACCATACACCAAAATCTCACAACACGGCAACACGGTCTCTCCGAGGACAGTGGATTCAACTCAAAATTGAATGTTATGTCACAAGGAAAGTAAACATTAGTAGTGCTCCACATTCTATAACAATTCGATTGCACAGACACATTTACTCTCACTATATATATATATATATATATATATATATATATATATATATATATATAACTTGATTTATACAATTTTAGGTCCCGAAAGGCGCCTCAAATTAATTATTAATTTAATAGAAATAATTATATATTTATAGTTCAATAATTATTCCCGAGGTACCAGAACACCGTTCCGTCGCGTTCCGCCAGAAATCAAACACATGTAACAGAATTTTGTACATCTATTTAAAACATACAGAAGGTTTCTTCAGGTTGAAAATTATGAAGGGATATAGTGTGATTGTTGATGTATTAAACTTGAAGCGTTGGGAGCCACTGGCTGTTTAACCGTCTCGATACTTCCAATGGATCATTTTTGATAATTTTAAATATAATGGCGAGGTTAGAGAAATTTGTACTTTGCCAAATATATGGACAACTCTATCATTCTGATTTCCAAAGCTGATAAAGACGACCAGAAATACCAGGATGCCATGAACCGAATTATCCGAAATTTCTTTTCCAGAAATTAAAGAATAAAGCATTACTATAAACTAAAAAATGCATCACCAGTGAAAAAATGAGAAAGCAATATAGAGTAAAATGGTGCAATCGCGGCTGAGATCGCTCCGAAACGTTGGGTCACCCCACAGACAGCGAGACCAACAAGCACAAAAACGGATGATTGGTAGCTTCCACGAGTAGATAGACGGGCAAAGCAAACGGCCAAACAAACAAAATTCAGACAGTGACAAACTTGTCTTAATGACGACGACTTCGACGAAGTTTGAATAGGATAAAAGTGTTCTAGTTTATTACAAATAACAAATAAAAATGTTCATAACAAATATAACTTCTTACTCCAAATATGTAACGCTGTGACAGTAGTTCCATCATTTCTCGTTTTTGGATGTGTGGATACTAAATTCGCTATGCCTGTTATAACTCCAGCTTTTGTTGTAAATATATAAACCTTGCGTCAAATGTAAACTGTAAAAAGAACATGCCATTTTCTATTTATACCACGAAACGATTTCTCCACGGACCGATTTTGTTGTTATTATTCTTACAAAGCCAACAGGCAAAAAAAATCGTCTGTCTATCAACTATCACGAAGAGCGGAGATGATTAATTTCGCCACATAAATAATATGACATTTCGCATCATTAACGGTTCTAATTACAGCAGTTCATTAGCGTTTCCACGATACTGCAACCACGACACGCAAGTAAAAAATGATGGTGGACTGTCGAATGTTACATATGAAAATGAAGGAGGGGATATAAGGAAACGAAGGAAGCAAAATAGGATTTAACTTTGAAAATATTCCCCTCGATCGTCCTTACCTTTCTTCTAAATTCTATTATTATGCATAGGAGTCGTGAATTCTTCGAAGCACGTTAGTCATGAAGAGCAAGAGATTTACGAATACATTCACCGACGAGACAACGCATCGTACCCGAGAATTCCCTCTGACACCTCAAAAATAAACTTAAGACGGGCGCTAACCCCGAGGTTTACCTAGCTGCCTGGAGCAGCATTCTTGGGTGGTGAAGCCCAATCATAGTTCGCCTATTGCTAATCGAGTGCAAAAGTTCAGAAATTGATATGCATTGAAGACATGGAATTATTCATTTCTCTTCTAATTCAATTCTACATTTGTGTCATCGTTTAATTATGGATGTTCATGATACTAGTACGAAAACATAGTATATGATTGAGAACTAAAAGAATTTATATGAGATTATGAAAATTATACAAATGAAACCTAAATAGATTAAGGAACCTGCTTAAAACTACTATTGCAAACCACAAAATAAAAACTACTTTTGGAAACCACAAAACAGAACAGTGCAATGCAATAAGAGAAAGATTTATTGACCTTTCTTGACATTTTGATACAGAATATCATGTGTATTCTAGGAAATTTTCCTTTACAAATAATGAAGCAAATTCAAAAGTTATTCAAGCGATTTTTATTTTCTCGCCCGTATGAATGTACTTCGTAAGAAGATAAAGTTATGTAATCCGCCGGTTATGTCGAATTATGTCGAAAACGGCGAATTTTCGGCAGCAAAACTCTTTATTGTCAAACCCTGGTAACAAAAAATGGATAAACCCTTTTTCTAAATATGAAAAAAAATCACTACTACGTTCCACGTACCTAATTCCATGTTTTGTAATTTTAGAAACCGAAAAATTGATAGACGGCAAAACGTACCTCTGCCTGCCTGACTGCCAATTGCCTGCCTTCCAGCCTGCCTTCCAGCCTGCCTGCATCCCAGTCTGCTGCCAACTGCCGCCAGCCAGTTGTGCCGCCTGCCTGCCGCCTGCGTCAGCCGCGTAGTCTCGTCCAGTCGTCAGTGTCAGTCGCGCTGCCAGTCAGCTGCCAGTCAGTCAGCTGCCAGTCAGCCTGCCAGTCAGTCGCCTGCCAGTCAGCTGCCTGCCTGCCAGTCAGTCGCCTGCCAGTCAGCCTGCCTCGCCTGCCAGTCAGCGCCTGCCTGCCAGTCAGCCTGCCTGCCAGCCTGCCGCAGTCAGCCTGCCTGCCAGTCAGCCTGCCTGCCAGTCAGCCTGCCGCCAGATCAGCCTGCCTGCCAGTCAGCCTGCCTGCCAGTCAGCCTGCCTGCCAGTCAGCCTGCCTGCCAGTCAGCCTGCCTGCCAGTCAGCCTGCCGCCAGTCAGCCTGCCTGCCCAGTCGGCCTGCCTGCCAGTCAGCCTGCCTGCCAGTCAGCCTGGCCTGCCAGTCAGCCTGCCTGCCAGTCAGCCTGCCTGCCAGTCAGCCTGCCTGCCAGTCAGCCTGCCTGCCAGTCAGCCGCCAGCCAGCCGCCAGCCAGCCAGTCAGCCTGCCAGTCAGCCTGCCAGTCAGCCTGCCGGTCAGCCTGCCGGTCAGCCTGCCGGTCAGTCTGCCGGTCAGTCTACCGGTCAGTCTGCCGGTCAGTCTGCCGGCCAGTCGGCCGGTCAGTCTGCCAGTCTGTCTGCCAATCTGTGAAGAATGCCTCGAAAACATTTTAAAATGTTCTCAAAACGGAACCAAATTTTCTCATCAAAGTTTGTCCTCGCATTGCAAAAAGGATGTTTACTAAATGGTATTGGTTTCATGTTCGTTGAAATACCATATTTTTAAAATATGGCAAAATTTGCAAAAGTGCAATTTTCATTTATGCGTCTTTCTACAACTATAATATTGAAGAGAGAGTTTTTTCTTTAATGAAATCTATTCCTTAAGGACGGATCATTGAATATGTTCATGTTCAATTATTCGAAATTATGAGTAGTTTTCGTGTAATTTGACGCGAAATATTGGCAATTTAAAAATTAACATTTTTTCTCAAAAACTGCTCCAACTTTTTTAAAATTTATTTCACAAACAGAAGAAGGGATGCTTAAAAGAATAGCGCGGTTATCCTTTTCGTTGACCTCTGAATTTTCAAATCTTCCAAATTTAGAAATAATTGAGAAAGTATGTGATGCCGCACCACTCCTTTTCCTTTCCTTTTCTATTGATCCGATTAAAAAAATGTTTAATTCGTATTATTTGAGTTTCATAGTGTGATACAAATTACATTCATATTCGTACCAGTTCATGCAAATAATTATCTTTTTAAAGAGAAACGTTTTGCTTCTCCCATAAAACTGAATATTGCTTAACAAGCTTTTCCATGTTAATGTCTGAATCGCCTTGAAGCGAAAAGTAATGCCAACGAATATTTTTTTAGCAAGTCATTAATCAACGACATTCACCTAATAACTTAAGTGAATGATAAGATGTAACCGACACAAATACGAGGAAACTTACTATAACGTTAGCTCAGTGGATTGCGAATAAAACAAAGTAAAACTCTTTCCTATCCTGAAAATCCTCTCAATTACTCTGGATGAAGAAATTATGTTCATGAGGCAGACTTAAACATTGGCAGTATTTACAGAAACTCTTCACGAATTAAGTAAATTTTAAAATGCGTTTGAGCCCATCAGAGGTTTATGTATGTAACATTTTATTCGCGATAGAATACTTCTTGAGGATGAAATAACTTTCCTAATGTGGGGTGTGTAGTGCCAATCAGTAAAAATAAAATGTGGCAATTCTAGACGAATTAGTTTTATACCGCTTAGGGGGTAAGAGAAGGGTTCTTACTACATCGTTTTAAGTAACAAACCGCATCCCTCCAAAAATAAAAAAAAATAAAAAAACACGCTAAAACCCATCACAAAATTCAGGAAAACAAACTTTTTAGAAGAGATTATGCCCTTTTCGATCTCAACATTTCTTAAAAAAACATCTCAACATCAAGTACATCTCAACGTTTCCTTTAAAAAAATTAATTTCATTTGTTCGCAAAAATTAGTGCATAAGCTTCATCGTCACACGTTTTACAACATACAAATTTCCGTCGAGCATTCGATGTTAATTCTTGATATTCTAGGTGAATTCTTCATGATATTTAAAAATTACTCGCTAAAATTGTAAGGCAAAAACGTTCAATAGGGAAAAGGTGCATGCTACTTACTGAATAACAGAATGAACTGCTTTCCTTTTAAAGCACCTACTAACGGTCACTAGCAAAATTCTGCACATTACCCCCCCAAAAAAAAAAATCTGTGAGAGAAGAGTTCCATAATTTCCCTTTCTGCAGGATTTATCCCCCTCACGAATCCCCGTCGGTTAAGGTCGTCCTTGGGCGAGGGCGGGGCTCCGGGGGTTGCAGGCGCCGTGGGGCCAGTGGCGGCGGCGGCAGTCTTTGGCGGGGCGCCACAACCTGCCTTACATTGAGGGGCCGCCGGGGGGGGGGGGGCTTCGCGCGTGCGCGGCGTGCCTCGCGTGCTGCGCGGCCGGGCGCGCGCCACGGGGTTTAAAGTGCTAAATCACCAGCCTCTCCCGCCCAGCCTTTGGCTCGAAACAACGCATTTGTTTCTCCTACGTGTACAGATAACGGGGCATGCTTTGCCGCCGCGCGCGAGAGTAGCACCGACGAGAAGGCGGCGTTTCAGGATAGGGAGGGTGGAGGGGAGGGAGTTGGATGGAGGGGAGGGAGAGGGCGGGGGAGGGGAAGGGGGAGGGGGAGAGGGAGGGAGGGAAAGGAGGGGGGGGGGGGGAAAGGGAGAGGAGAGAGTGGGAAGTGGCGGGAAAAGGGGAGCGCGCGGAAACGCGCGGTGCGACGGTCGAGGGTACTAGGGCCGGACGTAAGAGGGACACAGCAGCGGTAAAACCCACGTTCGTGCAATCGCGTTGAACGGATGTAAACCTCTCTAAGGCGGGTGGGGGGCGAGTAATGTTATATTTCATCACTTCTCGTTGCAATAAGCATGGGCAAAAATGATATTTCGTTTGTAGGTTATTCAAGAGCAATGTATCAATAAACATTTTGTAATAAAATGTTATATTGTTGTTGTTATTATTGTGGCTATTGTTGTGGATCGTCTTCCAGCAAAGAAAACAGTTTAGAAGCGACCGCAGTTCAGTACATTTATATTTATCTTACTATGTTTTCTTTACATCAAATAGCGAAATAAAATTGTGTCTGAGATATTTTAGATATTTATTTAGTTAAAAAAGAGTAAAAACTGTATGTGACGTATGGGGGAGAAAACCATGAGAAATTGTGCATTTCTACAATAGAAATACAAATAAGTACTGAACTTGGAGTCATGATATAGTCAAATACACGTCTCTAGGGTTCGTGGGACCGAAAGCAATTCCGAAATAAGGGAAAGTTGGGAAAGATGGTGAAGAACAATCAACAGCTCACGAATGTTTTCTTTCATACGTCACTAGCAGAAAATGAGTAGATTTCTATTATGCCACTATCTCGCTTTACTGGACGAATACTCATAAGTACTATCCAGTCATACACTGGACACACATAAATACTGTCATTCGCTGTCTCGATTACTTATAAGTAGAGCCCAATGTTGAGAAAAATACCTGCATATAGAAATAGCATAAAAATTATTTAAAGTGAGATTTTATCAAAGTAGTAGTGTTGAACATATCGACAATTGCCTATTTCTACATACGACAATTGTCTATTTCCGATGCAACTATCTGCTTTATTCATATCCCATCACTATTCCTATTTTATAGCGCTTTGACTCATAAGCCTGTGTCCGTCATAGTACCTTTCTTTCCAGACCAGCGTAACTCGTGAGATAATCGGTGCTTAGACCGAGCTACATGTGTGGACAGAACAATTTGGGACTAAATCGCGGAGACAGCAGTAACCCTGTGGTGAGGAGCTAGTGAAAACATGAACTTCAAATGCTCATGCACACATTACCTGGCACGATAAAGCAAATAGGGGAAAAAGCAGGCTCATAGGTTACACATGATGTACAGGGAATGTACAACATGTAAAAACACAACTGAAAAGACCATTTCTTACATGGGATTCGAATTCATAACAGTGGCCTCACGCGTGCTAGGGCGCAAATGCTCTAAGCTCATGCGCCATCAGGCTGGCGATGAAAGATAATGTCAAAACCAAGCAAAAAGATGAGGGCTGATACATGATGGTTGGAAAAATCTCATCATGGCACAACACAAGCAAACCTCCACGCTCAACGCGTGAATGGATACCGCAGCCCTTCGAGCAAATATAGTCGACAGGCGCCCGTCTCAACTATCTTGCCTTATCAGGTCGGCAATTGCAATATTCTCACTTTATGCAAAACTGAGAAAATGTGTTAAAACGAACAAAATCCAAAAATATTCTTTATACATTTCTTGAAGTTCGGAAACACAGAAATATTGGATAAACATGACATAAAACGATAATGAGATAAACAATTGATATGAGCAAAAACAATTGATATGAAAATGATATCGAGATTAACTCAAACTGATTTAAAAAACAAAGAAAATTAAAGCAGCACTTCACAATGGACAAAATTTAAATACCGGATTACAATTTGCAATCAATTACTATTTCCTCGTAACTACAGAGATTTATTCAGTGTTGAGAGATATATTGGTACAATCACATTATCGAATATTAGTAGTTACTAGTGGCCTACATCACCAAGAATGCAGCTGAACCAAAAAACACAAAATGTTTTTCCAAAAATAGCACGCACACCGCTGGAGAACAAATTCAATATCCTTGCATAACACTGCAATTAATAAAATATTTTAACAAACCCCGCCTTCATGAATACAACATTACAATAGTTCTCTACATACAAGAATATCAAAACTAGTGATGCTCTGCACATACTTTCTCGCATTATTTGTAACGGCTACGCAATATTATACATGAACCTGTCAATGTGATTCCAACCAGCATCTTTTTTGCTCCGCGTCGAGATTCGAATTCATGTCCGTGGAGTTAATTCGACATGCGCTTTACCGCTACACCACGCACTCGCTCGGCCTTACTCACTTTTGTTGATATTTTAAAAACTAATGGCCTCTCCCATTATATCTAACTCCAGCAATTTCCGAACATTCAGAGAGTTCAACGAAAATGCATTCTTCGAAAATATACATTCATTTAAGCGTCCTATACGCAATCCGAGAAAGTTTAATAACATATTGGAATCAATGTTGAGAAAATAACGAAAAATACTGGGGCTTTATGTAAAATACACCTCAAAAATTCAAATGTCTGTTTCAAACTCGCAGGGTCACGAGATCGTTCAGACCGATCCGGAAAGATGAACTTCGGAAAGATTGGTCTGATTGGTTTATGAGCAAGTTTGACTACAGACCGACAGACGAACGAACCGTCAATCAAATTTTCAGTATCAATGACCCACAAATCTTGGATTTTAACACATGCTACAAGAATTTTACTACATATAGGAACAAGAAGATTTTACCAGTTTTTCGTTACCAGGACCCCATAATGCAAGTTTTTCTACTGCAAAAATTGTCCATTTCTGTTGCAGCTTTGCAATACTTCCTCTCTACTATGAAAGTACGTAGTAGGCGAGAAAGTAGAAATGTATACATAACTGCTTTCGATGGTAGTAAGTACGTACGAGTAGTTTGAGGATATTAGTATAAGCGCAGTGGCGACTCGTGGTCATACAATTAGAGTGTGCAAAGCAGGCATCATTTGAAGTTTGATAGCATATTGAACAATACCTTTTATCATGTATAAAGATTGGCCGCTTTTTTTTCACTTCACACGCTTCGACTTCGCACGGCAAGGACCCCTCCGAAAAATTTACAACATGCGACGTGTTACCGCATGCTTTTTACTCTCACTTTTGCTATAGAGTATTTTCCATAAACTCGCTGTGCAAATTTAAGGTTAAAAGTACAAGTTTCTATACCCAATAGTAAAAATAAATCTGGGTAGTTTGCCGCCTATTCTGTTTGACGAAACACAAAGTCTCTGTCGCTTCAGGAAACTTCGTTTCTTCTCAGCAATTTTTTTCTGTGACTTTTCCGTCGATGTCATTTTAATGTTTTCGACGCTATTCATTATCAGTTGCACAAACACACTTGAGAGAAAAACGAACACACTAACTTCGATTTTTCAAAACGCATCCAAAAGTGCGTTGGATTTGGATGTGCACATGCAAACGTGCGAATGCCCACGAGCCGCCACTGTACATGCGGTGAAAATATGAAGAGCTAAAAGCTCGACGTTTCATGATAAAACTACCATACTAGGATGAATGTGAAGTATTTCATTTTTCAATAGATTTTTTCTTCACCAACAAAGTCTATCAGGGGCCGTTCAAAACTCGTTCACAACAACTGTCATTTTCATATCCTCTATTCGCTTTTACAATTTCTTAACATAGAGCGTTTACCTGTCATATGCATCTACACAACATGAACTTCCTATTTACAAATTACAAAATTGTAAAATTACATAACTTTTTTATTATCACACTAATATTAAGAGGTATATAAAATAACAATACAATGCGTATTTTCCCGAGAGAACAAAGGTTTTTTAAGACTCTTATCATGTTTATAGTCTCAAACAATACACTTTGTTTTTGTAATGAAGTACCTTTTCAAACACCGCCCCCCCACAGCGATTTCTCTGCCAGTGGGGTGTGCTCATTTCTTAAATATCTTTGAAAGACATTTAACAAATTCTTGAAATTGTGTTATATCACACAAAGATTCTTTTTGTATTACAAGAAAGATACTTTGTCTGCAACGATGAACTTAAGTTCATTCTTACATTTCTCAGAAAAATAGTAAAAATTCCGCCCTCAATTTTATCCCGTATTTTATTCTACACCCTCTCTGAAGTGGAAATGCACTGGAGTTGTGTATCAATCTCTTTAACGCAACGTCCCTAGTGTTTCAAGTTTGAAAAGCGAGGTTTTGGGAAAAGGCAAATAATGTGCAGAAGACCTAGATGTGGGTCCAGCACAGAAGCAACGACTGAAAAAGCAAATCGAAAACTTTCGCTATCTTAGGAAGGTAAAGTATCAGACAGAATTCCAAAAACATTATTTCAACGTGAACAGACTGTGGACTATCTTTAAATGCAAAGCTCTTTGAGGATTCGTGTTCCGTCACAATAGTTCGAATATACAACGTATACAAGAAAGTAAAAGCTAGCCCACCCCGCGCGCCGCCCCGCCCCGCCCCGCACGGCCTCAGCCCCTCGTCTCGCCACCGCGAGACCGGGAGCTGGGCGGGAGCTGGGCGGGTGCTGGGCGAGTGCTGGGCGAGTGCTGGGCGAGTGCTGGGCGAGTGCTGGGCGGGTGCTGGGCGGGTGCTGGGCGGTGCTGGGCGGGTGCTGGGCGGGTGCTGGGCGGGAGCTGGGCGGGTGCTGGGCGGGTGCTGGGCGAGTGCTGGGCGAGTGCTGGGCGAGTGCTGGGCGAGTGCTGGGCGAGTGCTGGGCGGGTGCTGGGCGGGTGCTGGGCGGGTGCTGGGCGGAGCTGGGCGGGTGCTGGGCGGGTGCTGGGCGGGTGCTGGGCGAGTGCTGGGCGAGTGCTGGGCGAGTGCTGGGCGAGTGCTGGGCGAGTGCTGGGCGAGTGCTGGGCGGGTGCTGGGCGGGTGCTGGGCGGGTGCTGGGCGGGTGCTGGGCGGGTGCTGGGCGGGTGCTGGGCGGGTGCTGGGCGGGTGCTGGGCGGGTGCTGGGCGGGTGCTGGGCGGGTGCTGGGCGGGTGCTGGGCGGGTGCTGGGCGGGCGCCAAGCGCGCACCCGCTGCCAATTCAAGAGACTGCTCCGCAGGCCCGGGCATTCATTAGAAGGGAACGGCGCCCGCAACCCCCCCCGCCGCACCCCGCTGCCCGGCGCCGAGGTGCGGGGCGGGGCGGGGCGGAGAGGATGGGACGGCTTGGGTTGGGTTTGGCTGAGACGAGAGAAGAAACGGGGCGAAATGGGAAGGGAAAGGAAACACGGCCAGGGCGGGGCAATAGAACGGAGAGAAACGAAGCTTACAGGTCAGATGAGAGAGAGTGTAATAGCAGACGGGAAGAGGAGCGTGTGTAAGCGACGCTGGTAGGGTTCGAGAAAACATGGGCGTTCGCGAGGTCGCTGTCGGAAAGATGCCGTCATTGCATTCACCAATTTAGTCACTATCCAGGGTGACCAGCGATCTGGCTTTTTCGAAATCTGTTTTCCAGTTTGACAATATAAATTTTCCTGGTTCAGTTTTGCAAATTACAACATTTTTTTCCTGGTCGTTAATTATACGTTTCGCGCAATTTTCTCTCGCAAGCGAGAACTGGAGTGTAGAATTTTGTACAAAAACGAGCTTTAAAGATAATTCATCTTCTTTTTCTGAGAAACATATGTTACCAATAACTATTCAGACTCTTTTTGACATGTTTAAGTTTTTTTTAGCAGGAAAGTGGATATCGGGAATGATGTCAACGCAGGATTTGAGGTATCTGAATCCTTACATCGGGTTTCCAACAACGTCAGTCCTACAACATTAGTTTTCAACACGCAAGAAGAAATATTTTTCTAAAATGGAAATTCTACACTCGGATTAAAACAAAGTCCCAGCAAGATCACTAAGTTCTTTAAGTAGGAGTGTCCGCAAATCTGACTTTTTCAATTTCGAAACTTCCTGCAATGTAATATCCATGTATCCTTGTAGTATCGTTGAAGTTCTAAGACAACAGAAACGTTTGAATGTTAATATTTTATGGTGGTAAAAATTGCATGGGATGTACGGTAGAAATTTTCAATAAAATACTTATAATCCCTATCACTGATATTGCCAATGAAATATACCGCCTACAAAAGATACTTTCTGTATATGTAATGTGAATAATAATTAAAAAATTCTAAAACAAGATTTTTGAATTAGGGCCATACCTAATTAGGTGTGAATATTAACGTTTTACGTTGTGATTATCCGTTTCCACTTTCACTGAATGTTCCTGCATCTGAAACACCTGCACCACGCTGCACAGACATTTCAACGGGCAAATTATTTTCCGCGTTTTCAGCAGCGCTTTTCCGCTTGGCAGACTTCCTATGACTCTAGGGAACGGTTTGTCATTGAAATTATATCAATTTCGCTTGTTTATAAAGTGCATACAGCACTAATACTAGTCTTTGGAACTAGTCCAACCCGGAGATAAATACGTTCATAAGCTCACTGATATTTGTTTGCGCTTTAATTCGTATATGATCTATATCACTTTTGTATAAAATAAGTACTCAAATAAAAATGTGATTACACATGCGCATTTGCCAGCAACTCCTCAACTGCACATGGTTCAGAGGCACTCGGCGACTCTGAATGATACTCTAACGGCCAATTGCACCAACCTCAATCGACAGCTTCAACGGAAATCAAATTACTGCCAGCTCGATAAACGCCACATTTACGTTTTATCCAGGTCTATCTGCCTAACGTTCGTCAAAATATTCGTCAAAGTTTGATCGACCTATGGATGGTGCCATCAACACCTTTGTAGACTCGTTTAACTCCTGTTTCGAGTAAATTCCGTGGTGGTAGCCGATATCTTGTGGTAATCTCTGTTATAAATATATGGATAATCAAACCACAATAGTAAAAAATAAATAGTATATATTTATTTTTTGCCCAGAAGTACCTTTCGGGAACAATATTTTCCCATCCTCAGTGGGTCTCTAGCAAAAGGGAAAAGTTTTTACACTTTTTTATTCTTTACACCACTGTTCCTATGAATGTTAATCATTCAATTTTCCCTTTGCTAGAGACCCACTGAGGATGGGAAAATATTGTTCTCGAAAGGTACTTCTGGGCAAAATATATATATATACTTTTTATTTTTTACTATTGTGGTTTGATTATCCCTATACCTATAATCCTCTTGCGAGGTTAGGTTTACCAAACGCGGACATTGCATTTCGTTGACTTCGTTATTTTACTCTTTTGCTGTTAAACGGGTGAGAGTGTTATACTATGAGAGATCATTAAAATGTGTAAAATTTGTAAATTGCGTATAAAGAAACTATGTGTCCAGAACGAGCAATTACTTAAAAAAAGTCACTTACATGAATTGGACGATTCGAACCAGATACAGCCTGTCTCAATTCGAACCAGATACAGCATGTCGAAAGGCGGTGTTCATATGTAAAAGAAACAGAACCACGTCTGGAATATCCGAAAAACGACGCCGCAATTTATCACAAAAATGTCGGTGAAACGTAACGAGGCGTCAAATATTTGACGTTCGTGAAAATGACTATCGTCAAGACCGATTTGACGGTGGTGAAATCGATAGAACACTACACACTGAGTGATAAAACAGTGTGCCAATGTCTTTGAATTTTAAGTGCCTCTAGCACCCAAATGGTGGACTAAGAGTAGCGTGTATTTTCTGGCAAGCAACACTGACAAGATGCTTATGACTCCGCATGTGTTTATTCGTGCTCCCAGCAAATTCGAACACTCTCACTGAATCTCCGGTGGTAGGTAACGAGCACTTCGCCTCCGCTCTTCTAACAATAAGAAATACGGCGAAATTCACTCTGAGTATATTATGGGGGAGATCGACCAAACAGCAAACAAACTGCCAACGTCATAAAAAGAAGACGCGCCACACTGTCCGAATCTAGGCGATTGATTTCCGGGTGAGTCACTTCTTCCATGAATATGCCGTCCGTACACGTGGTTCCCTTACACAACCATATAAATGGCCTGTGGTTATACCTACTGCCCACGTTGTACCTACGCACGCGGCAGCGCTCAAGTCTTGAGACTCGAGATGCACGGATATCGCAGTTCTATAGCAAACTTATGGCATTTTCCCCCATACCTTGATTTTAAGATTCGCCATTATCATGAACGGATGCCCTTTACTGAATACGATGACGCCTGTAATTTGTGCTGGAAATAAAGGGAAACATTCAAATAAAATTCGTTTTTATCAGTCTTTTTCAAATTCGCTTTTTTTCCTGTTTCCGGTTTTCAAGGGTCCCAGGTTTTCACGCCACTGCCCTAGCATTGCTACTGAGGAGTTGGAAAGCTCATTTGTACGATGGGATGGCTGACGCAAATGATTAGAGTTAGTAAAATACCCCTTTAACTACACACGTATACAGAAACGCTGTGTTCCACATGAAGCAGGTAACTTAATCAAAACCTAATTCGATGATAACGCATATTCTATAATTCCTTTTAGTTCAACTTTACGCAAGCACAGACAGGTTATTCTCCTCGATTGTTTCCAGGCATATCAACTGCTAGGGTCCTAATTAGTCCCGTTAGTGTAGTGAATGTTTTATCCCAAGAGATGGTTGTGTTTTTTTCATTAGATGATGCAATCCCGCGCCGACTTACACGACAGATTGCGGGGAGTTTCCTCCTCCAAGTATAACCCCCCAGCGGGGCATCGTCCCAGCCGGGACAGGCTCTGAGTTCCCGACAGGCCTCCCGAGATGTATGGTAGTGTAGTGCAAGAGTAAATGAGTAGGGGAGAGGATAGATCAAGAAAGAGGAAGGAAAAATAGCGCGCAGTCTGAGGCAGTTTATTATGGTACTGTTTCGGAATTAGCCTGATACTAATGGGAGAAACCACGGAAAACTAGCGATTAGAGCAGCCGGCCGCTTGAATTCTCCTTCAGGCAGCGGCGGAATTCAACATATCTAGCTAATATCGAAAATCCGCCACCGCCAGGACTCGAACAATAGGACCTCCCAACACGAGTCGCAGCAGATAGCGGCAATGCTGGCTCTTAGCTAACTCAGCCGATCATAATTCTCCTTTGTAATGTCCTTTGTAATGTACATGGTTCTTTCACAGAATATAAATGAATAAAGGGTTCTGGACGGTGCCAAAAGCATATTGACAAGTGCAATGGTTTGCGGGGGCGTGTCGTGAGCGAAGCATGCGAAGAAAACAGGTTAATATTTTAGATCGACTGGCAACATACTATTTCAATTGTATTTTTCCTTAATGAACTCTATCACAATAATATTTCTTCTAAGCCCTATCATACGAGCTTATTTTGATACTCGAAGTAATGCAATTTATAAAAAATAACCATTTTCTCAAAAAACGGCAGCAATTGTTTTCTTTATTTTTTCCCCACGGATAAGAGCAGCAAAGAACGCTTAAAAATAACATGTCTCATTTTCGTTAAACTTTCTGAATTTTAGGAAATTGTAAGAGTTAGAAACAACGCGAGAAAGTATGTGCTGTAGAAGCAATATTTTCATTTAGCTTGTTTGTTAAGGAGGATGTTTCTCTTCTTATGTCCTAAGCTTCTACGCACAAAACTGGGCTACTAGGCGAAGGAATGTGATAGTCGCGGCATATGTGGGACCGTTTGAGTAGGACCTCTGTGCATTTCTTAACGCCCAATCTAAAGTGTGGCATCTAACATACATTAACATTCATTTATATTGAAAAATGTTTTGGGAAGATGTTGGACAAAAAATTATCCAAATTTCAAATACATGTATTGAAATAACTCGACTTGAGTTAAATTCATCGGAAACTAGGGGTCTATCAATTTTAAGACAGTCTCAGTACTTAATGTATGGACTCACCAAATCAAATAACTTGCCAGGAACTTTCGATTTTTAAAAAAATTAACAGATTAATTTTCGTTTGAATTTAAACTTAATTGATGAATTGGAAGAAAAAATATTTCTGTTAATCGATATTTTGCTTCCAATAATAATCGTTTCTCGAGTACAATTGTTGCCTTTACTACATACGGTAAAGTAATAAAACGTTTCTCGAGTCCTATTTTAATTTTTATTCTGAAGATCTTAGATTAAAAAAATGACATCACATTAATGAATTATTCAGTAAAATTATAGGAACGTAAAAAAAATAACTATGATTCGCATCGAAAACCAGATTTAGACGAGGTTAGGCACTCTCAAAAATACTTTTAAACAGTTCTCTTTGTTTTTCACCATTATCTATTGTTTTAAGGGGTACCGCTTTTTTCTCCTCGCGTACACCCTAATGTTTATATACAGAGCCTTCAACCGAAACACAGATGTGAATTCGACGCAGATCTTCCCCATCTCAACTTTCCAGCGGCCCTTCCCTCCTATCTCACCCCATCTCTCAACCCACCGCATCCCGTGTTGCGTTCGCCAAGCGCACTGCGCCGCGCACAGACCAGCTTCAGAGCCGTGCCGCGTCGCGCCGCGCCGCGCCCCAGCACCCCGTCTCAGCGCACCTGCACGCTCCATTAGCACATTCCTTCGCGGTATATTTCACGCCGACGCGATCGAGACGCGCACGCCCACGCCGAGCGCGTGCGCGTCCCCCGCCCCCCGGCCCCGCCCCCGGCCCCGCCCCCGCCGCGCCGCATCCGGAACCCGAATTACGCCAACAGCTCACCAGTCCCAATGACGCCGTGTTGATAGAGGTTGCACTTACGCTTCGATCTTCTCCATACAACTTGAGCAGCACTATGGCTCTCCAGAAGGCTACAGGCATTGATCGAAAAATTGAGTCAGAAACTGCCACTGCCGTATGGCACGGTAATGAGAAATATTTAATAATCCCCGCAAAATTAATATTCCATATCGCTCATTCTGGTCAAGTACACGGTGTCCACAATTTGATGGTGGGTGTTCGTGCTGGTGTGCATGTGAGCTGTAGTGCACGAGCTGTATCACGAGGTATAAGACGTCAATGCCTTTACAAATGCAAAGTCTATACATACTGGATCATAGCATGCTTTTTGCATTGTAGTCCAATTCGGGCTGTCATTGATTTTTAGAGAGATTTTATTGATTTTTAAAGATAAATTAAATTGATGTCTCCCTGACTTGCCTCTTGTCGATGGAATTTAAATGATATGCTAAATTATCAACAGTGTCACCTTCACCATTTGTAATGACTATTTTCACTATATTTATATTTTCTCTATTCAGAAGAG
The DNA here is from genome assembly GCA_964035755.1 of Teleogryllus oceanicus. NCBI lineage: Eukaryota > Metazoa > Arthropoda > Insecta > Orthoptera > Gryllidae > Teleogryllus > Teleogryllus oceanicus. The sequence goes on along the minus strand of CAXIVR010000001.1, from coordinate 222,130,083 downwards.
AGGTCTTGCATGGTAACTCCTCGACATATTATGCCAATTCCATTCGGTTCTACACAACTTCGTCGATTCCCATTTCAAGTCCACATTATTATTATTATTATTATTATTATTATTATTATTATTATTATAACATTAACATAATATACTGTTAATGTATAATACAAAATAATATCATCTGACGAAGTTCCACTTCAAGAGCGGAAACTTTTGGCCCTTTAATGGATATTTATTTAAGGTAACTGTTCATCTCTGTGCCAACTCTATTCATTTTGTTTTGTTTACAATAATCCCACTTCATTGGTATCAAAATATACTATCAGTACTAGAATATTACACACTATCATCCAAGTTTTTTATCAAAAAACTTTCTACTCATGATTTTTTTTAATTAAACGTTTATTTACAGTTTGTTCATACTTGAGAAAAATACGTAAATTTGATACTAAATGATTCGCTACGTCATGATTGATCACTTGTACGATTTGCTTCCGCCTTGTTATTATTTTTCAGTTATTATAATTTTAAGACTACCATTAATTGTTTTTAACATTTTATTTGCAATAACTTGATTCTGATTTTAATTGTATTTCTTAGGTGGATTCTTGAAATTACCTATGTTTAATGCTCTCAGGTGTTTTACTTTGACAAATATTTAATATACGTATGTTCCGTAATTTTCTGTTGTTGTTTTTTTACCAATGGTTGCCAATAAAGGTTAGGAACGTGCGTTTTTTGACGTTAAATAAAGAAAGCGAACACACGATTTTTTGCCGCCTTTCTATTAATACGAAGAACTCTGCAATTGGCGTTCCGAGGGCAGAATATGCGAGCAGCTTTTTCGGATCCTAATTACGCCGATGCGCCGACGCTCTTAGGGCACTGCTCCCCCGGCGCCCTACGCCGCGCCGCGCCGCGCGCTGGCGAGGTGCGCGCCACCTCTGGAAGATGGCTCTCTTTGTACCTGAGCCAATAGTTTTTTGCTCGTTAACCCTTCCTTGTTTTGTCCTTCACTTTGGTGTGCGTTTTTTTCTTCTTCGCTCGCCTCGCCGCAGTCTCGTTTTCTATATCTGGACTTGCGAGACACCAGCAGCGCCCAGCGCTCCGCCCCGCGCCGTGCCACGCCCTACGCCTCGCCACTCGCCACCCCGCGCGGCCGGCGCTTCGATTTGCCAAGCACGCTAGACTTCCGAAGCCCCGCCGCGCCATTCGCCAAATGCTTGTTATTTCCCTATTCTTAAACGTTATGGCCTGACATGGTCACCAAAATTAGCTTCGCTGGCGCCGCGAAGTTTGGCGCTCCGGCCGAGGGCACGCTCCCGCACCTCCCCCTCCCCCGAAAAAAATGCTCCGCTCCCAGGCGCCGGTCGTCTGGAGCAGCGGAGAGGAACCGCTGACTTCAGCCGATCCTCTACGTGTGAAACGAAAGGAACTTCTGCATTTCTAAATGTTTATATGAAAAATCGTAATACCACATAATTCATCAAATTAGTAGAGCTCTTCACTTTCAACATTTCGACAAAATACTTCGGTCAAAAGATGGAAAAATTATGTTCAGAAACCTGAAAAATTAAAACATGAACATCGTATCTTATTCATGATCATATTTCGATATCCTATTTCTCCTGCGATTTGTTGCTCAAAATATAGTAGTGTACACTATTAGAGGAAATGCTGCATAAAAGGAAATCATATTTAACATTGAAACGTTTTTGCAAAGATGATATTCCTATTACGACTTGTATTTCTTCGTCATAAATGGCCGGGACCATGTCCGTAGCAAATAGTGCCGGGCTCAAGCCATATCAATTGTGTCACTTTCCCTCCATTAACTCCTCAGACATCCTTTGATAGTGCGGAAAGTATTTTTTTATTTTCCTCCCAGTCGCGAGACGGCCGTAGTTTCTGTGTGGCTATTATTGCATATTTGTGTGTTTGGGCGTTTCTTACTTGTCAGTGAGAGATGATTCAGGACGTAGCAGAATATAACAGACTAAATAAAAATTTACTTTCTATCCAAAGAGAATGATGTACCAGAATAAAAAAAAAGGATTTAATAATACATTTCTGCCGCAAGAAGACAATGGCAAAATAAAACCCCGTTTCATAAATGGTATGTGAGAGGGCTTAGAAACACGAGCATGATGCAAAGTTTTGGACTGGAAAGACACGTTACAAGTTTGTCACAGGGAATGCAAAGCAAATGCGTCACTTTCAATCGGAAAATTATATCTTGTTTTTGTGATCTAAAATCATTTCGGAGTTCATTAAGGATAATTTGTGTCAACAACATTATCAATGGACCAAGCAAGCAAGGTTTTGTTCGCAGATTTGTGAGATATTCAAGGGGAAGTTCTGCAGCGCCTCTGACCGGGAGGTCCTAGGTTCGAGTCCCGACGGCGGCAGGATTTTCGACACTAGCTTTTCAGCTAGGTCGAATTCAGTCGCTGTCTGGAGGAGAATTCTAGCGGCCGGCTGCTCTGATCGGTAGTTTTCCGTGGTCTCTCCGATCAACGCCAGGCGAATGCCGGAGCAGTACCCTATCAAAGGGGCCACGGACCGCGCGCGATCTGTCCTTCCCATTCCTTGTCCTATCCTCTCCCCTTACACACACACACACACACACACACACACACACACGCACACTAACATGCACTACAATACAACATATCCCGGGAGACCGGTCGGGAGCTTAGAGATTGTCCCGGCTAGGGCGGTGCCCCGCTGGTGGGAGACTCCTGGTTAGGGGGAAACCCCACTAGTCGACGGTAGGTCGGCGCCGAATCTCGCCATCCAGCGGGGGAAGATCACCGCCATCTCCCGAGAAAAAAAGCACGCACTACACTAACGGGACTAATGACCAGAGCAGTTGACGCGCCCGGAAACAAATCAATCAGCCAAGGGGAAGTTGATTTGGAACCACGTACGTGGAAGAGAAAGAAATGTCATTTCTCTGAATAGAATTAAGTGTGTCAATGTCACAACCTTTCCTTTAGTGGGATCTATCTCAACTACATAGAAGCGTTCTGCGAAACAAATGTCAGGGTGAAGTGATTCCATGGGTATGGTAAAGCTCCAGAAATTTGCCTATTTTTATTTTAAGGCAAATATTTCATCATTTTACTATACAAATTTGGTCAATTTTTAATTCCGGTTTCGGTATTCGAAATCATTACTTTTATCACAATAATTATTCTGTTTCTCCGAACACGTATAATATGAAGAAAAAAATGCAAACTGAAAATGCCCTGATGCTCTTTACAAATTTCAAAGTTATTCGCGTAAACCAAGAGACTTATTTTAAAATACGATATTTATGTGTGTGTATAATTATTTTTCGTCGAATGCTATAGTGGATCAAAATAACATAGTGCCTTTTCACATGTTCATCCTATGCTGCAGGAGTCATATTTGAGCATTCAGTGCCGTCCATGATTCACGTTAGAGTGATTCATCCACAGTGTTTTGCAACAACTGCACATTTAGGTACGCCAGGGAACCAGCGGGATATTCCGCTCGGCACTCTCCTCCAAGTCCGCGCTCACGCTGCTAGATACACCATTACATTCCTATGGGCACGAGGGGCTGTTTTGCTGAACTCCGAAAAAGTGGTCAAAAACGTGATGCACACACATTGTAGTTTCATGAACAACAATAACCATTGAAGTGATGTTTCCGTCACGAAAACATCAAGAAAATTCAAATTGCAAACAATACAGAGATGACGCCAGGCCTCATTACGAATGCCGTATATCAGGCCGTAAGTTGTTAACCACAATAGCACTATCAGATTCTCTCATTCTCTAGATGTTTCGTCTGAATCTGCAAATATCATATGAAAACCTATTTCGTTTGATCGTATTAACAAATAAGTACTAACTTTCGACTTTCACAATAGTTAAATGTAGATTTCACATTTTTTAGCTTATTTACAGAATTCGAAGTGTAGTTTTACCAACTTCGATTAATTAAAAATTATAAATCCACTGGTATTAGAGAAAAATTACTTAATGTAATAAATAGAGCAGGTTGATGAATTCATAATCTATATGCCATAAATGCAGTTACTAAACGTATTGAAGGAATTTAATCATTAAAAAAAAGTTATTTGGAAGGAAGAAAGGTTTTTGAATTGTTTGAGGTGTCTGAAATTTGGTATTTGTGAAGTGATTAAAAAATGTGTATTAATACTGGGAAAATTGTTTGGTATCAGTGTAGTTCCGGTGAACTTTATTCGGGATCCAATGTTGCCCGAGTATTTTTCCCCCCCCCGCTCCGCCTTGCCGGCCACGCTCGCAACAATAACCCCCCGCTTCAGCGAGCGCGAACCTTGGGCGGATCTATGCCATGCATTTTTCGATGGGTTAAAAAGTATCCGCGCGAATTTGGGTACAAATTGTTCTACACGTTCCACAATTCCACTCGAATGAAATTTGAAATTCGGTAAGAAATTTGTGTTCGTCGCAGCGAGTTATTTGTCTTAAGTGTCCCTTCCACATGGTCCGTGTTTATACTGGTTTCCTTCATTCATACATACATACATACATACATACATACATACATACATACATACATACATAGAAATGCACACCAAAAATATGCAACAGCAACAATTGTCTTGACGGGGTAATTTAGGAAGTGCAACGAATTCACACGTTAAAGGACGCATATCCACAATTTCTTTATGTTCATAAATGTTATAATAATTTCTTGGTAGAGTTCATATCTATTCCCGAATTTATTATTTATGTATTTAATTATTTATTTAATGAACGTCAAAACCACTTATAAAACTGTGTGAAGTACTATCGTGAGGAAGGTATTCTGTGCATGTTCTCTTAAATTCTGGTTACAGATGAATTATTAAGATGAATCCTGAATAGACACGGAAACGAGTGTTTTTGTTAAGAATTCATAAGAAAATATTCGCTCCCGTGGAAATTACACTATTGGCAATAGCAAATCAGCAACAGATTTTCGCTATTTTTCGACGCCGTGCCCTTCGTGTGCAAATCAACTTACGTCCGCGTGTACGCGGTGCGCGCCTTACTTGCGTGAAGAACAATAATTTGAATTACTGTATTCCCCACTGAAATCTAGAAAAGTGCACAGATAGTGAAGTTACATTTATGTCAAGAAGCAACACAAGGCGGCCATCTCAACATTCGCTGAAAAGTCCAGGGAAACTGATTAAAAAACTTGATCGAGATTGGGGTCATTGAAGCTTAGGTACAATACTTGTTACAAACTTATTTAGACTTTTATAATTATACAGTCCAAATAGTAACTAGCACTTAAAATATCATTTTCTTCAAAATCAACATCACTTTCCTTTTAGATACTCACTATAGACTCTTAATTGTATAGATACAATAAAGGTTTTGGCACTTAAACTTCTGTATCGACTTTAATGTCTGGCAATCAGGCAAATAGTCTTGTCGTAAAATAATGTACATGTATTGTTTGCAATTTTTTTGTAGTGAGCTGTTGATATAGACACCTAATGAATACGATTTTCTGAAGAACACGATATATATATATATATATATATATATATATATATATATATATATATTATTTCACACATAATAAATATAGGAGAAAAACTATGCCTATCCTCACACTGAATATTTTACCGGATTCAAATGTTCTCCTTGTTTCGCGCGAATTAATATGGATTCGCGCGAGTTAATATTGGAAAAATGTTAACAATTCTTATCTTTATTACTCTCAGCTACGAGTACCAAATGATATTGCCGTTCAGAACCCGGTCCACAAGCTTCTGGAACAAGAAATATATGCTTCTGATGTTGACTTACAGAAAAACAAAACGAGTTACTGGCGTTTCCCCATTAGTGTCCATTTAGATTCTTTTCTGTTTCGACTGGGCGATGGCCGAACTGCGTATCTTGGGGAGAAACGTACCGTGACCTCCTTTGAGCGAACACGCCCTTCATGGCTTCCGGATCCTATAAGTCAGCGTTCGGCCTACGCGCGGCACGTGGGCATCGCGTTATAAAAATATGAGCGGCGCCTTTTCCTTATACCAATCGCCGCCATCGCTGCTGCGACAGTCCTTAACTATTTTAAATTTTCCTCCCAGTGTCTGAACGCCTGCCAAATATTTGTGCCTTGTTTGTATAAGTTGTGAAACTTAGCGTTTAATGTGGCTATTGTTTACGATCGAGCGCGGACGGTGTCACAACAGCTGCAGAGCGGCGGAGGCAAGGGTGACGGGGTGGTGGAAGGCCGTGTCAGCGGCTGGGGTGCCCTGGGATGACAGGTGCCAAGGGTAGCTTCTGGGACACGACAGCCGAACCTTGCCAATTAGAATCTAATGAAAAGAACACATTTCTTACAATTGAACAGGGTTTTATTAACCGGGGTTTTCGAGTTGACGGGTATGAAAGAATGACATATATGACGTAACTAAGGACGAAAATGAGCGGACGAGTCCAAACGACATGCAATGCTAGCCAATAGCTCACTCCCATCTGATCTGCAGGCTTGGATTGGGTGAAATTCTTGCAACTGCAGTTCAGATGTTTTCGAGACAAAGTTCCTTTCACCTCAAAAACGGACTGCTTGTCTCGTATACCTACATCATTATTTTTCCGGTACAGAAGTTTCTCAACGCAGATTAGCATTGTAACTTTAACGTTCTACTTTCAAAATTACTAGATCACAGGACTATCGTATACTTGTATATGTACTTTCGTTCAAGCACGAGGCGAGAAGAAAAGAGAGTCAAATATGTAAATTAGTAATATTGTAAATTAGTGGATGTGTGTATGAAACCAGGTACAATATATACACATAGATATCAAATTGAAAGAAACATATTTAATTTGGTCCTTGTACAAAAACAATAATAATAATAATAATAATAATAATAATAATAATAATAATAATAATAATAATAATAATAATAATATTTTGTATAGGCAAAGTGCGGCCATAGCGTTTGCTATGTTCTTGCCACGGCTGTCGAGCTGAGGGGTTGGTCCCTTTTGCCTTCTCTGGCGTTTCTGGTAGGAGACATGTAGGCACGTACGTCCCTTCACCCCGGCGCGCTGACAACGAAGATCATTTGACGCATGTGCAAGGCGCGAGTAAACATCCTTGGTGAAAACTCCTTGGGTCAATCACGTATAACGCAAGGCTCGTATTTTATACAGTAAGTTCTTATTGTATAAAATTATTATCAATGCATTCGGCAAGGCACTTTTTCATGCAACGATAGGAAAATACATGTATATCTAGTGTGTCATATTTACAAGCATTAACAAAGTTCTTAATTAAAATTAAAAAAACAATAATATAGAATTTATTTTTAAATTAACAGCATAAAAGAAGAAAACAACTGTTGTCACAAAACATGATTGTTCTAACATGTAATTGCTGTTGCGCCCGTATCTCGATTGTAGTTTTAATCTGGATTTCTAGTGATCGTGAGAATGGACACTGATATCAGATACTATCAGATTTCCTCCTTTACTTCTTGGAAAATAAATTTTCCAAGGAGACGATTTTTGAATTGAACTACAAGAGAGTTTCTATTTGTTTTCATTTTGCACTATTTTATGTTGATTTATTATTTATTATGAACATGGCTCAATAAAATGCACACGTAATTTGCGTAGCAGCTTACAGAAAATTTTAAAAAATGCTAGTATGACAAAGTGAAAAATGTACTTTGCAGGTCCGTGAGGTGAAATGTGCGTTTTTTCTTAGGCAACTTACGAGTTAAACGTTGTTGGCGAATAACACCCAGGATGTTCTAACCAGAAATAGGCCTCAACATATTAATGGCCCGCACATTTGCTTCATCTAAATTCTCTGCATAATCGTGCGTAGAGTGAATTAAGTTTTTGGACCAATCGGAGGGTACGAGCCAATTTATAATAATGTTCACACATAATGGATTTGATTCGCCCTCCACGTGCGATCACAGTTTCTAGGCGTTTACGACTTATGCGCTATTGAAAAATATTAAAACGAATTGTGAAAGAGTACAGGTTAAGGTAAAAGTCCTAAATATGATTTAGGTTCGAAATAGTTGCTTAATTCACACGATCGCCAGACGATATAGATAAAGCTGAATAAGTGTCTATGAACGCATCTTTTCGAACTTCATCCCGCTGGTGTTTGTATTGGACACAGAGTGTGGGATAAAATCAGATTTTCCGAGTGTGAGGCGCCTTTTAGGCTAGCGAGAAGTGCTCTGCCGTAAAGATGCGTTGGAAACTATGTGCTGTACAGACTCAAGTTTGTTTTCTATAAATCGCGAAATCCCGAGCCTCATCAACAACTCAGAAATGCTTAGCGTAGCGTCAAAAAATTCAGTGAAATTAGGTTAGATGGCATTGTGTAAATAGAAATTTATGACTGAGACGGTGAAACTCGAATCTACTAACTTTATCTCCGTTTAGTTTAAGAAACTTCCCACTAAGCGTGATATTTATTTTACCAAACATTATTCATACTTCATATTGACTAGCTACCTAATGTTGGCCAACGTGCAATTCATCCAACTGAAAGCCGAAGTACGATTCTAGGCTGATTCTAATCCGGTCTTCATTCACCCATTTTAGATAACATGAGCATTAAACGGCTAATTGGGACCTTAGTCACATTTGAGATTTTAACCTTACCACATACACAAAACATCGACCTACCTGGACGGGGGGGGAGGAGTCTCGGATTCGAGTCTTATGTTCGTTTACCCGTGCTCATTTTGTCGCATGGTCATTTACCCATGTGTTGTGATATGGCGGACTTTCGCATCCATCATACATTACCTTTCGAACCGTATTCTTTCTACCTTGACTCGCCTGCGCGGCGTTGGAACTTGAGAGGCAAGTACACGTCGCACCTAGGCAGTGTGCAGTCGCATGTTAGGACAGAATTCATCACAGTGTATCTCCAGAAAACCCTATCCTTCCACAACCAGGGAGAAACTTTTACCCCTCATAACCAGCTAGCGTAGCCATAATGGCCCAACAGCTTACCTCAGTAGCTCCCACCGAATGATGGGCATAAGGGCTGAGGGAAGAAATAAAACCAGAGATGGGCCTAAGAACTGTCCTTTAAAGTTAATTTAGATGTCCGTATTGCTAAAACTGTGCTGTTAAGTCAGATGGACATGGCGGGAGAAGATAAATGTAACAATAATGAGCAGTTAACAAAAAGTGTTTAAACAAATGAAGATTTTTTAATCCCCATTTGAAGTTAATAGTCTGAACATAAATGTACCACCAACAAAGAAGCATCTCCAACTGAAATTACCAATTCAGGATCTCAATAATGAATCATATTTCTCGATTTATCCAACAATATATTACAACACGTTATTGCAATATCTGACTGACTTAGCTAAGAGCCTTTCTTGCCTGCATTGCTATTATCTCTGCCTCGACTTTGATCGGGAGGTCCTAGACTTCGAGTATTGACGATGGCTTATTTTCGATATTAGCTAGATAACTGGTCAAAATCAGCTGCTGTTTAGAGGAAAAATCTAGCAGCCGTCTGCACTGATAGGTTTCTCTCCGATAAACACCAGGCGCATGCCGGAGCAGTTTCCTAACAAACGGGCCACGGACCGCGTGCGATCATCCCTCCATTTTTCTTGGTATATCCTCTTCCCTAACTTATACACTCAATAACATATATTAAACGACATGTCGAGAGACCAGTCGGTATCTTGTCTTGGCTCGCGTGGTGCACCGCTGGGAGAGATACCTGGAGGTTATCGGCGTGAATTCCCCCGCAAACCGACGTGTAGGTCGCCGCTGGATCACACCATCCTGGGAGAAATCACCACCTCCAGGCACAAATAGCGTTCACTACACTAATGAGAGTAATGTTCATAGCATTTGACGTATTCAGAAACATCAATAATGTATTACAATATTTATATCATTCTTGTAAATTATGCCACTTTGCTTCTTCACTAATTTCAACAAACACAAGAGTGTCTCCATCAGACAGAATTCATTTCACTTCAGTTTTTCAGTTGCATTGCGACTGCATGACCCGAAACACAAAAGTTATATATTCCGCAACACCGATACTTGGCTTCGCACTAGAATGACTGAATTCGGATTGATCGGCTTTTTTAAATACAGGACAGGTACACTGGTTTATCTTTTAGTCATAAGTTTTAGTACACCTGCTTATATTTATCTTAATTATCACATCCTGCAGTTACATCGTGTTCGGGCTCTTGGCGCCACTTCATTTTACAGCTTCCAAGGCGCATCCGCCCGCGGAAGGCATCGGTGGCTGGCAAAGGAGCGACTTTTCGTGGGTTTGAAACGGGGCCGAGCGCACCGCTGGGTTCACCTCGTGCGACGTGCGCGTTCGCCCGCGACTCTTCCAGAGGCCGAAATGATGAAACCTCTGGCACGCACGCGCGAGATTTTTTCTTAAGAGGCAATGGCGCCCGCCGCCCGGCCGCGCCCCAGCTCACGACCTATTTTTTCCTTTCTTCCAGGAAAGAAGACAGAGAAGCAATTATCACCTCTTCACTGTCTCACCCGAACCACTCCCCGGGATGGCATGGCAAGATAATAGGACAATTGTCAAAGATTGAAGCACAGTCGAGATTTTAAATATCACTGTAGTAAAATCCTGGATCTGTCGAAATACTAAGATGCTTCCAGACTTTACTGCTACTGTTTAATAAAACGCGTTTAGTGGAGCAAACTGCAGAAAAAACATTCTCATAACATGATATCGTCTCTCACCGAGGCGATAATATTAAACAAACATAAGTAAACACAGTGGACCAGAAACAAGGAATGACTTTTAATCCAATTGCTCTCGCAAAAATTGAAGTTTTGTGAAATAAGAATAAAAACTACATTAACTATAGTTGTCCATAAAGGTATAATCTGATTCTGAGGACCAGTTCCTGCTGAAAAAAATTGAGAATGTGCAAGAGTAATACCACGTCCAAAGAATTAAAAGTCAAAATTCAGAAAACGTGAATTGATACCATTTCCTTATTTTGCACAACCATTCAAATTTGTACAGAGTTCTCTTACGCATGTCCATGCAAGATATATATATATATATATATATATATATATATATATATATATATATATATATATATATGGGGCTATTAAAGACTAATCTCACACGAGATCATCGTACACCAGTAAGGAACTGTCACATTCCCATTCCCTAAAGGCAACAGAAACAAACAAAACAAGATCAACAACTTATGCTCACTTTGAGGGTTTCTTAACTAACACAGCTATTCGAGGTTGAGGAATGTTGACAGTTTCTATAAGTCCTAGAGATACTATACTTCAAGTGAAATGTTTCTATACTGCACAGCGAAAATACAACTGCTGGTGAATTCGCCAAACAATAGCTTTTCCTTCTAATTCTGTAAATATGTGGGCTTGCCATTCCTTTCTGAACATGGATCGCCTCATTTCGGTTTGTGAACATAACAGGGTTTCTTGAGCCTTGTACGGATCCGTGAACTGTCTGAGTCTCTACTAAGGAGTAATGAAGAGGTACGAGTTACAATTGACAATTAATCGCAATCATAATTTAATTGGACTTTTCATGATTAATTTAAACACTGACATTATAAACCTCAACGGAAGTTACATCAGACATCCAAAGACGCAATGTTAAAAATACTGTCTAGTATTTGTAATGAACATCGTGGGTAGAATCTGTAATTATTTGTGGATTCAAATTCGAATTGCCCTTCAAGCTCATAAAAATAAACGAGTCGTGTTTTGATTAAAAGGAAAATCTCGTGTCGCTAAGAAAATATGAGAAAATCTTTAGATTGACGCGCGAGTTGTGTCATGCCGAACTGTACCCAAAGCATTTAAATGTTTTCGCATGTCTGATAGAGACGAATGAGGAGAATTACATTTCTCGAAACTCTTTAAATTTCACAGAAGAATAATTCTCATAAATTAATTTGGAATTATCTTGCTTTGTTTATTTTTTAAACTTTTTTCATAAAATAAAACATTATGTCAGAAATGACTTAAAACACGTAAGCCAGTGCACTAAGTTAGTGAATTTTTCCTTTTCAAAAAAATCTCAAAACGCACTTTAAAGCCAATATTTTCAAAACCAATTAAATGATTCACAAATAAGATTATTAGTATCTACTAATATCTACCTCTATTCAATACATATTAGCACAAAATAATGACTGACAGAAACTGGGAACGAGACATTAAAACATTCCTGTTCTTTCTTTATAGACACACACACACATATAAGTTATATTCTGAACTAATCAAAGCATATTTTAATTTCTCTAATTTCAGCACAGACTTGCCCTGCATCTTCTTCAGATACAGAGAGCTTTTGAGAGAAATCAAATTCTGCAAAGTGAATATTCGTAGCGGAAACGCTGGCTCTCTCAGCGACTGCGTATGCAAGCGCTGCTACGAGGCATCCCTAGAAAAAAAGTGACAGGTTGAAAAAGACCTTAGAGGCATTTTGCCCAATTTAAATGCTGATTTTAGCAGCGCAGTATCGTGCGGTAATTGAGTCGCAGTTGGCAGCGTGACGGTGTCTACGTCACAGGCGGTGGGGGCAGAGGGCAGCAGAGGAGACGGTCGTGAAGGCAGCTGTGGAACCGGAAAGTGCCGAGGATGGGGTGGCCACGACGGCGGGGGGGGGAGGGGGTGGAGGGGGGGGGGGGGGGGTGGGGTGGTGGGGTTGGGGGGGGGGGGGGGGGTGGTGGTGTGGGGTGATGGGGTGGCGGCGGCGGCGAGGGGCGGGAGTTGATGGTGGTGGTGGTGGTGGTGGTGGTGGTGGTGGTGGTGGTGGCGGCGGCGAGCGGGGGGCGGAGAGTTGATGGTGGTGGTGGTGGTGGTGGTGGTGGTGGTGGTGGTGGTGGTGGTGGTGGTGGTGGTGGTGGTGGCGGCGGCGGCGAGGGCGGCGGCGGCGATGGCGGTGGTGGTGGTGGTGGTGGTGGTGGTGGTGGTGGTGGTGGCGGTGGCGGTGGCGGTGGCGGTGGCGGTGGCGGTGGCGGTGAGCGGTGGCGGCAGCGGTGGCGGCGGCGGGGGGGTGGTGGCGGCGGCGGCGGCGGCGGCGGCGGTGGTGGCGGTGGCGACAGTAATGGTGGCGGTGGTAGTGGTAGCGGCGATAGTGATGGCGGTAGTGGTGGGGAATGGCGGCGATTGTGACTCTGGCGAAAGAGAGGCAGAGGAGGAGTGACGGATGGAGAGCTGGGAGAGGAGCGTGTTGGGTGATAAAGGGGCGCCCATGATTGTAACAGAGAACGTGAATGTACGTTGAGCGGGTGGGGGTGCTCGGAGATATGGGTGCCGAGCGGCGGTGGCTGACTGCGAAAACTTCATCACTACTCCTTTCCCCAGCAGTAGCTGCCGGAAGAACCTCCCCCTTTCCCCGAACGTACCGATCTGTCGCCGAGCAGCCACGCTTCAACGCCACCGCGAGAGTACATTTCTGGGGAATTATGCACGTTCTATCTTCACGAAAATGTGACAGCTTTGGCAGTCAACTGTCTGTTATGGTAAATATAGTTGGTACACTTAAATAAAAAGATAACATTCCATATGTTTTATAAAATTAGATTGTAATAATCCCATCGCACATTTGAGGCAAGGGTAGAAATTAGTAGAAATGCCAGTAGAGACTAATTTGTTCTTACTAATAATTACCGTATTACAATATATTTACAATTCTGCCAATGTAACTTCGATACCGAGAATGGAGTTCACTGCATGTATTACAGAAAATATAGTTATTTTCGTAACTAGTACAGAAAGTGTCTTTGGTGTACGAATGAAATGTTGAAATGAGTACACAAGACACTTTCGTATGAGTTGCGTACATTGTTTTAGTACGATTTCGTGGAAACATACACGTAAATACTTTTGGGATGATTCTCAATATACGCGACAGCCATATGGATTCAAGTCTTCTCATTGTTTTGTAATCATTGTAAGAGTAGTGCTACTTCTGGAGTATGGTGAACATCCCTGATACTATCACGAGGAATATATGTACGTTTTACGTTCACTATTATCATAAATAGGCAACATGTAAGAATATTACGAGGTAAAATATTATTAAATATGTCAATTTTAAAGAAGCTACTAGAGCACACATTAAATAACGTGAAATACTCGTGTAATGATCAGACTATCGCCAAAATATTGAAACTGCCCTACAGTTCTATTACAGATGTACATGTAATTAAGTTCGGCCTCTCTATGCGTTACCTATATAGCATAACTACATCACGCATTGCAGAATTTGGGAAAACTTCCAAATACAAAAAGACGGATTTCCATTTTAATAGTCACAAATCTGAAGATTATTAAGGGCACTACTAGTACGCCAGTGTTGGATAATAAATATGATTCAAGATCATGTTTGCGAGTAAATTCAGATAGTCGAACGGAAGAGCAGGAATCATGGACTGAGTCTAGCCTCTCAATAAAGGTTGTTATTATTGTTATTAATTCAATTTCGTTGTTAAATACTCACATAAAAAGATTTTACATACACTGATGAAAAAAGATAGATTTTTACATAAGACTCATTAAAAGTGCTTTTGAGAGTGGTAACCTTGCATAAAACAGTTTTTCACAAATAATCGTAATTTTTGCTATTTTATTATAACGCTATCGAATAATTTATTAATAAGATAGAATACCTTCTTACTATTTGTAAGATCTTATGAATTCAAATTAATAAGATTTGACTGAAAAAACATATCTTTACTTCACTCTGGAATTATGCCTAGTTCCACTTAATGGGAATTACGCAAGTAATCATATTAACTTTAAGCAATTATATACAGTAGAATTTTACAAAAATGTAAAAATAATGATATTTCGTACCGAAAACAGGTTTTAAGTAAGGTTAGACACTCTTCAAAGTACATTTAATCTGTATTTCCATTGTCTTTCACTTTTCTCTATTTTTCTCAAGAGTGCCACAAAATTATTTTCGTGAAAAACCTATATGATATATTGCAGTCTGGTGGCCCGGCAACCGGTTTGAATTTCGCGCCCCAAGTGACTTGTACATCCAACTTGTTCGCAATCCATTTTTTTTATCTTTTTCGGAAAAACTACACACGCCATTCATCATAGAATTAATTATAGTATCTCCAAAAATGTTTTTGTAATGGGAGCTTCCGGACACATGTCAGGAAAATAGGTCCATTCATAAAAAAATAAGAATGTTTATTATTCAATAACTTACCAAGATCTACCAATGGAGTTTATCGAGAAAGTAGAGATTTTATTTCTGATGAAGGCATCTTACGTGACGTCACAGGAGTGCAAACCTTCACGGGACAATTCTTACCTGAAACAAAACATTTCCATGTATCAATATGACATTTGCTCCAATTAAGGTACTTACTGTTGAGTAATTCATCAGCCGCATCTAGGTAAGTTGAATATGTGTAAATATTGTAAATAAATAGAATCTACTGTAAGTGTAGTTTGAACGTATGTACGCGTTAGTATGTAAGATTAGAGTATACAAATGTAAGTACAAAAAAAATGTAAATTAAAATGTAAATTGTAGTTAAAGATAAGTACAAGTTGAGGTTAAAGATCTAGGTTAGTGCCCCCACACACATAACTGTACAAATATGATAAATAAATAAATGTAAAAAGATGATAAATGTAATAATATAATAAATGTAAAAATATTATAAGTAAATAAATGTAACTGTCAAGGAATGTTTGGTTGAACCGGTTTGAGTGAACCCGGTTTGGGTTAACCCGGTTTGGGTGAACCCGGTTTGGATGAACCCGGTTTGGATGAACATCGCTATGAAAAGTTTTCTTGATTCTATGAAATATTATTCTCAATACAAGCATAAAATGACATAATTCAGACGATTTTGACGATCAGAAACTAATGAAATATTATATTCTGGGGAATCTACCTTCGACATAAAAAAGGTGTAGAACCTGGATTGATTATGCTGAATGTTTCTCAGCTACTCCTGTACTTTGAAGAGAGTGTTCCATTAGGAATTAGAAGACGTGAAGAAGCTTTCACCATTAAGGAGTACTAATAAATTGAGAAAATAAGCTAGGTGAAGCATTTTCATCCGCGCCATCAACAACTGTTTCTTGGCGGCCCCAAAAAAGTTTTCTTTTAAATTCTAAAAAATCATTACATCACCTTAAATAACGGACGAAAAATAAACTCGCACTGCGTTCCTAAATTTCCAAACGCATTCAGTACATTAACTGCATTAACCACTTGTTTGAAAAATGTACATGTTGATATATAAAACCCGACCGCCTGGAGTGAAAAGGGCCATATGGAAACGAGGTACGACCTAAATGGGTATGGGGACATTATCAAACCCTTGAATACACATTGCATTCAAGCATTATAGAACGTAATATGCAGCAACTTCGTTTATGAAGAAAAATGAATAAAGAATTATATGATTATAACATAAAATATGACAACACTTTAGTATTACAACAAATAAACATAGGGGTGTCCCTAAATTATTCCGACAAAAAATGAAGTAGGCTCATCGTTATTTGAGAGAGTTTGTTGCAATCTACGAGTATTTAATGTCGAATATTTTCGTTTTCGAGAAAATTCTATTTCATGGTCTCTTCAGGGTAAAGAAGAATTCAAAATCTTTGCACTGCGTGAACATCCAGTTATTTTGCTACAAAAGTGTCATAACTCAAAAAACTTGTTTTCAGGAGAAGCGTTTGAACTTTAAAATTCGCATAAGAAATGCAGGTGCAGCAATGTTACAACTCTTCTCTATAAATCTGTTGTGTGGGTATGCCATTAAATTAGTGGAAAGAATTCGAACCCCCACATACCCCTTTTTACTAATAACTCGTTTCTGAACAATATTCGAGATATGCCGCTGTTGCAGCAAATGAGAGCGTAACGTACGCAACGATACGCCCGGCGCAGCGTAGGCTCAATTGCTTGCATTGGCTTGGATTCGTCCCTTCCCCTAGGTGCCGCCCCCCTCCCAACGAAACCCTGTCCCTCTCGGCTTGCCGTCGAAGAAAGCGCGGGTGCAGTGCATGCCTCGGTGGGGCGACGCAGAGGAACTGATATGCGTGCCCAGAAGCTGCAAAGACTACTCGTTGCTTCGAAAACTGTTATAGACGGGAAACCGACTGCATCTAACATCCTCCAATAACGATAAGAATCCAAAAGATATTTTATGGTGATTCTTTTTATTTTTAAATCGAAACGAACGAAATACATGTCTGCACACAATTAAAATATTTTATTTGGCAACACTAACATTCACTACACACATATGCCCCATGTAATATACATTTTGTACTTCATATCAAATTGCCTGCTTAATGCGGATGTGCTCTTTGCTGAATTAATTGTGCAAACTGAAACATTCATAATAACTCATGATTAATTTTCGCCAGGTTTCCTGGTCAGACACGTGCTCCTTTCAGGTTCCCCCGGCGCTGGGCGCGGGCGGAGAGGAAGCGTCCAGCTGATCGCGCACGGCCCCGGCGCCGCTGCCGCGACGACAGAGGGGCGACCCGCACCTCCAGGCGTATTTCTAGCGTGTCAGCTGCGTTCCACTCCACTTGCAGGTAGACTATCAACGGCGGCCTTCAGGCGTGCGGGGCGCGGCGGGTGGGGGAAGGGGACGTGGGGTCTACCTTGGCTCCCGCTGCGGTGAGACGCCAGAGGTGGACCGCGGGCGCGAACTGGGAGGTAGGGTACGTGAGGAGGGGGGGGCGGAACGGGAGGGGGTACGGAGGGGAAGGGGCGCGGCGGGACGAGGCGAGGGGGACGGGGGGGACGGAGCGGGACGGAGGCGGGACGGAGGCGGGGACGGAGGCGGGACGGAGGCGGGGACGGAGGCGAGGACGGAGGCGAGGGACGGAGGCGGGACAGGAGGCGGGACGGAGGCGGGACGGAGGCGGGGACGGAAGCGGGGACGGAGGCGGGGACGGAGGCGGGGACGGAGGCGGGGGACGGAGGCGGGGACGGAGGCAGGGACGGAGGCGGGACGGAGGCAGGACGAAGCGAGGGACGGAGGCAGGACAGGAGCGGACGAAGCGAGGAGACGAGACAGAGCAGAGGACAGGACAGGGACAGACACAGGGACAGACACGGAGACACGAGGACAGACACGGAGGACACGAGGACGAGAACAGGACAGACGGGACGGACACGGGGACGGACACGAAGGACAGGAACGGGGACAGAACGGACAGACACGGACAGACACGGGACAGACACGAGGACGACAGGGACGGACACACGAGGACAGAACGGGACAGAACGAGGGACGGGAACACGGGACGACGGGACGAACGGGACAGAACGGGGACGAAACAGGACGAAACGAGGACGAACGGGGAACAGGACAGACAGGACGAAACGGGAAACAGGACGAAACGGGACGAACGGACGACGGACGAAACGGCGACGGAAACAGGGACGAAACGGACAACGGGACGAAACAGGGACGAAACGGGACGGAAACGGGGACGGAAGACGAGGGACGAAACGGGACGGAAACGGGACGGAACAGGGACGAAACGGGACGGAACGGGACGGAAACGGGACGAACAGGGCGACGGAGAACGGGACGAAACAGGGACGAAACGGGACGAAACGGGACGGAAACAGGGGACGACGGAGGCGTGGACGGAGGTAGGGGCGGAGGCAGGAGTGGAGGCGGGGTCGGAGGCGCGCCTCCGCTCCGTTCAATTTGCGCCACAGACACATCCCGCGCCTGATCTGTTCGGTGAATTGCGACTCGACGGCGCCGGATGCGGGCGCGGCCCTGTTTATTTAAGGGGCGGAAAAGAAGCGGGAGCGACGCCGTAGGCGAGCAGTGACGGTGACGGTGAAGGATATGCCGGCAGCCGCTGTGCCGTAGGGAAAGAAAGGAAGGAGGGTGAAAATGGCCATTGGCAGATGATCTTGTATCTTGATCGTGTAAGTTATAACAAAAAACATGAAGACCAATCACTATATGAACTCTCGTCTTGCTACTGCTACTACCATTTATTTGTTCCACAAAAGAAAGCTGTTGAAGGATGACAGTTCGAAAACAATGATCAAGTCATTGCTGATGAAATGTACCACAACTAACTCACCTAGAAGGGTCTTTTCCTACGACATTCATCATCTCGTCGCCGCTGAAACGCCTGTATCAACCTTCAAGGCAACTATGTAGACATTATGTTCCGTGCTGGAATTATGTAACATAATGACTATTATTTTGTTTGCATTTCACATTTCATTATGTAGACTTATCTGACTGATCACATTCACACATTCATTCACAGTTCCACATTCATTTGAGCGACCCAAATATATACAAATTAGAAAGATGAATTAATTGAAAGATAAACTAATTGATAATTGAAAAGATAAACTAATATACGACAAACGTTTGCAACTATTCATTAGTAAAAAGCCGAACAGAGCAGCCGGCCTCTGAAATTCCTCTACGGAATAAAGTATGTGTGTGATGGGAAATGTTATGAAATGAAATTACACATGTGACATCTGCCGCAGATAGGTACGCAGCACGTGTTGGACTGGCAGGTAAAAGAAATCTCTCTGCGTCAGAACATAAACTGCCAAATCACACACATATGCATAATGAGTTTCCCTAAGGCATAATTTGTGTGATTTAAACAGTCTAATTTTCTAAAACAATGAGCAAATACATGCCGGAGGAAACCTGGAATAATCTTGTTGCTTAAATGATAAAGTTGGAATGTAATTACTGCCCTTCTTTTGCATTTTCTTTTGGTGTTATTTATCACGACACAATTTATTTTTGACTATGATTTCCTACGAGCTGTTAAATCTATTCCTGTTTTAGAAACTGAATGTTATACACAAAACGGTGTGAAATTGTAGAAATGAATTCATGACAACTAATTACGAATAAAGATCAATAAGGCGATAAAGTTGCCTATCCGCTCCCTGCTCCGACCCTTGAGACGGAAAACTCAGAATAGCAGAGTGACACGGCGAAGGCGTCAGCGGCAGTTACGTTGACGAGACCGACAGAGAAGGTGGCGACTGTGAGAATCGCCAAGTTGCTTCTCAAGGCAAAATGTGGCAAAGAAAGTGAGGAAAAGCGAGAGCAGAAAGGTGAGGAAAAAAGGGTAGGTGAGAAAAGTCAAAGAACGAACAGAAAACGAACTAAAATAAAGATAGAAGTAAAATATGACGAGAAAACTTGATGGTAGCGAGATAAAGAAACGTAACACGAAGGTTTGAACGTAGGAGGAAGAGTCACTAAGCCGTCAATGGAGGTAGCGGTAGTTGTAGATGAAAAGGTGGGAAGTTTAAGTCGACGAGGCGCTTATGGCGGTGGTTGTGGTGACAGCGGCTATGGAGGTGGAGTGTTGGGGTGGCTGGAGGTGGCGGTGGGGTCTGACGGTGGTGGTAGAGCAGGCGGCGCGGCCAGGGTGGTGGTGGTGATGATGGTGGAGGAGGCAGGTGATGCATCGTCCGTCAAGCGGCCTGCGTCGGCCGCGGGCCGGGCGGGGCGCCTGCCAACTGGCGATCGGGAATCCTGGGCAGGGACTGATGACTCATTCGCTCTGTTCATCGGTCGCCTCATTATGACTTTCACCCGGCGACGGCGCCTGCGCGAATGAAAAATGAATGGCGTCGCGACGAAATGCGTCGCATGCTCGAGTGGCTGGGCGCGCCCTCTCGCTATGGCCACTAGCGTCGCAGTCACCACCGCTCAACTCGTGCCGACAGACAACTCCAAATATCGCGTATACCTATATTATTTGACGATTTTATTGTTGGGTTTGTTTGGTTGGGTACGAGTCCGGTCCTTCGAAACCACGACCTTGACAACAAAAAGAGTAAACACGTACTATAGCAATTAAGTTCACAACTTTAGCAAATCAGCGCGAACAAGAGGTACTATTCTCTGGAAGAGACAAGCAGGTAAGATAATTTTAATATCAAAATTTCTCAATTTGTTTCGAAAGACTTCCTCGTCTTGATAAAAATAATGCGAATGAACTGGGTCTTAAACTGCGATCAGAGCTATAGATCCTCGTCACGCAGGTCTGGTGAGCCCCGGACGTGACCGGGCGCAAACTTACAGAGTTTGAGCAGAACGCATGGTCAGCACTAGGGACACTCCCAGTCCTTCTTCTTCCACTTCTTTCGTTCCTTCGACTTCTGCAGATGGTCGAAGAAATTTCCTTAAAAAAATGAGCATTCTCTGCGGAGTCACGTCTCGCCTCCAACCCACCATTTCCACTTCTTTGGTCTCGCATGGTTAGAAGACGTTTGTGTCTTCAGACAATCTTGTTTTCCAATCTTGCGTACTGGAATCAGTTCGCTATATATTTTATATGTATTTTTATCTTAATAGATTTACAAAAAGAAGGCAATGTATGACCTATTTTGTGTCGCAGAAAATGCCCTCTGCGAATAATTTTATTGTTACTATTTAGTAAAAAATTAGTAAAAAACGAGATGTATTGAAGTCAATAAGCATTTCAAAATATAATGTGATGTTAAAAAAATAAATAATCAATGCCGCAAATTGTAATACTGTTTTAGTTCTTATCATGTCTCATCATGTAATCATACACATTATGTGTATGATCAATTTTGTGAGTCACAGTAAATAGAATTTTATTTCCTACTGTTATTTGAAACTTATGATCTTTGTTTAAGATATCAACATCACCAAAACAAGTGAGTCCTTAATTGTATTTTGTGATATTTATGAATAAAATTCTAGTCATTTTCAATATCCCAAAACAATTAGAAATTAAGGTATAAAACCCTCAAAAGAACTTCTCACAATTCCCATAATAAAAACGCATACATATTGAAGGTCCATGTCATAGAAATAGCATGAAAATAATGACCACCCACTAACCACTGGGAGAAAGCATGGGCCAAGGCTCCGCATCGTAGAAAAGGGATAGTTTAACCACTTTTCGACAAACGGGATGGTAAGATCAATGGGTCAAATGAGGAACTATTCCAGAGTTTGGAGTATAATGAACAGACTAGTCCAAGGACATACTCTGCAATAAAAGAAGATTCATTGTTCAACTCGTAAGTCACTATGTCAATTACGACGTTCTGGGATATCACTTCAGGTTGCTTTTCTTCATTTCAAAATCAAAGACACACTGGCCACGAAACCAACACCTCAAGTTAAATAATCTCCAACGACATCCCTAGATCGATAAAATTTTTACTGGATCGATAAACGATTTACTGTGTTTGTTGTGTTTATGAAACGAGTATCATCTCATGTACTTGTTCACCAGAATATTCGCACTATAAAATCCTTAAAAGAGTCACATCTCTCACTTACGAACATGCGAATGTAGAATTCATAAACTATGAACGCATATTACTATTCTTTGGAAACGGATCACATAGACTAGCGATTTCTTACTGCTAGAATTTCTTATTCTGC
This sequence comes from Teleogryllus oceanicus, assembly GCA_964035755.1. NCBI lineage: Eukaryota > Metazoa > Arthropoda > Insecta > Orthoptera > Gryllidae > Teleogryllus > Teleogryllus oceanicus. Next base: position 222,107,639 of record CAXIVR010000001.1, on the reverse strand, counting down.
GTTCGTTTACACAGCTGTTTCCAATTCGCGTCAATTCACACTCTGATAAAACGCGATTCAATTTTATCATGAACTACAGATTTCATGCATGTCATCCAAACACCGCCTATCGTTAGGAAAGGAGACACATTTATACTTGCCAACGATTAATTTTTTTAGCTGGAAAGAGTAGAAATCGCAGATTTGCGGGTAATGCGAGTAGGATTTCGCAATATGTTAACTATAAGAGGAACAAATATTTCTCATATTTTTCATCTTTCATAGAACAATGATATCGCAGCTTGAGTGTAAATGTGAACAATCGGATATTCATTACACAATGTGGTTCAAAGTACAAAAAAACAAAGAATATGCATTGGACTAATGCCAATCCAAATTTTAACCTGTTATTGACAATTCTTTCAAATTTAAGGTGCCGTATATGCTAACGCATGTCCCTGAAAGTTAACACTTTTCACGTTGCTTAAAAGCGAAAATAAATAAAAAATGTTTAAACAAGGTATTATTTCCAAATTGCAGACATCTGAAACACTCGTGAGAAAACGTCTGATGCACACACTATTCTAGAGAACCAGTCTGGACGGCAGATAGTGCCAATGCGACATTCCGAACGTTTGTTTGGAAGACCTAAAACACTCGGTGCCCTGTCAAGCCCGGATATTCGTAAAAAGACTGCTGGCAAGTCGAACAAAACAGGGCAGGCAATTAAAATCCTCGAATTTCGACGAAGACAACTGAGTACACATAGCACAATTTTGACCATTACCGTTTATAATATTGTTTGTTGATATAAACTGCACACTGCACATGTGTAATTTCTGTTGAACTGAATTGTGAAACACTTTCGTTTCCTGTATGCATCCATTAGAATTCAACACAGAAATGAAGTTATTCTATGGTCCGTATATTTCTATTTTTTTACAACAATGTACTGAACTAGTAAGTATGCATATCGATCTCGAACAGTTTCAATTTTTTCGTATTCCTTTTGCACATAATACATTTGTAATGTTCTTCTGAATGTCTAAAGATGAATATGACAATGCGGTCTGACCCCATCTTGTATTCAACAATAGCAGAAAAACTCCATCAAATTGTTAGTGACATTACGGTAAACTGAGCAGATGTATGACAAAGCGGGATTTTGAGACTGAATAATACACGAAGTTGCTGAAGAAAATAAGCAGTTGCATCTGGATTATAAAGCTCTCTTATGCGAAATGTGCCGCAAAAATTTATATTATACATTTGCTAAACACAAGCCAAGCAACCAACCTCGTCTTCAGAAATGTAATTGAGATGTCGCTTGGTTTTAGGTTGTAAGAAGAATCACATATTTTTCAAATACCGTATTCCTTATTTAATGAAGACTTATCCTTTTCTCACAAGACATATAATTTCACTTATTCTCTATTGTAACCAATGCATCTCGGTAGAACCTACAAGACACTCTACCACACTTCTTTGAATTTAATTTCAAGTTTATTAATAGCAAATGTCCAAGCTGAAATCCTCACCATATTTTCCTTTACTTCATCTTACCTTACTGGTAACTACTACTCTTCGGCTATCAACTACGTTTGTCGAATTTGAACACATTTGGGACAAACACAGATGAATCGGGGACATTACGGTAGTGCTCTTTCCTGTGTACTGATTTAATTTTATTTTAATAACTCATAATGCCATGCTGCAGAAGCCGTCAGTCAAATGACATGTCATAAAAAGAGTTTCCTTTAATATATTCTACTAAAGTGGAGTCGCTTATTAGGATCGTCCCTTGCTCGTAATGTTATTATCATTGTAGATAGTTCATGAATGAACTTCCTTAAATTCACATATTCAAGTTATCATGCCTTTCATTTGTTGAAGACATGCCCACTTAACATCATTCTTAATGGGAATGAAACATTTTATTTCTCTCATACAGATTCAAGTTCTGTCTCAGACACATAATGAACCTTACAAATGACTATGTCATCGAAAAGAAAATTTCTCGAGCTTTTCTGGAATATAAACGGCTTTCCCTTTATTATAGTTATCTAGAAATTACTCCCGCATTTGATCGTGCAGAACTGGAAACGGTGCCCCCAAGACCTGCATAATGTGGTTTTCTTGGCCTCCAGATGCCTTCGAGGAATGCTCCAAAAGATTTAACCTAACGAATGAGTGCTATCCGAACGTTGTGTAGTATTTCCATGGATTTAGTTCTGAGTGGTCTCAGTCTCGTGGCACGGCCGATACGACACATGCAAAATTTCGTGTTTTATGAAGACTTAAATTCAGTATTTGATATTTTGAGAGATTTAATTGCACGAGTCTAAGTCTTTCTATTCGCTAATAAACAGGTAGAAATATTGGAATGTTTACTCACGTACTAGAGTACAGGACCTATATAATGTAACACACAGTTTAGGGCTTATTTACACGATGTGCGAAATAGTCGCACGATGTGCGAAATAGTCAACATAGGAGTTAGAAATAAGCATAACATTCATAGTTACGTCTTCTGATTTCATAATTTCTGTCGTCGCCTTTTTCGTGCCTTGTGTATTATTCTGCAGTATTTCCTTATTGTTGTTGCTTAAGTTGATAAAATCACTCTTGCGTGATATCCTAGTTTCTATATAATAATTTGCGTTTACTTTTACATTACATCAATAACACTATTAGAGATAGTCTAATATTTTTGATCTCCTTTTCTCAATGTCATGTTTTTTTTTTATTTATCTACCTTTTTTACGCCAAAAACAGCAGAAAACATATGTTACGTACTATGACGTGTAGAGGAATTTGTGCACTATTTCTTGCGCTCTGGAATCTCCGTCCTAACTCGTATACATGTTAAGTTGAATTATGAAAACATGCAGCAACGAGCACTTTTGGCAAGAATTTGTATGAAAATATTCGCTCCTGTGAAATTAAAACTATTTGCTAAGTAAATCAGATATAGATTTTTGTCATTATCCTTTAATCATGGCCTTTATGACAGAATCGACTGTCGCAAGAACATGGAGAACGATTATTTGAATAAATACTTTCCCCGCAGACCTCAAGAAAACGTGTACAGATCGTGAAGCTACATTAATGTCATTTCGTAACCTTGGTATTCGTGAATTTGACACAAAGGTAAAAATGGAAAATATAATCAATAGAGATCAATAACGAACATGTTTACAAATTGACAATAAATAACGCAGGAAGGTTTGTTATGCACTTTAGTCTCAGATCCTGAGATTAGCTAATAAACATTTTTCTCTTGATACACTGCGCATGAAACTGAGAATTTCCAAATAAAATTTTTCTCGCAGTAATTTTTATTTGCACATGAATTCACACAGTAAAAATGAATACTGCCTTACAGTGTTCTGCATTGTATTGCAACACGTTATTCAATTACTGGTGAAAATGTTTCCCTAAATATCACTGCATATGTATCATTCGTATTTTTATAATCAGATCGTTGCAGTACAAAAAAATGCACAGGTGGTAAAGAAAAGTCACACATCATTATATTAGCTGCATTATACAACTATTGAAAACTTACAACTCAAGGAGTAGACATAGGAAGCGAAATAAGCCCCCCCATGTTTTCTACGTTGAACTCTAAACTTCACACTTCTCCCTGTCCGCTATCCGACCCCGATCGCGACCTTCGATTCTCCAAGTGGCTAAAAATACGACTATCTCGGCACGCTCCATCTGCGACTGAAGAGAGTTTGTATGAGGCGAATACGAGAACACGCTGCACGAACACATACGGGCAACTCGCCTCAGCCTACGACCACACGAAATGCAAACAATAAGGCGACATTCAAATGGAGCCGGTGACGACATGGAGAATGATCAGAGCGGGTCGTCGTTATCGTGCCTTAATTTTTAGAAAATGTATTAACGTGATAAAGCAATGAAAGTTTCTCAATATTGTTAGAAATGGTTTCAACAACAAAATAGTGCAAATATTCGAGACATTTCTGTTATCAGAAGATAAGATTTGTGTACCATGATGATGACGGGAGATATGATAAGGACCACTAGTGATAAATGCGGAGATGAATATGATGTGAAGACATCAGTGCCGGGAAAGGTATGTCAGTGTTATGTAAAGCCAGAGAATAGACGAGCCTGGGCTGGCGCAATGCGGAGAAACATGGTGACGTGGGTTGCCCGGTGGCAAGAGTTATGTTCACGGGGTGGGTAATTGCGGCGATGGGCATATCCAGGAAAAAAGACCACGGCAGTAGCGGAACAACAAGAGGAAGGGAATACGAGGAAGAGGAAGGACGGTCGAGGCGGAGGAGACGAGCAGGAAAAACGGAAAGGAGAAAGCAGGCGAGAGCAGTGGGCGGGGCTAGCGCCGGCGCTTGCGCTTGCGTCGGTGAGGCTGCGGACGCGATCAAGCGCCCAGCAAACGGGCGAGCGGGGGCGCGGCGCCGCGCCGCGGGCGTCGCCTGAGGCGGTGAAGTTAACGCACACTTGGCACAAGAATGCGCGCTGCTCGCGCCCAGTGCTTACTCTGTCGTCCCCCCAGTCCATTAGTCAATGTTCCTCGCGTGCGGCGCCTCCGCCCGTCCCGTCCCAGCCGCCCCTCCGGCGGCGCTCCCCCCCACGCAGCCTCCGCCCGCGATCCGCACGCCCCCTTTGGAGACAGATAAATATCGCGTCGACCGACGTCCACACTCGCCTTCACTCCCGCCACCCCCCGCGCCCCGGCCTGGCGGTCAGCGCGACGCGCCCTCGCGGCCGAGCCGTGTTTTTCACATTTGTTTTCCACTCGCGCTACGAATGAGTTTTCATTGTTGCCGCCCAAAGGGCCCAGGGGCGCCGAGCGAACGCGCTTGCGGGGCACCAGGGCTCTCAAACAATTTCAATCGTGTTGACCTCCGCGCACACGATGTCGATGAGCACGTTTCCGAGTATCGTTTTTAGTATTGCTGGATATAAAGGAGAATGTATACTCATAGAAATGTCTCGAGTGGTATACTTTCCCACCATAGATACACGCGGGCTATCTAAATAAAAGAAAATGAATAAAACAAAAATGGTTTCTAGAAGTCAAAATTTATTTTAGACCCAATACCAAGAAAAAACAATTACCAACCTGAGCATATTTGTTCGATTTCAGTAATTAATAACTGTTTATTTTCAATCTGACAAAATCGCAATAAAATTTCTAACAAGTTCAATAAAGAGAGATGACTAAAACTCTAGACGTTCGGACACTTTCTAACTGAATCAAACATGTGCATGTTGGACAAAACACACACCTTACTATTACTATTATTATTACTATTACTATTATTATTTACTATTATTATTTCTATTATCGACATAATAACATTAATAAGCAAACGTATAATAGCCCAAGGAGTACAGTTGTCATCCAATAGATGACGGGGCAAACGCTAAAAAGGAGTGCATACATGATGACAACACACAGGTAGCGGTAGCTCGGTGCATCAACTGATGTCCCTGCAGGGCTTCTGTCCGGGAGGTCCTAGGTTCGAGTCCTAACGGCGGCAGGATTTTCGACACTAGCTTTTCAGCTAGGTCGAATTCAGTCGCTGTCTGGAGGAGAATTCAGCGGCCGGCTGCTCTGATAGGTAGTTTTCCGTGGTTTCTCCGATCAACACCAGGCGAATGCCGGAGCAGTACCCTATCAAACGGACCACGGACCGCGCGCGATCTGTCCTTCCCATTCCTTGTCCTATCCTCTCCCCTTACACACACACACACACACACACTTACATGCACTACACTACCACAAATCCCGGGAGACCGGTCCGGGGCTTAGAGCTTGTCCGGCTGGGGCGGTACCCGCTAGTGGGACAGTCCTGGTTAGGGGGAAACCCCACTAGCCGACGGTAGGTCGGCGCCGGATCTCGCCATCCAGCGGGGGAAGATCACCGCCATCTCCCGAGAAAAAAAGCATGCACTACACTAACGGGACTAATGACTAGAGCAGTTGACGCGCCCGGAAACACGAAAAAATCAAATCAATAAATGATGACAACAATATAATAACGCAGATCATTCTCCGTTCATAATTTTTGAGAAATGCGCCTGATTAGCATGTTTACTTTATATCCAGTTTTTAATAATTGAAAATTTTGAAATTGAAAGGATCAAAATTTCTCTCTCCTCACAAGAAAACAACCGTCATTCACTGATTTTTTTCGTATTTACAAACACGAAGACATAGTCATTCGTTCCGGTGGAATTCTGAATTCTGATGCAGTACTATCTAATTTAATTTTTTGTATGTGATTGTGTTCTTTGTGTAGTGTCTATGCTAAAGGTTTCTTATAATTATCAATCTTATAATGACTGACCCAATTTGTACCAATGAGTGCTTGCAAACATACCTTCTAAAGAATTCGAATTAGTTAAATATTCAGTACGTCGCTCAAAAAATTAAAATATGAGAAATAACCCATGTTCAATATGCGTGCTAAGTTGATTTTTGAAACCTAGAGAATATAAGAATTATTTTAATTAAAGTTAATGTGAAACAAATCTAACATAATGGAAAGTACATCCGAAATATGTTCTAAGAATTACTGAAAATTACTTCAGGCCAAGGTCGAACTAACTGAACATACAACCGTTGTGTAAAAATGAGAAATATTTTCATTTCAAACAGAATGGACGCGCCAAATAAGCACCAACAAGTGGCAACACCGCTCGTGCAATACAAACGTCTTATGCAAACCTGTATTGGAAAGCAGAGAGTGGAGGAATACTCAATATGAATTCCTTAATATGAATTGAAAAGACAAGTTTCTTTATCTAGAAGCACAGAGATCAGTACTGATACCTCATTCTAAGTATCGTGTGCTTTCAAAAAAGAGGGTTCTTAATCACCTAAGAATTCGTTTTTATACTTTACAATACTTTACAATAAATAATGCCCTTTTACACCATTTTTCTCCCAGACATTTCACGATCAGAGATTTCTTGAGAGTGCTTTTAGGTATAAAACTATTCGCTACCTCAGTTACTTTGTTTATATTATCTCCAAATGAGCAATTTTGATTCAATATGTAATTACAACTTTCAAATTTAAAACGAATATACTTTTTTACTTCATAAGTAAATGAAGTAACTTTCATATTCTGTTTCACTTAAACAACATGCAGCTTCATCTCTACTTCGCAAGTACGAAGTAGGCAAAAAAGTAAAAAGTACCTAAACAAGATTTTCTTAAAAACAACTCAAATTTTTTTCTTTGCATTTTATGTTGGAAACGATCGAAATTCGATTGATTAATAATATAGAATACGCCCGTTTTCATTTCAACGTCTAGAATTTCGAAAATTCCAAAAGTTCACAATGTTTTGGAATCTCAGCTTCAACTACAGTATTAAAGACATATTTCTTGCTAATGCAGTCTTTGTCAATAATATATCTTTAAATCTTTTCATTTGCACTTCTTTCAAAGTATTAGTAGTTTTCGCGATATTTTGAGTTATTGATAATAATTGATAACTGACAATTAATGATAATTTTCAGTCTTAACAAGATACAGTCTAACATGATAATTTTCAGTCTTAGGTGACAGAAACACTGCAACATTCAGACTTAACTAGCGCACCCGTACGAAAACTCTCGCATGTTAAACCCCACCCTCTTCGTTTTTTTCCCCAGTTCCATATTAAGCCTGTAATACATATTTTCTTCAAGATCCTGTTATCCCCCATCACCTGTAATTGATAACAATACAATAAACCCTTGTCAATATAGACTCAAGAAGTTCCAAGCAGCAAAAATGTAATATAATAATCAAGAATATCTCATCAAAATTATAGTTTTTAAGGCCCAAAAACGCTTCGTTTATGAGTTATTTAAAGATACAGATTTTAAAAACCGTGCTACCGAGTGTTGCGGGTTGCATTTGACATGTCTGTTTATATGCGTTTTTAAACAAATCCTCCATATTTTTAAAGTCAAAGTGCAATTCGTCACGTCTCCGTGAAGTTCTCTTTCTTTAGAGACCTCATTTATAACGACTGGTTGCGTGTGAGACCCGCAACTATCTATACTACTAAAATAATACAGGAGACGATTTTACCAGATGGAACACAAATGAACCGCGTAGTACAGTAGTAAGATTCTTGCTTTCTAAATGATAATCTAAATGCTCGAAGATGAAATAAGAAAGGTTAGAATTCCCACACTAAATGCTCGAGTGTAAATTACAGACGGACCCAATTCTTTATTTAAAGTTTTTGTGAGAAAAGAGCACAAAGCAGTCAATTCAATGTGGAAAAGTAATTTCCATTAAAACGTTTTAAACGTTAAAAAGTCCCGTATTTTTTTAGAACCACTCGCGCATCATTTGTTTTGAAGTTGATCAAGTGATGGCTGATGTGTTAATAATATACTCGTACAAGTTGCACAATTGTACTAGTTCCAATACTATGAGAACGTACGCGCTGTTGTAGTTCTCCGATCGGCATGCCGGGACCGGTCTGGAACAAGCGTTCGCGGATAGCCCGCCTCAAGAGCAAACTGGCTTTCTCTCAAAAATGGATTCTGGCTATGACATGGATGAGGATGAATGGACATGATAAAGGATTTTTTTCTAAATTTAGCTACAGGGTTTATCCAATTTTTCGTTACTAGTGTCCGACAATAAGAGTTTTTCTGGCCAATTTTCGATGTCCGATTACATAACTCTCTCTTCTTACGAAATTCCTTCGTAAGGCGAGGCAGTAAACAGCGAAAGTAGTTAACAGGAAATAATCTCCAATTTTTGAAAACATGAGAAAAAAATTGAACGAAATTGCAAACATCAAATTCACATTTTAAGAAAATCCATTCTATTTGACGTTATGTGACTGCAGAATGAATAATTGAACTTCATATTTCTTCATTCAAAAATGACACGTTAATACTCTTCACAAAAACTGTGGCCACTCACTGTTATTCTTTTCGACTATCTCCGTCTCGTTCCACCTACGCCCACACACAATGTCTATTCTCGGAGACTGATGAAGGTACCATTGCCAGCGCAGTTCCTTCAACGGAAACGAAAGAAAAGAAAAAAAGGAAAGAAAGAAAAAAGAGAAGAAACGGAGCAGAGATACAACAGGTATAAATCCTTAAACGATCCCTGTTTTTTCGGCAAACTACGGGCATGATAAGTGCACTGCCTTCGACAAGAACAAAGGTAATCGCATTTTATCTTCGAAATTATAAACCTTGCTTTAATCACACTCAATAAATTAGAAATCTTACACGCGATACTCTGTAGAGTTACACTAGTATACTGGATTATTTTTGCGCATACTCTCTTCCTACATACATACATTTTATGACATATTCTCTATTCAACCATTATCTAAGAATCCAAAGAACAAGAACTCCAACAAGAAGATCTAAATATTTTGTAAAGATCATGCATTTGCACAATTGGCAAAACAAACAAAGGTTTTAGAAACGTGTACGATGTATGTGCGTGATGGATTGCGAGTTACGCACCAAACACCAGGCGCCTTCTCAGCGAGTTTTCGTCTCCAACATACTCTTATGATTTGGATTTAACTTAATTCTAGTGTCCCATTGGAAGTCGACAGTCTCCTTTTTCATATTGGAATATTCTTTCGGAAACACACTGAACGAAACACGGTACATAGAATCAGCATAATGTTTCTAGTTGTAGGCCAATATAGCTGCGAAAGGACCGAAACATCTTCGGCTGTGGAAACACCTTTCGAAAGAAACATAAAACTGAAAGCCAGTTTAGACAATTTCGACACTTCCAACCCAACACAGCCCGTGATAGAAAATTACACTATTACACAAGCTCGTCACGCCAAAATAATCTAGTTTATAGAAGTTGTGACTTTCAGGTGATGCACACCTTTTAAAAAATTTATGACATCGCACTCATCGTACTCGCATATTTACTGCAAGACTCGGAGACTTTTCATGTACGTTGGCGTGAAAATGTACCGATGACTGACGTAAGAGGGCTTCAAGATTTATGAAGCCATTGGGGAGGATAATTCTTATAATCAATATAACAGCCGAAAATCAACATACGTGAAGAGCTCTGAAATTCGGAAGACAGCACAACTAACCTAGAGTTACTTGGAACACGACTACTTCCGTGATGTCCAAGTCTCAGTAGAATCTAGTATACTGCCACGAAAGTACGAAATCTCAGAAGGCAACTCGACGAACAGATTGGTTGCGTGCGTCAGAATAAGAGATTCGTTTCCGGACGTTGAAAAGAAATTATGAACTCGTAAAAGACACGAATCATTTCGTCTTGATAGTCTACTTTCCTCAGTAAAAAATAGACTAGCAGTTCGCGATGCACAACGAATGTTGCCGAACGGTCTATAAAGGAAGCTACTAAACAAATGGATGGCTTCACGTCAGGTGCTGGGACAATAAATTAAGAAATTGGTCAACTGTGTGAAATTTGTGTATGAAAAAGTATCCGTGACGTACAAATTATCTCCGCTCGTTTTTTAATCTTCAACCGAGCAGCTGTAAAAGTTCAATAAATGTATTTCACGTCCAAAGGCATTAGTCACAAACCTTCACAATTCTAACATGGAATCTCTAAGAGCAAGCCTTCCGATAAAATAGGTAGTTATGATCATTTTTTCGTTACCAATATTTCCCGAAATATCAAATAAATGGTAAGGATAAAAGATAGATACAGGAAGCTTTAACTTAAGATATTTCATAGTACTTAGCATACATTAAATTATTCTGTCAAAAAGAGAAACATGAGGTATTATTTATAATATATCTCACATTTATAGGATTATTACTGGATTATTGAAGATATGATGTACATTTGCATATGAATCTAATACAGAAGTTACGAGAAATTCATTGTTTACTTCGATTTTTTTGAAAATGATTCGGGACTTGGTTGTTTTAAAATATGAATGAAAGAAAACTACAATAAACTAATGAGAAGTAGCAGCAAAAATGCTGCTGAACAAAACGACACACAATGATTTTCCAAAAAATTGTCAAACACCTTCTCAAAAAAAAAATATTCTCATATAATCTGCCATAAAGTAATTATGTTAACCAAACCAATCTTCAACAATACTGCAATAACATAGTTTAGCATATCAAGGACAAGATCAAAAGTTCTTTACATAACAAGAATATTTAAAGAAGTTGCTGTTCCATAACGTAACACAGGAATACAAAATCTTTCGTGACGGGCAGCCTCTTCTTTGCATCTATGCTATCGCATGACGTCAGTTTTATCGTACGCAGTGTCGCTGTGAATATGATAATTGGGTACAGCGGAACTCGGAACAACATATTCTCTCATTAGCCTTTTTCTTAGAAATTTCCCACCAGCAGTCTGATCCATGTTTATAACATCGTCTCCTATATTATTTCAGTAGTACACATATCTTTTACAACTCTCAGAGGTAACCAGAGGTAATAAATGAAGTCTCTAAAGGAAGAGAATTTCACGAAGACGTGACGAATTGCATTTTGACTAAAAAAAAAAAAGAAACAAAGAATTTGTTGAAAACACGCATCTAAATATTCATATCAAATGCAAACCGCAACGCTCGAGAGCAGTGCCAAAATCTATATGGTTAAATAACTCCTAAACGAAGCGTTTCAGGGCCTTAAAACTTGAAAGTTTGAGGTCAAAGACCTCAAAGAGGTACAAAGAGGCCCAAGACCTCAAAGAAACGTTTTCACACCGTAATCTACAGGATACGATACTTTTGAACATTCTATTATATTTTTGCCGGTTCGGCGCTTCTCGATTCTACCCCATCTGTTCAGAGCCTATGGAATCTGCAACGGTATGTGAAATTAAACTAATTACTTGATATTCTACGCGATTGAATTATACGGGTATACCTCTCTGCTCGGTAATAACGTTAAATAAGAATAGTTTGTATTGACAGGTGTGATACTATAGAACAAGTGAAGGAGGGTAAGAGGGTCTTGAAGAAAAGATATATTACAGGTTTAATATGGAAACGGAAAAATAAGGAAGAGGTTGGGGGTTTAACATGCGAGAGTTCTCGCACGGGTACGCTAGTTATTTGCTATTCCTCATCACCGTAGCATACCTACCCATCATAGCCGCCTCGTGTTTAGATAATGTACACATTATTCTGTGGAAGACCGAAATATGCTTCGAAGCTTCTCTCACTCCCAAGTTCATCCATTTTGCATAATGTGAACATTAACGACTAATTCGCGAATTAGCTAGATCCGAACACAAGCCATAACATATACACAGAGAAATGAGAAATGTCTAGATTAACACAAAATGTCACTAAACCTGGGTAATATTTCCATTATATTACGTGTACTGATAAAAGAATGAAAGAAAATCGTGAATAGCTGTACATAAATCGTCTCGACTCGTTCAATTTGTCAACAAACGTCTTTCTTGGGCATCTCCAATACAACACGCACTGGGCGCTATGCAACCCGCTCACCAAACTGGCAACACGAGATGCATGAGCAAGGGGCATACACAATTGCTGATGTGCTACAGTGCTACAGCTCGTGGACACTAAGATAATTTTCTGCAGTCCGTGAAAGCTTTTGGAGAAACAATATTTTTATCATAAAAAGTACAAAAAATATTTATAGCTCTTTCATAAGATATGTTTATTTTAATACAGCAAAAATGAGCAAAAAAAAATTCATAGTCAGAGCGACTTGTTAGAAAATCAATAACCACGCCTAGATCAGCTGTGCGACTTACAAGCCTATAAGTTCCTACAAACCAAACCAAAAAGTGATCACTAGGAGACGGATTTTAATGAAATGTCTTTTTTCCTTTTCACTTCGGAACATTGCCTTTTAGTAGAGAAATTAATTTTATGTTATGACAAAAGGAAATGACCCATTTTTAAACGTCATTTTGGCGCATTTTTCATTGATTTCGACTAATAAGTCATTTTTTTTTTTTTTATGTTATGACAAAAGGAAATGACCCATTTTTAATAGAAGAAGCTGCGATTACATCAGGAACATACATCACATTCTTTGAACTTCTATCTAGAGAAAAATACACTATTTAAGACAATTTGGCCTATTAAGAACTTCAATATTTGAGAGTACATATTCACGTGAAAGTGTTTTCTACTATGAAATTTATTAAAAATCAAAAATTTATCTTTTTTGTGTTTTGTTTTAACTACAGTATTTATATCAGTTTTCTGTAGAATATATTAATTTTTTTTAAATTTTGGCATTGATCAAATATTAATTCAAATGAACTGACTTTGTTGACTGCTCTTATTCAAAATTCAATTTCTGTGGGCATAATAACTTTTTTTAATATTTTTAATTAAACTTTCTTATGCAATTGCTAGGGTATTATGCAATGAAAATGTGTAAACGTTTGTTTCAATTAAACTACTCTCATTATTTCATACTAATGCCTATTTCTATTTTCAGAATATTACAAAAAATTGCCTAATATTATTAATGCGGACCGCAATCATGCCTAAGATATCTAAATGTGGTCCACGAGCCAATCCAAGTTGGAAACCCTTGTTCTACGAGTACTAGCTAGTCCATAATTGAGCTAGACGTTGTTGAATGCTTCGAAATCGCGCGCCATGTCCTCAACGAAAACAGTTCAAAGGATTATGATCAAACGCTGTATAACACATTGGACAACTAACAAAAAGTAGAATAAATATACAAAGCTGTAACGCCACAGGCAATGTTGAACATTTTTTATATGCTTTAGGAAAACGATCCTTGATCGCTGGGCCATAATGTGACTTTTGAGGACACGTTCGGAAGTCAAGTCGGAATTTCCTGAAGCAGAATTGAATCGGTTATTTGTAAAACCCTGCAAGTCAGGAATTGTGAAGTTGTGGGAAAACAAGAAAAAATGAATAATTAAGTACCGAAGAACACTTCTGTTTTCTGTTCCTTTTATATCTGATGCATAAATCTTGATTCAGAATGCCATGAAGGCATGTGATTTGCTTGTATCAATAGTACAATAGTAGCTGGTTTTACTTAAAAGTTTATGACTTACAGGATTTTAAAAACTAATCAGGATTTTTTACCTAAGCTTGCAAATAATTACACATAGCAGGTTGTTTGTAATTTGACACATTTATTACAATATTATGTGAAATGACTATGTGTATCTACATCAAACACAAGTCATATGGCAGAAACAGTTGCTCGAAATATGTATTTCTATGATTGTATATAGGAATATTTCCGTATTGAATAAAACCAATTTCTCTGTCAGTGATATCTAGGTCAAACACCCATACGTACGTACACAGTCATACATATCCCGGCAGTCAATGACAGCGTTTCAAAACCAAACCAAAACTTTGAAAACTCACAGCCATTCTATTCATCTGATTTACGGGATTTATATATGGAACGTAGACGAAAAAGCTAATACGTAAAAGAGAGTGATTTACGGGGTTTTAAAATTAACTGATTCAATTGTCACATCCTTGATTTCCCAATTTTATAATCCCGAATGTGTTTACCGAAATCTCACCCCGAAGATAACACAAACATGACTTTACTGCATAATCAAGTTCTCTTTGTATAAACACTTCTGAGTGATGCGAAATATTACACAACTATTTACATTTTTTCGTATACTTGGCATTAAAATTGGTTACTCCAGTTCTATATTGCCCAAATATTGCCAGTGCATATCGGATGTTTCAGTCAGATGGGGCGATAAATGGACTTACACTTACGATGCCCATTCATCACCCACGTGTTCGTCTCGACGGCGCTGAGTAAACGCAAAGTGTCTCACACGCCGTGCGCGGGTGCCCGCGTTCTGTCGGCCGCGTCCCGAAGCAGCTTTCCCCAGGTGCACGCGAGCGCGCCGCCTCCCCTGCAGCCTCGCCCGCCCCCGCTGCGCAAGTGCCCCGCGCGCTCGAAAGCTCCCGTCCGCGCCGAAACAAAATCGAAAATAAACCACGCGTGGAGTCGGTCGGTCCTTGCCCGACAGCCTCACGCCATCCGTCGCCGGCGCTCCGCCCGCCCGCCAGCCCGCCCCGCTTCGCTGCGTTCGCCGTCGCAGTCACCCCCGCCCTCGACGCGCTGTCGCGTCTGCGACCGCTAATCGACGCCTCCGCACCGCCCGCCGCCACCGCCGCCGCAGGCAGACCGCATCAGCCCGCTGCTTCGCCTCTGCAATTTCATTCACACCAATACATGTCTGTCTCGCACACGTCCTTCTCTGCTTTACTGTAACGGTTCGAGTCTCATGTTGAGTTTTCACACTTGATTGTCGCGTGGAAAGCAAGTACAAAACCTACAGTATCCCATCATGTTTTAATTCGTAACGAACTGGTAAAGACTCGTATCAGCTCAATAATAATTTGTCTCTCAACATTATGTCATGTGAAGATCACTTCTTCATCCCTTTCGTTTAAATTTCTACTTCACTGCTCACTTCTTTCTTACCTTTATTACTCTTTGATAGTAAAGACTAGTCCAATTTCGACCTATTTATTTTGCTTCCTCCAGAACGTTCTATTGTTAGTTTCAAATTAATTTTACATGTTCTCTCCCAATCACGTTCGCGTTATTTTTTATTCCAACATTTCACTTCTGCGCATCACATGTCCACGAATCTTCCCGTCCATTTTGTGGTCTCTTAAGACATTTTGTTTTATCTCCTGCCGCCGTTTCATATCCCTTTTCCAAACTTTTTTTCCCCTTCCTCACCGTTTCGGCGCTGCCACCAGTCTCCCCCTCGGCCAATCTCAGAGCAGCCGCTTCTCCTTCTCCAACCCCGTCGCCGCTTCTCTCGACTGTCGCCCGCGCAGCGCCTCCAGTCCCTGGAATGCGGCGGCGACGGCGACAGCGACGACACGGAAACGCCGCGTCACGAGTATTTATACAGAGCCACCCGCGATTCCCGCCCCACGCCTCCGCCCGGCCCGGCCCGGCCCCGCCCACGCTCCACGCAATCCCGTCATATAAATCACGGCGTAAGCTCATTGGAAGCTGCACTCTTCCGAGAGGCACCCAAAGAGAACTGAACGGTTAACCGAACTCAGACCTGGTTTTGGAAGGAGTCAACATTCATGTAAAAAATTAAAATAAAGATATCATTCATTAGGTATTTTTACATCAATACTAAATATCTCTATTTCTATTTCCATAGTTTTGTAAGTTAATTGGTTTTACAATCGTGTTAGCAACAAACATTTACTATCTCACTAATAAGTGTTTTATTTTAATGTTTACGATACGATTTGCATTTGTATAAATAAAATTTGATTTATATCCCACAGTTTCAGGAAACAATTATTGATTCAGACACTAAAGAAACCTTTTCTAAAATATATATATATATATATATATATATATATATATATATATATATATATATATATATATTAATGTGACTGCTGCAAAGAAACCACTACAGTTCTAAAGCAGAGAGTGCATAAGCAGACGCGGCAGACGCCACCAGTTCCTCCTCAAAAAAAGAATCACGGAGCATTTCGGGAAAGGCAAAAACTAAAAAGTCAGCGAATGGGTTCAGGGAGCGATGAATACATCCCAGAACTAGCCGTTTCAAAGAAATTTTCTGGATGTCGGTAGGCACGTTACGTTTTTGCAAACAAGGGTATAATGAAAGACAGGACATCGCAGTAACGGCTACCACGTGCGTTGCCTTGGCAAGGGGAGGAAGATAAAAGAGAAGACTAATAGTAGAGTTGACATATTTCAAAAGATAGAGATCTATCAAGAAAAAATGAAAATGGACAACGCGCCTGGTCCTCGTAAAGCATGTTATTTTTCACCACAAACTAATCAGAAAACAAAAGAAAGTAGATCAATCGCTACATTTCAGAAGCTGCGCCACTTTTAAAAATCATCAATCACTCTTGGACTTCAAAGATGACTATCAGAGTTCACTCAAGACCTTGGCAAGATTTTACATTTTCTAACGTACACATGCAAAATAAATCTTGTATAAGTCTGTTAAAAGCGTTAAAAGTATTGAAAGAGTAACAGTAAATATCAATGAACTGTACAATAACTTCTATACATTTATCAAATTTTACAAATCACAAATGCCTTATCAAAAACTTTAATATTTATCTATTCAAATTGCCCTGCCTTTATTTACAGAATATCTCTGGGCCATGTTTTTGGAAATATAATGTGTGGGATACAATCATGTCAATCACCGATACCATTGAGTAAAAATTAATCTATGCCTTCGCTATGTGCGTGGCATGTGACGTCTTTGAAACACACAAGAATTCTGCGTGCGGTACCTTAAAAAATACACGTTTATAGAAATGAGGCATTGCAATGAACATTTACCACAACGTCAGAGATCAGGCAAACGATTCGCGTCACTGATAATCCTGTTGACTCAATTGACAAGAATTCTGAGTGTCTACTGTATCATAAAAGTGAGACTAGCCTATCAATTTATTGATTTAAAATTAAAAAGGTGAATAAATATTGCAGGATAAGCAATGCTGACACTTCTTATTTAGGTGCTTCATTTTGGTATATTTCTAACATCACTTTTGTTATATATTTCTAACTTAACATTGAAAATCGTTTATAGCATAATATAAAAAGTTATTAAACGGGAAGCAAGCACGATAACCCGTGTTTCCAGGAAAGCATGTTAAAAATGAATATTCGGTTGAGAATTAAGACAGAAAATTCAACAATTGAACAGTACAATCAAACGATGCATATTTTGAAAATCAGATGGAGATGAAGGCACTCGTGAATTCCACTAGGGCAGACCAGCGGGTGCCAGCCCATGGCGCTCTACACTACAGATGGGTCGATTGTTCGCCAGCGTCACTTCGCTAAAGAGTTTCCGCCGTCCGTCGCCAGCCGCCGGTCGCCGGCCGCGGTGGCGCGCTCCCTGGAAGCCTGCCCCCGCCGCCCGCCCCTGCCGCCCGGCAGACGACGCGACGGCCGACGCGACGCGACGCCACGCGCAGTTGGCACATCGGCAGCAGCGGCGATCGCTATCTTCATGTCTTATTCCGAACTCTTTACCGCCTGAAATACGGCCTGTTCCGACAACGAAGCCAGACGCCCAGCAGGCGATTAGATTGCTGCACTCAAGTAAGGTGGTGCAAGTGACGAGAATCTCCCAGAGCGGGTTTACACAGAAAAGTGTGGAGTGGGAGAGAAAAATCACGTTAAGACGAAAGGACTATACGAAACACACAATGAAATAATTCTAGAAGAAACGAAAGGGAAGACTTTTAACGAAAACACGTCAAAACAGTTTATTTGCCACAAAAGATACGCACGGGATGAGTGCAACCTGAGGAGAAATACTAAAAGTGAGGACAGAACCAACTGCAGAAAAGATGGTATGTAAAAGATAGCAGTGGAAGCAATATGTGAAATAGTTGCCGAAATGTCGACACAAAGCTATGCTCAACTCACCTCGTCTATAGAATTGCGTACAATATCCAGCTTCGTATATATCTCTGCATCAGCGAACATTATCCACATTTCACTCAAGGGAGTAAACCATACATTTGTTACATCCCCTTCTCATATGAGCTTTATTATGCGAGTTCCTCGTAGAATAAAAAGAGCTACTGAATTTCTCTATCAGCCAGTTCTCTGAGCAGCTTCCAATGTACTTCCTTTGAAACACACCGCACGGGGAACAATGAATGAAGGATTGAACAGTATTCACTCTGATGCTTGCTTCGTATAGTGTGATCAACAGCAATGGATCTTTGATTTCAGCACGCACAAATCCAGTGTATGCAGAACTAATAACCAACAAGTTCCACAGAACGAATGATGGTTTTCTGTTCATAAAATTTAAATGCAAAAGAAACTGATGTGGCTGATACTGCACGGTTAGTGTATTGGCAGGAACTCTCAGTTTCGAGCTCCGAGGCTAATGGTAGACAATTCTTATTTGAAAATTCGAAGCGCTATTGATCAACTAGAGCCGTAGCAGGTCGCGCACAAGCAGGGAGCAGCGGTAGCAGACTACGGCATGACGAAATGCTGCCGTTCGGGTAAAACGTCACCGAGCCGCGCCCACTGATAAAAACGGTTATCGCGGTTGCGTTTGCGGTCGGACGACGCCCACAGCACAGAGGAAAGGCGGGAGGCATTCCGCAGTGAGCAGCATTATTTCTAGCACTAAACTTACTCTGGTAACATCTTTAGAATGTCTGAGTCTGTTAGTGATGGTTCCAGTGACGAACTCGTTCCACTTCTGATTTCCCTCCAAGTACTAGTATACACTCATTCTTTGCAGGACTTCTCATTTTGCAGTAATGGATGGAGCTTGCAAACACACTGTCCGGCATATCTCCAAGCTTTAAATCAATGAATTTCCTCCTGCAATAATTAACAATCAATACGTTATTTCTAGGATATTAGCGCTCATCTTAATCAATAGTTTTTGTTTTGTTTTACATCGTATGCATCCCGAGACCTAGCTCGTGAGTCACGTTCGCATAAGTACTCAGCAATTTGGAGAACATAAACTGAGATTCTTTTCAAAGCATCACTTCCATGAGCCAGTTTAAGGCTTCTCTGTCGAATTCTGCATTGCTTTCCGCCTAACACTTCTATTATCAACAGAAAAATCAAACAACAAGATACGATGAAACAACATCGTCGCCGCAGTTATTTCGCAAGGAACATTTTTAAAAAGAGACTATTTAAACCTTTAAGACCCGCAAATCCAATATACGAAGAAGGAAGCGCTGTTACCAAGATTCGTTACACGAATTATATATTCATCATGAACACTCGAGTCCGTCGCTCCTTATTGGACACTGGCTCCTTTTTCATCCTCTCCAGCTGCCTCATTGCTTCAGAGCGGCCAGGGCCTCCTGAAGGCTGCGACTTCCACTAATGAGACGAGTGTTCAATCAATACAAAGATTTAATTAGCACATTAAGAAGAAATAGCTTTTGGGAAAGTTCATGAGAAGTAATATTCGTTTCTTAAGATCCTCGTGGTGTGATCAGATATATTTAAAGTTCTAAAACATCATGTCGACACACCACAAAAAAACAACGAATTCCATAGTTCCCGCGCTCAAAACTTCCGCAATGCAGCAATGAGCTCTCGATATTCGGATGAAAACGTGTCGCCTCGGTGCGGAGCAGTCGACGAATGCGATACTTAAAGGAGGCGGCAAGAAAATGAACCGTTCAAAAGTACACGTGTTGCCAGCTTGAAATAAAGCGGCCCATCGTCGGCGAGTCGCCGCCGCAACAAAGGCGACCTAAAACGCGTTCGTTCACTCGCCCTGGCAAAGGCGCGGACGGGGCAGCGCTACACTCTGCTGCTCTCCACAACGCCCTGCTTCATTCCAACGCCATCGCCACGCGCTCCCCTAACGAGTCTCTGGATGCGCGAAGAAATTGCATACGACTGCGAAAATTAAGAATGTTTGCAACCAACTGAACATACAAATACACGTTTCTGAGAAACTGATTGTAGGCATATTAGGTTTAGTTCCATGGTTTAGCAAAAAATAGGAAATTATAATTCAAATCAATGTCCTGAATGAGAATGCCCACGTTCCTGCATCATCTCTCGATTAAGCGCACACAAACGTTTTGGAAACGCAAAGCCGCGCAGTCGTATTCACTGTGCATGCAGTTCTCTACAACGGACCAACTGTATTTCTAAGACCGTCTAACATGTGGACGACACGAATACACGGGAAAACGACACAAAGATAGAAAAATGAGAAGGGCAGGAGAGGGTGTACTCAGATGTCCGCGAATTAATGCGTTCATTAATATAATTGCTATGTAAGTGTTAAAGTATAAACGGAAATTTTTAGTCATAGGAACCATATTTAAAGAAAATAAAATCTAAAACGTTTTAACAAACTTCAGAAAAAATATTTTTCACTCATTTCATTGCATTAGTAGGGGAAAGAATTTCAATTAAAATATGAAGAACTCAACAAGTCACAGGTAAATTAATAAAAGGCCCTAATAAATGTCGCTCCCACACTAATATTTTCAGAGCCACGAAAAAGTCAAAATACTATTGAAATACTATTTACTGTTTCTTTTATTAGAAACCTTCCACAACTCCATTCATAGGGGCAACGTATGTGCTCATAAAACCGCCAGCTTCCACGAACAATCTCCACTCACACATCCAAATATATTCTCCATTTTCTTCTTCTGAAAACTGCCCGTTTTGAACGGAGGCAGTCCCCCACCGGACGGCGATCTGTCCAAAACATCTCACAAAAGATCGCGCAAACAGGATACGGCGAGGCACGTTGGCTTGCGCACGCTCCTAAAACTCCGCAGACGCCCAGGGCGGCGCAGCGCCTCTCGCTTCGAGGAACCGGCCGGGGGCAAACAGAGGCGATCACAGAGGGCGTGCTAATCAGAGGGCGCGCGCGGCCTTCCGCGAACAAGGGGGCGCCGCTGCAGGTGGACGGGCAGGAGGCTGGGGCGGCCCGGCCGCTTAACGAGCGGTGCGAATAGCCGTGACGCGCTCGCGAATTCTGCGCGCCAGGGACGTCAGGCGCGCGTCACTCCGCTGCGCACCAGCCACGCCATCGCGCCGGCCAGTGCGGAAGGCGCGGCGGAAGGCGTGGGCGCCACGGCGGTCGAGGCTCCCCCCCCTACGGTGCTCCGCTGAGAGCGGGAAGGGGAGATGATTGTGCGGGATGGACACGCATGATGGGACGTGATGGCGTTGTCCGTGATGCTTGTCCATAGTGTCGCACACCCTTTCATCTCACTTTATTGACGGTCGAATTATTGGTAGAATCTCAATCATATTTTTGGCTTAGTGTCGGGATGTTTCCACGTCACGTTCACAAGGAGATCCTGAAATTTGAACTCGCGACCCTTGGAAAAGCACTGTTTGATTGCCATTTGGGGTGGCCCACGCGAGAAGTTATTGCGATTCCTGGGATTGGGTAATTGCAAGCACTGCGCTTGGAGCGGGTGAGAGAGACGATTGTCCGTGATGGGGCGTAGTGATGCCATGTCCATGACGGGGCCTAGTGTCTCACACCTGCTCTTTAACTCATTATATCAACCACTGATTGACGATTTGAATGATTGGTAGTGTCTCAACGAAATAGTCGGTTAAGTGATGGACTGATTTCCACATCTTGGTTACTTGGTGACCGTGGAATTTGAAATCACAACCCTTGGACAGTTGCAGTGTAATTGCCACCGCAGTCAACAACCATTTGGGGTAGCACAGGAGAGAGTTCATTGCAGTAGGTATAAATGCCATGGAAATCAATCGAGAATAAGCAGGTCAGTTCAGATGTCGGCACTGGCGCCAACTTTGACCATGCGTCCATTAACATAAGAAAAATATGCAAAGATGCTGTTTTCGTCAACACGAGTTCAATTTCTAGGAAGCATTCAAATTACGGAAAATGAATGCAAGCTAATAGTTTAAAATAATATCCTTTCTATTCTATAGTACCAGCAGAACCTACCATATAATTTAAATGTAGCAAATTTAATCCACTAACAAACGTATTAAAATTAGACTGTATTATAAAATAGAAACAAAACTCCTGTGGCCAAATTCAGGTCAAAAATCATCCATCTTCAACCTACTATTACGTTTTGGATTAAAACAGAATGAAGTGATATTTGTTTACAAGGTTGGAGTTTCAAATATTTGAATATAATATGTTGTTTTTACCAAACATTATATCAGCAGTTTTTTATAAGAGGATTTTATAAGAGCATTATTAAGAGATTATAAGAGTACTTTCGACTGGTTACCATTCAAGGAGTTGAATTCTGGCTTTCAGATAGATCTGCTAATTACTAAGCTGTTGAAAACTGCTCGTATAATAAATAAAAAGGATGGCAATGACATCTTTTATTCAAATACTTGGAACCAAATGACATTTGAAACCCATTAACAACTCGTGTCTTTTCAACTATCTACCGAACAATTTTGTATCCTCTTGTAATGAGGGT
The DNA here is from genome assembly GCA_964035755.1 of Teleogryllus oceanicus. NCBI lineage: Eukaryota > Metazoa > Arthropoda > Insecta > Orthoptera > Gryllidae > Teleogryllus > Teleogryllus oceanicus. The sequence goes on along the minus strand of CAXIVR010000001.1, from coordinate 222,084,705 downwards.
ATGACAATACACGTTCTATTAATTCCGTCTTCAACTGATCAAGGACTACTTTATCTCTCAAGCGGAAGCACTGGTGCAAATCTATTACCACCACAAATTACTCTGTGAATTTTGTTACTACTACTGAAATACCAGACAGTTGCTTGAATCTGACATAGTGTTGTATCCTATTTAAGACAATGAAACCCAGTTCATTAGAAACTATTCATGGTTGATGGTATAATAATTTGCGCACAACGTTTCGCATATTCATACACATGCCTCATTAAATACACTTGCAACAAGAAGAAAATCAAATTGAGCATTTTCAAAATATTTGAGGAATTTAACTTGAAAATGCAATCCTGACTGTAAATGTGGTTGATGAGAACATCGATGTTCGCGTCAAGTTGTTTCAAACGTTAACTCTCGAAAAAGAGTCGCTTTACATCTTTGATTTGTCTTCAACTATTCAATTACTAATTAAGAGTTGTAGGGGCAAAGAACAGACACGATTATTAAATTAAATCATATGCAGCAAAATTACATTGTGTTAAGATCAAATAACTTTTATTCATTTCACAATCATTAATTTTGCTATGTGTGATAGGACTTCATTGGCCTGTTTTTGGAATTAAACTCTTAATTATTTTATACAGATAATTAACGTTTTTTAATTAGTACTGTATCTGCACCTCCTCTACTCCGAATTGAGCACCCAGTCGCTCGCAACTGTCAAATGTGTGGAGCCAATTCATTACAAAGATGGAGATTAATTCAAGTTGTTTGTAAGGTATGTAGTAAATTTGCTCCATGATACCAGACGTGTACGAAAACACTTATTTTTTGTCACAAGAATTTCTCAAAAATTTTGAATTATTTCTTATTATAACCTTATTATCGACTCCAACAAAATAAAATATGCCGTCCACGGTTGAATTCTTTTAAGGTGATTTGAAAGTTATCTCCACTGTTCTCGATTAACAATGCTCAAATACAAAGTTCCCATGTATCATTTACGTGTCAGTCATGAGAAGACTAGACACTTGGTCAAAAAAGAATGTCCGAAGAGACAAAATCGTGAACCAGGCACCAAGAATGTTGATTCGAAACACCTTAGTTGAGCAAAAACAAGTATTGTTACATCATCTGCATATAAAATTAGGTATAATGAAGCAGGTTGTCAAGGCTATTCCAAAAGATGGAAACTGTTTCAAATACCCGTGCAAAAAGTTTCCAGGTTTATCCGAAGTCAAGTTGAAAGAGAGAATTTTGTTGGTCCAGATATCCGCAAGCGTATGAAGGGGAAAAGATTGAAACTAGCATGATAATAACGGCAAAAGAAGCTTGGGTTGCCTTCAAAGTTTATTTCTGGGCAGGTAATTACAAAGGTCCTGGCTATAAAGCAATTGTGAATTCGCAGAACAAATTTCAAGCGATGGGTTGCTCCACGAGTGCAAAATACATTTCTTTCACTGACATGTGGACTTTCTCCGAAAATTTACAGTCAGTCAGCGAAGAACAGGTTCAAAGGTCCCAAAGAAAATGTTCCTTTCCACAGATTACCGTCTTCAATAGTATAAAAATGGTAGTATTCTTTTAAAAAATATAAAAATAATTTATTTATTTTATATAATATTTATTTACTTAATGCTACGGTTAAAATAATCAAAGCAGTAAGGATATTTGTATGAACTCTGTAGGGTGCTGCTGGTCTTGTTAAAATTGTCGCAGTATCTCGATAATTAAAAACGTGCATCTCATTTATAAGCAATTACACATTCTAAAGAAACATCATTTCGGCCGAATCATTTTTGTTCTCGACTACAATTATTTTTTTCGCCTAATACTAAAGATGCGCAACATCTGTAAGAGTATAGGGACCTCCCCATTATTCCGGAAATAGAAAGTTCAAATTGCCCAGTGTTGACAAAAAGCCAGTAGCATTTTTTTTCCTCAGACAAATCGAAGACACAGAGTATATTCAGCTACATTTTCCATCAACACTATGTATATTCTGCAAAACTCGAGAACTACTAAAAATTATAATACCGCTACCGACGGAAAAAAGTCAATGATAGTTTCTTTTCTCAAAATAATAATCCCACACATATTTCAAAACTATATATTAATAAATCTAAAAGGCATCCTTCAAATTATTAATATGCAATGGAACGCGCACTCGCCGAATATTAAACAATCACGCAGCGCAAGAGTCAGGCATAAAAACAAAGTCAAAATAATAAATCGAACAACGAAGTTTGAAAAATAATCGCTTTGATCTCTTACAAAAATATTCTTGGCAGAATGCGAAGGTGGACTACCGTTGACCCAAGCACGACTAGGCTGCTTACACCCACACCCGACCATGCCATACCAGAGAATCGGTTCATTGTCACAACATGGCTCAAAGTCGACATCGCCTCAGGGGACAGCCATCACGCTAACATCCTAAGCCCTGAACTCAGACATCTCCGCGCCCTGGAACTCCGTTGAGGAACAGTCATCGCCTTTGCTGCTGCACTCGCCATTTACCCTTTTCACAAGAAAATGTTCGCATAATGCAACAAGAATTTCTCAACTGTTTAATTCCAGTAATATTCGATGTTTGATTCTTCATTCCAGGGAATACGAAACAACGCTTTAAGACTGCCTGAGATCATAACGGAATAACAGACAGGCCATAGATGTAATTTTGACGAAATATACCCGGTTTATCGGAAGTGTCCAAAAAGGTGCTGTCGGGATAAAATTAGCACATCTCCCATTTACTTTTCCACACCAGACTGAAGGAATGTGTACAAAAACATAAATCCAAATAAGGTGAAGCTCTTTCTGACCACAGTGAGTTCTAAACTATTTCTCTCGAGCTCAATGATTCTCTTTTGCAGTTCCACTGGTCGGATTCTCCTCCGCATAACCACTGCGTGACGCGGTACGTCTCTAACAGAAAGAAAATGGTGTATTACATGCTAAGATATCATTCGAGGACAAATCATGTCAGACCTGCCTCTGTAGCTACGAGGAGTAATAATAAAAGATCTGTACGAACACTCCTATACAAAATGAAAATTCGATAAAACAAAGAAGCGAATAATTTCTAACACGTTATAATACGCATTTATATCGTAATATAATTTTTTAAAACTTTTCTTAATTCTTAATGTACAAACCACAGGCTTAACTTGCATGTCTTTTCATAGATAGTTTTTGCATTCAGGCAAATAAAACGGATTTTCGCGCTTCGATGCCATGATTATATTTTTAATACGAAGAACATTGTCCATACTTGTTAGTTTTCGTTTCACACCCAATTACATTCAGCGATCAAGAAGAATCGATTAACACAGTATTCATTAAAACAGGATCCTTGGCTAAGGACTTAAAAGAGGAACATTAAAAGCGTAAAAACCAGTATAGGTTACCACATTCCGTTCAGAATCCAATCTCTTGGCTTCGCTGAAATATAAGTGCAACAAGATAAGACAAGACAGGAAACAAGGGGGATACAACAACACTAAACAAAATGGAAGCACGAAAAATGGGTGTGAATGTACGGCAGAGGCACAAAGAGGCATAAAAGACAAGGCAACAGGACCATGGTAGGGATGGAAGTTTAATATCTCGGCAGCGGCGATGGTGTAGCGGTTAGCGTATCGGACTGCTCTACCCAAGTTTGCGGGTTCAAACCCGATCGAAGCCGTGGATTTTTAAGGGCGAAAAAATCCTTCGTACGCCTTCCTTGGGTGGGGAAGTAAAGCCGGCTGTCCCATGTTAGTAGATTTACTGCATGTAAAAGATACTCAACCCTAAATGATGCCTCTGAGCTAAATTCAAATCGCCTGTTTCGTCGCCCAAGTAATACCTTCTTTCTCCCGTAGTAGGTGAAAGGAGCGTAACGAAATTTGCGTGGTCAGACGGAAGAGCAGGCCTCATGGCCTGAGTCTCGCCACGTAAAATAAGGCAAATTCAATTCAATCTCAGAAGGAAAAGATTCTGTTAAGTGACGGACAGAAGCAGAAGGCACGGGGAGGAATATTTACAGCGACACAAATGGAGGAGAAACCGATAGAGAACAGAGAAGCAGAGAGAGAACGAAACAGATTGAAGCTAGAAACAAGACGTGTAGCGGAAAGGTGGCTGAGAAAATAATGTCAGAATAGAAAAGGCGTCTAGAAGAATGTTGTGCCAAAATGGCATGCAGTGTGTAGAGTCAGTTTGGCAAACATTTGCAGAGGAATGTGAATGTAATCAGCACAATACAGACCGCAGTGAAAATGTAATTAATACACTTCGTGTTCGAGCTTCTGGTGACGTTTTCTGGTGGAATCATAAAACAAAGTTAATCGTACGAAACCAATCAGAATGGAAACTGCGAAAGATGAAATGATCAATATGTTAAACACGAGTGAAATGGAAAAACGATAGTATGAAAAAAAAAGGATAAAAGTGATGATGGACGACAAAAAAGCGCAAAGTTCAACGGAAATGAAAGGCTGCGTGATACTTTATTAATCGGACATGGGACGCTGAAGAACACAGTCAAACGGCATTTGCAAGAGATGGAAGATTGTGATGAAATGCTAGGTCGATGTGACGGTGGCGATTCCGATTGACATAGTAATATGGGCATAGAGGAATACGAAGTTGGAGGAACAGGGGAAGGTGGACGGGGGAGGATTTGGTGGGAGGTGGAGCTTATACCGCTGCGCGCGTAGGCTGCTCGCGGGCGCAGCGGCCGAGGCCGCGCGCCTTCGATTCCGCGTATTACGTAAAGAGAAACGGCTGCGCCCGCAGCCGCTGCCAACGCCACCCTCACCTCATAAAGCGGAGCAGCGTATGAAGACGACAGTATTAGCTGGGACCAAGGTCGCCACCGGAACGCTGGGCGGGTTATTTATTTACACAATACACAAATAACTTGCCTACCAGCACTTGGCGGGCTTTGTGGGTCAGGTGGGTGGCGGGCGGAACGGACTGGCGAGGTGGGGATTTGAGGGCGGGGACGGGAAGGTACGGCTGGGCTGAAAAGCCACAACAGTTGATGTCACTGTCGTGGGATGAAAAACAGCAGAACCATTGAGTGTTTTTGTGTCCTATGTGCAGAAAAATAATGCACGTATGCTTTGCAAGTAGTGATAACACGAACAGATAATGTGCTTTCATTATTTATTCGTTTAAGCAACTGGTCAAACCTACACAAAAATTAGTTATGATTTTCTGTCGTCAGAAAACGTAACGTGTAGTTGCCAGAAAACGTAACGTGTAGTTGCACGAAAATCAGACCTGCGCCATTTGTAAGCGTCCATCGCTTTATCCGTGAAAAAAAAAAAAAAAACAAAGGAGGAAATTGAAGACGGTTTTGAGAAAATGTTTCATTATAAATTGCATTAACTTGAACAAGAATTAAGCGAAAACTACCAGTTTTTTTTATATATTTGAACATGATGTTTTTACAGATTGATTTTTGTAAAATAAATTTAATTTAAGACAAAAATCTCAATCTTCAATATTGTAATTTTGCTATGTTAATTTTCTACTATTTTGAAAAAAATAGTTCGCCTGAAATGAGACCAGCACAATTTTTTTACTGTCCGCACAAGCAAATATAGATAAAAAAAATTGTAGCCGTTTCCTGAGAAAATAATTGTTTAGAGGGGTCTAAAATTGCAATTTTACGCAAAATTACGTAAAATTTCTCATATTTCCGAAAAATTGTACGCGGCCGTATTTCAATGTATACCTCTGAAGTGCAGCTTTCATGCAGGTAAAAATTCCCCATTTTCAAAATTGCAGTTGCAGGAAGATGCCAAAAAAAGTTAACTCTTGCAATTTTCAAAAAAATTAGGGATTTCAACGAAAATGAGATAAGCGCCATTTTAGTTCTTTCTGAGCACAGTTTAGCACAGTTTAATAAAAACATTGAAGTTATTTTTAAGAAAAGGTTGAAAGTATTGTTAAGGCTTGTTGTTAAGTAATCCAAAAATCGAAATAACTGTCTCAAAATTGGATGGCCCCGAATTCGTTCACGTCGATCAGGGTAACATCAATTTTGAAGAACATCACTTAAACGGTCTAGGCGCTTGTATTAACAGATATACAAGCGGTCAGACAGACAGTTTACCATGAATCTATTTTTCGGCATCAAGGACCCACACACACGGTTTCTCACTACATAACGTGTTAGAAGTAATTAACTACACATTTGGGAAATATTCTGTGGGAAAATGTTCAGTACACGATTACAATACTCCCTGTTTTTAGGAAGGCGAGAAAGTAAAAAAAAAGTGATTAGAGAAGCGATACTTGGCATGTCCAAATCTGTTTACATTTCAGACTATAAGTGCATTCAGACTACAAGTGTATTGAATTCATATTGTCAAGTACGTTAACTGATAATTGGTCTGGATGGTCACCTAATTTCTTCAGATTCTCTTCTGAAGATTTCTTTTCTGAAGATAGTTGAGGAGATCAGTCTTTAGGATTACTTGTTTTCCTGGTAACGAACCACAGGGCTCCGCGTAACTTTCTTTTTTTTTTTTTATTTGACTCTTCTAAGTATCCCTACGTCCGATTACTGGTGCGAATCCATATTTCATTTACGTAGGTCAAAGTTGGATTTTTTTATTTCATTTTATATGTTATTTTCACTAATACATGGAACAGTTCTTCATTGAACTGCGAATGTTTTGACCGTCTGTAGAGCAGCCGTACCTCTTGTCCTTATTTTCGTTGCGATTAATTTCGTTGTGTTGAAAAATTGTTATTAATCAACACGTTAAATTCTGCTGCGATAGTACATCGCCGTGCAACAATGAAGAGATGTTTTCTACATGCAGGTAGTAAAAGATTCAAATATTGCAGCCTGTTAAAAATAGTACTTTAAGTTTTAGATGAAATGTGAGTCTATTTCCAAGCTACAACCGGGAGCGCTAGCTTAGTGCATCAACTGATGTCACTGCAGCGCGTCTGACCGCGAGGTCCTAGGTTCGAGTCCTGACGGCAGCAGGATTTTCGACTCTAGCTTTTCAGCTAGGTCGAATTCAGTCGCTGTCTGGAGGAGAATTCTAGCGGCCGGCTGCTCTGATCGGTAGTTTTCCGTGGTTTCTCCGATCAACACCAGGAGAATGCCGGAGCAGTACCCTACCAAACGGGCCACGGACCGCGCGCGATCTTTCCTTCCTCTTCCTTGTCCTATCCGCTCCCCTCACACACACTTACGCTAACATGCACTACACTAGCACATATTCCGGTAGACCGGCTGGGAGCTTAGAGCTGTCCCGGATCTCGACATCCAGCGGCGGAAGATCACCGCCATCTCCGGAGAAAAATCATGCACTACACTTACGAAGCTAGTGACCAAAGCAGTTGACGCACCCGGAAACACGAAAAATCAATCAATTCAAGCTGGACAATAAAATAAATGCCCTGACCCTTCCATTCAATTCTTCTTCATCCAAATCCCGTCCGCATTTGTGGATGGGAGATGCCTACACCTAGGGACATCTAGATGCACTGTGGATTGCATTACACACGCAGGAATTATTCAAAATCATGCTAAAATATTCAAACGTTAATGTACTAAGAAATTTTATCTGCGCAGTGGTATTACGAATATGATACAGAAGTTCGTGCCAAACGTTTTAGCGCTAACTTATGCGTGGGATTTTCTCGTTTTCTCGCAAGTTACATCACAATTTTCTGTAAATATTAACCTTTGTTATTCTGTAAATATATGGTCCATCGCTAACATCGCTCATTCATATGTACCCGGGTTATTCCATGTTGACTTTCGCTCCTATTTTCTGTTCTTTTCATGTTTTCAGAATGTTATGTGGTTTGAAGTACAGTTGGCAGAGGTACGTTTTCGTTGTTTCAAGAACGTCTGTTATTAGAAACGTGTCATAACTTTTGAACCAAAACACTGCCCATTGTATATGCCAGACCCTTCTGGGCTTCAAGTTCGGCGCAAAAAGAACTATGATCACAGTTTCGACATTGCAAGTGCACAACTGACGAGCTTACTAAAGTACAAGAGATATTCGTACTTACGTACCACATGGAGAATAATAGCATTTAAATGTTCAGCTCACCTGAAACAATACAAGCATAGCATTTACTTAAAAACATCTTTCACGGGTATTTATATTTAGCATAAAACATACGCTGTACCAACATGACATATTTATAATATGATTACGAGAATATGTAAGTCAACATTTCAAATAAAATAATAGAATTCAAAATGCCGAACAGTTTCAAATTATACCATGGTTCCACGGACCCCCTCCCTAACCGATTTCTGAATCATGGAACAAAATCTAGAGCACCTAGCTCAATTTGAAAGATACGTTTTTAAATTCAAAATGTTGAATTTATTATATTGCATTACATTGTATACCAGCGCAATCCGGTTAGCTGGGGTATTTACTTATCATAATCACCTATTAGATAGGGAAAGAAATTAGTTCCATTTACATAAAAAAAAAAGAAAAAAGGTAATCCACCATGGCTTCGTTTTGAACTTCTACTGAACCGACTGTATCTCATTTCCTTTGAATGAAAAAATGTGATCCCTAGTGTTATCAGATATTGTTTGTATTAATTCACTTTTAAGTCACCATTTATGGTGTAAATTAATTAAATAAATCAATTCTTTAATCGTACGCTGCTCAGAAGTCAATTGTTTTCTTCCGAAGGCTGTTTCAATTATCGAGAGATACGTGTGTATCGATAGCTGTAAGACCTCGCCGCGTGATACTACGTATCGGGGGGAGGTATCTATAGCATAAAAATGGAAGTAATTTTTATTTCCATCCTCGACGCGCCCTGCCTTGTTTCTAACCGTTCTGATTCGCTCGTCCCCCGCCATCCACATAACAGTCCGCGTGCCCTTCGACCGATATGAGCGCCAAGGTCGCTGCGCTGCCTGCGCCCTGCGGCTTGAAGAGCTCAGACTGCCCCCACCCCCCGGCCGCGAACGTCCATGGAGCTCCTTTTCGTGCGACGCCCGATTTCTCACTCATTTGCGCTGTTAATTATTCAACAAATACCAACATTTGTGAAATTAGTGAATTTGCCTTCTCATGCACTTTTTGTTCGTGGAAGAAAGTATAGTGTTCCATTTAAAAAATAAATTTAGTTCAATAACTTTAAAATATAAAATGCTATCATAAAGCTAGTAAGTACAACTGATGAGCTACGTGTCTTGAATCGGTTGGTGAAAATTTCATCTCAATATCAAGAACCGTTTAGAAAATATTCGAGGTGGATATTTTTATTGACTAACCCTGTTTAGCTGGAACGTAACCAAAAGAAATGGTTTCGTTATTTCACAATTCATAATTTCCAGAATGTTATTTACACTAAGTTCGCTTCTCGTATAAAATTATCTTAAGATTGTTTAACAATCGTTTTAACTCACAAATAATCATCTAACTAAAATTTGTTGTAAAATTCGTTTCAGAGGGAGCGCGCGTCGCCCTGACAGCAGCGGAGCCGTTACACAAGTCGAAGATTGATCGGGTCGCAGACTGAATCAGTTACAACACAATTTGCTTTTGAAGAAAAAGATTGAAAAAGTATTTGGAACCGTTTCAAAACAGAATTCGACACAGCATCGTTTTATTGTCACAAGCGAAATCGAAAAAGAAATATTTTACTAACTGAAACAGAAACTGGAACATTAGCTGAGCATAATTGATATGTTCATGAATTCCTGTTATAAAATCAGAAACGTGAGTTTGGTTCAAGAAAATGGAAGGTATCCATTCAATCATGGAAAAAAGGAAATTATGGCACGCAGACCCTCACATGTTCAAATTTTTAAAACATATTTGAAGTAACACGACGGCGTATTAATATAATTTACACAAGAATTAATTCACGACGTTTTGAGAAGTAAAAGTAAAGTTTCTTCATTACTTTTTTAAAGATATCCCTTATTTTGTTATGGCTTTTAAGTTTGTTTACATCAATTTGTTCAAAATGATAAGTAATTATATAAGTACTATCACAAGTAATTAATATAATTACTATCTTAATCATATTAATTATGATAGTAAGGAGCTATTAGTTGAACACTCGGACTAAACTGCACTGAAGTATTGAAGGCCACAATAAAAATTAAAAGTTATACTATATTCTTGGTTATTTTATTTATTACTCAAACACCGCATGCTACCGAAAATTAAACCCTGTGAATCAGATATAATCATTAGCCACAAAAATTTTAAAGTCGAAATTATTATTATGAAATGTAATAAAATTACTGTCAGTATCTTGACAATATAAACATTACAGGAATTGAATAAATTCAAGTATTTGAAAAAATACAACATTCCCCCATTTATGGATTTAGTCAAACTTTCAAAATGCTCTCTTGTAAAAACGTGATTTTGTCTTATGACTCGTTGACGCAACCCTTCAATTTCTCGTCTGCAAAGTCCGCCATTGCTTAGCAAGGCATCACACATTATATTTTATTTCATCCATACATTTTAACACAGATCTGACATATGACGCCAGTTGATCTCAAGCATGCATGTCTCAGATCTGACAAACTATTCTATGGAATGGTCCGGAAAAGCCATGCAAGCACACATGACCTAGATCGTTCGTTCTGATCCTAATTTAAGCACCTTCGCACTCATAACAAGCAACAAAACGCTTCGAGCAATCATAATATAAACTCAATGCACAATGAGTCCCATTGTTATATTCACGGGAGATGTTTGATTTAACACTTAAACTTGGAACTGTTTCTGAAGAAAGTCTTTGGTGAAGTTATTTTTATTCATGAACATACAAAATGAATACAATGGCCTTTCAGTTTTTCGCAAATAATTTCATCTAGTGACTTGAAGCAGAAAAACTGCTCATCTATTTGCATTGGAATGACATTCGAACATCTAACATCAAAATACACATTGAATACATAAGAATCGTCAAAATAGTGACAGAAAACTAGGCAAATTAGTTCGTTGCTTACACTTATTTATTGCCAATATTATACGTCATGCTTGTCGGTTGAAAATGTATGAAACCGCCATGCGAACCCGAGAGGTCATTCTGACCCACTGTACGACCTCGCCTCACGGCGCGGGGCGACGCGGCAAACAGCTGAAGCTAACATTAACGCTGGATTCAATTGACACACTAATTAAACTCGGGACACGGGGACGAAGAGTTCCCGCTGGCACCGCCTCCCGCTTTCTTCCGTCGAAGCGCCGCGGCCCCGCTCCGTCCCGCCCCCGCACGCGCCGCGCCGACTTCTTGACGCCCGGCTCAGGGTTTGACCTTTCGCCGGCCGGGCAGCCGCCGGATGTATCCGCCGGCTGCTCACCAAGCTGTTGAATCCGCGAGTTGGTGGCTCGGCGGAGGGTTGATGACCGCGGTGGGCAGATGGAGAACGCTAAGCGACAGACCGTTGAGGCACATTGGCAAAGTGTCCGCGCGTATAGTAACGTACAGATTGAGAACGCCTTGTGTCATCGACTCCGAGTCTTGCATCAGAATCAGATGGGAGTCCCTTTATCCATATAACGGAATGACTCATCGTCATCTTATTCAATTTTCCTGAACAATGTTTTCATTTATGGAGCAACAGCTAATGTGTGATGTCATACTGTTTTCATTTCAGTGATAACAAAAGGTTAGGATTATTAATTTAAATTAATGTCAATCTTCAAGAAAAAATACTCATAGCTTTCGTTAAGATTTTCAGAAAGAATTGCTATGTTACAAAAGTCGACATTAAATCTGAGAATGCCTATTTTATGGTAAAAAATGTATGGTAAATTAAAAATAAAGCCTTCGGTTGTTAAACCATTTAAATATTAAAACTACAATTTACCAGCGTGAATTCCATCGTGAATCGCGTAATTTGGAGGGAAAGAATGAAATAAACTGAACTAGTGGTGCTACCAAAGCACATACTTTCTCGCATTTTCTCAATGCTACGTAATACATACTACATAAACCAGCAAAAGTGTTTTCAACCACCGATGGTTTTTTTCGCTTAGAGACCCGACTCCAATCCTCACAGTTACCGTGCCGGCTTTCGTGCCTCTACGCCACACAAGCGCCGTATCGGTCGAATTCTGGCACTGGCATTAATGCCAAGGTAAATGCTCGATTCATGTAAACAGTCCTCTACAATATCCGATAGAAACTCCCAAAGCCTCCAGTCCATTCAGATCAGGAAATATCAATTTTAGAAAAATTGGCTGAACGGTTTAGGCTCTTCAGTTGTCCATAGGCGGACTGATAGCTGTTAGGTTGATTAATTGATTGATAGTGATTCCGGGCGCGTCAACAGATCATTAGCTCCGTAAGTGTAGTAAATGTTTTTTCTCGGGCGGTAGCAGCGATCTTTTCCCCCTGGATGGTAAATCCGGCACCGACCTACCGTCGACTAGCGGGGTTGTCCCAACCAGCTTCCTCTCACCAGAGGGGTAACACTGACCTCATCACCTCAGCCGGGACAAGATCTAAGCTCGCTTCCACTTTCCCGGCAAGGGTGATGGAGTGGTGTGTGTAAGTGTGAGTGTATAAGTAAAGGGTAGGATAGGACGAGGAATGAGAAGAAAAGATCGCGCGCGGTCCGTGGCCCGTTTGCTGGCATTTGGCTGGTCTTGATCAGAAAAAAAAACACGGAAAGCTACAGATCAAAGCACCCGACCGCTAGAATTCTCAGCACAGCAACAGAACTCGACATATCTGGTTAGTGTTGAAAATATTAGCATTGGCAGGACACGAACCTAGGACCTCCCGGTCAGTGGCACTACAATGGCATCAGTTGATGCCCTGAGCCACCTCTTCCGGCCAGCCGTGAAGGATATCTAAGTCGGTTCTATGGGGGAGTGTATATATTCTATTTAAATTTCATGTCGATAGATTCATTAATTTACTTAAATCGATTCATACACATGCACAGAGAGACCACACTTGATTTTGTGTTACATACGTTTAACAAATCGAACAAGAGAGTTGAAATCTTGTTTAAAAGTTGAAAATACGAAAATTACATATCAGACACTTCCAGTTTATTTATCTTAATTGATTGTAGTAAATGTGAGTAGAATTGCTTCAAAAAATTTTCCAATAAATTTTCAAGAATTCTCGGTAGTTTTCTGCGGCATCAAAGAATTCTGACAAATAATTATCCTTGAGCGGGCTCAAACCAGCGACCCTTCCCTCTGAAACCCGACATTGAACTACTTCGGCCACTTAGGTCGGACAGGGAATTTGCTCTTCAAACATAGTCATAGGCGCATGGTTGTTTCAGCTCTACCACCAGGCTCCGAAAAATTGAGAAAATGTGAAAAAATGTTCTTTCGGCGGCGAAAGATGGCACTGGGAAGAGCAAAAGACATAATCCAAAGGCTAGTCGAGACTAAAGAGATTCGAAAACTAACTAATGCGTCACAGAGAAACTTTAATGACAATATTTCGTGCGGGTTTTGAGAAAATAATTTTAGAAATTGCATCAATTTCACTCACTAAGAGAAATCAGCTGCTTTTTTTCTTCAAAAATTGTACATTGCCCTTTTGAATAAGCTGTTTTTTAAAACAGATTTTGTTTAAAGCAAAACCCGCTATCTCCAATTTTGTAGTTTTGAAATGTTCAGTGTTTTTGGCATTTTCGGAAAATCGGAGCAACAGCCGAAAATAGGACTAGCACCATATTCTTTACCGTTCTTTGTTACATATATGAGGAGAAATTTTAAAGAAAAAATGGAGCGGTATTTGAGAAAAAATGCCTACAGGGATGCAGACAGGGAGGCATGCATTCCTCCCTGTCTGCATGCATGTCTCCCTCCCCGTCTGCCTGCCTCCCTCCCCGTCTGCCTGCCTCCCTCCCCGTCTGCCTGCCTCCCTCCCCGTCTGCCAGCCTCCCTCCCCGTCTGCCAGCCTCCCTCCCCGTCTGCCTGCCTCCCTCATGAAGAATGAAGAAGACTCTTGACATTACACTATTATTATTACTGAAACATGATAAGTAGTTTTTGAAGTAAACGTGTTGTGAGTGTTTCTCTTTAATGCACTTTCTTTGCACGTGATCTTTACTAATTCATTATTTAATTTAATATTATTTAATTTGTTATGTTCATTATTTATTTTAATTCCTGTAATTATAATATGATGGGTCGAGCCATCTACACTGTGGCTCAACCTTCCCTCATATCAAGAGGATTGACCCACGTCTGCATGTTTTATGATTACAGTGAATGAAAAATTATTTAGTCAGTCAAATATATTATTATAACATATATTTTAATATGACAAACGGTTACGTACACATTGTTTACGATCAAAGGGGTACCGGGGGGGGAATAACTAGAAAGCGATCAAGCCTTCCAAGATTGTCCTACATTAAATCACATTATACTAAGATTTAACTGCAATAAAGATTTCCAAAATGTATTTTGAAAGTTCAGTTTTAGAGTGAATCTACCCGATTCTTTTTACCCATAGCCAAAGATGCAACGATAACTCAAATTCTAAGAAACGTATGTGGAAAATTGCGTATTTTCATAAAAAATACACCATAAAGAATATCTATGATTTTCAGCTTCCTAAAAAATAAAATCCTACAAAAAACAATCCGTGGCTTGTGATTTCTCTCTTGGTATTGTTAGGGTTGAAGAATGTGAGGTTAAGCCTAGGAACTTGGGCACTATTCAAGAGGCTTGAAGTGACAACTGACATTGCATATAGGGGTGGAGGTGGTCACGAGAAGAGGCCCGGTCGTTGGGGCACATGGGAGTGCGGGAGTCGGGGCAAGGCAGGAGCAGTGGAAAGAAGGGGGGGGGGCGCTGCAGAGAGAGGCGATGGGGCGATGGAGGCAGTGAGGGCGGCGGGGACGGCGGGAGCGCGAGGGTGACCGGGGCGGCAGGGGAAGGGAGAGGCGGGGACGGGGAAGGGAGGGGGAGGGGACGGGAGAGGGGGAGGGGACGGGAGAGGGAGAGGGGCGGGGCGGCGAGAACAGCAGTGGCTGTGCAGGCGGCGCGGGCGGCCCAGCGCGCGCTCCGCTCATCGACGTGCCCCCCACTCGCCTGCCCTAATCTCCATGCCAAGACGTCTTTTTTTATGTTTGTGTCTCATTTTAGTAGCAAGTGAAGTCCTTAAAATACGTGTGCCTGTCCTTGGAGGACGCATTCACGCAGGTATAACCGACCAAACAGCGGCCTTCCCTGCCAGGAATAACAAGCTATTTGCACGAGCGACCTGGCCGTGCAATAACCAGCGGGCATCGCTTGGCGCGCAGGGGCGGCGCGCCGCCGCCACCGCCGCAATCGTCGCCGCCACCCCCGCCCCTGGCGCGCCCTCATGCTCCAGACGCCCCCGCATCGCATCGCAACGCAGTGCAACCCCCACCGCCAAAGCAAGCCCGGTACATAATTCAAAGCGTTCCTCAAGCCTGTTTCGATTTTAAAAGTGAAACCGTCTTCGTTACTACGGGGCAGAAAATGTGCAAAAATTTAAGTTTTTTTGTTGGATATGTCTACAAGATTTTTTTTTTCATTTTTTAAAAATCCATTCACTATACATAACAACTTAAAGTCTTAAGGAATATATAATATTATTTTATCAAAATCTGATTGAGAAAAAATTTCCACAGAAGAAAATGAAATTAGTAATCGTTGACATGCGCATTTTATTTCGTTTATTTCGTGTGTCAAAAAGTAACTCATGAAGTGCACATAAAACATTCACTTTCCAAACGAATGAAAACGAAATAAACTGGACCCTTCACCGTCCGCTTTTCTCTCGTTTCACTCTTCCCTTCGTACTAATCGCTAATGAACACGAACATGGCGGTTGAGCGAAGAAAACGAGGGGTAGGTTGTGCTCTCGTAAGCAGTCACGAATTCCTGGACACACGTTAACACCCACACCGGCCTCGCCACCAGGAAATAGCATTGGCGCCGTTCCTACCGCACACGCGAAGCCGCCCCACCGCCCGCCCTCCGCCGCTTGCTCACCTGCCTCGCCCGCCGCCGTGCCCCGCCGTGCCCCGCCGTGCCCCGCCGCGCCCCGCCCGTCCCACCACGCCGCCCTCACGCCTCTCCGCAGCCACCCCTTCGTCTTTTCACACCCTCCCGCGCGTCTCACTCGATGCGTCTTTGCTTTGCTTTTGCCAGTCGACACGACTCTCGGCAAGCGGTATGGGGGCACGCCTTCCCCTTCTGGACATCGAGGTTCAAATCCCGTCACTGCTGCCTTGCCTGCGGCAACCACTACCTTCTCCGAAACTTTCAATGCCGCCTCAACACTTTTCTCTCTTGCCATTATTTCAATACAATCGTGCAAATATGCTGAATCAGATGCTACCAGACCACGCAATGGTATCCCACATTAATATTATTCCCAATATCATTATAAAATTTGCGAAGGAGTATTTAAAGAGCAACAAATATTCTGACAAAAATAATCAAATAAATGCGTTCACGACTACAAAATCATGAAGTTGTCTTCAAAATTATGGATTTTTTAAAATAAGCAATGCAAATAAGCGACAGATAGTAGCGTCAAACGAATACCGAAAACTAAATAAAATCTGAAAAGGTTTAAAATCACCGCCATAATCACCAAAAGACGAGATAATCAACCATAAGAGAGGCATCAATCATCTCTACTACGTAATACAAAGTAAACTCCAAAGGAAGCTTGAAACAGAGAAAACATGGACAAGAAAGTGAATTAATTTTCTGTCCTACAGAAAGCGCAAAATGCAATAAGTTATTATTCAGTACCAAATGCAATAGTAAAACGCACAGTTTCATTCAATACTCGAAAAGCGAAAAATGTTTCATAATAACAACTTTCAAAATAATGGTTTCCAAATTTAATCCGGAAATTCACCATTTCCAAATTTCTCAAAGATGTTATGAAGGCTTTTCTAAATTCATACAAACAATATAACTAAAAAGGGTGAGAAAGTGAAAATTGTTGTACAGACTATACGTAGATAATTTTGGGTTTTTACGGACGAGTTTGTTTTGTATTTAGATAATGTTTCTAAAAATCAAGACTTTTTAAATTCGATTTTTTTATTTAAATCTGGCAATGAGATGTTTAGTTAAATCAGATTTAAATCTGTAACAAGATATGATTTAAGTGTTGATTATTTTTAATCGTTTCAATGCATTATTATACTTAAGTGGTCTCTCTTTATTACTACATATTTCAGGATACACTTCCTCTATTTAGTTATTTTTATTAACTTCCTTTAAAATATGTATTGCACGGTTGAATTTCTCGTTCTTCCGTATGTTTAAAGATAATCAGTAAATCTTAGGTAAAAAAATATTCGATTGTTGTTCAATTTGTTCCTTAACTAAACACAAAATTTATTTTTTCTAAGCTGCAATTATAAGATGCAGTGATTTTTAGATGAAGACAGAAAATAGGTATTCCACCACAGAGTCCTCAATGGCAACGATGAGGTTTCCAGCATTCTAGGCTGACAGCCTGTCGCGCTTTCTATTAATCATTGCATTTAAGGTTTCTAAAACAAACAATTTTAAAAAATTAAAAAATCCTATGTATATCATTGCTAAATGATGGTGATTTTTAAATTTTAATAATTCTCAAAGTTTTGCGAATCTGTAGACTACATCTTGACTTTATTAGGCTTGATGTTTCGACTGTAAATATCTTGTATTTAAGTGATCTTGCCCGAAAACTGCGTTACACGTGTCTGGAGTTATGAGAAAGAATTTTCAAAAACTATACTAAAGAAAGGCTGCTTACTATTTTTATTAATAGTGACTTTTTTTAATTGGCGGTTTAAATCAAACGATTTAAATAATCAAAATCGTAGATAATACGTTTGAAGATTGAAAGGTCCCTTAAAGCGAGTAAGAATTGTTTTATAATGCCACTCTGATACATTTTGATTTTGTAACTTTTATACACTGCAATAAATTAGATGCCAGCCATAGCTCTAGATAATCGTAGAGGTACCTTTATACAATATTCGGACCAACATGACATCTGACATCTCTGTGAATAAATTGCGGGTTTGCTTGGTCTGTTCAGAGGCTGGAACGGTCCAGCCAGTAGTGGGTTGCACGGAAGGGCACCGGACACCAACGGACATATGACATTAGAAAAGGCGTGCCATTAGCACATCATATCTGATGCGGACGTGCGCCTCTGCCAACTAGGCTGCTACGCGCTGCCAAACGCAACTCAACGAGCTGCCAGAGGCGGCGCGACGGCGACGGGAGAGGCGGACGAGGAGATAGAGGAGGCGGCGACGGGGAGGCAGCGCGGAGAGTGGCAGATTAGGCATAGGAGGCCGCTCAGCATGTGGGAATGGAGACGAAAAGAGGCACTGCGAAGGAAGGGAATGTACAGAGTGATGATTAGTGAAGTTAGTGATAACAAAAAACAGGTGAACTCTCGGGAGATGGAATACATCTGGATGATATCTTTCAGCTACGAAAGCTGAAAATGACATTTGGAATGAAACGAACGAAGCATTAACATAATACTCAGAAAAGAGAGAAAAGCACGGTGAAAAATCGAAGTTAAAGCCAATGCAGATGCGGGGATGATAGCAACCGCGCCGGTCGAATAAAGGCGTGTGAAAGAGTAGAGCCAAGGTGGAAGGGAAATTACGAAGACGTTTTAAGAACAAATAGAATGTGAAGTAGTTGAGGCGACGAAAGGGCAATTAACTCACTTATGCAGTAGGGAAAGGGGATGATTTCAATTGCATTGATTGGAAAACAGCAGACCGTCATGATTAGTATAATACGTTCATAGTTTAGATCTGTACCTCATTGCCTGTGACCATCACACACACGAAGTACGTGACAGGAGAGTGAAGAAATTTTCCAAGATTAATGTTTCCAGGCTATTTGTCATAATTACTCTTAACTCGCACTCCTTGCACGTAAGAACCGACATTACAAAATGTTCTGACAGTAAAGGACCTACTGGTAAGTAATATCATTGGACTAGTATGTAACGCGGTGATTGGTACAGCCTACCCCAGAAATAGCGGGTTCGAAAGTCTGCACCTCCAGGCAGCAAAACAGCCAGTTATGTACATTCCCAGGACTTGCAGAATTCGTAATAATGGAGTTCAAGAAATACAAAGTGGTCGAATACACAAGAAAATTAGGTTACATCAAAATTCTGAAAAGCATCGGCAAACCAATATTACCTAGTTGACATAAACGTTCCAGCGGTAATAAATACCATGTATGTTACTGTCATTGATCAAGCCATAAATGTACCACAACTAAAATAGAACACAACTATACGGTGGAACGGAGACGATGTTTTCAAGCATTATAGTGTGTGCTAAAATTCATCTTCCAATTGCTTCCTTTCTTAATAAGGAACACTTTTTTTTTCATTCTCAATTAATATCGTCAATCTTTCTCATAAATTCTCACCAACAAAATATCAGTATCTCGGACTATTAATGTTACTTTTCATTTCTACAAAAGTAGTAAAGGAGTCGCTCACATCTATCAAAACTTTGTTGTTTATTTTTCGCTTTGTCTTCTAAGAACTTTTGCATACACTTATGTACGGAGCTCCGTCGTACAGTCATTATCTGCCATAGCTTTTTTTGTTTTACATTATTCGGTGTAACATTGTAATATGTAACGTACGCAAAAGTAACACTCTCCACCCTTGGCAATTAGATGCATTTTAACTACTAGTTATTTGGCGTCCAAACAAAACATACTTCACTGACAGCTGAGAAATATTTATCTCATGAGTAAAATATCCATCCACAAAAAGTAGACGGGCGAGACATAAAGGACAAATGCACGCATCACTGACAGACACTGACACCAAACTGCATTCACAAGTACACAGTCACGACCCGGAAAGACTATGCAAACGATGATTTCGATGCATTTTCACACAGTCGGCTTGGGCTAAAACTTTTTGATTGCAATAAAATTGTTGCGAAACTATTCTAGGTCAAAAGCAACAATACTGAAGGAGATGTTTAAACTTTGATGAAATCGAAGAAAGTGAATATAGATACCTTGCATATTATAAGTAGACAATCGCAGGAACCAAATGAAACTTCATAAAAATCTAATCGCCAATCAGGCGAATCACCTACAACAGATTTGGCACCTAATTTATTAACACAAAAATAATGCAATAACAGAACTAGGTGTGAAAGGGGAACATTTGATGCGTCAGGCGTTGCGTTATCTCCACTTCGAATTAATGTTATTTCTGCTCGGAAGATCTTGTAAAAAAGAAAGGAATGATTGAGATGCACACGTGCTGAGAACTGTTAAGAGTCCTTTTAGTAATAAAGACTTTCAGAGACGTTTCGAAGTTAACAAAATCTTAGACATTGCGCACTAATGTGTTGGAAGTCATTTAATAAAACGTCTCTTGTGACACCGACACTTAATAGAGAAATCGTTACATTATCTTCCCAACTCGAAGTGTCACTAGGAAAAGGGTGATACTTTTCTAACTACCGAATGATCACAGAACTGCTTTCAAGACATAAGACTACAGTTAACAACAACGTGGCCGAAAATACTGAAAGCTCGCGGGTGTGGCGGGGTTAACGAACATCCACTGGAAAAATGAGTGCCTTTCTGCCTTACAGGCCGCGAGTGACGAACGCGGCCATTCGAAAATTCAGACACATCATCTATCGGAAAAGTATATTCGTCCTGACGGCTTCGAGTATTTTTGGCCAGCGACGTCTATTAAAATTGTTGATTAGCTAGCATACGTCCTTTTCAGCGCGCTCTTCGTCTCCCGAAAAATGCCAGGGCCCCGAACGTGTACATGACTGCCCGCGACAACAAACAAATAGCGTTGATGGCACGAGATCAACTGACAAACAAGACACTAGATGTCACAGATCTCCTTGATATACGTCACATCCGGTCACAGAGAGGCGGGCGTGAGTGACTCGAAGACTGGAAGAAGAGGGTGTTGGGATGACATGGGGTGCGAGAAGGGATTTCGGGGGGTGGGGTGAGAGATGCGGGGTGGCGGGGAGGAGGCAGAAGAAGAAGAAGAAGCGGTAGGGGAACGTCGCGGAGGGGAATGAACTCGGCAACAATCTCGCACGCATACTATTTTAAAACTTGGAATGGTTAAAAGGCGGGCGCGACAGCCGGCATATATCCCGAGATATTACGAAAGTCACAAGCTATGAAGAAATAGTTGGGTGTAAACAAATTAAAGAGGAGAAGAAACAAAGGTGGGCGTGTGGTAACTCGCGACTACCACGTGGAGCGAACAGGGCGAAGACACCGGTCAACACCCTGGTCTTCTGCGCACTCCTCGCCGGGCGTAAACCGCTCTCACCGCCATTGCAGTAATTCACATCGCTCTCCTCTCGAAAGCAATTCAGTTCCTTGGTGATATATTTTATACACTACGTAGCAAGGATCAACATGACTGACGACACTAGCTTTCGATATACACCAACAAACTTACTCATAAACATACCCAAAAGATCATACACGAAGACATTTTCATTTGTTTTTATTATTGTAGTGACATTAAAAATTAAGACAATCATTCTGCAATGAAAAAAATAACAAACCTGCTGAAACACAACTTCAAATGTTACGGGCTACTTCATGATAGAACTTTCGGTAAGTTAAATTTGCTGAAAAATTACAATTAATCGGTTTGACAATTTAGAAAAAATGCAGAATAAGCATAAACAAAACTAATTATTAGTTAATAAACGTCATTTGCACTGAACAATAGAATACTACAAGATTTATTCTATTTTAGTGACATATTCATTATTGGAGATAGAGATTTTGTGGCATAACGCCAATCATCTGTGGTAGGAAAAAAACGAGGTTTGCACACTAGACAAGCACAACCATACTAAAAATCTACATGATTATTGAAAAAAACAAGCTCTCAGGAGCGGAAATTTGAAATGCATTATTTAAGATTAATTTTTTTAGTTCTCCTTTGGCTCGAATATTGTATCAATATGCAAGTGTATATTCTTGAAGGGTTATGCAATTGTCACGTAACGCAGTATTACGATGACCTCATTTCTTGTACGATCCCTGACCCCTTACAATACCACAGTGCAGTGTGTCCACGACATGCGAAACGTAATTGTAGCCAGAGCGTCCATGCCGGCTCTTTCGTTCCCGAAAAAAGGAGCGATTCATACGCAGCCATTTTCCGGCTCAACGAAATGTTGGATTTGTCGACTAGACCCTACGGCTACACAACCTGAAAACATTTGAAACGGATTCTACGGATAAAGACGTGTAAAACTGCCATTACTCTAAATGATAAAATTCCAGCCGAAATTACGGTGAGTTTTGTTAGGTATTTATCAGTTTGATTTGTCAGGCAGATTCCTCGCCTAATTCCAACATTGAAATTAGAGAATGTTCAAATTTAATTATTATTCAACATAACATTTGGACAAAAACTATTACTTTTTACACATATTAAAAGTTTAGAACTCCCAAGGGGACCAATATATCCGTAGTGACCGCACCGGTTTTATCTGACCAAAACGACACAAGCGTCTCTAAAGACAACCCCATCACAAGGGAGAAAAACAATCATTAACGAAATCTGCCTATTCCTGATTTTCTGCAGGGTAACGGAATCGTGGTTAGTATCCTACATGTCAGTATGAGTAACCCAGCACTCGGCAATATTTTGTGGAAAATTACGTGGTAATTGTCAAAATCAACAGTTTTTATGATGATAAACAAACAGTGCCTTAAGACGATTGTTTATAATTACGTTTCCAAAAATGCTTGTAAAATGGAATGCTACAACAGCACTTACTTTCTCCTATTATTATTAACGGTGACGAGAAATTATATTGCACCTTATGAACCACTAACACTTCAGCAATCACTCAAAACAATATAACTGAAAATGACAAGAAAACTAATAATATTTTGAAATAAGTGTACATGAAATTATTTACCGAGTTAATATTAAGGTATAGACTGCATTACTAAACAAATCGCGAGCATCAATATTGAAGTGTCAAGACTGGTTCGAAAAATTAAACATTTGCAATTTTCTAAATTCTTGTGGTTTTATTGGAAGTCGGACGTATGCCTTGCGAACCTTGCTCTATTCGAACAAAAAGTTATAGAAGAAAACTGAAGCCATTTTTGAGTAAATGTCTCGTTTAATGTTTAAAAATTGTCAAAAATTGCCCGTTTTGAGCCTGCTGCGAATAGATTTTATTTAGGATGAAGAAAACTAAGATTTAACAATACTCATCATTCCCAGCACTTCCCCTCTTCTCGATTTTATAAAAATATTGCATTTTTTCCCTCAAGCCGAGAAAAGATTTAACATCTGAAATGGGCGAGAATGGCTTTATAAATACTTAATAAAATCAATAACGCTAGTTAAATTTTGGCGGGAAGTTTGAATTTCTAAGTCGTTTAAGCTAGAAAAAATTAAATATTTTTTATATCAAAAAGTTTCAAAGGGGCTACTAAATACGAAATACATTTCTTGTATTCACACTTCAAGTATTTACATGATTTTTCAATTTTTTTAGGACTGTAACATACTCAAATTAAAACTGATTTTTCACTATAATTGCTACGCCCTCG
Organism: Teleogryllus oceanicus; assembly: GCA_964035755.1. NCBI lineage: Eukaryota > Metazoa > Arthropoda > Insecta > Orthoptera > Gryllidae > Teleogryllus > Teleogryllus oceanicus. The sequence continues at coordinate 222,061,138 of CAXIVR010000001.1, read as the reverse complement.
TCGCTATTGAACATATTGTCGGCATAAGTAAACGTTTTTAATAAAAAGAAATTAAATCGAATTTGTAGCAATCAGTAATATATTTTAATCGCATATGGTTGTGCTAGCCAGCTAGATGTATTGGGTTTAATTTTCTATTAGATAAGATTCATGTTTATACTTTATACAAAAATCGAGGTGAAGTTGATTTGAATTCACCTCTCGAGGTGAAGTTGGAGTGATACCGAAATAAACTGTGAGCTCCGCATATCTCATTTAAAATACAACAAATCGTACAGAGAGATTGCATTTTAAATGATATTAACATAGTTTTTATATGCCGGCAAATCTGAGTTAAAGTTCCTAATGTTCCATTATATTAACTTAGATTAATAGTGTGAATAAAAAGTGTACATATACGCTTTAGGCAATTTTAATAAATAATCGTGTATACCTATTCATTTCAAAAAGATTTCTTCTGTTTCTATACAATTAGCGACTATACTGAGCATCACAAGGAAAGTAACATCAATTTTAATAGTGATATTTAATGTATTATTTACCATTGGACTGTATAATTCTAAACAATACGTAACAAGTATTGTATCGCAGCTTCTGGGTCAATGACCCCCCTCACGATCAGGTTTTTCGTCCAGTTTCCCTGATCCATTGAGCAAATGCTGAGATGGCCCCTTGTTTTGCTTCTGGACATAAATCTAACTTCATTATCTGTGCACGTCTTCTAGAATTCAGTGGGAAATACAGTTATTCAAATTATCGTTTCCATGTTGTCGCGGCAGGAAGTATAAGTCCGAAGGACAACATGGATAAGAGCCCAAAATTTATTGCTTATTTATCCTTGAAAATAGATTTTATTACATGGTAGTTTTTTTCATTCAAAATTCAAGTAGTATATGACTTAGCGTAGGGATCACAGAATTTTGAAAATGTGCACACAATTCACTTCTCCCCATGGCACGTCATACCCAGTTTTAACTGTTTTTTTACGTAAAATAAATAAATAAATACATAAATAAATAAAAGATTTCTTCTTAAAATCAACCTTCTGTTTAACATAAACATCGAAAAGCGTCTATTTACTTTAATGTAGGTTGAAATTTAAAATAATAAAAAACTTGAATTTTTATTTAAATCTATTTTTTATTCAATTAACATTTTTTAATTGGATTTTTACGTCAACAATATAAATCACTAATTATAATAGAATCCCTTACCAAGAAATTGTTTTTAATGATTCACATTGACCTTAAATATTCCTAAATTAAAGAATAAATCTGTAGTAATAGTAGATTAGTTATTTAATAAATTATGCTCCAAAAAGTAATTGATTAATTTACATCTATAATTCATATAATTATATCATATTAAACTATAACATTATCATAAAATGTCTTCTGTCAAATACTTATGTAGGGATCACAGAATTATAATAGATGTTAAGTATCTCCCCGCAAATATTTTTTTAAAAGATTTCATATTAAAATAATGAAATAACAAAAATGTTTATTTTTAATTATATTAAAATTATGTTCATTTACATCAATTTGAGAAATAATTAAATTTTTTATATAATTGAACATTAGTACACGTGCTTTTAGTTAAAATATTTTGCAGCGTTCTTGACGCACAATTTAACTACAGATATTGCAAACGTGTACATATTGTTTTGTCGTAAGTCCGTTTAACGCCCACACGTTTTTTGCTCATACAAAAACATGAAGCTTGCATCATTTTTCTGTACAAAATCCGCACAGTGGGCATAGCTCTGCTGGTGGCATCCTGCATGGAAGAAAGTTATAAGAAAACTCTGAGCACCCTAGAACAACTCAATATGTCTTGGAGCCACCACAACGTGAACGTTTGTGAGCTTTTTGGTAGGTTAGTGCCCATTAGTTATGTTTTGCTGCCAATAGTCTGCTGAACCAAAACCTTCAATACTCCGGAGCAAACAATCGCAAATCATACAACACAAACGTCACGGAATGTCACAACTAAAAGCTTCGAATAAAGTAAAAAGAAAGGTGGAGAAATGCAATTCACCATACGTTATTCAACGCGAAAATAGCGTTTCTGCCATAATCAAAAGTCTTTGCGTTCTAATTTCATACAGTACGTGAAAATGCTAGGATAATGAGAAAGAAACAACGAGAAATGAGCTAGAATAATTGATAAACCGTACTTAAAAAACACACACATTACAACAATCAAACTATTTTCACAAATAATACACATATGAGACAAACATATTGACATCTGACACTGTGACATTTTTAACGAAAGAACAACTAGAAAGAAATGCAGGTTTCAAACCATCAAATTCATTTTTTCCAAGATAAGTAGGCAACATGGCACACTATGGAAAATAACACGTAAACATTACATTATTGTATTTATTGAAAGAAACAGAAATGACATAATTGAGGTACAAATACAATCCCCAATTTTTCAAATGAGAATACTGTGTAAAAAGGGGCGTGACCAATCCTGTGTAAACAAAGCGTATTGAGCCAGCTTGCCTCCCTACTCAAGACATGAATTGCCGCCTCGCATCAAGTTAAGCATTTCTGAGGTACAACAAAAATATACAAAAAGTACAAGTCTATTCCATTATTGTGTAAAAATCGCAGGTCGTATAACAACGCAAATTAATCTACCTACCCTAATTAACATGTTTGGCATCACTAGTCGAGCTCACTGGCATCAGGCATTGTATCAATTTGGGGTGGTAATTCAAAAATGTTTTCCCCATTTTATGAGTTTGAATAAAACTTTCATTTATAGTAAGATAACACTAATGCCAGTACCTTCTACTACTACAAACGATAACGATGAATAAAGAAAGTAATTGATACTCAAGTATTTATTAACTATATTTTTGATCTTTAAATTTTATTTCACTTTTTTAAAATTTTTTATCAAAATTCGGTTGTCCTTAGAAATGTTTCGCACCTATTAGCTCCCTTTGTTGCCTTTGAGTAAATCAGCCTCTGTGTGTAAAAAAACTCCTGACAATAATTAAGAGATATTTATTTTTCCAAGTTTGGAAATAAGACTAAGCATATTCTCTGAGGTTCCATTTTCCGCATGCAAGAAATCTCTTCCCGAGTCTTCCCATATACAAGACCTCGAATATGAACAAACGTTGTACACATCGGCTGAAAGTGGTCTAGTATATGTCTGCTTCACATCGTCCTCTTCAAAATTTAACTTCAGCATCTCAAAAATGGCTCCAAATTTTTTTCTTTCAATTTCTTGTAAGAACTGGGTAAAATGAATTTAAAAAAGTGACAGAGCAACGATTTTCACGGTTAACTCTGAAGTTTCGAAAATGCAAACGTTTGAATTTTTCCGGCGTCTTCCTACAACTATAAAATTTAAGACAGATTTTTCCTTCAAATAAAATTTGTTGCCCATAAATAGTTCTTTCTTAAAGGTCACGTAGACGTTTCCGAAAATTTTAGTTGTTTTCATCCAGTAGGGTGTGAAATACTTGCAATTTTAAAAAATTATAAAACAAGATTTTCTCCAAAACGAATTTCAGATTTTTTCTTGCATTTTTGGTAGGTGTAGTACTAAATGCACCCTATCCTATTTATTTTTTATTTATTTATTTTTTTTTATTTATTTATTTATTTATTTATTTATTTATTTATTTATTTATTTATTTATTTATTTATTTATTTATTTATTTATTTATTTATTTATTTATTTATTTATTTATTTATTTATTTATTTATTTATTTATTTATTTATTTATTTATTTATTTATTTATTTATTTATTTATTTATTTATTTATTTATTTATTTATTTATTTATTTATTTATTTATTTATTTATTTATTTATTTTACGTCAAAAATTTAAAAAACTGCGTATGACGCGCTTTGGGGAAAAGTGAATTGTGTACACACTTTCAAAATTCTGTGATCCCTACACTGTCACATACTACTTAAATTTTGAATTTTGAAAGGGAGAAAAAAACAACAAAAACTCCCATGTAGTAAAATCTATTTTCAAGGATAAATAAGCAATAAATATCCTTTTGTTTCTTCAAAAATTATAAAAATTTAATTTTTTACTTGTCTCTCACGTCGGTAATATTTACATTAGATGCTATTTCTTCACATTATTAGATTTATGACTTCGTGTGCTTTAAACAATATCAAACAAAGTTTCTCGAAAACTCAAAAATTTTCTGTTAAAATTAACTAAACATTTCGCATTTTTAGAAACGCTCAAACGCCATTTTCTCAAAAATGGCTTCAAATTTTTTCTTCGAAATTTTCCAATGGATAGTGCTAATTGCACTGTTTAATACGAAGTAATGTTCATTTTGGTGTATTATTTTGTTTTTTTCAAAAATTACACAAATGTTTTGTTTTGTTTTTTTGAAATATCTCTCACGCCGTTAATATGCACATTTCCATTGATTTACATACATTACTACATTTGTGAGTTGATGTGTTTCAAATGACTTCAAATTAAGTTTTTCGAAAACTCAGGAGATTCCTGTGAAAAAGAGCTTCAAATTTCTTAAGCATTTACAGAAATGCTTACTCGCCATTTCCTTAAAAATGGCTTCAAACTTTTCAATGAAAATTTATATTTTGGACGAGGTTTTACTCTTCTTTAATATTATTGGAGTCATATTTCGGTTCTACTATTAAGAACCGCAAAGTGCAACCGAAAAGTTGAGAAAATGTCAAGAAAATGTACTTTGGGTAACGATAGATGGCAGCTGGCCAGAGATTGGAGCAAGACCTAAAAGTCGGTCAACACCAAGGAAATTAGAAAAATTTGCAACGAAAAAGTCTGTGCCATTCGGTAGCACCTCTAAGTTATGCAAAATAACTCGGTATCATAACTTCCTAGTAATAAAATTAATATTTTTTCTCAATTTAACACCTGTGACCTAGTCAAATATTTATTGACCCGAAAAATAGCAGAATTTTGAATTAATTGAACTAATTTGATAAAATCGTGGGATTGATAAGATGAGGTCCAAAACCGAAAGTCGAAATGCGAGGCGCCAGCTGTCGGGCAGCCAGTGCAGCGGCAGCGGCCGCGGCAGCGAAGGCCTCACCTTGGCAGGAGCAGCGCTCGTGGGGGCGGTGCGGAGTGCGAGGCGGGGCGTAGAGCGTGGCGCGGGCGCGGGCAGGCTAGCAGCCGAAGCGCTGGCTCATCGCCGCAGCCGCTGCCGCGGCTGGGGCTGCAGGCGAGGAGCGGGCCGCTGCGCCGGCCGCCCTGCAACACAAGCCCACGTCACCAAATCATTCATCACATGCGCATTCAGCCGTTATGCGTTATGCAACAAAACTGCCCCACTTCTCCAATGTTGTTTTCAGATGAGAAACACACTGGAATGTTTACCTTAAAAATTCAACTCTGCGATCAGGAAGAGTATCTTTTGAAGCTGACGCATTCTAATGATTCTAAATGGATTAAAGGCCACACTTTTATGCTTTTTATCTTCTTGAAGTGCTATAATCTCTGTTATACGAAGAAAATATCGGTACAATTCGTGTAGTTTACTACAACGTTTTTTTTAAAAAATTTCATTCTTTTGATTTTTTTTATATTTTCCCTTTTTTCTTCATTATTTGATGAAATATTTGATAAAGATGAACTTTACAATCGGGGCGTCCAGTGAGAGACGAAGCTAACCCACAAAATTCAAAACCTCAATTTCTTGACACGTTCAATGGGTTCATTATGAATACGTTCATAAATCGGTATTTTGAGTTTTGTGGGTTATCTGTTCTACTGAACGCCTCAATAGGATCTCTCGTTTTCATTTTCGACATTTTACGTCATTCTGTGGATAGAAACATTTTCAAACATTTTACCAGATACCACTCCATTTTAAATAATAAAATGTTTAATGTTCTTTTACATCATCTTTAGGGATGGATCTTGATTCAAAATAATCAGTTGCGGCCAAATCTTGAGAAGTAAAGAGCAACATTCCGGAGCCATGGGGTGGACGCCACCTTTTGTAGTGACTCCGAATTCCCTGATAGCAGAGCGATCCGTTAGAGACATCATGTGTCCTTGCGTGTTAACTAGGATTGCCAACAATATTCATGAAAACGGGAGGACACTCAAGACAAAAAAAACGCACCAACACAATTTAATACACAAATAAATATTTAATTTCGACTAACATCAGCTCTATGTCTTTCTCCTCTCGATTTGGGTCTCTTTTTTTATTTCAGTTGCTAGACAGAGGCACGTGCGTGTGTCAGCGTTAAAAGAAAAGGATATCCATGTTTTCTATTCTAAATTAAACAATAAATGATACAACGTAACAGATGTTAAGTCAAATGATAAAATAAAAACAAATGTTACAAATTTATTACCAGGAGGACTTTTAAATACGAAGGACGAGAGGACAATTGACGTTATTGGAGGACTGTCCTCCCAAATCGCGAACGGTTGATGTTAATCCTAATGAGGCAGCATCCTGGCACAGTCAACATGAAAGCGTTCGCCATTACACGGCCGTGTCTTACGGCTGTATAATTCGTGCGGAAGAACTCCCATGGCCAGCACACATTGCTAATCCTTTCGCACATGACGGATAACTGGACCCCCAACTTCAATACACCGCTGTTCTGTATGATCTCGAAGCCCGAAGGCCACTGCTTTGATCAATTTTCCTTTAGAATAGACTATGATTGTGACTCCCTTTCACATCGAAATAGTGCATGCGGGCCCGAGGGTATGCCGCATCTCATTGACAACATTTGCATACTTATTACAATATTTATTAATCACTTGTGGCAATTTAGTCGGTTTGATCTTTTAACATAGGCCTGACCATGGTACTGACATTGGTACTACAGCCACCACCCAGAGCAACCTCGGACACCGAATTGCCACCAGTACCACACGTAATACGGGAACAAAAGACGCAGAGGGAGTACTGTCATCGCCTGTTCAACGTGGCGCGCTTGTCTCAAATCATTCTCCCATTCTTGCACGTAAAGAATACTTGTGTCTTGTTGTCGTATTTCTAATTAGGAGACAATGTACGTGAGAGGATTAACGTTTCAAATCAACTTAGACTTTCTTCCTTTTCTTCTGGAATCGTTTGAGGGGTTTTCGATAATCTCTCAGTTTCCTCTCGGGAACATACAATGAACGTTCCACGAATCGCAATAGAAGTGCTCCGAAGTGGTGGCGTTGCGATTTTAGAGCCGCGTTGCGGGGAGATTTCAGAGAGGGAAGAGATTTAGGGGTTGGGAAGGGACGAGGGGAAGGAGTGACGCTGGTGACCGTTTTCCGGGCCACGGTGCCTCGAATCCAGTTCATTGGACAGGCCTATCTTAACACGTATACATTTATTTCATTTTCTTGTAGATGCTTCGCGTTTCTTGCCATTTAAAACGAAAATTAAACGTCACTAAAATCAAATGCTTCGTGTTTCTTGCCATTTAAAACAAAACTTAAACATCACTAAAAATCATGGGTCTTCAAAACCTCGTATGTTAAGATCAGATAATAAAAATCAGGCGATTAGTTATATTAATTTACAATAAATTAAACTAAAATAAAAGCCGGCCTGGATGTCCGAGTTCGCTAAGGCTGAAGAGCCGTAGCTGCCCCGTGCCTGAAGGGTCGCGGATTCGAATCCCGTCCGGGGTATGGATGTTTGTGTGTGTTTGTATGTTTGTAAATGTCCATTCATTCTTTATCATTATCATCACGTCATATCGCATCACTCCACCTTGGGGTGGGATTTAACATAGAAATGCTGCCCCCCCCCAAAAAAACGTCACGTGCACTTACCCGGGAGAAAAAAATGACGGATTCAGATAATACCGTGACCTCTTCGCGACCCCCTCCCCCCAAAAAACTAAAATAAATTTACAAGTACAACGAAGTGCCTTAACACATTTTGGAAGTACTCTCACAAATGTCTTTCGATTTTAAAAGTATCATTCCATGTTATCAGAAGAGATAAATTCGATCCTTAAGTAAATGAAACTCAGTCGTTATCTTCTTTCCAACAAACCCTTCTGAAGTTATCGTGCATGAACCTCAGACTCGGAAGAGAAATCAAAACTCAGAACACCTCATCCAAATTTATTTTTGAGATAACTAAGTATTATCAGCTGAAAAGCAATCACAATCTGCCTACTTTTTGATACCTTTCTGGAAATATTCGCATCAAAAACGGGAAATAAACCACAATCAGATACACAAACCGGAAAATTGGGCAAATGTTACTGTGTTGCTGATTCAAAAATCTCTATGATGTGTTACATCTACGAAAATATGTTTCAAGTCTTGAACATCTTAAGCTCAATTTATTAACTAACTCTATTCTATACATCCTCCTCAGACTTTCGCAAATATATGCCAAAAAACTTTATGCAATAAAATACCTCAGATGTTACTCTTGCTTGATTTCAAGATTATTCTGTATTGGAGTCCATCCAACATCCCTGCATCTTTAAGAGAACTGTTGGGCAATAGATCTGCACGCATGTGTACAAAAAAGTAAGTAATATCACTTCACTATTTTCTTTCTTGTCCTTTTATCTTGCATGATTAGTGCTTTGGTGCGTTGTAATTTCAAAACCGATTCGCAAAAGAACTCTTTCACAACTTAGTAGCTATTTCTTTAAGCTGTCAACCTGGATGTGCCTAAGGCTTAAGCTTTCAACTATGTGCAAACGGTGTCGATCGTCAAATATGGTATATGATTACCGATTTGACAATAACATTTTCGACTACAGAGATGATAACATTCATTTTCCCGTTGAAAAGTTAAAGCATGCCGAATTAAAGTGATATTTTTTATTTTAAACGAAATAGTTACATGAACAACAATACTTTACTTCAATTCTCCGGAGGCAGATCTTGATGCAATACGTTGTATTCAAGAGCAAAAACAATCGAACAGTCACAAAACATTCTAAACAAAGAAGGCCTAGTCATTAAAAAATCAGCATCTTAAACGAATTCTCACAGAATCTATTTGCCAATACTACACAGAACTACCACACAAAAAACAATGTTATTCGTTAACGCGAGAATCACAGGCAAAAGAGAATAACTATCATTGGGTTATAACATTCTCTAATTACGATTTAACGTTTAAAAATTCCAACAGAATCACAAGTCAACATCATCGTGCCGTGGCACGATAGAAAATTTAGAAGTCGAAGAAACTTCTTGGAGTTGTCAGCCAATCTCACGGCTCGCAGGTTGGCAACGCGCCGTCGAAACTGCAAGTGTCTCATTGCTGCCCCACGATCCCCGGCGGTTACGTGTCACGGAACGCGGGACCCCGGTATTTCTAGACGGTTTCCACTATAAATACAAAACAAGTCCGCCCAGCTGGGCAAAGCCCGCGATTACGAGGGTCTGCAAACGGCGGCGGGTCGCCTCACGCAAAAATTTCGGGCATCAAAGGGCGGCTTTCGACTCGGGAGGCGATTCCCTCCAGAGGCGAAAATAGTGCGCGCCCGAAATAAATGAGAATCCCGCGCCTCGGTCGCGAGCGACAACCGACCGACAGTGCTCTTCTCCATTTCACCGTTATGCGTCCTCAAAGAACGCAACGGAACTGAAATCGGCGATCGGTGAATCCCAGACGAAATACCTAACTTAAAAAAAAAAAAAAAAAAAAACTGTTTCCCTCATGACGCAAAATTTGCTTTCATAACAACAAAATCAACCAGATTGCTTCCGTAGGAATGCAATACCCCCGCGCCCACAAAAAGAATTCCAATTAAAAATCCCGTCAACACAACCCTTGTGTATAGTATAAACATGTCAAATGATCCCCTCATTAGAATCCACGACAGCGTGTTTCACATTCTGTCTTGGGCAATTACCACATCAGCAAGAAACTAAAAACAATAAAACACTTTGTTTCGATAAAGCTATTTTCAGAAAAAAAGTTTTAGATAGTAAGTCTTACTCAACTTATATGTACGCAATGCATTCCTACGAAGACTAAACCCCACTCACAGTGGCCTCCACTTTTCCTTTTCTACTCATTCGAATTATTTGCAACAACGGTTTGAATAGGGCGTTTCTGCCTAGGATGTACTGACACTGTTAGAAATGAACGATGAAGTGCTGGTGCCGCATACCGCGACAAAAAAAAATATGGAGGGTCTCAAAAGATGCAGCGTCTTTAGATATCATTTCCCTGCGACAGTCCAGCAGAGCGAAGACTGCCACTGCCACCGCCACCGCCACTCTTGCCATAGCCTCAGCGCGCGCCCCACAGGATCCACGCCATGACGGGATATGGCCTCCACGTGCGCATAACGTAGGACTCTGGCAAACATTCTTGCGCCATGACCTTCACACATGTAGTAAACCGCCGAGCACTGGGAGGAGGGGAGGATTTGATCGTTCTTGGCCACACGGAGGACGTTGAAATTGCCAGAGAGAGCAGGCATTGCAAATCACCAGAGAGAGAGAGAGAGAGAGAGAGAGAGAAGGAAGGCCATCCCCAACAACAGTGCATTGCAAATATAATAGAAAATTAAACATCTGTGTACTAGGAAACAAAACTACTTTTTATCTGAAAACTCAATACTACAAAATTAAGTCAAAACGAGATAAGACTATTCAAATTTCGCTACTAATATAATGGAGATAAAATCTGCAAAAAAAGTATACAAAAATATTAATTAGATGTAAAAAAACTCATTGATATTTTCAAATTATAAAATTTTAACAGACAAAAGCAATTTATCAAGACAAGGATTAAAACATATTTTGGATACTCTTAATTAAAAAAAAACGCACAAGATAAATGAAACAAGATTTTGTCTCCTGGGTGTCTCCTCAAGTTTCCCGAAGAAATAAAAATCAAAAATACTCCAATAAGTGTCGTTGCCAGAATATATTTAAGAAACATATTACAGGGAAAATAAGCAAAGTACTTGTTAGAATGGACTGATTCATTCGCATCTTGTGTTGTTTTCTTCGTTTGCTTTTTTTAAAAATAAGCTATTGCGAAGTAATCCGCACCCACTAGATTTATGAGAAAAAGAAGTCTAGCATTATCGAAAATGGCAAGCACTAAAGATGATACTTGCTATTTATTAAGAAAATGCTTTAATTGTTGTCAAGTGTTTTTGGTACACGCCAAAATATCCCCATACACTTCAAGGCATTATATAAGTACGTATGTATGAGTGTATCCATTGAACTATGTATCCATGTACATACGTGACGACTTACTACACGAATCTCAAAAAAAATATTTAATTAGATTGTGGTTTCTCAATAAATAACGCCCTCATTGTCCGTAGTAAATTTAATTTTTAAGAGTTTTACATCACCCTACTCAAGATTGTAAATAGTTTATCAGGCCCGTTTAGCAGCACTACTACGTTGACAGCTAGGAGTAGGTCACAATAGTCACATACATTTTACTCCGTGGCAAGTTATGTCGATTCAGCCACAAAGGGGGGCCGAATAAATCGGTGAAAAGTGCCCCCAAATCAAATCGATAATCGCGATACTCATAAGAAAAAGAATACAAAATGACGTACATTCACAAAAAAATCTGCCTCCTAGGGCAATATGTTGCAGCGATACAACAAGAAACGTGCTTTGGATTTTGTATTTTTTTCTCAGGATCTATTGCGTGTATCAGGCTGAAACAAATTGGAGCGACGGGGAAATATAATTCAATTTGAAAATATTTTTGTCAACGGATTTTGCCGCCAAATTCATGTGGAAAAAATAAATAAAGTTTTGAAATTAATTTTCGACGTGATAACGTTGGAATAGTCTCATTTTTCTCCAAAACTGGTCTGATAACATTGTATAACATATTTTTTCAAATTTTTAAACATATGTGGACGTTAGTGAAAAAATTAAAACCAATTTTTTCAGTTTAAAAATTTGAAATTGCTAAAATGTGATTGGAAAAACTTGTTTCACCAATGTTTAAACAGTTTATATTAAAATTATGGAAAGGTCTCACAAAAAATAAAGACGTGTCCTTATTTGGAAATATTTGGTGAATTCAAAGAAACATTACGTGAAAACTACTTGCTTTTTCAAAAAACTGTACATGGCGTTTTTAAAGATTTGATTGTTTTATAACAGACTTTTTCGAAGACAAAAATCTCGCTCGACAATATCCTAATTTTACAATGTTAACTCTTTGCACTTTTCGATTGATTGATTAGCGACTCCGGGCGCGTCATCTACTGAGGTTATTAGTCCTGTAAGTGTAGAGCATGTTTTTCATCGGGGGTGGCGGTGAAAGCGGTCTTCCCCCACTGGATGGCGAGATCCGGCGCCGACCTACCAACTAGCGGGGTTTCCCCAAACAGGTATCTCCTACCCGCAAGAAACGTTCTAAGGCCCTGACCGGTCTCCCGACATGTAAAGTAGTGTACTGCATGCTAGTGTAGGTTTTGTGTGAGGGGGGGGGGTGAGGATAGGACAAGGAAGATGAAGGAAAAAAATCGCGCGCGGTCCATGGCCCGTTTGTTAGGATACTGCTCCGGCATTCGCCCTGTGTTGATCGGAGAAACCACCGAAAACTACCGCTCACAGCTGCCGACCCCTAGAATTCTCCTCCAGACAGCGACTGAATTCGACCTAGTTCACAAGCTAGTGTTGAAAATCCTGCCACCGTCGGGACTCGAACCTACGACCTCTCGGTCAGAGACACTGCAGTGACATCAGTTGATGCACTGAGCCACCAATCCCGGTACAACTTTCGAAAATAGAGTTCACCGAGAATGGGACTAGTGTCAATTTTTTTACCATCCTTTAATACATACGATGATCAAATTTAAAGAAAAATTATATTTAAGACTATATCAAAATAATATTGATATTTAATCCAGCAAACACTCTCAAAAAAAATTGGGACCGTTTTCGAGAAAATAATTGTTTAAAAATTTCCAATATTTCATGAAAAATAACGTGAAAACTACTCATATTTCCGAAAAATTGCGCATGTCCTTATTTCAAAATCGATCTTTGGAAAACAGATTTCATTAAAGAAAAAAATATATCTTCAACATTGTAGTTGTAAGAAGGCGCCACTTTTTTATTTCTCCACGTTTCCAATGTTTGACCCGAAATTAAAGTTTTCTGTCGAGAAATCGTCAATTTTTGCAGTAGCATTACAATACTTTCTCTTTTCTCCGTAAGTACGTAGTAACGAAAGAAAAAATTCTGAACGTAGTGAATACTAGTGGCGCAACATTATTAATGTATTTATTTATTTATTTGACGTTAAAAAAATTAGGTAAATAACTGTTAGGTAATACAGGAAAATATGTCTAAACCGGAATCCATCGGGACACAAAATTCCGGTTTAGGGAGATTTCCGTTTGACGCAAGGTTTTATGACACTTTAGAGATATTGACGTTTTGTATCTTAATAAGTGTAAATGAGAACATGATATTATAATTATCAAAATACATTAATATTAACGTATTTATGGAAGAAATCACCAATAAATGAATATTAAACAATATTCATTGTCAGCTTCTGAGAGTGAGTTGAAAAACACACACACTACTGGCTGTATTCTGACCGCTTGATGTGTTTCAATGTACAATGCGTCACAAACTACGACTATGACTTCTTGATACCCTTCCATGGCCTTGAGCAATGCCTATCTCGTCGAGGGGTTAAGATTTTCAACGCGGGACAGGTGGACGCGTGAATAGAAGCCATGCCCTACACTTCCCATGCCCAGAAAGGAAGAGAGGGAATCCCCCTACGGCCTACGCCTTGAGAAACAAGCGACCGCAAGGTTGAATTCTACCCTGACAGCAGAAGTCCCTCTCTTGTACGTCTGTCACGACTAAATCGCTGGTCACAAGGAAAAAGAATTTAAAACAAGCTTGCGGATGCATTCATTTCATTGAGAGCATTTCCAATTGCATTAAATCCATAGGAATTCTGTTTTATACAGATCCCCCCCCCCCGCAGGACATGAAAAACCGTTCCGTTTCCGCGTTGGAGAGGTTACGTTTTATACTGTGTAAAATGCAATTTAAGTTCACGGGCTAAAGAAACTGTCCGGTTGAGACAAGTTTCCGGTTTGTACAGGTTCCGGTTTGTACAGGTTCCTGGTTAGACAGATTTTACTGTATCATATTTCAATTTTTATGGTACTACCGGTCATCTCTTGAAAAACCTCTAACCAAACAAAACGCGGGAGGTTAAAAGAGGCATACATTCATTTTTTTGAGAATTCTAAACTCTAAATAAAAAATATGTTCTCCCGTTGAATGCAGTGTGCTCTATTCATACAGAAAGTTGAAAAAATATTTACCCAAGCTGAGATACGCGGTCAAACGGTCGGATAATTAGGAATCGCCTTATCCCAGTCACCACGGTAGTTTCAGATTGATTTTAATGTTACAATAAAGTTTGTGTTTCTTAATTTTGAGGTGATTATAGCATTGTAACTCAAAACTTCGCGAAAAAATACTAATATTTTCAAGAATGTGCACATGAACTGATCAAATACTGTGGAATAAATTGTTTTTTAAAGAAAGAACTATCAAGATTTAATATTGAAAGAGTAAGCCAGGTTGGAAAAAAAATTAACTTTTGAAATTTTCAAAATTCCATAGGTTTCAATGAAACGGGGCACTATATCCCATTATTATTAGAGCCATATTATTAAATTATTAAAGAAGAATTTTAAAGAAGTTCGGGGCCGTTTTTAATAAACGTATTTTGTTCACATATTGTTGCCACGATTTCTTTCATAATAACGCGAAAAGTGTTCATATTTTTATAGGCTTGAAAATGACATTATTTAAAGATCTAATAGAACATATTCACTGAGAAAAAATCTCAATCTAAAATAATGTAGTTAAAGGAGGGTGCCCAAAATATTATTAACTTTTGAAATTTTAGAAAATTCTGATTTAATGATCGGACCCCCGCGCCTCTAAAGTATACTTTGCTCTATTCCAACAAAAAAATTAAAGAACGAATTTGGAGAAAATATTGAGAATGTCATGGGAGCTTCATGTATAGAACCTTAAAAAACTAAAACGCCCAAAACTCACCCAGATCGATCAGGAAATATCAATTGGTGGAAATCCAGGGTACGGTTTAGGCGGTAATGTTCACGCGTGTTATGTTTAGTATGAGCCAAAACTGAACCTGACACTGAGGTCGAATATTGAGTTGCTGTTTCATACATGTTAGAATTTTACGGTAATTATCTTCTCTAAAGTATGTGATAAATGCACACAGCAATTTAATGCGTGAGAGATCGAGTAAAACCATGAGAAGCACTTGGGATGAAATCAATCCGATGATTTTCTCGGCTATTTAGCGAACAAGTAAATTCAATTTAATTACTGGAAGCGCCTCGGCACGAAAGTAATAAATCTAGATTAAGTGAAAAAGTGGAATGAAACACACAAGAAAGGTAGAGTCTGTTTAAATAGATACGATTAAAATAGGTTCCAATGGCAAGACATGACAACTGCATAAATAAGTTGAAAATGTTTTCCATAAAATATGTATACGCTACTAAAAAACGGCCCATGTGAGAAACGGTCCAGCGTCCATATTCAAATGATCATAACATTTTTAGTTGTGTTGTCTCCACACCTATCACATCCTCAACTACGACGGTAATGAAAAACTCCACCTTCTGCAAGAATTGCTGTTGAGGTATCTTCATCAACATGTAAGTAGGACAGGGGTCAATGGCCTGGAACCGCCCTAAAGGAACCGAGAGGAGTGTGAATGGAGAAGGGATGGGCGCTGGCTTGGTTCTTAATTTGGTACCAGTCCCAATCGCCGCCGGATGGAAAGAAGAAATGACGAAAACACGGTTTCGGAAATCAACTTACAAATTTTCACGTCTATTTACATATTAAAAGATTTTATCGATTTCGTTATTTCGTTCCATCCTACTGGCAACTGCCTCCGGATTATATGAGCATATATAACGGAAAACCTTGGAGACAAAGATAGAGCAGTCTAGAGAAGGTTAAGACGGGAAGCGATGCGGGAGGGGAAGGAAGAGGGATGGCGAGGCGAGCGAAAGGGAAAGCGAGAGGAAGCGAAAGGAAGCGAGAGCGAGAGAGAGAGGGTGAGTGGCGCGGCGTGGCGGGGCGGGGCGCGACGCGGGCGTTCGCACTCGGGTTTATTTGTTCTACTCACAAACACAACGCCGCCGACGAACAAGCGGCACCCTGCCGTCACGCCGTGTTTATATCGGCCCGGACGGATGAAGGTTAAATCAACACATCGCCGAAAGCGTAGAAGCGTGTCCATTTGGAAGTTCGACCTATATCCCCGGCCGCCATTCATCGGAGGCCATCGCCCGGGACGGCGCCGGGCGCAGGTGAGAGCGAGACGGCCCTCGGAAGGCGCGAGGTTCGCCTGCCCCACGAGCTGAGCTAAACGGGACCCGCTTGCCAAACATAGCGCGCATTTTCACAAAACACCACGAAAGAAGAGACCAGCTGCGATAGCTCACTGGCAACTGTTGCCTCTAAAGCACCGTTGACAGGGAGGTCCTAGGGTTCGAGTCCCACAGTCATGGATTTTCGACACATAACTACGGAAGACATGGCTCGAGCATTAAACCACTATCTGAAGGAGAATTCTAGCGGCCGACTGCTAAGATCCGTGTAGTTTTCCGAGGTATCTCCGATCAATACTAGGCGAATGCCTGAGCAGATCCGAAACAAACGGGCCACGGATCGCGCGCGTTCTTTCCTGTCTCATTCTTGCCCCCTTCCTTTACACACTAAAACACAAACACTAACGCTTACAAACACTTCATTACTACACAAGTCGAGAGCGAAGACTGAATCAGCTGAGGCGATAGAGAGGGGAAAAACTCGCAAGCCGAACTGTAGATCAGTGCAAGGTCACCGTTCCAGCGGGGTAGAACACTGTCACCTCCTGGGGAATAACATTCATTACACTTACAAGACTAATGACCTAAGTAGTTGATGTGTGCCCCGAAACAATACTCACTCAAAAGAGAAGAAAGCAACAGTAAAACCTCAAATACGCCAATAATGCGCCTACTCGAATGATCCGTACATAAAACTCCTGCTCCAGAATTCGATGTTTGTATTAAGACGGCTCCACACATTTGGCATTAGCTGAGCAGCGAGCTAGTGCTCACCAAATCCCGAGCAGCTGACGTGTTCGGCGAATGTTCGCTCCCTTTGATGTGTCCAAAAGACCGTCACGCGTTGGGTAGGGCGAACCCCGAATGTTTGTCACTCGGCAAATAGCAAGCAACTCATCCACTCTACTCGGGATTCGGCGAGCGGTTGCTCGGTGTTCGCCGAATTACGAATGTGTGGAGACGCCTTTGGTCTGGTTCATGATAAGCCTGCGGAAAGAAGCGAGCGTGAGCAATACTAACGTTAGAACATGGCTTCCGATGACCAAGAAGAAACAGCTGGCGTAAGATCGTCGACGGATCAATTTGCCATGCACTACGCTACGCAGTTACATTCAGCCAGCGTCAACTAATATACATTTTGTTTGAATGGCTCCAAAAAATAGAAAACTATTGCCCAACTTGACCGCGTCCGAACGCTGAGCAGGAGCAAGCGCGCCTCGGCAGAAGCCCCCCCCTCCGCCCCCCAGCCTACACGGCTCCTCGCAGAGGGGGCGTTACCCAGCAGACAGGGCACCAATTGCAACTTGAGGCGCGACATTCGAATGCATGAGCTACAGCAAAAATGATTTCCCATGCACTTTAAAGGATATGTTACTCCTTACTGTTAAAGTGTAAGAGAAAGTGCTGGAGCTAACTGGAGACTCTAACACAGTGAATATTTTGAGAGGTATTTTAATTTGCCAAAGACTGCTGTAATACTGATTTATTTTGATCAATGTTCCTTGCTTTCCTTAGTCTCTAAACCCATTATATTTTACTCATTTACATGGCGAGGCTAGTTAGGCAGAGTGGAGTGGGAGTGCAGATGGTACATCAAAGCAATTTGCCACTCCTGAGGTTCCCAATCCAGACCTCATAATAATTCTGTTAGCACGATTTTGTAGGTAATCTGAAAATAACGTAACCATTTTGTCCTCGCATAACTTCTTGACGTTTCTATGTTTCTGTTTTAGGAGGGCTCTAATTTGCATCTGGAGGAATTGGAAAGGAGAAAAACCTCAAGACAAATGTCCAACAATATTTGATATGGGTGAAAGGATAGAAAAACTATTCTTGTTTTGTTCAGGGTGATTGTTGGTTTTAACACTGCCCTTCCTTTTTTTAGTAATAAAATATTCCTTCACCCATTGCAGCATTTGGGTTACTGTTTAAATTAATATTTACAACAAATTTGGCATACCCAACATCAGTAGCAATTTTTTTTCATTTTTAGCAGTATATAATGATTATAACCTGCAAGTATTTAATTTGAAATAAAAACTCAATTGGGTTTCTGTAAAAAACCTCCCCTCCTGGGAAATGAACAATTCTTCTGCAATTGTTCAATTATCATAACCTTCTACCATTGGACCACCGCTCTTCTACCTACCTCTTCCAACTCTTCCTACCTTTTCTACCACCGTTCTTCCCAGGTGACAATAAGTATTGTGAACATATTTTAGTAATATTTTACTGCATTCTTCTGATAATGAGAGTTTTCTCTTCTTTTTAATTTTTATAATAAATTTCATTGTTTAATATTAGTTTTTTCTTATTGTTTTGTAGTTCTGTGCATCTTCTTTGATCCTTTTTTATGTCTTCTAAGTTTACTAGTTCACAATTTTTAATATGTCATCTGAATTTTCATCAGGCTCTAGAACTGGATGCCTGCTTAAACAGTCTGCCTCTTGATTTAATTTTCCAGGATTATATTTAACTTTAAAATTGTATTGGGACAGATAGTATGTCAAATCACCCAGTTCTTCATCTGTCCTTGCTTTTATATTTAATTTTTTTTAAGGTTTATGATTGGAGTGTACCAAAAATTCTCTTCCAAGTAGCCAATGTTGCCAATATATCACAACCTCTTTTATTGCCAAGCACAAGGTAATTGCTTTTTTCCCCTTTTTTTCCAATTTCTTTTATGCGTGCTTCTTTTTCCAAGTTTCTTCCATTAAATATATCGAAATAAAATTTGGCAATTTTTCTCAAACTTTCACTTCAAATATTTGTTGCTTATCTTCTAAAACTTTCTTTAAAAGTTTCTCAATTGTTTCATCTGAGGTACTCGGGTAGATTTTTCAACTTTTTCTCTGTAATCTCTTCTAGAGTATTGTAAAATTGCAAATTTTCCTCTTCATCCAAATATACTTTTGATAGATTTTCTGAAAGAAATCCGACTTTTTGAAATTGATGTCTTTTTTTAAGTATTTCTTACCTTACCAAATATTTGTGTTGTAATTAGCTCCTTGTGAAGGTTTGTGGTTTGGAGTTCATCTGACAAGCCATTTAAAGTTTTTACCTGAGGTGAATTAATAGCTTAGAACTTGCACTTCTTGACACATGCCATAATTCATCAATTGTCTTCCTGTCTTTGAAATCAGTCACCAGGTGCCTCCATTGTGGTGTCAGGGATCAGTCATATGTTCGGTAGCATGGCAGATTCGAATTTTTAGGAAACGACACCCTGTTTTCTTTATACACGCATATATATGTGTATATATACATATATATGTATATATGTAGACATGAAATAGAAACAAAGGCATGCAGTGCTGTTAACATTTCCAATTTTAAGCTTGGCAATGCTGCTGATTTTAATTATGAAAATTATAATTAGCAGAGGAAGCTGATTAAGTTGCCCTAAAACTTGCCAAATACTTGTAATATATCAAATGTTTATTTGTATTTTTACTTTAAAATTTTGACAGATTTAATGTTTTTTTTTTTTAAAATTAAACCAAATTTAAATTAGTCCTTTCTTTCACTACTTTCTTCCCAACTTTCTTTTCAGAATTTGTTGTATTGTGACCAGAATTGTCAATAATATGTACATAAAATAAAGAGTGTTAACTGCAGGCCAATTTTTCTCCGTAGTAGTTTTGAAAAGTTTCTGAACATGGTTTTCTTCTCTGTTGTATGTTTTTCATTGGTTTAAATAAAGACTTGTATTCACCTATCTCACTTAAAAAGGCAGCCCCCAACATATCTCTTTACCAGTATTCCTTTCATTTAAAAGACAATTTTTTGTAAGTAAATGATGTAACAAAACTCTCCCTACCCAAGGATAATGTGACTTACGGATCTAAATCAAAACCTCGGAGAGTTTTTTTTTCTATGTGATAACGTTGAAGACAATAAATGAACAGATATAGGGATTGCTCATATGAAATAGTATTATTACCTAAATTTTCAATTTTTTTTTGCGAGTTAAGATTCTGAGTGACTCAATATCTATTGCCATAATATGTATACGTCTATTGTATTTGTTTTGTAGTTAATAATTACAGTGCTGTTCAAGTAGATCATTTTCCCATAAAATCTTTCAATAAATTTGTGCCTAATTAACTTTGACTTTCTTTACACAATATGTCGCTACCCCTGTACTTACTGCACAAACCCAAAAATCCTACTATTGAGATATCAAGGGAAAAATACTTCAAATACAATATAAATTTATTGTATTGTATTTATTAAATTGTTATGTTTTTTTAAAAAACAGTGATTTCTCAGTGAATTTTTGAATTTGTGCATTACAGTACTGGAGAAGCGATGTGATACTTCACTGATTCAAATCAGTGAATAGTCACTGTCAATCAGTAGTTTTTCACTGATTCAAGCTGAGAGAGTGTGTTAGACAAATTCAACTATAATAGGGAAGAGGAAATATACGAGAAAGTATAAAAAGGGAAGGAAGTAATGAGCCGGCGGCGCTAGCCGAGTTCGTTTACTACGCTCCGTGAAGTCACAAAGGTTAAGCGAATTCGAGACTCGCGGGTTCTTGGTTGGGTGACCGGCCAGGAACCCCGGGATCTAACGTCGTCGAGCCCCTGGCCGAAGGGATAAAAGGCACTGACTGACTGCGACGTGACGAGACTTGACTTTGTAATTAACGGAGGATTGTGGTGAGTGGAAGTCCGACGCATTCTGGGAGCCCCCCGGCCGTCCCGGGCAATGGGGCGGGCACACGACTGCGGCTTAAGGCAGCTCTATAGCGCCAGCCCATGTTCGAGTTGATTACTCCAAAGAATGCGCTCAACGCCCCTTAAGGGGCTTGGAGACGCGTTGCATCAAGATGTAGATGCAAAAAAAAAAAAAAAAAAACTATTGGTCTCGATCGTCTTTCCCGACGACGCGTTCGACTACAACTAAGCATTATTACATATTATTCAACATTTGACTGAGATTTCTAGGAAACTCTCCTGAATGTAATGCCACTGGCAAAACAAGAACACTAAAAAAATACGAGGAAGAAAATATTCAAAACAGTTAATTGGCAGTGTTCCTAATTTCAGACAGAAATGATACATGGTCACCCAATCTGTAGCTAAGTTTCTACAGTCCTCACTAGAAATAGTTCTTGCGACTATCAGTGATAAAGTAAGTTCCTTTAATACACATTTAGATCTTATAATAAGTATATTTACTTTCGCAACCTACCACAGTTGCGTAACAAATGAACAGGTAACCAGGTAGGACCGTTTCGCAGTGCCCAAGAGGCCAATTCGATCGGACGGGCACTTTCACTGCGACACATCAGCCGCCGCCCCCTTCGCGAAGTGTTGCCAGCTGGGCGGATCCCCCACAGCCAGAGTGGATGTTTGTCGCGAGGAAGAGATTATTCGACTGGAAGCGATTGGGAATTGAAGGGAATTCGGTGACAACAGGCGCGAGAAACCATTATGTGATATTAGAAATAGCACAACGTGAAACCTTGGGTAAACCGCTAGCAAGTAACCACGGGAGCATTTAACGTTTCGTGTCTTAAGTTTTCCTTCTACGACGGGCCGTTAATAGAAATTGTTTCTAATTGTACTGCAGAACTGAGCTATTTACTAAATTCGCAGGAATGCTCATCCTAGTGGATTCTACAATGCATTTCATTTCGCATTTGTTTGCTTATGCGACCAGCATAAACAGCCAGAATATATATGCCAGGCACCCTGACATAAAAAATAAAACTGTATACACAGTCAACGAACTTTTTAACAATCTCTACCTATTTTTTAAAATTATACGCCGTTTTTTTTCAATCAAAAAATTACTTATATCACTTGATCATTCTTGATTCGTGTAATTTCTTAAATAACTTTTAATAATATTCAGATTAGAAAATGATTATTCCGCACTGAAAACTGTTACTGGGATCTTCAAAATAATATTATGACTGTACATACATTGAAGAAAATCGACAATAATAAAAAATGGTATATATTATTTAATTTCGAATACACGCCAATGCGGGCAAACGGACTAAGTAGCCTCGATCCATGTAAAAAGTGTCATAGATTTTATCAGGTAAGTAGGAACTTGGAAAAAATTAAAAAACAATGGAACATTTTCGATGGTCTAAAAAATGCAAATATTTTATTACGCAATCAGCATGTTCTCAAACAGCCAATTTTTGCTGCTCCAAGACTCCATTTTCCAGACACTCGACAACAGCGTTTATTGCTTTTACAGGCTTCTGGGTTAATATTAAATTCCGTTCTTCTTGAACCGAATTCAGTTTACCAATTTTACTGCTCAGACAACTTCGTAAAGATAATAATTGAGCTGATGTATCTTTGATATTTTCAACCAATTAATTTGCCTTAATTATTATAGTAGCGCTGAGCGCCGTAGAGCTGTGCTATAACACACATGACAGCGTATTGCGATGATTACAATATTAAATTTTTCCAAGACAAATATTATAAAAAAAAACAATCCATTTTAAATAATCCATTACGATAAAGAGTTTCATTAAAATTTTAATTTTGTGAAAAACTACATATTTTACCTCAAAGATGGGAGCCCCGTGTCCCATTTTTGCGGTTCCTTTCTCTCAATTAAGTTATCAATCAAAATTGCTGCATTTAAGATCTGATGTTTGAAATTTCACTATTATATGCACACAATTTTCATCAAAAAGGATGCTCCCCGATCAATCTAGCATTTGTCGTGGTACCGCCAATTTGAAATGGATCTTGTAATTTTTGAGAATCCTTTCCATGAAGGCCTTAGGACATTCTCGACAACTTCTCAAAAAGGCTCGAATTCTTTTTTATTTATTTCGAATAAAGTTCTCTTAATAATACGGTATGTGTCTTAATTTTATTAAAACGTCCGGAATTTCGACATGTTCTACACCTTCAATATTGGAGCGAGAGTTTTCTTTAAACACTTTTAAGAACACTTTTATTAGTATTTTAGTATTTCCCGCGTTGTTTTCATTTGTGTCATGAAAAATGTCAACTTCTTTTATCCTTGAACTTAAGTATTAAAGCTAGAGCGTTACGTTCCTAATGCAATCTATTCATCAATTTCATCAATGTTACATCTTTACATAATTTCGTGTACAATTGTTCCAAATTATAAATAATTTTCGCGACCTTTAGAGATTTCTTTTAGGTCTCAGAACCAACTAAACACTGAGTCACATTTCAAGTGGCGTGTAGCTGCAGGCATAGATAGCCGAGTTAATAAAACGCGAAAATGAGTAGAGGTCTCGGGTTCGAATCCTTGCCCGTGCGAGGTATTCACATTTCTTGAAGTTTTGTAAGTACAGAACACAATACCTTAATTCAATTGGAGAAGCTTCAATTTAATTTGTTGAATTTTCAAAAATTAAAAATACGATTTTTTTTCGAATCTCTCAGGCTCTCTTAGTTTTAACTTTTTCACAAGATGAAATGTTAGTAGGTTACAAGTTGCAACATTATATTTGCGTATCTGTCACATTAATAAGAATAATGTGCTGTTGTAGCACCACTCCTTTTATAGAAGTCGTCTTTTGCCGACCCTGGGTTCAGTGGCGATGCGAGACATCTACTGCCAATCTTCGGAACTAAGCGTCAGGGGGCAGCACCGCGCCGCGACAAACGCCGAACCTTCCCTGGAGCGAAGAACGAGCGAGGCTTCGAAATGTGTAAGGAGGGTGATGCGAAGCGGACAGTGTTCTCGAAATGAATAACTTACGACACAACATAAGGCACACTCGCCTACATTTCATACGTGATTCGGTCAGCACGTGTCTTTGCTATATAAAAATGTTAAATTGTTGCAACGAGCAGACTCACTCTCGCCCGAAATGACTGCGGCCCGGATATTCCTAATCTTTCTTCCACTTTCGCACACGGAGAGGAGGTCATCGCATGCATCGTAGACATACGGCTTCCCCCTTCTGCTCGTACCCTTCTTCGACACACTGAAAACCGACCCTTTGAGATGACCCTACTCGCTCAGGGTTTCAGGTTGTATTGTCTGCTGTTCTCATTATTAATTAACTTAGTTTTCAGTTCAATTTTCAATACAAATAAATAAAGACGGCTACTGTCAAATTATATTTTGTTGCGCACGAATATAATGTTAGTCGTTACTAAACCAGCATTAAAACATCGATGTTTAAAACCATCAAAGTATTTTTATCTTTTAATTTCTTTTAATTATTTCTTTTAATTTCGAACGTAGACGTTTTGTGACCGCAGGAAGCCCCCGCGGCACGGCGGTGTGACGGCGGGCGCCGGGGGCGCGGAGGCCGGCGCGGCGCCCAGAATAGACGCGCGCGCCATCCCGCCCTCGGCGCGGGAATTACGCCGAGGCGCAGCGGTGGCGCTGCCACCGTCGCGGACGCCCAGCTGCCGCCGCGCCCGCCGCGAAGAGGCGCACGCGCCGCCGCCCCTCGGCACAGGGCCATGCCCTTCCGTTTTCGCGCTTACTCTACATTGTCCAATGAATTACAAAATGCAAACAAAAACAACGTAGCTTCAGATATCGGTCAAGTACAGATGTTACAGGAAAATAATATACCCATTAAATACACGCATTAATTAATACAATTGCAATTGATAAGCGAAAAGAATTAATTTTTCACGCAATTTTTGCAACAAAAATGCCTGCCTACAGCAAAATCAACATTTTGGAATGAATACACTACCTTAGTTGTGGTGAAAAGTCTGGCATCGGGTTTTGTAAGTCTCCCTGTGACAGTTATTTAAACTAAATGTAAAATAGGGAAGGGAAATTTTGGCCAAGTTAAGAATGCTGCTAAAACGAGTTGGAGTTAACTTCGTAGCTAGTAGTATCTCTTCTCTAAATCTAATTTTCGCACGACTCTTCGGAGTGGGCATCACAGTGACTCTGTGACGAAGGAGCACGATGTCGGATACAAGGAAAGTTGACATTGCTTAAACTAATGATTGATGTTTGATGGACAGAAAAAAATCTGTAATACATGTCTGTGAACGTAATTATTGAGTACACACAATAGCCACAAACCAATGCAAGATAACATTCACATATTTCGATTTCCAGTGAAAAGAGAGGGACACAAATACGACTTAAGCATAAAAAATCGATTTATCAATAAACATACATTCAATAAGTGTCATGAAAAGGTCAATTAATTGGGGGGCGTATAAAAAGTCAAAAAGGAAGGAAAAATTCGAGAAATCACGGAATTCGAGTTATCGAAAATACACAGTTGAATCGCTAATATTAAAACGAGGATAAGACAACAAATACCTGCACTTCAGTTCCATTTATTTATTTATTTTACGTCAAAAAAACAGTTAAAACTGCATATGACGTGCTATGGGGAAAAGTGAATTGTGTGCACATTTTCAAAATTCTGTGATCCCTACACTAAGTCATATACTACTTAAATTTTGAAGAAAAAAAAAGCTCCCATGTAATAAAATCTATTTTCCAGGATAAAAAAGCAATACATTTTGGCTCTTATCCATGTTGTCCTTCGGAATAATACTTCCTGCCGCGACAACATGGAAACGATAATTTGAATAATTGTATTTCCCACTGAATTCTAGAAGACGTGCACAGAAAATGAAGTTACATTTATATCCCGAAGCAAAACAAGGGGCCATCTCAGCATTTGCTCAATGGATCAGGGAAACTGGACGAAAAACCTGATCGAGATGGGGGTCATTGACCCGGAGGCTGCAATACAATACTTGTTACAGGTTGTTTATACACATTTATACAGTTGGTAAATAATGCATTATGTATCATTGTTAAAATTAATGTTACTTTTCTTGTGATGCTCAGTATAGTCTCTAATTGTATAGAAACAGTTATGCAGCAGAAACGATTTCATTTGGGATTTAAACTTTTCTATCGAATTTAATCGTTTAATGTCATCTGGCAAAGTGTTGTAAAATAATGTACATGTATTGTATTGTTCTAATCGTCTGTAGGTTGGCTGAACAGCCTTGTGCAATTCCCAGCCTTAAGATGACACCGTTCACTTTGCTGGTACGTTTTAACGTTATCACCAAATGTTGAGTTGAGTTGTTGCGCCGTAAACATGGCTGCACCACTCTCCGTATTCTCAAAGGAAGAACAGGTTTTCGTAATCAGCTTTTTGTGATCTGAATGTGTTCCAGAAGCAGAAATTCTTACAAGAATGTCAGTACAATGTTAGTGTAATGTTTTGCCGTGACGAAAAGAATGCTCCCAGCTGCTCTAACCCCTAAGGTGACCATTATATACATAGAATGAGCGATAATCGCGCTCAAGAAAACTGTTCAAAGGGTTGGTTGTCTCGGTAGCTTAGGGGTTAGAGCAGCTGGGCGTAAACCAAAGGCCTGGGTTCGAATCCCGGTCGGGGTGACCAATTCTTTGAACTAATTTAATTTAAAAAATATAGTAAGAAAGGCTAATAAAACTAGATGTGCACACACTAGATGAAAACAAAGTACCTTAAAACAAAATAGGGCAAACATTGTTTAATGTTTTGAAAACTAGACGAATTGCTGAATCAGATTCAGTTAATATCATAGCGCGGAAATTCCCAGACGGCAACTAAAAGACAATATGAAAAACCGGATTTAAAAATTTAATTCCTTTGTGATACGTGACGTTTTTGCTTCGAATTACCAAATTAAAGGGATATGATTTTTAGATTTTTGGTGGTACCTTCAGGAATTTACCTGGGCAACAATACATTTGTAAATACGCTTTTATATGCTGACGACCAGGTGACCATACAAGAAAACGAAGTTAATTTGCAAAGATCTATTTACCAACTGGAGCAAATTTTTATGGAGTACGATCTGACAGTATCAGTTAATAAAACCAAAGTAATGGCTTTTAAAGGAAAAGAGTCAGTAAGGACAAAGATTGTGCTTAAAAATATGGTTTTAGAACAAGTGAGCATTTTAGCTACCTAGGGTGTGAAATTACATATGGAAGAGAGAGGAAAAAAATAGAATTTAAAAAGAAACCCGAAAAAAACCATTAAAATTTTATGATATTATGGCCCACCCAGTTTTCCTGTATGGATGTGAAACTTGAGTTCAAAACAGGAATTTGTGCATCGTGGTCACTGTAACCTAGATTATTCGTTATTATTAATTTCGTTATTATATCAAGAAGATTTTAGGAGGATTGAATCAGCAGGAATGCGATTTTTGAGAGGAGTAAAGGGTTGTAACTTAAGAGATCAAATAAAAAGTGAAAAAATACGAGAAGAACTAGGGCGGAAAGAAACAGTACATGAAAAAATTAAGAAGTACAGACAGCAATGGGTGACTCATATTGGAAATATGCCGCAAGACAGACTTCCAGTGCAAGCCCTGAATTACAAGCCTAGAGGAAAGAAAAACATCGGAAGGCCAAGAAGGAGATGGAAAGAGGCTGGAACAGGCAATATGCCTAACCCGTAAAGGGAGATGATGATGATGATTTTTAGAAATACAGATTTAAAGTACATATCTCCAGGTCTCGTATCCATAGCCCGTACGATTCTCCTAGATGAGAGAGCAAAAATATTTGTATCGAAAAACACCCCTCCTTTCTTACCGCGAGAGCGAAGAAATGCGCCGCACATCACTTGTGCCAGTTCAAACTTGCACTGAAAGGAGTAGAGTGATTCCCCCTTTCTTTCCTGATCGTGGAACGATGAAGGAGATATTTTGCTACCCCTTTCATGTGAAATGGAGCATCTGAAGTATATTTTCATTTTGGACTTTTTGCCAAATTTCCTCTCCTCTGGCCCCATTGTGCATGGTCTGGACTCGAATCTAGGGCCTCCCGTCAGAGGCACTACAGTGACATCAGTAATGCCCTGAGCCACCTTTCCCGGTAGAAATCGTTGAAATTTCAGCTTCTTTCGCAAACAAATGCGCCAAGTGAATAAACTGCACTCTTTGTATAATGAGATTGAACAAGCGACAGCGTACCATTACGACACTTTCATATTCCTACAACATTCTCACATATGTTATACACAATCATTGCAAATGATATTGAAATTAAGTAAATGTGTAATATATAATTAATATTTCATTGCATAAATTAATGAAATATTTCATTGCGATAATATGTGCTTTATAAATCGTTCAGCAAGCAAGTTTAATTTCTGTATGTGACGTAGGGATAAGATATTGACCAAAATACCAACAAACACCCCTCCCTGCTTGCCCCATCGACTTTACAAATAACGCCAAATCACCACACGAACTCGATACCCTCTGAAGCGTATTCTCCTTAAAGCAAGTGTATCAATTACTCCAACTGCTGTGTGCAACACATCGTCTCGATTACTTCGGATAAGAGAGAAGCGTCGAGAGCGATGAATAGTCGATGTCTTCGGTTTGACAGATCATCTCACTCTTTGCGTCATTGCCCCTCCACTGTGACGTAGGTCCAGCTCGCAGATATCTGTCGGATTCTAAATGCAGAAAGACATGGAGGACTCGTCAAGCGATGCGGCGATGCCTACAAGTCTGTAGGGCGGTTTCTTTAGCGGCTAAATTACTGTGTGTAAATGTGGCAAATCATAACAAAGGAAACTTGGCTATTATTTTTGATTTTGTCTCCCACGATTCTCTTTGGTCGCCCAGGACGAGTACATATTATACTTATATTTTACTGTACGAAGTGAAGCGATTTAAGGCCATTGTCGAATATCTTTACTAGCGGCGCCGTAGCTTTCTTCAGAGCGAGGTCACGTGACGGCAACTTCGCTGGTGAAGAGCGGAGCCCAAACACTTCATCATAAAGGAACATAATGCCTTAGAACTACGCCTATACTGCAGCGCGAACAAAATGCTGACATTGACGCAAGATGTCTAGTACCATAGTGTAATTCCCAGCACGACGATCAATATACTAAATGAGGATTCTGTCTGTGATTATATTACGTCAGATAACTCGATGTCATGTTAGCACATGCTATTGTTGCGTACGCGACAGTGCTGCGATTAATTCAGAGTAGGAATAAAAATCATTTAACATATAATTTCAAAACAAAATGATACAATAATGTTCAAAGGTTGCGGTAAAACATTAACAATCTCTCTTCTTCTTGTTTTTTTTTTCTTGTTTTTCACGACGAAGCACATATAGATATAGAGATTTTGCTATTGTAACTAGGGTTTTCTTCAAATAAATTTTTAAAAAGCGAAGTTGTAAATCTCCAGATTGATAGGTCCTAGAGTACCCATGGCATGATTTTCAAAGATGAGAAATTATGTCCGTTGTGATCGAAATGCAGCACAGAGAGTACTCGACTGCGACTTGCATCGAAAGGAAAAGGATACGAGAAAGGATGTAATCGAAAATGCGGGAAGATTGGTACTCTAGGGTAGCACTTCTCACCAATCTCAGTTCAGGAGCTGCCACTGGTACCGGCTTACCCTCCAAGATGCTCAGTGAGATTTTACGAGATCCAGAACGCGCCCACATATTGATTACACAGGCAAGTCTTGTGTGAGAACTGCTGAGAATAAGACGGATATTTGTGATATCATTATTGTTGATGAAATATGTCACTCTGCATACAACACTGTATTACATTTGTGTGTGATTTTTTGTGCTTACTTCTTTGCATATCACTGAAAATAAATCAAAATACGCAATTCGTGATGAAACAAAAGGTGAAATGACTTTAGTATGAGCAATATGGAGTGAAATACAGTAGCAAACTATGTAGCGAACATAAGTTGCTAACGGTAACAATACCGACAGTAGGCAAGCAAACTAGGGCTTCAATTGTAACTACTTGGCAGTATTGGAGATGCCACGTCTTAGGCATTGCGTACGAGGCATTTCGCCCTGAAGGAGGTCGCAAAATGGCAACAGAAACGTTGGCACCTGTGCCTAGGACGCGGCGTCTCCCCAACAGTCAAACACTTACTGACTCCTACCACGGAAGCCTGTGCTTTCATTGGGCTAGAATGACGCGAGCTTTACGGGAACGGAAAAGCGCGTTTAGAAAACCAGTCCGGAGTATTAGCGACACTTCACCTACAGTGACATTAAGCACATAAATTCGCTATGCCCGTACTGCAAAATTACAAGTGAACACAAATGTACAAAAAATTTGTAATAATGGAATCGGTATCCACGTTATAGTGGTATTGAATTGATATTTTCAATGGGAACTCGCTAGGGACACGAGTCAAAATGTGTACTCATTTAATATTGAAAAAGCTTCTATTACAAGAAAGAAAATATTTCTTGATATAAAATTTTGCCAGAATCGCTCGTTGCTACATTTATTCATAATTCAACTTCCAAGGTTCATACTCTTTCTAGATTTTCAAATTTCCTGACTTTACAGAATTTCCAGTATATTTTTTTTCCAAGATATATTTATAAACTATTTCCATTATGGATGCCAATGAAAAGGGTAAAGATTGGTAAAGTTACAAAATACAAGTGCCTTTTGGAAATAAATTATTATAATTAAACTAATTAACAATAACTTTGCTACTTGTTTCAAACAAAACTATCTAAGTAATAAAACAGTATTTTGTTCCACCAACTACGCGTCGGCAACGAAACGAGTGAACGAATCCATCCACGAATACTTGCAATTTGAGAAGTTATTGCTCTTTTCCCCCCTTGAGCTCACATGGCCATTGTTTAGCTTTTCTCAGCGTCCTTTTTCTTTTCTTCCAGCCATTCATCTTCATTTACAGTTCTGCACGATAGCATGATCATTTCTTACCAATATGCATAATACTTTTAGTTATCGTGACTTGTGTAAGTCCTCCTACTTTTCTTTCAGTGACTAAAGATTTCTCCGCCAGGTTTGCAACGAGGCTCTCCTTGTTAATGGAAAATCAACTTCAGATTAACTGTATACTTGCAATCTGTATATTCACGTACCTAATTCATCAACGATGTTCAATCCGTACTTTAGCCGTAAATAAAATTAATAGTTAATAATGCGGCGGCGATTACGGCGGCTGCCAGTGCCTCTTGCTAACAGTTCGGTTTTGGAAGAGCAACAGTACGCAGGATTCGTTTGCTATGTTCATTTCACAACGGAGGAATTCTGATAGTGCTGAGAACCAAATGCAAATGGATCGAAAAATGTTTACTATTAAATATAATATTGTAATATGTGTAAACTACTCGTTTTAACACGGAATACACTTTATTACCTTGTCTTTGTAGGCAATAATGGTGCTCTATTCGTTTACACACATTAAAAATTCTCTCAAATATCGCAATAACTACTCATCTTTCGAAGAAAAGTCAAAATTTAAAGATCTACTATTGAGAAAGAGATTGCACCAAGAAGAAACCTCTAATTTCAATATTAAAGGCGCAATTAAACTCAAAATTACACGAAAACTACTCACTTTCAAAAAAATTCACATGAACTTATTTAATGATCTAATTTTGAGGAATAGATTTCATTTACAGAAATCTCCATCATTAATGTTCTAGTTTTTAAATGTTTATCTTTTACAATTTTCGAAAATACAGAGTGTTCACCAAACATGGGTCCTGCGCTATTTTATAAACCTATTTAGAGGCCGTTTTGAGCAAATTTTGTTTTCAAAACTGCCTATATTTTTCGCAAAACGGCGCGAAAAGTACTCAAATTTTCTAAAAAAAATATGCTGTTGTAAGACGCGGAAAAAGTTATGAACTTTTCCAAATTACAAATTTTCTGAGACTTCAACGCAAATGACCCTTGGTCATTTTGTGAAGAGTTCTTTGTTCTATCCGGCAAAGATGTTTAATCCGAAAATTTCGAGCCGTTGAGTAAATTTTGAAAAATATGGTTGCGGTTTCGTGTAAAATAGTGCATGTTAGTGTAAGTGTGGTTGTGCAAGGGATGAGGATAGGATAAGGAAGAGGAAGCAAAGTTCGCGTGCGGTCCGTGGCCCGTTTGTTATGGTATTGCTCCGGTATTCCCCTAGTGCATCAGGGATGCACAATACGAGTTTCTCTGCGGACAAATTGCAATTTTCCCTGCAGCATTGCAATACTTTATCTGTACTACGTAAATAGTTAACGATCAAATGAAAGAATAATAATTTGGCCACTTCTGTATGCAAATTATGCAATGCTGCTCGAAAAAACGGCAAATTTTCGGCAAAAACTCTTATTACAAGGCCCTGGTAAAGAAAAAGTGGATAAATCCAGGTACAAAATTTAGAAACAAAATCCTCCAAGATGTGGTGTAGCCAGAATTCACGTTTTGTGGGTCCTTGATACCCAAACATGGATTGTCGGCAAAACGTCTGTCCGTCCGCCTGTCTGTGAACAACACTAGCGGCTAAACCGTTCAGCCGATTTTGTCCAAAATTGATATTCCCCGATCGATCTGGCTGATATATATGGTATGTAAGTGAAAGTGTGCATATTATTTCATATTTCTTTGATCGTTTCTAACATTCGAGCCTATGTTATACGTTTGCAAAATAATCTTTTAGGAATTATTTGAAACCTAACAAATATATGAAATAAAAATTGCTAGCCTTCAGGGAATATCAGATCAAAATGCAACAATGGCATTCCGCGGTCGCGACTCGCGAATTTCTGTGCATTACATCTCATTGTTGTGACATGATTTAGCTGTATGAAAAGCAGTTATAATTGCCAATTCGGTGATATTTGCTTGAAAATATTTAGTTTTCGCACGAAATGTTCCACCATTTGTAATGAGTTATACAAAAAATGACGACTGAGATGTGTTAATTCGGAGAGAATTTAAGGTATAAATAGTATTGAAAGGCCAGAAAAGTACGTGTTGCTCTAACGCAACTAGTTTATTTTGAAATTAATTAAAAACACGTTTATAATATGCTGTGAGAAAAACTACTCAGAAAACATGAAAACGTTAACAATTATTAATTTTCATGAAGTACAAACATTTGCTACCACTGGACAAAACAAAATTCCATGTAATTACATAAAATTCTCTGAATTTTCCAGTTTTTATTTTTCCCCCTGACACTTCCAGGTTCTCGAGATTTTCCAGTTCCTTAAAGGAAAAAATACTACAATCGGTTCAGTAGAAGCTCTAAACGAAGCCATGACAGAATACCTTCTTTTTTTTAAATATATAGATTCTCATCATATTTTTGAGGCAGTTGTTGACGTTGCTCAGAATTGAAGGACAGCCAAAGTGACGTATTTTTAGCTCTATAACAAGTTATAACGCTCCGCAAGAGCTATGTTTATGCGGGTAAGACAGGAGGAGTACAAACCACGTACAGTAGGTTCTTGGCCGGAATTTTAATACTGGAACGCCCGGCTTACCAATTCCCTCTAGAAGCCCAGCGGAGTCGTTTCGACTCCGAGCCTTCACCGATACTTCTTAAAATATTGCAAAAATATTTATCTATGTCATTATGGCATTATTAAAAATAATAATTTAGAGTAAAATAGAAGTACTATGCCACAAGTTAAATACATTTTAAACATTTATTGTCATAACTGTTCCACGGAAGGGAAGTTAAAGAAATATCTTGAACGGAATACACAAGTAAACGGACAGAAATAATGGTGAAAAGTAAACTTTAATCTATGAATAATAGGGTTGTAACAATAATAATAGAAAAATGTTATAAACATTCAATTTTAAATAATATGTTTCACATGTGGTATAAAAGTATATTTCTTTTGCAATGTATTTGGCATATTTTCTCACAGTATGTCAAATTTCCTTGACATATTTTACAGTTATTTGTTTCACACCAAGAAGACCTTGATGTTTGTTATATGAAGGAGTTCTAAAAATTAACCCCAAGTTTCAAATGGCAGTAGTTCCTGTACCTGTTCGAGTTTACGCTGTATTTACTTTCTATATTACTGCCTTTTAGGGTATACAGTATTTGTTCGTAGTTCCAAAACTCTAATGACTTGTACAGAGCATAGTTTTGAAGCGCATTTTGGAGAATACTACAGAAATTCGATCAACACCTGCATCGTATCCTGATGCGCAGTTCGCGGTTACCTTTTTCAATAGTTTTCTCTCGTCTTTCAAAATACTTCCCCAGTATTTCCAACTTATGGAAAACATTGGCACACACTATTTTAGTGATCACCTGAAAAGTCACAATTGTTTACTGCTTTCGTCCGACTCTCCTTCCATGAACTGTGTAAATACATGGAGTTTGGAAGGTAAACGCCGGCTTAACGTGAAAGGCTTAACGTTAGGCCGGCTTAACATTAGGCAGTGTCTAAAAAAACAAACCACTGAACCATGGCCCCTTCCTCTAGTAAAGAAGGCCGTGATTGTCTCAAACGTCCATATATCAGGTCACTCTGTGGGGAAAAATTCTAGAAAATATGACAACAAACTCGGGTAGCAATGAGTATGTACTCGTTACTTGTTCGAAGCGTTTTATTCTTACCAAATTGAGAACATACTCAACCGATGGAGTATCTACTTCCCTTTCATGCTCATACTCATGAGAGGAAACTCAAGAGTATAAACTCGAAGATGACCCATTAATTTATACGCTTTATGGAGAATGAAGTGCGTAAATTAACACAAGGGGCTACCTCCAAGAAAGAATGATACCTGGTCACCAACCTGACAAATGGGTGTAAACCAGGAGGCCTGGGTTTATTTTCCGGCTGGGATGACTAATTCTTCCAGCAATTTATTCACAAAGAAAAGTACCAACAACGTCCATCAACTAAAAATGATCTCTCAGCACTTATCATTACCATGAGGTTGTCGCGTACGCAAAATAACTTTTAGAACAAAATCCATAATAAATTAATTTGTTAAACTTAAGAGTTGCAATTTATTCGTTCTTTTTTTATTGCAAATGGGAAAATGTAGAATCTTGCAGCAAAAAAGGTGAACAAAAAGAAAAAACTTAATAAATAGTGCACATCAGTAAAAAAATATAAACACTGTACGATCTGGGAAATTACAACTATTTTCCCATCCTACAACAATCTATTGTCAGCAGCAACATTGCATCACTTCACTTCACTTTCTTTACATGTCTTATCACTTAAGCTTACACATCACTTCACATTATTGCACATAATTGTATAGGTGCACTGGGATCTGAAACGCAGTTATCATATTTTACTGATTGTGAGAAAAACTAGCACTTACTGATATTAATGGTAGAAGATTTCCTGAAAACGATTTCTACACACATCAAACACGGCTGCTGACAACTCAATGAATTCACGGTTTAAATTTAAATTAATTAAATTGTTAATCATGAACAGTGAAACGGAAATGCGGCGTTTTTTTTTGTTTTGTTTTTTTTTATTTAGTCAAACGGCAGGACGAAGATAAAGTAATTGTGTTACAAGCTACTGAAACTTTGGGGAAATTCTGGATTTACGTAAATATATTTCTTTATGCATAATTTTTTTAATAATTACACAAACATGGAATAAGAAAGGAAGAGAACGTGTGCAACAGATTAGCCTTGCATCCAATATTCTTATCTCAAGGCCATCCATTGCTTTGCACCATAAGTTCCAATTGGAAAAAAAAAAGTTCACTTATTCCAAAATACAAGAGTGAAAAAATATATATTAATAAGTGAAACACTTCGTCAACTCGGAATTCCAGAAACATGTTGATAGTTTAAACACTAGAAATAAATGTACGTTCGTATGTTGATGTACTATAAAATGCATCTGCATCTTCAACTTCAACTGACATTAAATATAATCTACATCTCGTACACGCTTTCTGAATCAATTCATAAGCACACATGCTAAGTATACGCACATTTATTTATGTCAGTACAGGTCATGGGAGTGAGTCTAGTACAAAATGCAAATTAATATTCCTGCATGAATGAAAACGATGTCTTAAAAAATGAGATTCATCCAACACTTACTCCTTAATGAAAATAATAATTGGAGAAGTAAATATCGTTGTACGACCCACATACAATTATTTCCTCGAGTTAATTAAGGTACTACTAAAATTCCAATTCAAACTCCCGCTATTTTCGCGCGGCCGATCTCGGAACCAAGTTCGTAAACCATCCGCTGCTCCCTCCTGCTCTCTAGCGTCACTCTGACGCACTGCGTGAATGCCCTTCTCAGCAGTGTCAAAACTTAACATGCCAATAGATTCAGGGAAATTTGGCACAATACCTGTGAATAAGTTTATTTTCAACCCCACAAACCGAAGCAAACAAAGGATAAACTAAAGCATCTGCACATTACAATGGATAACCCGTAACTCAATACAGTACCCTGAAGTGGTCAATGAGAAATGGCACTTAGACAACAGAAAAACATATTTTAATTAATTTCATGGTAATAACATAAAAACATTCTACATTGAGCATTTGTATAACATAATTTACTTGATACACACTGGTACACAGGATTATTCAATCCAAATACATTTGGGAAACTGCAAGAAATTTTATAAAAGTTAAGAATGCCAGCAATGTCATTAAGGAAGTAACATATAATTTTCTCTTTTAACATCAAATGAAGCCTAATTGTAGAGCTTCTCATACTGAATGTTTCAATAAGCTAATTCAATTAACAACTGCATTCAAACTCTAACCTATTGTTCCTGCTCAAAAAAGTTCATCGACAATTTCTCTGTAAATGCAAAAACATTGCGAGTACCAATTGATTAATCATATTTTAGTGAAGGGATGCAAAAAGTAAGTAGGTTTAGGTAATTAACCTTATATTATCAGAAGTTTAACAATGATTTACATCAACATCCTATTAAACACAACCATAACTTGTATTTCAAGTTTATTTCAGTTGCTTTTGCACAGCAGTTTGTTAAGTTTTTTGACAATAGCAAATCAAACTGAACAAAATTGTACTGATAAAATCAACATATGAGAATACAAAAATGTGGTTTTTTTTTACATGAATTAAAACACTGTCAACATGAACTAGACACATTCTTAATCCTGATAATTTCTACACTATCTTCACTTCATGGATGTTGGATATTTCAATAATTCTTGATAAAATAGATAATCTAACTCTCATCAATGATAAAGTACACAAAAAACCTAACCCTTCAAAATAAATTATATTCATTTTGAACTGCCTTCAAAACAATCTTTACAATTCAATCAAAAATTCAATAACACAATACACCATAGTATTTGTTAAATATACAATTGTGTCATCAAATTATAATCACAATTGTGTATATATTTTCGTTGTACACGCGATGTTCATCAGTAGGGGTGCGGTCTAAAATGATAAAACAGTAAAGAGTGGGTGATGTAAGTACTTACAAAATATATGTCAATTTTCAGTACTGCCTTTCTCTGCTGGAAAGCACCTCAATGTTGAAAGTGATGTCAAAAGTCATTCTTCCTTATTTTCTGTCACGCAGTGTCCCAAACGCAGGAAGCCATCACAAACTGTACTGTACCAGTACCTACTCTACGAACAGTCATTGATCCAATATTCTTCTCTAACCTCTCGCATGTCATGAGGAAGATATTTATCTGTATTATAAAACAAGTTCACACCTCTACACTAATTGAAATTGTTTAATAGATAGTTGAATATTTGATAACACAAACTATTGTTACAAGTCAAAACCAATCGCAGCAGTTTCAACCGTTTTCTCATGCGTGAAGTGCAACCGCTCCAAAGGGCCGTATGCTCTAACCACCTGCAGCACTCTATCGTCAAGGTCACGAAACTAGTTGTTCTCAAAAGCGCTGGCAACAGAGAAGGCACTACTCAACGATCGCGTGAAATGGTTCTGTTCACGACTCCCAGGTAGCGCTGGATGTCAATATGGCGACAACCTCGCGATATTAATTTGCGGCACAGTGGTTCTCCGTCGCCTCGAAAATCGGGTATTCTTGTGACACGTTCAAAATCTCTCAGGATGGCTGAAGCATCCGGACAAATTGTAAGTGAAAATTTATTAATCTCATGCACCTTCCAATTTATCAGCTTGTGTGGTTTTAGCACTTTTTAATCCACCAATAGGAATTAAGGAGTATTTGTGTCTGCACCTCAAATGTAGGTCTGAAGCGAAATCCGAAAAAAAATATTGCTGTGAATTGTTTAAAACAACTAAATATTTATTTCAGAGTTGATATTGGCTTCTCCAGTGTTTGTTTTGAATTACTGTGATTTTTTATAGCTGTCAGCTCCCCCAAAATTGCGTGGTGTTTGAAGTAACCCTTGATTACACCTGTCTTTAATTCATTTTCATTTGATTTTGTAGAGACTGCATGTCTTTTCCAGTGTTGTTTAATTCAGTGACAGGGTATTAACTAAAAATTCTCTCTAGCTTTTTTTTTTCGTGGTTAAAAAAGAACATTTGCTGCCCTGAACAATCCCACCCGCAACCAGTTATTTTTCCCCAAAAATATTATCGTCTGTGTTGTTGTCACACGTCGTAACGACTGACATCCAACAGAAACGGGGTCGTTACGACGAGTTTCCGCCATTTCGCGAGAAAACGACGGCTAATGAATTGCCACTTGCGTTACAGCGGTGCATTGCGGACGAGAGGCGGGCGACAGGAGGCGCCGATCGGTCTCAGCTGACATCACGAAATCTGGCCGGGTCGCGCGTGCGCTAACATTAAATCGGCCTGTGGGGCGGACGGGACCGGGAGGCCGGCCCCAGGCGCCGGGCGCCGCCGCCGGCCCGCCGCGCCGTGTCCCGCCGTGCCGCAGCGCGCGTGTCGCGGAGCGGAGCAGAGGGTCCGCTCCTTCAGGTGCTATCGATCCGCGCGAACCGCTAGCCCCGGTGGGCGCGGGGGCGGCGCCGGCGGTGGCGACGGCGCTCGCAGCTGAGCGGGCGCGCCTCCACCCTCGCACGAGGTCGTAGCTCGTCGCGGAATTCTCTCCTTGGAGGTGTGCAGGTGAGCGCGCTGTCTCGTTCGGTACAAATCTCACCAGAGATGAACTTGCCGGCTCGCTTCGGTTATACCGGCGAGATGTCGGCTGCTGGGTTGAGCAGATGAATCTGTCGTCCCGCCCGAGTTATTTCGCCGCGGGATCGGCTGTTGGAGGTGAGACTTGCTTGATGATCTTCGGGTGTCCAAGGGAGCAAGTCGACAAACTAGAGCTGAGCAGAAGAGCTGCTGACGCGATACTTATGCCTCTTCGTGAGATCGAGCTCTCGAGTTGTAAAGATGAGCTTGTCGGTCGGGTCGCTGAATCGGCGACGCGCGTTGTGTAAGTAAGCTTGTAGACTCTTTCGGGAAGCTCCGTAGCCTAAGAAGTGCTGTTATGGCTTCGTAAGATCACTAGAGATCTTACCGCAGAATAGTAATCAGGTCTCATGTAGACGTGTTTGCTGAATTTCTCAGCGTGCCTGACCGTAAATGTCATGGTAGATGTGTCCATACTACTTGCAAGCTCCGCTGGTCATATCTTGAGCCGGGGACTGTCAGCAAGCGATATGCGCCTGTCTGTTAAATCGCCGTGCGCTCTCGCAGTACAAACTAAGTCCTACATCTCTGAGCTTTCACCGCGACAGTTCTCTGTCCAGGAAGCAGATGAGCGCACGATTAAATCATAACTTTTTACACTGTTTCAACAAAATTCTGGTAATAAGAATACCTTCTTCCACTGTACGGTGTATCTCCCAAGCTTATGTTGGATAACGGCAATGATCTCTGGTCTTCAAATGTAACAAAAACATTATTACGTTTGACACACATATAAGTTCACATACAATTTTAAATAACATTCGAATAAATATGTGTTTACCAATAAGATATGAGTGTTCTTATGTGTTTCATAATGGCATGTTTACCAACTCTGTGGTTTCTCAGAAGAGAAACAGCGGAATACTTCCATCTAATACCTAAAAAGGATCTTTTCGGAAACATCTCATTTTTCTTCTAAATCCATTTTACTTCTGTAGCTCCCGAATATAAATATGGGATATTGTGACCAAATCTCGTTTTTCTTACTGTCTGTGCAACTTCTTTTCTATCTGTGCAATCTGAGTAGGATGTTTCAGAAGAGGTAGCACGATTACTAGAAAAAATTGCTAACGTTTTAATAGATTCTGCTTAGAGTTTTCAATTTTCCTTCCATAAAGTCTGCTTTTATATTTATATCATGTTCTAGATTCTCAAAGATGTTTATGTTTTCAAATAGTGTTTTATGTTTTCAGGTTAAGTTCGCTTTTTGTTACCGAAAATATTGTTCCATGCGAGTACCATCGAATAATTTGTAATTATTAGAGAAATGGATTTCTCATCATTCTGGAATTTGGATCTTGTGAGAAATTGTTGCATCAACATGTTAAACCAAACGTAAGACCTATTATAATTACATGTTATCATTATACATTTTAGCTACTATTTCTTTTGCATATGAATCACATCACCAGAAGTAAAACACATCACGCCATATTTTTATCATAAAAAGACAAATAATTAATAAAATTATTATTTACACAGCTTTAAACTGAAAAATATTTTGAAAATGTTTATTAACTTGTATGAAGAACTCAAAAAATGTCAGTATTTTCGTGAGATGAATAATGTACTTCCTGGAATGCATAGAATTGTCCTTTCTGAAAAATATATTCACTTCCATTAGACTTTAAAACATGTATGTTTCCCATGATAGCAAATTTTTTCGGTCTTGTTGTGGTTCTTACGGTCAAGACTTAACATTCATGTTGCATTTGAATTATATGGTGATGGGGCTTAGGGTAGTTTGATTTAGTGTGGGCATTTTTAAAAAGTTGGTTCAAATAAGGTTAGTATAATAATTGTCTTCCAAAGGTGTTGTTTCAAATACATACTCAGTTACAATACAATGTATAGTAACAGATTATGCAGTGAGGTGTACAAGAGTGTTTATGCATGTAAAAGTGGATGACAAAGAGAGTCACAATAGTAAAAGTCTGTGAATGAGTGGGGTATGTGACGTATGGGGGAGAAGTAGAATCTGAGCAGGTATCCTTCAGATACGGAATTCCTACCCCTCGTATTTAACAACTAACAATTGAGGCCTTTCATACCAAGCACCGTGTTGTGCTTTTTACTTCTGATGGATTCAACTTTGCGCTTTGAATGCATAGGGGTGGGAAGCAATCCTCAAAAGGAGGATGACTGAAGATTTCAGAGGAATCTCAGCGAGGGAGAATGAACAATTGGGTGGATAAGGGTCTGTTTAATCACAAAATGGTACTGTCTCAAAACACAAATCCAAATCCTGTATGTGTGACATGAATGATTTACTTACACAAATTATATTCGTAGTGTTAATCATGTTTTCCTTATTCTGGAACTCCCATGTCTTGAATCAGGCAGGGAAAAAGATCTTAAAGTTATCAAAAAAATCAAGGTCAGGATAATTTGAGAGAGTTCCAAATTTCGAATGCCAATATTCATCGCTATTTATTTTTTCTAACATCTTTCAGATTTGAGTACGCGTAATTGATTCACCATAAAAGTACTCATACATTTTTAAGTATATACACAAAGTAATGTATTCGCAAAACTTCTGGAGAAAGAACTCTCAATCAAGTGCTGCGCGTTCAGTAATACCGAAGGTTCTAAGAACCGGGTCAAAACGCGCTCTAAAATATCGCGCTCATAGGGATGACCTTTGACTATGAGTTCCTGAATTATAGTATCCCTTTTATTGAACAAAATAACTATTGGTTCTTTCCTAAAAACAACAATGATTCAAAATAAATTCAGAATTTGTGATCATTTGTCAATATTTATTGAGTTATTTTCAGGTTCATTTGGATCTGGTCTACCTTTCGTATTCGATATATTTACGCACTATATCGTGAATAAATAGAAGAAAACAATTAATGATTAAAAAAAGTGTGTAAGTTATCAAGATGAACGGGATGAAACCCCGTGGGCGGCTCGTAGGGTAATTTTAAAGGTATTCTTAAACCCCAATAATCATCATCTTCATGAAATCCCAAAGATAAAAAAAAGACCACTGACAACAAGCAGGGAAGTAATAAATGCAAATAGAGTCATCAATTACTGCAATTTTAGTGAATAGGATGTTAAGGAAGAATAAAGTGTAAGAAATGGAAAATTTAATATTTTTTCATTAAATATATTTTGAAGAAATTATATACAATAGTTACATTTCTTTTTGGAGCATTTATCATTCTTTATTTGCTGCATTAATCAGTGCTAAAAACGTAAAAGATTATGATAGTATGTATTGAGATGGCGCAAAATACTATAGAAGCATAAATTTCTCCTCTATTTTATTATATTTTTATCTCTACATTAAAGAAGCAGCTGAAACACTGCTTGTTCTTCGTATGTCCATCCAGAAAGAAGTAAACTCCAAAACATGTCTAATACAAGCATTTTAAAAGTTTTAATGTAAGTTATAGTATATTTCTATATTCTCAATCAAAAAGAAAAGGACAAGATGATTGCCAAGCCACTCGTTGTCTGTTAAGTAATATCAAGTTCTTTTTATTTCAGCACCAGAAACTGAAATGACCAATATGCAAGAAGGAAGTTTGTGGATTAATGTGCATCAGTGTTCCTTAAAACAGGGAGGAATTCATTATTGATTCATGTGAATGTTGAATTATATTAGAATAATACAAGGAACGAAACAGGGTCCAGGAGCAAACAAACAACCCTCTCAGCATCCGCTCTGTTTAGTGTGTACTCGTGTAGTAAGAATTATCTAGGATTCTTGACTAGGCGTAGAGTGTAGTAGAAGACATTTCACTGAATTAAATTCAATTGTTTCTTGTATTATATAAAACACGATGTAACGCGTACCCGTGCGAGAACTCTCGCATGTTAAACCTAACCCTCTTCCCTATTTTTCAATTTCCGTATTAAGCCTGTAATATTTCTTTTTCTTCAAGACTCTCTTATCCTCCGTCACGTGTTCTACATGTCGCCTTGTAACTGATAACAATTCAGTACATCCTTGTCAATACAAACTATTCATATTTAACATTTTTACCGAACAGAGAGGTACATCCCCTTGTAATTCAGTCACGTATAATATCAAGGAATTATTTTAA
The DNA here is from genome assembly GCA_964035755.1 of Teleogryllus oceanicus. NCBI lineage: Eukaryota > Metazoa > Arthropoda > Insecta > Orthoptera > Gryllidae > Teleogryllus > Teleogryllus oceanicus. The sequence goes on along the minus strand of CAXIVR010000001.1, from coordinate 222,017,844 downwards.
TTTCACATACAGTTGTAGATTCTACAGACTCTGAACAGGTGGGGTAAAATCGAGAAGCGTTGAATCAGCAACAATGTAATAGAATGTTCAAGAAGATCTCATCTTGTAGATTACGGTGTCATGATCGTTATTTTGAGGCCAACGGTCTCAAAAGATTAGATTTGAAGGCCCTAAAATGCATAGTTTAGGCGTTATTTAACAATATAGAGTAAAAAATACGACCGAGTGTTGCGGGTTGCATCTTACATGATTATTTATATGCGTTTTTTAAACAAATCGTCTCCTATATTATTTCAGTAGTATACATATCTTTTGCTGCTCTCACACGCCATCAATCTATATAAATGAGGCCTTTAAAGAAAGAGAATTTCACGGAGATGTGGTGAATTGCACTTTGACTTTAAAAATATGAAGGATTTGTTTAAAAAAACAAGCATTTAAATATTAATTTCAAATGCAACCCACAACCCACAGATGCATTTTTGAATCTATATCGTTAAATAACTCCTAAACGAAGCATTTTAGGACCTTAAAATCTAAAATTTTGAGGCCAAAGGCCTCACGAGACGTTTTTCACACCGTATTCTATAAGATGAGATCTTCTGGAAAATTCTATTACATTTTTGCAGGTTCGACGCTTCTCGATTCTACCCCACCTGTTCAGAGCCTGTAGAATTTGCAACTGTATGTGAAATTAAACTAATTACTTGATATTATACGGAATTGAATTTCACGGGTGGACCTTTCTGTTCGGTAATAACATTAAATATCAATAGTTTGTATTGACAAGGCTGTATCTTATTATTATTATCAATTACGAGGAATAATATAGAACAAGTGACGGAGGGAAAGAATTTCTCGAAGAAAAATATGTATTACATGTTTAATATGGAAATGGAAAAATAAGGATGGGTTCTTACTTGAGAGAGTTCTCGCACGGTACGCTAGTGCTTCATATTATGAAGGTCAAAGTGCAATTCGTCACGTCGCCGTGAACTCCTTCTTTAGAGATCTCATTTATAAAGATTAGCTGCGTGTGAGAGCCGCAAAAGGTATGTATACCACTGAAATACTATAGGAGACGATGGTTTTTAGCTCTGGAACTCAAATCCCAGATCTCTCAGCCGTGTCTCGAACGATATACGAAAGCTGAAGAAACAAGTTTTGTAACACATCATTTAAAAATTAATTACATACAATGCACGTATGACCACTTATAAGAGAATCGGAACCCGTGGTCTTGAGAGAAGAAAGAGCTGAATTCATTTTTCAAAGGTTAAACTTATTAATCTTTAAGAAGTATTTACAAAAAACAAAATACTGAATAACAAAAATTATATTTATTGACAAACTGAAACATTTACTCACTGTTAAAAGAACACTTGAACACATTTGAAATACAAAGACGTATTAACTTGAACTGTTTTGAATATCAAATTAGTCTGATAACTGTTTGAATCTGGCGTATGGTTCAATAAGGAAGTTTGGACAAGTGGATTTAAAGTACTACGTTGACTTTCTACCACATGCTGTTTAGATTTAATAAACTTTATTGACGAATACAATGGCTCGCAGGAATAACTTGTGCCAGAAATGGAAATAACGCTCTTTGCATAGAATTATTTACTTTTCAGTTTGGCTTCAAGATTGTGGAAGAGCTAAAAAAGAAAGAAAAACCGCATGCGGTTCGCGAGCCGCAGTGTAGCCACAGTTGGCGTATGGTCTACACTTCAACTAAACAATCATATACTGTTTGGTAGATGCCTATGACCTGTTACAAATTACAAATATGAACGTTAGAATTAGTGTTCTTGTTCCTTCGAGGGCCCAGATGACAGGTAAGACGTCCAATAGACAAATCAGAGAGTCATGTACTTCACAAAAACTTGCGAAAACATCCCATAGAAAGAAAACGAGATTTACTTGCTAATTGTATGAAGGAAAATTCAGTATCAGGCAGTTCTGCATATTTCACTGAATGCTGTTTCATTAATTTTCTTTCTATGTAAATAGGACCTGAAGAGAGGACAGCTTGAAATTTAAGGATGTATCAGATATATAATAGAGTGCTCATACTTCAAAATTACTTTTAATTAAATAGAATTTTACAACAATTTTGTAAATGGTGTCGGTTTTATTTTTTCTAAATTATGTAGATAGTGGGAAATACTTGTCCTTTTCCACTATTTCTATTCAATATACATGGTTGGTACGTAGTACATTGAATATTGAACATATTATTGTGCCCAAAGTTCCCAGTAGATTTCCAGTATTTGTTCTTTTCCACTATATCCATTTAATATACATGGTAGGTAAATAGTGCATTGAATATTGAACATATTATTGTACCGACAGTTCGCAGTAGTTTTAAACTGAAGGAACAAAGTCATTGGGGATCCCAATCATTTACTAGTAAAATCAAAAACTCGGCTACATCATATATGTTTACTATCTGCCAATGTTTCGTCAAAATAAATTCACTGACCCCTACATGACCAGGAATACAATTTCTTTAGTGCAATGGGTAATTTCAAACATACATTGAACATATCTAACTCAACATACGTCAATTATACGAACAAATTTTTATTGTATTCTTATCCCTGAAGTGGTCATTGCATTTATATTGACGAAATGTTTTGCAGGTGTAATAACATAACTAAAGATAGAGCCAATTTTTACTTTCTCACCCTTACTTCGTAAGAAGTAAAGGTATTGTAATCGTGCGCTGGAAAACGACAAGTTTTCTACTCTTATTGCCGGGCCCTAGTAATGAAAAATGGATAAATCTTGTTCCTATTTATAGTAAATTACTTCCTCTAACACGTTTCGTAGTCAGAATCCATGTTTTGTGGGTTATCGATACCGAAAATTTGATTCACGGTAAAACGTTTGCCTGTCCGTCTGCCTATTAGTTTATCTGGCCGTCTGAGATCAATATGAGATGGAGCCTAAATAGTTCAGTTGTTTTTCTTCAAAATTTGAAATTCTCCGGTCGATCTCAATGAACTTTAGGCTCTCTGAGTTTGAAACGAATATGTTGATTTTGGAAGGTACTTTATAAGAAGCTTCAATAACATTTTCAAAATTTTCTCTGAAGTGGCTCCAAATGTTTTAATTATATTTGTTCTCAGATAGCGTGGAGGACGCTTAAGAGAATGATGCCGGAGACACTTTCGTTAAAATCCCTGATTTGTTCCTACATCCACAATATTCTCAGGAGCTCAACAATATTTCTTCACATTGTTCTACTGTTTCCGGGTGCGTCAACTACTTTGGTCATTGGTCCCGTGAGTGTAGTGAATGCACCTGCGAAGGGGTGTTGTTCTTCCACCGGAACGGGAGATCCGGGGATGACCTACATGTCGGGGTATCGGGATTTTCCACCTCCAGTTGTCTCCACCAGGGGGTCACCTCCCCATTTGGGACTCATTCGAAGCTCGCGATGGGCCTCTTGGGATCTTAAGCTTCCGATGAGTGTGATAGTGTAGTAAGAATGTGTGGATAGTGTAGCAACAAAATATAAGTGTGTAAGAGAAAAGCTTGAGTCAACGATAAGGAAGGGAAAATCGCGTGCGTTGCGTTGCCCGTTTTTAGGGATCTCCCCTCGTATTTGCCTTGTAATGATCGGACAAACCACGGAAAACTGCCGATCAGAGTAGCCGGCAGAAAGAGTTCTCCTACAGAGAAGAACCCTGTCTTTCTACAACGTATTTATTGTTAGACGTAAATTCTTTCTGCGACGTATTTACTGTTAGAGACTAAAGTTAGCGATCTAGTTAGTGACTTCAATCCGCCACAGTCGGAACTCGAACCCTAAGACCATATGTAGGCGACGCTGCAGGGGCAATGGATGTAGTTTCTGAGCCACTTCAGCCGGAAACATTCATGGTATACACAAAGTAGATTTTCTCGTGACAAATGAAGGACGAGGATGACTTTTTGTAGTATGTTATGTGGATTGCAATAATTATTTTTTCCCGATATTACTTTACATTATTGTAAGTAGTCACATTGTCACAAAATAAAGATACGTCTGTCAAATATCCAAGAAACTGTTGCTCAGAATTATTTAAAATTAGCTTAGCGTGGCACCTCCGACGGGTATTTTTATGTTACAAAATTTTATTTGTGCTTTGCAAGTTCTTAATAAAAATCAGTTTTAATCTTGTTATAATTACCTGGCTCATCCGTTTCGGGCATTGAAAGTTACACCAATTAGTGCTTATTAAAATGTTTGTTTAAAGGTTTTTCATTACAAATTCAGATTTAATTACCGTCAATCTGAAGAAGTAACGATTTATGAAAGATAGGAAATGTTTGAAGTTTACGACATTTGCACCACAGAAATGGAATTGAGGCGTTGTTCTGTCGTACTTGTTTATTATTTCATGAGAAAGCTTTTTTGGCGGCATTGCGGCGATCTTCAGTGCTACGAATAATAATAATAATAATAATAATAATAATAATAATAATAATAATATACTTAATTACATTTTTAGAGTCAAATATATGATATTGTTATGAATAAAATTAGAATTTAAGTGAAATAGAAAAATTGGAATATAAAATGTGAACATATAAACATAATTTTGAATAGAGAGTACTAATAACAGATATACTATTCTAAAGTGAAGAAAAATAAATGAAATACAAATAATGTAGGCAAATAGATAAGTGAGTAACTAAATATAGATGAGCAAATTGACATACCGATTCTGAGGCGGCTGGGGGCCTCGGTTCAAACAAGACAGCGAGGGTGAAGGGCATTGCCCGCTATTTAAAAGACAGCTCTCAATAAGCTTACAGCTTAAAAGACAGCTCTTAAATATCGGGCAATGCCTTTCGCCCTTGCTGTCTTGTTTGACCGAGGCCCCCAGCCGCCTCAGAATCGGTACTACCGGAATCGGTATGTCAATATGCTCTTCTAAATTTATTTATTCATGAATAAAGTAATAAGTGCACTTATCTATTTGCCCACATTATTTATATTTAATTTATTTTTCTTCACTTTAGAATAGTATATCTGTTATTAGTACTCTCTATTCAAAATTATGTTTATATGTTCACATTTTTTATTCTAATTTTTCTATTTTTATTTATGTACTGAAGATCGTGCAGTGCGGCCGAAAAAACTTTCTGATGAAATAATAAAAAGTACGACAGAACAACGCCTCAATTCCATTTCTATGATTTATGAAAGAAATCTAGTAACTCGCAGGGTTTCACCAATGTACTTCTAAGTTTATTGAAATAATCAAAAACATTACATCAAATAGTATCGATTAAAATTTTTTTTTTCATTAAAAGTCAGATTTAATTACCGTCAATCTGAAGAATGAAGTAACGATTTATGAAAGAGATCTAGTAACTCGCAGCGTTTCACCAATGTACTTGTAAGTGTATTGAAATAATCAAACATGTTTTTAAGAACATTTCAAAATATTCTGGAGGGAAGCTGCTAGGAATTATGCTATTAGACTTGTCTGGTCGAGAGGATTGCTGATAAACTCTGCGAGTGATGTAAGTCACAAAAAACTCGTTTGGAGAATTATTACCGTGTTCTAGTCAACTGCTTCAGTCATTTTAAGTATTTGAAGAACGTGCAGAGACACTTTCTATGCTTCTCACAAGATTTGAATTCCGTCACTGTCATGTTCTCTGAATACAACTGCTGTATTTACATAGCATGGAAACTCATGCGTTTTCAATAAACAGGCGAATTAAAATTCAATACTGAAATGTTTATGATAGTGCGTTTTAATTATCTTTGTCAATTTGTTAATATCGTGTATATATTTAGATCTGTTCGACAGACCTATGTCCGAAGAAATAATATCCGTACATACTCTATGATACGCCTGTTCCAGGTATTTTCATTATAAAAAATGAATTTTAGACTATTCTCATGCGGTTTTCTTATATTATTTTATCCGTGCAGAAACAATTTTGAAGGTGTGTGAATAATATCTCTAAGTTTCCGCGACCGTCCGACAGACCGGGCCAAAACGCAGCCGGTAGATGCTATAAACATTCTTGGCTATCCTCGCTTGTACCTCCACCCGCGCCGTGTTTTTACTGAATCGGTGCGCGCCTTTCTCCTTTCTATGTTGTGCAGGCCTGGGCGAGAGCGCGAACGCGAGCGGGTTGAAAATCCGGTTTGCACGCCGCCTTTGTCGGGCACTGGCCGACCTTCGAGTCCCGCGCCCCGCGCCTCGCGCTCAGCGCCCAACGCCCGAAGCCAGGCAGCGCGCGCCCCTCCGCCGCCACGCGCCGTCCAACTGGGCCGCGCCCCCCCCCCCCCCCCCCCCACACCTCCCTTCATCCCCTCCGCATGACTCCACACCCTCCACTACCCGTCCGTCCTCCCGCATCTCGATCACCTCCCCTACCCCAATAGCCTCCACCGATTCCACTGTTTCCGCCGTCCATTCGCCACCCCATCCTCACCGCTTTCTTCGCCCCCGCCGCCTATACCAACCCACCATACCTCCCCATAGCTCCCACCGTCCCCACTGCCACCACAGCCCCGACTGCGTCCTACCGCGTCCCGCGCCCCTCCCCGTCTCTGCTTGCTCCTTTGCTGCCGCTACTCCACTGCCGCCCACGCCGCGAAAGTTCGCGGCCGTCTGCACGAAAGTGGCGCCGCGCCGGCCGCGCAGACGGCGGCATTACGAGGCGTCGACGGGAAGCAGACGCGCCGCGGCTGCCTCCGCACCACGAGCCTTTTTCAGCCGAGGCCTAGCAGCCGCCATCGGAACACTGGACAAGCGGTGTACCTTTACATTCGGCAATATGGGAATCGGCAGGACGCGATACCCTTCCATGATTCAAAATGTCCAGATGCCGACATTTCTTAAATGAATTGGACAGAAGGGAAAGGGTTCCAATCAACGATTTAAAGCACATTTAGATTAAGAATAGATACGCGAGGAATGAAAGTTCCTTAGCCTAAAGAGGAGCAGACGCAATGATATAAAGAACCACTTACGCTGCGACAGCACATCATTTCTCATATTTTTGCTGAAGGTTACCTAATATTGTAATATTTGACATCCATCCGATTAAAATCCACTTAAAATCCGAAACTGTTATAACTTGAGAAACTCCTAACTAAACGAAAAGTGAGAGGTCCGAAAAAAAATGTACACCGAGCGCGAAGGTTCACGAAACAAGAATCTTTCCCCTATTCTACGGAATCGTGTGATATAAGACGTGTATTTAAACCCTATAATTAATTTTAATGCTGTGCTATTTCTAACACATTGTCACGGTAGAACACAAAATTACGCGAAAACTAATATTTTGTGTTTAAAGTATATATAAAATGGGGTAAAAATATAATATTGAGAAATATAATGGTTTCTACGCTGGCGAAAAATCTCTATTTTCAATAATATAGTTAATATGATGGTATCGAAAACATGTTAATCATTTGCAGTTTTGCGAATTCCAGAAATGAAAATCTGACAAATACCATTTTGAGAGTCCTTTAAGAAAATCTTGTTTACATTTGACACATTTTCACTGACAATTGTCTAATAAATTGGATATTTTCATAAAATTGTTCATGATATTTTTATTGATGAAGTTTTGAAGAATAGGTATCATTTAAAAAATCTGTATTCCATAATGTAGTTGAAGTATGGCATCAAAAAAATAACTTTTGCTTTAATTTAAGATATTTTAGTGAAAATCCGACCTGCGGTATTTTTAAATGCCTACTTTGCTCTGTTCGTCCAAAAACTTACCAAAAAAGTGCATCTATTTTTAGGAAAACCATGGAAATATCTTAGTCTTAATGTAAACTACTCCCAAAAAATTAAAAGATCCTTTTCAAATGCGCATCATCAGAGAGATCAATTGAGCGATATCAATTTTATTGCAAATTCTGTGTACAGTTTACGAGCAAGCAACAAGATGACGGATGGAAAAATCTATTTCGAAAAAAAAAGATTGTGCCGTGCAAAGGAGCCCAAAATGTTTATCTATATTACTATTTTTCAACACGCGCAGAAATTGAAAGAAAACTATGCAGCTTCCGGCTATGTGGGAGAATATTGTTTCGCTAAAGATCCAGGAACTCGGAAATGATAGAAAACTTCTCTATTACTAATTTCCCATACCCATTTCCCAAAAATGTTTTTACGAAGGTTTTTCTGTCGGAAAATCGCCACTTCCCGCTCCAGCATTACCATATTTGCTACGCAAGTACGTAGTAGTTGCAAAAGAAAAATGGAAATGGAGGTTTTTAGAAAATGCTTTTTGTTCAGGTGCGTCATAAGAATATTGCCAGAAAGTAAGCCGCGGTTGCACATAAATTGTAATAAATACGTTATAATGGATTTGGAAGTGGCAAGGGAAACATTTCCCTTGCAGCGATGCAAATATCTTACAATTTCCATGTATTGCGTAGAGTATGTGTTTTGTTGAGTTGTGTGAAATTTGTGACTACCGAATTCATTGTAAAATAATGTTTTTGTATCATGTTATAACTGTGCTGAACCTCAGTGGTAGAGGTGTAACCAAACCTTAATATCTACGATTTATCTACAAGTTATCAGCACCTGATTATTGTCAGTCTTTCTCCGTACATTCTCAATACATTGTAGCTGACACTGGAAATCGATTCAATTGGATCCCGTTATTGTATTAAGAAACAAAAAAATTTCAAACAACCGCTTTTTATGAGCGATAGTCCATAAACACGTGAAAGAAATATTCAATTCCTTTTCATTGTCTTCAAGGCCATCGTGATTAATACCACGAAGGATCAGTTCTTGCAGAAGGTGCGTCGTTCATTTGTGCCCTTTCAACATCGAGGCGCCCGAGGCGCCGGGGTCCCAGGACTGCGAGTGCACGTGCGTCTGCGCGGAGGCAGCGCGTGCGAGCGCGCCCCTTTGCAACGCCGGCCCTTGCGCCACGCCCACGCCACGCGCCGCCCGGGCGCAGCCTGCCTGCACAGTGGTGTCCGCAACTTCAATACGTTTTCTGTAACTCGGGAACGAAAATGTCTGGTTTTTGAAATATTAATCTCGCGCTTTTAAAAATTGTATTACTATTATTATTATTATTATTATTATTATTATTATTATTATTATTATTATTATTATTATTATTATTATTATTATTATTATTATTATTATTATTATTATTAATTATTAATAATAATATTTTTAACGTTTTTTGTAGTTAAATTGTGGCGAAGGGATTCTGACACTCAAGAAAGCGTGCGCAGATGATTTTATTCCCCATACGTCACATACAGTTTTTTACTGTTTTTTGACTAAATAAATACCTAAATGTCTTAATTTCCGCGATGAACTCCGGCTGAAGGGGAGGGGAAGCGCTCGCATCGTCATTTCCGCGTGCGCGACGTACCCCGGGCGTCGGTTAGGGAAAATAGGGAAATTAATATGTAATCTTTTTTAATTTGGCAAAAGTTTCTCCCCTCGAAGGGGACACAATGCTCGATTCCACCATCCAGAAATTGTGCAATTGTACATTTTTTTCTTCAGTTCTACGCAAATTCGGGAAAAAACTCAAAGAAAAATTAATTACGAAAACCTTGCTCACAAAATAGCGCGCAAAACAAGCCACTAGCATGTTTTGCGCTAAATATTTTATTAATAACAGTTTTCTGTGGAACAAACGAGCCGCTTTGCCTAACATTGGGAAAAATAATTGCAAAATTGCACATTTTCGGATAGCTGGAATTGGGGATGCACTCCTGTGAGGGGGCGGGACTTACGACGCCTACAATGAGGGTTTTTGCACTTTAAACTATATAAATAGCACGTGCAGACACCCAACTGAAATTTTATGAAACTATGGCAGTGCCAATGGTAATCTATAGATGTGAAAATTTGGTCTTCAATAGAGCAGGTAAGAGAAAAATAGAAGCCGCGCAAATGAGATTCCTTAGACTTTAAGGGGGCGATTCAATACTATACCTTAAAAGAAACTCGGACATCAGATATGATCTTCACCCAAAGCCAAAAAATTGATGTACTAAGAAGGAATTGGCGTGATCATTTAAGGAGAATGGCCGGAGATCGAATGCCAAAAATTCTCTACAACTATAACCCGAACGGGAGGAGGTGTACGGGCAGACCCAAAAGGCGATGGAACGATACTCTTGAAGACGGAACGGACCAGTAGGCCTAATCCATGATGATGAACTGTACAAATTGTTCTCCCAAACTGCTGTTTATAAAATTAATTTGCCTGAACTATCGTGCCGCCATCCAGCGACGATAATGGTAATAATAATAATAATAATAATAATAATAATAATAATAATTAGTGGCCTACAGTAAAAAATACGACTGCTGCAATGACGTATTATAATGTGTTTGTGTATATGTGTGTGTATATATATATATATATATATATATATATATATATATATATATAGCAAATGTTTTATGGTGGGCGGCCACTCCCTTGAAGCCTTCCTGTCGCATGACGGCGTTTGAGTCGTCAGCAGTGACGCACTGAGGATGAAAATTCTGTTGGTAGGCACAGTATGAGAATTCTGTTGGTGGGCACAGTATGAGAATAGATGGAATAACACAATCAAATATTTGCATTTTCTGTCAAAATCGAAACTGGTTAATTGTTTTTTTAGGTTCTTGGAGTTTCGGAGTTTCTAACAAAACCATAGGCACCTCTCACCTGGCCGGGTGCTATATAGTTTTCTTTCAATTTCTGTACACATTGGAAATTAGTGATATTAATAATAATAATAATAATAATAATAATAATAATAATAATAATAATATATATTATAATATTCAATATCTGTCACGAAGAAATACATTAAAAAATGTATCTGAAGATGGAAATATATTGTTCTCTGAAACGTGATTGTATGAAGTTATAATAAATATATAAAATTTAATATTAAGAAATAATGTATCTTTGATTGTCCCTAATTCTAAAGAAAATATTGATAATTATTGAAATGCGATTGTCTTTCTAGAATTCAAAATGATAGATTTGTATTATGATTTCCTGTAGTCCGAAGTTAGCAGTTCCTGTTGTGTAGCTTCATTGCAAACCGATGTATGAGATTCGCAAAATTAACAATGAAAACTCATCAGTTTTATTTGACGAGCGAGGAAAAAAGTGAGGGAGCATACACAGGGAGAATACATACGCATGTGTGTGAAATCACATAGAATAAATAGAAACGATGAAAGTGAACGAAACAAGAAAATTACTCTCGTAAAAATTTGTACTTACATTTTAAACTTTTTACTTATTTTTTGTTCCCTGGTCTTCGCATATCAACCAAATGAAAATAAAATGTAACTAAATGTTAGGAGTGCTTGAAAAAAGCATTAGGTGTGTGGTGTGAGGTGTAATGTGTATCTAAAAAGGAATACATTTACATAAAAACGCCATTAAATTATCACCAATAATGACATACAAAGTTTGAAACATGAACGCATTGTTCGAATCTGTCAATCGCAGGGCAGGCTCATTATGATCAAAATTTTATGCAACAATTATGAAAAGTTCTTCCATTAGATTTTGCCGCATGCAATGTGAAAAAGTAAAATAATTTTTCTCATTTATGTGTGGAAGTGCGTTGCATATCTTCGCAGTAGTATTCGCTGATGTGTAACGAAGTCAAGCACGATGGAGTCTCAGCGGTCGTGAGCTGGCAGATAGTGGGAGACTGCGATAGTACGTTTGTTGCACTTTTCTTTACTTGGCCACCTTTTTTCTTTCACCAGTCAGCCTAGGTTGAAAATTAGTCGGAGAGGCATTGCAAAAAACCTGAGTTTGAATCTCATCGACATGTAGTTTGTACAAAAATGTCTGAGAAGTTCGTTAGCCAGTGACAGCGTACTACTGATCCAGTTACCAAAGAATACAGCCCACAGCAATGTCTACTGAAACCCAAAAACAATGATTCCCGGAAGTGATTGGGCATTGTCGGGTTATGCAAATTACCTCTGATATAATGTCTGAAACGAGTGATGGCTCAATGGATTCTTGCCAAACCATTGCAGGCTGTTCTTCGGATTCACAGGATTTCTTTGTCCAGTGTGAAAAGAAGAACTAAAGGCGAAACTTGTAATCAAAGCCAAACGTTTTTATTTTGAGTAGTTGTTGGAATGTGCAGAAATTACACCGCAATTGCCTGTTGGTTTTTGCGATAGTGTAAAAGGAAAATGCACTGCCTAAACTGAAACTGCATATCTTAAGTTTTATAATTGTATTATATTTAGTATTGATATTGTTTTGAGTGCGTGATAGGCTAGTAAATAGTACGTGAGAATGTGTCCTGAAAAAACTGAAAATTGTACTTTTTGTGTGACTGCGTGAAGGATCGCAGTCTGGAAACTCGTCTTCCAATACAGCACGCCGCCTAAATAAACCACTTGCCTGCTTGGGCCGTGGGGCGTCGGTGCTCGCCAATTTATTTGCATTTGCGAGCGGCTGCGGCGGCGGCGGCATGTGCCGTGCCGCTTGAGGCCCTCGGAAGGAGCCTGGGAGCGGGGCAGGGAGCGGGGCGGTGGGAGCGGGGCCGAACGGGCGAGACCGGTCTGAGGCCCCTGGCCTCTCCTTGGGCTTCCGACTGCCAGCGCCCCGCCGCGCGGCGCGGCGCCCAGGGGGGGGGGGGGGGATGGGGGGATGGCGGTCGCGCGCCAATGGAACGATCCAGACTGCGGAGAAGGCATTGAGCGGACGAGGCGCACATGCAATCCATGCGTTCGCTTGCAAAAGACACTTTACCTCTCAGACAACGTATTTCAGGCTGTATGTAACAATGACATGCCTTCTGCTTCATTTATTATCATTAAACCGCTTAAAAAATGTGTGTATATAATCAATTACATTCCGAAACATTTCGGGTACTTTTTTGCTCTAGTTTTTTTCCTGGTATTTGAAACATTTTAGTTTTAATCTGAAATGTACATTTAATGAAACACTTTACTTCCACAAATTAATCATAACAATTAATTAATATTACATAGATATATTCCGTTTTAATATTATTATCGTTTTTATGAATAAATCTCTCTCTCTCTCTCTCTCTCTCTCTCTCTCTCTCTCTCTCTCTCTCTCTCTTCTCTCTCTCTCTCTCTCGTTTCTATATATATATATATATATATATATATATATATATATATATATAGAGAGAGAGAGAGAGAGAGAGAGAGAGAGGGAGAGAGAGAAAGTTGACAGTTATATAAATAACATTAATAGAAAAAAATGTTCTTAGAGGAACTAAATTAATAACAAGAGTTATTGTAGGCATATCATAAATAAATTATGTTCTCAATAGTTCCAAAACACGCACACAAATAAACACAATCTTGCTTCGAGGTTGACAACAGTTACTCATCAGCAAAGTCCCTGATAATGCATTAAAAACTGCATATTTTGAAAGATTAGATAATAAGCTACTACTTAGTTTTCTTTTGGAGATGTGCACTTCATTAATATCAAATGTGTGGAAAATCCAAAATTCAATTCCGAGATCAATGTGGTGCTTTGCTGTTGAGTTTTGGGTTTATCTAATGAAGTTAAAGCTGACATTTCTGTTTCGGAAACCACACCCTGCGCGAAACCACACATTATTAACACTAATATTGACATTCACAGTATTTTACACTTACAAGTCAAATTCTGTGTTACGACCAATCATGCAGGCTGATTCAACAGCAACTGCTTTTACAGAATGTTTTACACTTCTGTCAAATTTCTAGTGTACGATTTTATACGATCTTTCCTAAAAAAGAGGAATGTCTATTCTTCATCTATTCTACTATAAGAAAACATAAATACAAACATGTTGTAGTAGGTATTACGGAGTGTGACTGAAGACATCAGAAAGTAAAGTATGTATGTGTATGTACGTGTGTGTGAGTGAGAGAGAGAGAGAGAGAGAGAGAGAGAGAGAGAGAGAGGAGAGAAAGAGAGAGAAAGGGCTGTGAGGCAGACAGGCCGACAGACAGATAATAGGCAGCGGCAGGCCGGCAGACAGAGAAGAGGTAAAAGAGAAAAAAGAGCGTGGCACGAATTGCTTCCACAGTCGGCGGCCCAAAGATTTCACGCGCCTCCCGGCAGCCAGAACGTCGCCAGAGCGCGGGCGCGGCGCGTGAGAGGTTGACGGGCGGGCGGCACGTGAGGCAGCGGGGGGGGGGGGGGGCGGCGCCAGGCGCCCCGAAACGCGTCCGGAAGACGCCGCCGACACTCCACAGCCCCGCTATTTATAGGCGCACCTCGCTGTACCGGAGCGTCGCCTTTACATAATCTTAATTAACAACGGAGAAGACGCTGCGAGGCGGTCGCTGCGCCTTCCGGCCCGCGAGCCGAGTCACCTCTGCCCGCCCACCGCCCCGCCTCCGCGATCGCCGTTATTCCTCCGCTGCCCCTTCCTGTCCCTCCCCCTCCCCCCTCACGCCTCTGCCCGTCGCTCCTCCGCCCCCACACCAAACACGCACCGCCGGAAGCTGCGCCGCCGCACCGACAAGATGTCGCCGTCGCTGCCTCTGCATCTCCCCCTCCGCCCTCCCCGCCCTGCCCCCCACCACTTCCCCTCTTTCCCGCCATCGGAGCTCTCGTGTTACCTCCGTTACCGCTTGTCGCATCCTGCTGCAAGCCTCTATTCTCTTTTGCTAAGGCAGCACTTCATTCGGTGAGCATTAAAACCCACTCCAAGGACGCACCGTTTCAGAGCAGGTTTCTGTGGTACACGTTGTTCGGTAGTAATAGCGTAGTGTGAAGCCCAAAAAATGCTTCCTGACGATTTCAAATCGATTATGCATTATCTATGGTAATTCATCAAAATAAACATGTTGTATCGTATGACTATTCTCAAGCATATTGGCATGGTTCGATTTGCTCAACTCGTGTCACTTATCAAAAAGACAAATAAAGATGAAGTTGCGAACGCTCCGTCTGAAGAAGCTTGCAAGTCATCCCACAAATTCGAGACGTCTACATTGCCTCTGTTTGACAAGCCATATCAGAATATGAAGGGTTATGAAATACGCGGCTTTAAAGGTTTTAGTCTATTCAGGCAAATAATTAATATTATGGGATCAGAAGGCAAATCATTCAAATACTTCGATTGAGGAAATAAAAATTCTTTAACTATATTGTAAATTAGAAATTAAATTAAAAATAGGAATTTGAAAACACGCTTTATCTTCATAAGGTCAACTAGATTTTAAACTGATTACAATTTGAAATCTGGCATACAAGTAGAGTATGCAATCACAGAATAGAAATAGTACTGTACTGTAATGCAATGCTTGTAGTACTAAACAGTATTACTTGAACACTGCATTTGTCTTTTATAATAGTTTCTTTGATTTTCTTTATGCCGTTAATAATGATTTTTACGCAGAAAATAAAGTATTGAGACTAACAATCGAGGAAAACTGAGTCTTGTGGGAATGTATCCTTCACGTCTGCCAAATGCTTTTTGAAAATATTGCTTTGATATAGCTACTTTTGTCAATAGTTTTGTTCACTGAAAAAATCTTTAAATTATTTTTATGTGGATGTTGCGTCGTATTCAGGCTCGACAAACAATCAAATCCTTAAAATTTCGCCGTATAGTTTAAGTAAGGCCGTTCATCCCGACATGTTACATATACACAACAAAAAAATATTTATTTATTGTAACTATGGAATGTAATATCTTTAAACCTCACGATATTACAGTTATTTGTAACTGGGGCATGATACATTTTGGAATTTTGTGGGGTATAGTAAATGTTTAAGTTATCATGCCCTTTTGCATCCTATCTTTCTTGGCACTCCAGGCGACCATCCACTTCCTAACGTTTCGTCTTGATCTGAGCATTTCGTGTGGTCTAAGCAGTGTCAAGCGATTTTTAATTTCTCATATACGTGCTTATGCACGGAGTAATATACGTAATATAAGAGAAAGTTATGTAGTGCTGCAGAAAATCGATTTCGAGATTTTAATGGAAATACACGTTTTGGGAACCCCTGATTTCGAAAAATTATTTTTTAAAACGTCTGTCACTTTGTCCGTCAATCCGTCAGTCCATCTGTGAACAACACCGCCTGCACAAATTCATAGGAAATTCCAATTCGTAAATGAATATTCACCCGATCTATCTGGTCTGACTCGACGCCCTACGAATTTGATTTTTTAAATTATGGGGGTACTTCACACGAAGCCCCTGGGATATTTTCAAAATTTTCTAAAAGATGGCTTCAAATTTGTTTGTTGACATTCTTACTAGAATACACTTATAAAGGTGGATTCGTAGGCTTCCGCGGCCGGAGTCACTCACGTATAAAGATGGCATAGGTTCTATTTTCCCTGTTAACTCTGAATTTTCGAAAATTGCAAAAGTTTTAATTTTTTTTGACACAATCCTACCTACTACTAACCACAAAATTTGAAGATATATATTTTTTCTTCAAACGAAATTCGTTCTTCCCAATTAATTTTTATATTAATGTTCAGTGTAAGTTTTCAAATATATCTCACGTCGTTATTTCTTGTATTACAGACGTTTTTTGATATATTTTTCCATTTTGTTCAGCTGCTTCAAATGATTTCTTTTCATGTTTCTCGAAAACGCAAGGTTTTTTTTGTGGAAATGAGCTCAAAATTGCGCATTTTCAGATAGGCTCAAAAGTTCCCGATTTTTCAATCAAAATGTGCATCTAGAACCATATGATATTCTCTTCTATGA
Organism: Teleogryllus oceanicus; assembly: GCA_964035755.1. NCBI lineage: Eukaryota > Metazoa > Arthropoda > Insecta > Orthoptera > Gryllidae > Teleogryllus > Teleogryllus oceanicus. The sequence continues at coordinate 222,001,141 of CAXIVR010000001.1, read as the reverse complement.
TATTCTTTAACCCATATTTTAATCTATTAGGGGACTGAAAAGATGAAAAAAATTGCAAAATAAACGTTTTTTTTATAATTCCCAAATTCCTCAATATAAATATTACAAGAAAGTAATCTACACAATTTTTTAATATATATGTGCTGTAAATATTGTTCTCCATTTTTTGTAGAATTTGAATGTTTTAAGATGTGTTCATGGCGTGGCAGCAATCCGAGTTCCGCATGAATTACTCTATACCCTAATCCTTCCATAATCTCTTGGTCTGCCAGGCAACTATCTGTGTAATTAAGGAAATGGATGTCTATAGCCAGAACTATATACAAGCGCCTAGATAAGGCTAAGGGCTGCTATGGGACATGGGTACAAATGTAAAGGTACAAGGCCGACATAGGACTATGCGCTGTTCAGGGATCGCGAAAGTGCTCATCAATGTGCCTCGCTGAGCGGTTGGTATCGGAAAATCCTTTTTGGCATGGGGAAGAGGGTGTGGCGAAACCGAAAAGCAAGTTCAGAATCAAAAGAAAAAGAAACTAACAAGTACATAAATTCTGTGTCATTCTGTAATGCAATTAGTTCTTACTTTTTTTGCACAAACTTTAATAAGCTGATGGTGTGGCCCATATTGATATTATTTAAAAAAATATTTTGTTGTGACTTCCCCTCTCCCCATGACCAACTTACAATGAGTCTGTAAACGTGTGGTAAGACAGTTCCTTTGGATCATTACGTAGTTCATTGGTGGATCATTGTGCAATACGCACACAATGTGCCAGACGTGACATCACAAGACTGATTTTACTCTGCAAGATTTGTGGGTTCGTTGCACTCCAATGTACTGCTGCCAAGCCACCAGACTGAGGTATTACTTTTGCTTTAGACACAGATTCCGTCTAGAAATTATGAAAGGTGGTGCAATGACTGATGTTTTGTAAAGCGAACTCTCGGAACTATCAAGAGTGTGGTTGAACTCTCCGCGTGGGGTGTGGTATGCATAACTTTTCTGGCGTTGCGCCTGTTAAAAAAACGGACGTGACACCATTCCCCAAAGAAGGTGGCAGGGTAAATCACATGCTAAATACCGAGTAAAGAGTATCGATAACGGGCGGATGTTAGCGCGCCACCAGACGTGAGGCCAAGGGCTGGTATAGGATAATTAATACTACAGTAATTTAGTGAATCTATTCAAGAAATAAATGAAAACGCGTCAAACGTGTAAGGTTTCACTGTCTTTCATTTTTAATTTATTTCTTGCGTAAATACATTAAAATATTGTAGTATTGAATTATCACTGAGTCTCCCCTTTTTTATCTTTCATTGTTATTTTATGTCAATTTCTCTCATCTAATAATACGTATAACAAGCTTTCAATTTCCTATCTATTAGTACGTAAGTGAATATTTTACATATCTCTATTGTAGCAGGTAACTGGCGATGAACGCTAATGTAGCGCCGCGCCGCTCGTGGTGTGCGCCGTGGCGCCAGTGGGAGCGGGAGCCGCGCCGGGCGTGCCTCCCTGCTCGCGCGTTACCGCTTTCGCGTGCAGCGCCGGCAGCGCCTGTCGTGGGAAGGAGATGTTTGGAGCTGTTTTCCTCATAATGGTACCGCTGCCTCGCCGGAGCGGCGATAAGCTAGCGACGCGTCCGCTGTAGCAGGAATCTGCGCGGAAGACGTCGCAAGCCTGTCACGCGACCGCCGAGTGTCGTGCGGGTTCGCGGGGCGGGCAGCATGCGGGCGCGGGCGCGAGCGCGGGCGCGAGCAAACGCTTCCTGAGAAATTCACCGTTCGCTGCTCCGCAATCACTGTTATTACTGCGCATTGTACACACAGCAATTGTGACTTAACTGCGAAAGCAAAAGTACTTTCCAGAGTCGGAGCTCCAGGAAACATAATGTTCGTGAAGAAGAGAGGAAGAGGTGGAGCATGACGACGCGTGTGTTCCCCGTAGAAGGCACCCTTTTTCTCTTTCACTGGAAACAGGTAAAGGTGCCGCCCGTCACGACAAATCGGTTTTCACTAGAAAAATAAATATTAAGCTAGAAGTGTAAGTGTGGTTGAAGTCCCCAGTATGAATACCCCCCGCAGTATAAATACATATGGTTATATGTAAAAATAAAATGAAAATACATGGTTGGGAATGAAATCTAATCTTGATCATGGTTTTCATCCAGTGTCCCAAAAATTCTATTACAGAATGTAGAAATGGTCTTTTGTTTGCTTTGACTGTAAATACAGTATTAATCCTCATACAGGCCTCACGCTTTGTAAATAGTTCATTGACAATATAAATTATTATTAAAAATAATCATTTGAATTTTTAATTCCATTCCAGTATTTTCACTCCAGTATTTGGTTGGAATACATTATTAAAATGGCAAAAATAATATAATAAATTTTAATACAAAAGTTTGAAATAAAAACAAATTAAGAAATAAATATTTCTTTTAATATAAGAACATTTAATTTACACGTACAATTGTAAATTGTCACGAAATATTAAGCAAATACACACAATGAAGCGGTACAAGGATGGTTTCAGTGTAGTTGGTACTCAGCATTGTGAAACCTTAGTTTTGCTGTTTTGAATCTTCGTTTCGTATGTTTTTCTTAGAGCTGGCATTGTTAAGATTCTCAGTAATCAACTCGAGGAATCGACCGACCTTGAAATTAAATTGTTTTCAGCATTATACAATTGCCCTTTTCATTATTTTACCAGCTTTCTGAATCAATCAAATTTCTTCACGGATGTACGATTCGATTCCCTACAAACGATCAGAGCGGCAAAACACAGGATTTCATAATGTTTCAAGGTAATAGTGCTTATTTAAAAGTATCTAATCGTGCAATTCCGAAAAAAATATTTTTAAAGGTACGAGTATTTTTTTATAGATCCCCGTAAGAGAATCGACAAATCTATTTAAATTGAACACGAAGTTCTCTAACAATTGAGTGGTATTACAGATCTTGAATGTTTACACAGTAAATAATCGGATGCATCTAATTAAAATTTTCCAGGAAATGCTGCCTCTAAAAAGCCACATCTCAGGAAATTATTATATTTTGAAGATAATTCCAGAAGTTCCAGACTCGATACCCCATCCTGAAGAACGAAGTATAAAATTAATCCGGTTGCTGGACCAGACAAATTAACGAAGATGATTTTGGGGCAAATACAACGGGGTTTTTGGTCGAATATCCATATGATTTTGCTGTAATGTCAGTTATTTTGTGGCTGAAATTGTGTATATTTTGTTTTGAATACTCGCAATATTATTGTGTAATTTTTAATTTAATTTTACCAAATGCGATGAGTATAATAAATTTTGTTATAAATTACAGAAAACAATAAAACTAGAACTAAAGAAAAACAGCCTCTGTTAAAATTTATCAGTCTTGCTTTTTTCACCAAACATAATGACATGACATTGTGTTCTTTAAATATAGACCTGTTGAGGAGAAAATAAAGTGCATTGGCGGGTACGGGAAGAGCTATCTTAATTATCCTACTTTCCTCAAGAAATGTATTGTGATCAGTGTGTGCCTTTCCCATTTGGTGTAATTTCGGGTAGCATTCCCAATGAAGGATTTCGATTTCGAATGAGAGCATCATGGCGACTAATGAAACACCTAGATTTACGGTTTGCAAACTTCAGCTGTGAGCTAAGTGAAAAGATAATGGGGTCTGATTGGCTGAGAATATCAGGATTGGGTAACAGATCTAGGATGTTAGATCGGAATGAATCACCATAAGTCCGAGGATTTGGAAGTTTCAATAGTGTACTCCGCAACTACGTACGCCACCTTCTACAATATTATCACATTCCTCTTTCGATTGTTCCTACTGCCTCAGCAATCTGTATATCCAAATCATTTTAGAATTATTTTTCATACCTATTTTTTCAGTTGCTTCAGATTTTCTTGAAAACTGTTTTATTACAAGAAATGCATGCCAATATTCGAAATTTTGCATTACTATTATAATTTATTTCCTCGTCCAGAATGTATCAAATTAGTCTCGTAAAAGGGCTATCGTTCGATGAATGTTTGCGCAGAGGAATACGTATTTAGTCATACAGTTTCATTACCGATAAAATCCACATAGCACAATTTTTTTTTATCATACGAGACACTACGTATCTCATGGCTTAAAAATGCGGGACTTGCCAAATGAGAATAATTAGATGACCTTAAGAAGTCGCTTAAGAAGGAATGCTCGACCCTGTATTCATCACGCGAGGCGGGCGCAGTGACTACATTTTAAGGATGCGCAGTTGCACTGATTTATTTTCAACACATCATCACATAACCATATTCGTTTTTCAAGATTTGCCTATCAAAGACACAGATTGCAATGAAGAAGTTTATTGGTTCACAAGTCTCATTCGAAGTTACGCATAAAACTGCGTGACTTATGCGCTGTGTGAGGGTTCCAGTATCCAAGAAATATTACTTTTAATACGTCTTATAACCAAGATATATGAATCTCCATCATGGATTTATTTTCATGTGATGGTATGAAAGAAATCACATTCAGGGACGTCACTATCGACATTTCCCCTCCAGACATTTCAGATAATTCCAGAATGTGGAGTCTAAATCTGGTCCGCTAGAAAAAAATTACTTGAATCCAGAGACTGGCCTCTAAATATTATGTAAGTAAACTATACTAATGAAGAGGAAACTGGGCACTAAGTCGACAATTTCTTTTCAACTTCAGAGTTGAAAATAAAGATCGGAAATAAAGAAGAAAACTCAATTATTAGAATACTACTTTCGATTATATTAGCAAATTACCTATTATTTAACATGTAAAACCAGCGAGATGAAAAATTGAAATTTCAAAATTTCTGGAGTTAAATGATCATTTGATGAATTTTGAAGGTCTTATAGAATTTTCTAAATAAATATATCATTTGTGGGTTAAATATACAAAATAAAATGTATTCTTCAAAGGTGTACGTAAAATCATATTTGTTATGAAACTTTCTTTTTTGTGGCAACATGCAATTTTTACACTTCAAAATGTGTGTGATTATTTTGTACCTTCTGTAATTATTTCTATTATTATTATTATTATTATTATTATTATTATTATTATTATTATTATTATTATATTCGCTGTGTTTTAGTGGTAGACGACCCAAAGATAAAGAGATATACTGAGATATATCATTTACAAGGCGATGAAAAGTGAAGTAGAGATACGAATATTCTGGAGACACACGGCAACAGCTTTTAGGTGCAGCTTATTGTTGCAATTAACATAAACAACAAATAAAGGAAAAGAAAAAGGGGAGGCGAAGTGATGCATCATTTAATACTACAGTAATTTAGTGAATCTATTCAAGAAATAAATGAAAAATGAAAATGTGTAAAATGTGTAATGTTTTCGTCTTTCATTTTTAATTTATTTCTTGCGTAAATTCATTAAAATATTGTAGTATTAAATGATTTATCACTGAGTCTCCCCCTTTTTATCTTTCATTTGTTATTTTATGTCAATTTCTCTCATTTAATAATATATATTACTAAACTTTCAATTACATATCTATTAGTACGTATGTGAATATTTTATATATCTATATTTTCGCAGGTAACTGACGATGATCGCTAAACCGTCTAAAGCTGCTCTAGAAAAATAACAGTTGTCCGAAGCAACGCCTTTTTTATTCCAAGAAACTCAACAACATGAATCACTATACATTGTTATTGCAAATTCAAATGAACATTATATTTTTTATTGGTGTAACAATATGTCGTAAGGTCGAGTGGTGGGAGTTGGTAATTCATTGTCGCTGTCAGGTCCACATCGGAAAGAAATTCCGTCGACTGCTCCTTACGAGACAATTAGTGTCCATTATCTTGCTTCAAACATTGTGACACCTAACTCCATCTGTAATCAAATATGAAAGTGAATTTGCGTTGTTAGAAAGAAAAAACGATGTCACAAAGAGAGCAAATCCGTTGTTCAAGTGAAACACTTCTATTTTTACTCGCATTTTCTTTAAGAGGGTAACTATAAATAAGAAGAGGCTAAGGGTCCTCAGGTATTATCTGAGAAAGCAATCGAAAAGGAGAAAAGAGCACACAGAGACGTACCCTCATTCTTAGCAGGATACTGGGTCGAAAACGGGAGCGAGCGGTCACAATAACTAGCCCACAAAGCCTCTCACCTCGCTGGCCAAGAAGCCACACTTCTCACCCCGCCATGTCCCGCCCCGCTTGGCTGGGCCTTGCCCCGCCGCGTCACACGCTCGGTTGCAAGTGCGAGCGTAGCCCGGGGCGAGGCTGCGAAGTTGAGGGGGGGGCCGGGGGAAGGGCGGGGCGGCGGGGGGGGGCGGGGCGGGGCGGGGCGGTCGTGGGGGCGGGGGGGGAGGGGCGCGGGGCAGGGCGGGAAGCGTGGCGCGTCGAGCGGTTCCGGCGCTGGCCGCCCGGATGACGAGACGCGAGCATCCTCCGTCGGCGGCGCGGTTATTTAAAGGCGGGCAAATTGGGGGAACCAGGTGCACGGGCCGCGGCGACCTCCGCCGACGCCGACGCCTACGACACCGCTGCCACAGCCGCAGGCGCCGACGCCAAGCCAACACTGCTGCCGCAGCTGCCACCTTTCCCTAGGCCTGTGCGGTGCCGCTCCCGCTCATGAACACGCTCTCTACCCGCTGGCTCCCGCCACCCTCTTCGGCCTCTCCGTCCTCTTAATGTTTTATTCGAGAAAATTCATCGAAATTCTCTTGATTTTTTTTCAGACGAGAATTTAATGTGCTCTAGAAAATAATATAATTTATTGATTATATAGATACCAATATAAAATGGCCAAAGCAATTAACATCTTTTTTGTTCTGATTTTGTTGTCCTTTTAGTTAATTATAATGTGTAATATCTTATGGTTTTAATTCATTTTTAAAAGTGAAAAATGTACATTTCATTTAAAAACCCTACTCCAAACCACTCTTGCTGTGCCTTTAGGATTCTGAGAGACCTCCAGAATTTCAAGTTTGGGATTTCACACATTATTTTATGACTAATGTTGTAATATTTATATGTACTTGTAGATAAATCAAGGAGTCACTTCACAATGAATTACTTTGGAAACCAAAATTACCAGATAAAATGCATGAAACTTTGATGCTTAGTAAGTACACGTCCAATAACCGACTTCTCGCCCTGAGCATGTAAGAAATGCAAGGGTATTAACTACCCCGACGTTCATACTACCAGCAACTAACTTTCAAGAATGCTCCTAAGAACTAAGGTTTCTTCATATGCCGTAAGGGTCTCGAAAGAAAAAATAAAAGTATTAGTATAAAAAGAACATTGTTATAAAACCGCATAGGACTAGCATTTGAAGTTTCAGATCATCTCCAAGGAGCCGAAAAAACAAATACGTAAATAAGTTGGTTTTCCTATAATAAATACGAAAATTAAGTCTAATGTATTTTATTCAGACTCACTTTCCTCTGTGTACCCAAAAAGTCACTCTGTGCTTCATGTGTACCCAAAAAGTCACTCATGTGACTTTTTGGGTACACATGAAGCATTCACAGTTGTTTGTTTTTTTTGGTGGAGCAGTTTCTTCCATTATAGATTCACAGTGTTATTACTTCCTCGCCATTCCACGCAGTTACGTAGTAAAGAGAAAAGATTGCAATGCTATATCGGAAATTTTGAGAGTACTTTACATGAAGCCTTAATGTTTTCAAACCTTTCGTAAAAATGGCTCTGGCTTTTTCTCAGATAGAGCAAAGGGCGGTTAAAAATTGGGTAGAATGTCTCATTGGCATTGAAATCTGAATTTTCGAAAATTGCCAACGATCAACATGTTCCTACGTTTTTTCAACGTCTTCGTTCAACTACAATATTGAAAGTAGAGAATAAAAAATATATATCTGTTATTCAAGTACATGTTTATAAAAGGTTGTGTACATTTTTGAAAGTATGAGTATTTTGGGCCAAATTTTGCATGAAGTATAGGTAATTTTGAAACAGTTATTTTCTCAAAGAGGTCTCAAAGAGGTCTTTTCCCTCAAAGAGGTTTTAAGTTATTTCTTAATTATTTTCGGAATAAAGCAAAGTATGCTTAGAAAATGGCGTACCTCCATTTTCGATGAACCCTCTTTTTGAAAATCACAAAACAATGACATTGTAAAACTACAATATTGATTATTTGTATTTTTCATTAATGAAATCTGTTCTAAAAAATTAGATATTTAAATTAGTTCATGTACAGTTGTTTGAAAATAAGTGTAGTTTTTGAAAGTAGGTGTCGCGCGCTTGAATTAAAAGCAATTTATATTTTTTTCAAAACGGCTCTATTTTTTTTCTTTAATTTTTTTCTTCGAATAGAGCAAAGGATACAAATGGCGCAAGTCTCATTTTCATTTAACTATATGCTATTATGGAATCACTGGTTTATTTTTATATATTAATTAATTTCTAGACTACGAAAACATTCCACTATATTACGAACATTTTAGCTCAACACAACAGTGGATATTAAGATATTTTTTAGGACTAGAGATAAAACAAGTCCTTTGAATGGTTTCATGAATAAACTAGTGGTAATACTAAAGCAGATACTTTCTGGCATTGTTTCTTAATGATTAGCAATATTATACTACTACATGAACTAGCGAAAGTGCTTTCAACCAGCAAAATCTTTTTCCTCTCCTAGACTCGCTCTCAGATCCTCAGAGTTAACTTGCCGTCACTCATACCACTATGCCACAAAAGATACGTATGAAGACGGACATTTTGCCGTCAAAAAAATATTTGGTATCAAGGACCAACGAAACATAGATTCTGGCTACACCGAATGTTAAAGGATTTTTTTTTCTAAATTTAGCAACTGGATTTATCCGCTTTTTCGTTAGCAGAGCCCGGATAAGAGTTTTTCTGGCGAAAATTCGCCGTTTTCTGGCGCACGATTACATAACTTTCTCTTATTAAAATCTTCGTAAGGCGAGAAAGTAAAAAATCGGAACCTCTGCAGAAACCCCAGAACAACGTGTCTGCAAGTATTCGGATGAACATGTCCGTGTTGAATAGCGGTCGTTCCCTAACCGCGACGCAGCCTCGTCCCGTCTACCGCCGTCGTCGCCGCCAGAACTGCCGGCGCCGCGAGACGTGCGTGCGACGTCGTCGTCGTCGTCGTCGTCGTCGTCGCCGTCGCGCCGCCGCCGCCGCCGCCGCCGCCGCCGCCGCCGCCGCCGCCGCCACCGCCGCCGCGCGCGCCGTCTGGGAGGCGTCGCGTCGCGTCGCAAGGCGTGGCGTGGCGTCGCGGCCCAGCGCCGCCGCGCGCCCAGCCGCCCCGTCACGACGCTCGCCCGAATTGCGCGCACCTTGTCGGCGTAACGGGCCTGAAGGCCTGCTTGCGCAACCCGCAATCGTCCGCCCCGTGCTGCGCGCTTCTCGCCCCGGGCGCGGCCGCGCGCCGAGCTGCCCGAGCCGCTCCACGCGCGCTCCTAGATGCGCTCGCTCGCGTTCACTGCGCTCCGCCCTTGCGCAAGGCGTCGCCAAGGCCCCCCAAGGCAGCGCACCGACACGCTCGTGGCAGTCACTATTCAATCAATCACTTAAAAATAGCATATTAAAAAGTTTCAAAAATCGATTTTTTAAGTGATAATTATCACTAAAAATCCAGTTTTAGATATTTGTATTTTAAATTTAAAAAACGTTCATCAAAACATTGTGGTATTACTGTATTATTCGAGATAGCAAAATTAGATAATCTTTGATTATGATACATGTATTATAATAATTATATGTACACAAAATAAGTTCATACCTTCATACAAAAGATATGTATTTTTTGGGAAGGGGGAGAGAGGTCAAAGAATTTTCTTCCGAATTTTCCGCTAATTCTTTTTTCTTCCGAACTTTTAAATGAACGCGTTCGGACTGTGTATTTTGGGCGAGGAGGAGGAAGCCAGAATTACCATGATCCATGTCTTCTTGCAAAATTCACTAAAATATGAATGAGATAGTTGATAGAGAAAAATCACTTACTGCTCAAAACCCTATATTTCTCAGCACGTGCTCTAAACCTACCAGGAAAATGTTGTGGAAACTACGTAATCGAAAGTCGTTGACCCAGAAGTTCTTTAGAATATGTGTTACAACAAAAATGAGTTAAATCCATTTAGAATTAGAACTTGAATGTAAAAATCTAGAGGCAAAGAAATGCAAGTGAACTATGTTTTCAATGCAGACAAATGGATAGAGATAGCTTTATAATTACACAAGTGACCTGCAGCAGCTAAAAAGAAGAAAACAACACAAAATAATTTACCAAAATGTAGCACGGGCACTGCTCAAGAACAACAAATAAAATACTCACTATATATAGTGGTGATATATAAAGATAGTGAGTGATCTACAAAATGCAACTAAAAACACAGCTGCTAGATTATCATTTCTCCAATAGTAACAACAAATCTTAAAAGCAGTTAAACATTCTGTCATGAAATGTTAGCATTTCTAATAGTTAGCGCTTGGAATATTTCTTCTTCAATATTACTCAGTATCTAGTTCTCAAACACCGCTTAATTTATATTTTCTCAAAGTGTCACTTAGTCTCGTTGTCCTCTGAGGTCCTCAATTAAAGTTATTAAAATTATGTTTGAAATATTTGCTAAACAAATACTTTAACCAAATACTATAGAGACAATACATGACATTGCGATATAATAGGATTCATTGACATACATACTACAATATCACGGGAGACATTGGAAGCTAGCGCCCCTATTGGCTCTATCTGCCATAATCATTGTGGTATCACGAAATAAGTGTATAAGTTTGAAAGGCTTTTTAGTTCTCTCACGGTTACGTTTACACACGTTTCACAGAGCGCTTAAAATATTATTGTTTGGTTGTCACTAACTTTTTTATACAGCTCGGAAAGGGTGAGTTGTATTTGATTGCACAAATAATAAAATTTAGAAGAATCGTTTTTTCGATTCTCTAGTTATCAAAAGTTGTAAGCTACTAAGTATGTAAGTCCTTACAAGGGGCGGATGCAGCTGATCATTTTGGAGGGGTCTTCATAGATTTTTGTTAAATAATAAACATTTATTATATTGTATATTATTTTTGTAATTTATATATTTGATACTACACAATATTATTTTTTAAATAATTACATAGTTATAACATAAATATTTAAGACCTTTTTTTGAGGAGGGGGCAGAGCTCCTAATGTCCCCCACTGGATCCGACACTGATCCTTACAGGCTTCCTGTTGTAAGTGCCTAATTATGTAAATACTAATCACCCTCCATTTAAATGTAGATATTAAATTATCAAAGCTTGAGCATTTACATTTATATTCCAAAAATATAATATGTATTAATACATAAAAGCAAAATAAAAAATAAATAATGATAGCAAAATAGTGTATATAATAGGTTTACTAACAACTATAGAGCTCCAAAAGAATTTGTTTATGTATTGAAAGTATTTGTCGCCGACTTTCCATGTCACGTCACTATTATTTTCCAGGTCACAGCACTTTCAAAAATCTTAAATGCGCTATCCGCTGTGTATTTTCTACACAAATAACAATAAATTATAATAAATAATTTTAAATCCAATTTAAATTTATGATCAGACTTCACAGGAAAAGTTTTTGAGGAATGATTATATCAGTCATGGTTGCATTTAATACACTCTACTTCATTTTCACTATTTAGCATCTTGTGTGTTAAACTCGTAGCAAATCAAGCAAAACCTATAATTCGTCCATCCGTGAATTCACCTTTCAAATTACTCAGAAAACGATATTACTTTGATATTCCAACTCAGAAAATATCCTTTGTGACCTACACCATATGGAGACTTTCTTGTAGTAGAGAGCGCTTTTTCAGCCCTATAACTCCTTATTTTATTCCAATTGTTCACGTGGTTGTAGGACTATGAACCCGTGTGAATAAACTACATTTGCTCTTTCTTTCCTTCAACGAAATTAATTTCGGATGAAATTTTCTGTTCTTGCAAATGATTAATTTTCTTGAAAATTTGCGTGCTATTATAAAATCGTCTGCAGACTACTCACCAATTTAATTGAAAGCACTTCTAGAGTTTGCCTAAATTATATTCTTGTCTGAACGAATTTCATGGGTTTGAGGAAAGTTTTAAGACGAAAACAATGCTTCAGTAGCTATTTTATTCAACGTTTTTCTTTCCGTTTCTTCAATATTATACTGGTGTAAGTGCATGCGTATATGTCAAATAAGCAAAAGTGAGTGATTTACGGAATAAGTGACTGCTTCTCAAAGGCATAGAAATACGGCTTTTTCTCCAAGGAAATCTTGTGAATGTAAATGAGAGGGTCAAGAATGCAAAACGCTTTAACATGGCGTTTTAAAACGCGATGTTCTATTTCTCATCATTTGTTTTAACGGTTGTAGAGCGGAGTTCTTCCTTGTCAAACACGAAAAATATTTTTCCTCCGGAAAGCAGAGACAGTAGACAGTATTTTTCCGTTGAATGTGGCCACAAGTTTTATTTCCGCTTGTCACTCCAGTCTGGACCCTGTTCTTTAATCTTAACGCCTGACGCCTGTTATTAGCTGACAGCTCTTATGCTTCAAACAAACTTTCCTTGTTGTTTTTTTTCTAGGAAAAAGCATTTTCCTTGAGAAACCAGAATCTACTGAAACATTATTAATCTCTCACATTTACAATACTGATGATATAAATTATTTCCTTAATAAAATATGTTCTAAAAAATTAGATGTTCAAATAAGGTCGTGTACAGCGTTTTGAAATAGCTAGGTGTTCGCGTCAGTTTGGCTGGAAATAAAGACAATTTAAAACATATTCTAAAAAAGGATCCTTTTTCTGGAATAGAGCGGAGCACGCTTAAAATTTGCAGGGCAAACTTTCTATGAATTACAAAAAAATATTGCAAAACCACAATAGATTTTTTACTTCGTGATTTTTTCTTCAAAAATAGATGTAAGGTCATGTGTAAGTAGTTTCGCATAGGTAATTTTTGCTAATCTTCGGAATGCAAATTCGAATTTCCCGCGTTTTTATTGCGACAGAGATTCATCCACGAAATATCGGGTTCCAATATGAGAATGGCAACGTCGCAACATGGCAGTTTGAAATTCATAGAATTTCTTCTCGTTGTTGGGCTATATGGAACTCAATATTGTATCATTCGAATTTGTGTTGATGTGTTGGCTTTAAAAGTAGTTGCTTTCGCATCTCATTAATTGACTGAGTTTTACGGTATTTTTGGTTGTTTGGTTAATGATTACGGGCGGGTCAACAGCTTAGGTCATTAGTCCCGTTAGTGTGGTGCATGTTTTTTTCCTCGGGAGATGGCAGTGATCTTCCCCCGCAGGATGGCGATCTCCGGCGCCGACCTACCGTCGGCTAGCGGGGTTTCCCCCTCACCAGAACCCTCCCACCGCCCCAGCCGGGAGAAGCTCTATGCTCCCGGTAGTGTAGTGCATGTTAGTGTGTGTGTGTGTGTGTGTGTGTGTGTGTGTGTTGTTAGGAGAGAGGATAGGACAAGGAATAAGAAGGAAAGATGGTCCGCGGTCCGTTTGTTAGGGTACTGCTCCGGCATTTGCCTTGTGTTGATCCGAGAAACCACGGAAAACTACCGATCAGAGCAGCCGGCCCCTGGAATTCTCCTCCAGACAGTGACTGAATTCGACCTAGCTGAAAAGCTAGTGTCTAAAATCCTGTCGCCGTCAGGACTCGAACCTAGGACCTCCGGTCAGAGGCGCCGCAGTGATATCAGTTGATGTACTGAGCTGCCGCTCCCGGTCCGAACGTCAAGTTTACGCGCGAAGTGTTCATGAACATCTAATGATTGCTTTGCCTGGTGGTACCTTTATTTGTGTTTGTTAATCAGTAAACTCTGCAATGAAAAATCTCTTAAGTTAGATCATTCTGTGTGCTTTGAGTTTTGTTTTGTTTTTACGGTTTTGAGTCGTGGTGTTATCTGTCATGAATGTTAATCAAATTATTTTGATGATAATAATGAATGCACTCCATGTGTCGTTTTACAGCAGAAAAAATTGATTTGCGAGGCAGATAAAACTTTCCAGATCCATATATTTCAAGGGATAGAACACCAGGTAGAAAAAGTTATGCTAAACTCTTACACTCGCACGCTTTAGATCTATAATGTAAATAATTTGTTTTGTATCTTCAAACGAAGGAAGCAAAATTTCAATAAACAAAAAATAGACTTTTTTCCTGTATAATAATACAGCAATACGCTACACAGATTCTTTTACGATTGCAATTTTACTGTCAAAATTCAAATTTAGCGAATGTTCGGTGCCTCTCGCAACCTTCGACAAAAGAAACAATCTTAATATTTGCGCATCACCATTTATGCGTTTATTTGTGGGTCTCCGGTAGTTGAGTTTAGTGACCAGTGAGCCAAAGGCACAGGAGTTCGCTCCATGCAAGTTGACGACTTCGTTCTAAGAGAGCAGTTTTAAAAGTGGTTTTAGAACTTATATGTGATATACGATTTTGCGTGGGGTAAAAAACGCATTTAAAATATATTTGTTCTTGTGTTGATTTTAATATTTTTACTTTTATTTTTCTCTACACATCCTCTCTGCCATCAGATCGAAAAATTTAATATTCTTTGACCAAGACGTCGTTAAATTGAACGTTGGAAAATAATGGGAGACACAATTAGAATTTTAAGCGTCGGCCTAAGGCGGCAGTGCGACTATCTAGTGTAGAGGTGACGGGCACGGTAAGTTAATTCAATGGATCTGAGTTCAAGACACGCCGCGAACGAAATTTTGTACATGTTGGAAACACTTTTGTAGGTTCATGTAGTAGGTTAGCGGATTGTGGAACTCTTACAAATAATGCGGGTAAGTATGTGTGGTTCTAGCACCACTAGTTTATATATAATATCCACGCCTGCGGATCGAGAAGATATGCGGCGAACACGACGTATTCCCATCAACGTACCTACACGCTCTCTTGGCCTTCCTGAGCTATAGCTCAGCTATAGAAACCGAGACGATTTATATCAGAAAGTTACAGCTTTATTGTAGCCCCGGCCGAGAATCGAACCCAGGTCTGCCTCAGAAAGCTAGGACGCTGTTCATTAACCACCCGCGGATCTAGACTAAACTATTTCAGTGTATTATAACTTGATTATAGATTTAAAATTAAATTATAATTATTTACCGATATAATGAAATCGTTGATTGTCCCTAATACTAAGGAAACATCTAATTAATTACATCCCGTTTAGGCGTTGGGGGTAACTGTATTCGGCTGGAAACGTCCATAGATAAAGGACCTATAATTCGCTTATCTCGGCGTGCGCCGCCGCTGGAGCCGCTGCAATCCCTTTGCGGGTTGGGCGCCGCGTGCCCACGGGGTGTGTGCGCGCGGTGCGCCGAGCGTGCGCGGGCGTGACGGCGGCGTGCACGCGCGCCTGTCGCCGCCGCCGCCGCCTCCGCGTCACTCCCCCGGCGCCACGCGTCAGCCCGCTGACGAGGACGCAACCGCGCCGCCGCGACGGCGGTTTCAACACGCGCCTCCGCCCCGCCCCCGCCACTGCCACCGCCGCCCGCTCGATTTCTTCCCGTCTGACTTCGAGGACGCACCTCGAGGTCGGCGCACCGCCCCGTGTCGCCGCGCCGTGTCAATGGAAGTGGGAAGGGTGGAGACGTTAGGTTTTGTCCTGTCACTATGAGAAGGGTGTCTGGGAGACGCGGAGAAAGTCAGTCGCCAGTTCCTTTCCAAAAGAATGGGTGGGGCCTTATCTCGATGTACAGAAAATCTTGGAAGCGAGATGTAAAGACAAGCATTCCAAAATTCTCGATTGATTAATTATTTCGTGTTTCCGGGCGTTCTGTGGCGTGTAAGTGTACTGCATGTTTTATCACAGGAGGTGGGGGTGTTTTTCCCCCGCTGTATGGCGAGATCCAGGGACGACCTCTATGTCTCAGTTGAGACAAGTTCTAAACTCCCGACAGGTCTCTTAACATGTGTAGTAGTGTACTGCATGTAAGTATACGTGTGTATAAGGAGAGAGGATGGGACAAGGAACGGAAAGGATACTATATAAGTGATAGGGTACTGTTCCAGTATTCGCTTGGTATTGATCGGAGAAACCATGTAAAACAACCGTCCGATCAGAGAAGCCGGCCGCTAGAATTCTCGTCCAGACGGCGGTTGAATTCGACCTAGCTATATAGCCAGTGTTAAAAATGTCGCCAATGTTGAGACTCGAAGCCCAGGACCTCCTGATCAGTCCATACAGTGACATCAGTCGATTTCCTGGGCGCTTTCTGTCGGTTAAACTTCTCAAGCTGAGATATACATTGAAATAATGAATGTGTCAAAATTAGGAAAGGAACTCTTGGAAAAATTTGTGCTGCATTTCTTCAGAAGCCATGTTTCCTTGGCAGTTCTTCAGGCGTGCGGAAAGAGTGTCGCTGACGTCTAGCCCTCGCGCGAGGGGTCGAAATCAATAGCAATTTTTTCAATACAACTATACTTTAATCAAAGCTAGCCTCGCCTAAGGTCCACCTATGTCGTTACACTGTGTCGCAGATCTCCAAAGTCTAACATCTGTATCGTTCAATTCGCTGACGATAAGCTACTGCTTGCTGGGAAATCTTTCTAGTAGAATTAAGAACCAAAATGCAAGTTTATCAAAATATCCTAGACAGCTGAGCAACAAAGTTTAGTATTCAACTAATTATAAATAAAACCATAATTTTAATTATATGATTAAGACCAGTCACCCATTGAATTCCCATAACAATAAACAACAATCCTATAGAATGACACTTCTCCTCTGAATGAGTGAAGTACCTACGGAGTAAACAATTTAAAATTTAAATCACCCAATCCAAGACAGAAATCCAACAACTCAAATAATGTTAAAAATAGCTCACTATCATATGAATCACCACATATAAAACAATTATCAAACTAATCATGTTATACGTATGTCCGATTTAGGTAATTACAACTAAATTAAAATTCAGAAACTACAACTTAGCCAAAATCAATACTGGTATCTATATTTAAAGCTAAGATAAATGGCAAACCCCCTGGTTGTGTCTTTAATTATACAAAACGTCACTTTCAATGTCAACAAGAGAACGTGTAAATTGATAGAAAAAAAGAATTAAAAAAGAATAGTCGTATTTAAAAATATCCTATACAGTGAAGAAACTCTGTAAACATCACATACGTTGCAAATAATTTCTTTCAAAATCTGCAACAATCCCAGAATTCTTTTCAGAATTTCAACTTTCTAAACACCCTTATTTTAAAAATAGATTAAATAATAAAATTCCTTTTCCGATCTTCCTCAGAAAATTCGCATACCGTAGTAGTAAAATTCTTTTTAGCCCGAAAGAACGATATTTACTCACCTTTCCAATCCTACCCAAACCATATTTTGTAAGTTATTGATGGTTTTAAAATTTAATTTTGGCAGTTCATGCCTTTGTCCGTCAAGCTTTTATTTATAGGGAGATAACACTCGGTTAGTTTTTGTTAGAAATTTAGTACAAAATATCAGTGGATCATTTTGTATTCACGTAGTACCTCTTGGTTCTAATTATTAACTCAAAATATTAAATCTTGAGTGTTGGCAATTCGAGTCATAACATTTAAAATACGTTTATTTGAATTCAAATTTAGTTGACTGTTGGCTAACCACAAAGAGAAGAATAATGAAATTCCAAACATGCTCCACGAGGAAATAAGAGACAGTCTGATAGCAGTATTAATATTTTTTAAATAAAATAAAAATTACTTTCATTAGCTGCAAATACCAACAACTATATCTTCAATCCATTTAGTCATAATCTTATAATAATAAAATATTAAGAAATAGGTACTTATTTTCAATAAAGGGAGTCAAAAATGTGCCGAGACAGTAAAACTTGGAAAATATTTTGCTTAGAGAACAATGTGGTTAGCCAATTCTCTTTGTAATGTACGTAAATGATACACCCTTGTCCATAAAAAACGAAAGATCAGATCTGTGTTTTGATGTTATGAATTTTTTAAAAAACTGAACCATTCAGTTGTACGATTTTAGATGTTTTGAGTTGGTTTCGTAATAACACGTTAATAGTAAATCAAGAGGGAACAGTTTCAATACAGTTTTGCATTTCAGATAGGCAATCATATACATTTCTTAAAATGAAAAATATGCAATTGGCTGATGTCAAGGTAACAAAATTTCTTGCTCTTAATTCAGTCAAACCTCGAAATTTAATTTCCATATAAATGAATTACAAACTAAATTTACATTACGCATTCAAAATTATTTCAAATTCAGTCAGCCTTCATTCTGCTCGTTGCGTGTATTTTGCGAATTTAGTACATCCTCGCCTAAGATATGGCATCATATTCTGGGGACTTTCAGATTTCAGAAAAAGCTTCCCGAGTAATAAGTTTCATTATACATTAATTTAAAAATTGAGTGTTTGGAAATTACACAGTTCAGTAATATATTACTATCTCATGTGATTTTACTGGCTTACATTGTAACTTATACTAAACTTAACACTAAACTTAACAGTAAGCTCACTCGTGGCTCATAGCGATTCACCACTGAGGTCCGGGTTCGATTCCCGTCAAATCTCATGTGAAATGCGTTTCAACAAAACGAGTTTGGCTGCTTCACAAGGGTTAGTCCAACCCCTGTGAAGTGTCCTAAACCCTACCCATCCCTTCCCAATTCTGGGTAGTAACGCAGGAGCGCGTAGTAGGAGGCGCGTACGCGGAGATTCTACCTGGCGGTCCTCTTGACAACCGACAGACGAGACGAGACTTACATATATACTCTTCTTACATACGAGAGATATTAATGGAGGATTACTCCGCGCTCGACACTCGACACGGGACGAAGGGACCCGCTGTGTCGATAATGATAAAATTAAGGACGCAACAAATTTTAAAAAAATAATTAAAAAACAAAACACTAAATTACCTTAATAGGAAGGGGTAGGAAACTACAAGAGCCCCTACTATGAACAATTAAAAGAGAAAATGTTCAAGGACGCTTCGAAAGGGAGTCTGTTCTTGATTCTAGTAGGGAAGTTATTTATAGACGCCAGGTTGTAGTGGACTGTTCGGTTTACTGTATTTAGGTTGGAGTAAAAATTATTGGAAAGATGGGCAATATGTTTGACGATCGGTGATATATTCAGTTCTTTATGAAGTAGGGCGTTTGAGATTAACCATGGGGCATGTGCTGCTAATCTGAGGAATCTACTTTGTAGTACAAGTTGAAGTTTATGAATGTTAGAAATAGATGCATTGGTCCAGATGGGACATGCGTACAGCATTAATGGTTTGTAAATTGTTAATGGTTTGTAAAATTACTATTGCTTTGTAAATTGTAACATTTGTTAGGGATAGACAGCTTTTGGAGTTCATAAGGAGTTTTAGTTGAGCTATTTTTATTTTTGCTTGTTGCTTTAGTGTTATGTGTGTTTTCCAGTTGAGTCTTAGTGTGGGTGATATATAATAGTGTGGGTGAGAGTGGTGAACCTTGTAGAAGACCTGTTAATATTTTGTGAGCGAATAATAAGTAATGCCCATCCACGTGATTTTTGTTAGCCACTCTTTATTTACCTTGGAATCTTACCTTTGTCTTTTCTATTTATCTTTGTCCTATTTGTCTTTCTTTCCTATTACGAATATGTAGTTTTTCTCAAAACTTGCTTAAGGGTGAGAACATATTTTCATGAAATGCAGAAATTTGTAATTACAACACACGTGTAGGAATCTAATTCATCAGTATCAACAGCTTACTACATGAAATCCATATATAATACATGTACGTTACTTTACAACACTTTGCCAGATGACAATAAACAATTAAAATTGATACATACGATTTTAAAATATGATACACACAAGTGTAAGAGCAAAGTAAAATATTTTCTGCTGCATATTTGTTTCTATACATTTAGAGACTATACTGAGCAAAATATGGAAAATAATATTTATTTTAAAAATGGTATACTGTATAATGCATTTGTTTACAGTTTTAGTTACTAAAATACTGTACCTGTAACAAGTATGTTGCATCAACTTCTTGGTCAATGACGCCCATCTCGACCAGGCTTTTCGTCCAATTCCCTTAATTTATTGAGCAATGCTGAGATGGTCACTCGTTTTTATTCTGGACTTACAAGTAGCTTCATTATGCACGTTTTGTTGATCGCTCCTTTTGCTAATTGATCCAGGCATGCGGATTGCTATTTAGCTAGCAATACTATAAAATCACAATTTTCGTTTTGCGATGTAAATAAGTTTTTATTTCTCAAGAGCGAACACTTCTTGTTTTCAAATTCTACTAACATCACTTTGTAGGTACTTTTATTTATAATTTAACTATATATAATAAAAAAAGTGAGATATGGATTCTGAAGTTCAAGAAAACGCGCAGATTATGATTAGGGAGTTTTAGCGCCAGGCGTAAGGAGGCATCCTTAAACTCTATTGTTCACGTGACTAACGACTTTATATGGTCATAATGAACAACGTTCAGAAGAGTTTTAGCAATTGCGACATTGCCTTATGCATTATCACAAGAGAAACGTTTCAAGCGTTGACCAAAGAAGTTGCATAATATATCAAAGAGTCTAGGCTAACGGCGAGACTTTTAAACCACGATACGATACAAATGTTCATTGTGTTTAGAGTTTTAGATTTTGTGGGCTTCTGCGATGAGTATGCAGTCTGGAATTTTTTATCGACTGTTCTTGAGAACGTCTTTCCATTTTATTGATTTTGTTGGTTGTACATAGGTCAGTTTTAGTATAAACTTTACATATGTTTGATTGACTTACATACTAACTTATATTTAAAACTTATTTCTAAGACTTAAATCTAACATAAGGTTGAGGATGCCCTATTGGGGCCTCTATTCTGGTTCAAATTCGGAGGTTTTGAGGAATTTATTGTAGGGGTATTTGTTTTTTATTCTGGTATGGTTCGGGTTTTTAGCGAGTCTAAAGGGTGCAAGGGAAGAGATTTGAGCTAAATAATACTAAAAGTTGGTGGCTAAGTATGTGATGTAGTGTTCAATGAGTTCTAAGTTGAGTGTCTTGAGAACGTAGGAAATATTTTCAAACAGCGTTCATTATGAGAGTAAGACATAACCTATCCCAAGGATATGATTTCAACTTCTTTTTCGCAAATTTCTTTCCTGTCACTTCTCCAACATTTACCGTTAATTCTTGCCAATGTTGTAGAGTTAGTAAGGCATAGTTGTGACTGCCTCACGTACGAGAATCGGTTTGTCGGAGATGGAACAATCCCCAACGTTTCTTGTTTTTACGCGGCCATTTTGCCGCTTGTAAGGTGACTGTAGGGTCACCACACTCCTGTAGGCGTGCACTATTTATAAAGGTATAAGGTCGTACCTTAGGCCTACGGTAAGACGTTATGACTTCAAAGTCCGTCACGTGACTGTTAGTACATAACGTCGCTACCTTACGCGTGGCGCTAAAACTTCCTATTATCCCCCATAAATCACTTTCATATTTTACTGTTTGAAGGAAATAAATCAAATCACATAAACAAACCAAATGCGTTTTTTAAGAGCAGAAGTTGTCATTCAATTTCATCACAGCTCATGAAACGGTCCCCAAATGACTTCTCACGCTCCACAGAATCATTCGTGGCGCTCACACTATTCGAAATAGTTATCATTCAAGCATAATCGCATTAATTTTACTTAATGTCTTTTGATTGTATACAGAAGTTCTGTGGCGACTATTTACGTACGTTTATGAAGAAGGTCATTGTGAATGTTATGTCTATCTTTAGAAGTACATGTTTATGGGAGTAGTTCTACGTTAACGCTTTCATTGTGAATGTCCCCTTTATTCTTCTTCCTCAACTACCCATTTGTTGACATCCATTTCATGTCCTCTACCCGTTCCAGGAATCAACTGTACGCATTTCGCACATGTATGAGGATCTGAAAATATATTTAGATATGCTTATTAGAGAACACTGTAATAAACATATAATAAAGTTAAAAGTAAAAATATACTACAGTAAACCCTCATTAACACGAATTTCAAGGGACCGAAATAATCGGAGTTTGTGTTATGAAAATTCGTGTTAACCGAGTATTATAAATGCCGTACTCCTTGCCGGGACCGAAGTTTTGTTCGTGTTATGACGAAATTCGAGTTAAGCGAGTTTGTGCTAACGAGGGTTTACTGTATATTCAAAACTTCAAATGGTGGTCAGAGATCTGACACACACACATCCTTTACATAACTGATCACGTGGAAATTAAGCTTGCGGTAGCAAAATGTGTGCAAGCTGCAATTTGCACAATTTATTATTTCCGTGAATTGAGAAATAAACAGCTAGTATTGAAACAGTTAAATGATATTTTCGATTGATACTTCGCTACGCTAACTTACGTTTTTTTGGAATTGATTTATTTATGCAAAGTTGAAATCTGTTTTTATGATTTTGTAATTTTCTATGCCTTAGAATTTTTTTAGAATTTTACTAGCATTAGGTAATTATTCACATTTTTTTTATTTGAGTATAATCAAGCTTATTGATCCGTATAATAAATGTATGGCTCTGATGAGAACAAGCACTCGAGTTGACCAAAATTATGAACGTTTATGTGAATAAATGATTTAAAATTTAACTTATTTAGTTTTAGTAAGAGCCAATCCCTCAGTTTATGTAATTTTTTCTGTATTAAATATTGCTGGATCAAACAACGACTATTCTTAAAAAGTAGCATGTGATTGATTGTAGGATCTGCGAGATACTGAAGGTAAAATTGACATTGTAAAGCATAAAACATAACGCGAGGAATATTTCTACGGCACATTATGTAATTGTGCCGGGTTTTAAGATTTCTAAGAAACACTGGTTGTTTGGGACGTTTAAAGGAAAGAAAATTCCACTTACGTACTACATTCTGTTGTAATATCAGTATCTGATTGACAAGGAACTTTCAAACTTTGAAGTCCCTTGCCTCTCGTTTAATGTATTTTATCACGCCATACATGTTTTCTTTCGTGCGTTTCACATTACATCAACGGCTGACCAATACGAAGTGTCAAAGATTAAGGTCATTCATTGACAAACATTGGCTGCGCCTTTGGATCATCGGGGTCAATAAAGTCCCACGTTGTGAATGAATCGCTTGAACTCTACTCCTCATCAAGAAAGAAGAGGGAAATTCGCGCATCACAGGCGACTGATTAGGGAATTTTGCTGAAATTTCAATTAGATACTTAATAATACATATTATTGAGTTGTTTGTTCATATTTATCACTCTTTTAACCCAGGGGTCGCCATCTAGGAAGACGTTACTAATATATTGCAAGTGTCCGCTTGAGTTGCTTTGATGTTAATTTTACTGTTTCTCGGGAGGCAATGCGAGCAAGACGCGAGAGGAATATCCCATTACTTATTCTGTCATTTCGATGTTACAATAAGCACTTGTGACCTAGTAATTTGTCAGACTGTGTCTCCTGTTTCCCCTCAGAATAGTTCGGTCCTTCCAGAGGGCCTGAGACTACGACTGCCACTTCCGATGTCCCTTACCGCAGAGGGAGGGCGAGGAGCGTAATGCATAAGAGCTAGTAATGCGACATCGATAACAAAACATCGATGTTACCAAACTTCGATTTTCAAAATTAAAACATTCATATTAATCGACATAAAAACAAGCGATGTTTTTAAACATTGATGTTTTAAAGTTGAATTATTAACTTCTAACATTAAATTCGTGCGAAACAACATATAACTTGACAGAGGCCATGTTTACTTTCAGTGGCAGTACTCAGTTCGCTGAATTAGTAGGGAAAAGAAGAAGGAGAGGTCCTGCGCCCACGGTCCATGCGCTGACCCGCTTCTCAATGTGCAACATTCGAGGAAAGACGTAGGAAATGCTGGAAGGGCATCGAGGTAATCTCGGGCGAGTTTCTCGGGATAGTCTGCTCAATGCAGTTATGAAAAACAGCGTTTCTTTGGTTCGAAGACGTAAACTTACAGTTGTAGCATCCCTTATTATTTCATAGTCCATAATTTAATTTTTACAAAATTGTAAGATAAGAGTTTTACGCAAAGAAAACATCGGACACAAAATATTGATTTTGTAAAAATCTCGGCTTTTATACACCAATGTTTAAATAACCGATGTTTTTAAGAGAAATCGATGTTTTGAAAACATCGAAATCAATGTTGCATTCCTAGCAAGGACTCGCATGGAAAGTCGGTCCTACCCGGCTGGAGGCGAGTCTCGCCGGAGGCCACGCTGGGGCGCAGACTTCGCGCTTTGGCGCACACTGGAGGCGCTAGTCTTATCGGGAAATGTTTCTTAAACAGCAGATAATATTAGCACTTGCTGCCACTATGTTAGTAAGCTCGCTTGCTGTGTACATATCTAAAACAATGTATCAAACAAAACTATATCGATGAATCGTTGTCGTCATTAGCGGCTCGTGTTTTTTGCTCTATTAGTAATAATGTCAATATGCACCAACACAAGGAATCGCAGATTTCTGAACTATAGCCTCGTTAGTAAATGCTCACTCAGCAGGCCGTACTAGACTCACGCGAGAAAGATACACATTCTTTATAATTCGTGCACCCTTAAAATTCACATTGTCTGATAATAATTAAGTGCAAAACGAAATTTAGATTTATAAATGATTTATGTAAGAAAGTTATGTACGTAAAGCCCAAGACTGTTCTTCTGCTACTGTCTTGAGACATAAACTCTTTGTTATGTTTCACTAGCTTTAAGCTAAGGAAAAGTAGGATTATAATGCTAATAAACGAATATAAATAAAGAAATGAATGAATTCCCTCACGTTAACGTTCTCATTACATTACCGTATTGGACCTTAATACGATGATATTTGATTGCAGTGCTATCACTTGTTTCGGAAGATGATATTTTAAGACAAACACGATATTTTTCAGGCGCATTTTGATCAATAAAATAATTTGGATATTTTTCTTAATTCATATGCAGCCATTGTTTTCAATGATCTTTTAGTAGAACTATAGAACGTAATTTACTTTTTAAACGCTAATGGAAGAAGTGAGCATACAGAAACATTCTCATAGTCACTGGTGAAGAGAATAGGTTGTGATCACAAAAGGCCATCAATTGTTGTGACATTTCTCACGTATGTGTCCTTTAACAAACAATGAATGTTCATAATGTGCTCTTAAAACGATTGAACGATTGTATACAAACACGATGAAAACAATGCTTCAGCAAGCCACGCAAGAAACAAGAGTCCTGCAACAACCATATAGTAATGTATAAGGAAAGAACTTTTAAGCCCTAAAAATCTTAAAATATGCACTATAATATGCAAAAAAATAACAATATTTCGTTTCCAGATAACTTCAGTTCTTGTTAAAAATCAGGAGAAGCATGTTTATTTATTTATTTTTATTTATTTATTTATTTTACGTCAAAAACAGTTAAAAACTGCGTATGACGTGCTATAGGAAAAGTGAATTGTGTGCACATTTTCAAAATTCTGTGATCCCTACACTAAGTCATATACTACTTAAATTTTGAATTTTTGAAAGGGAGAAAAAAAAAAAAAAACTCCCATGTAATAAAATCTATTTTCAAGGATAAACAAGCAATAAATTTTGAATTTTGAAAGGGAGAAAAAAAACAAAAAACTCCCATGTAATAAAATCTATTTTCAAAGATAAATAAGCAATAAATTTTGGCTCTTATTACTTCATGCCGCGACAACATGGAAACGATATTTTGAATAATTGTATTTCCCACTGAATTCTAGAAGACGTGCACAGAAAATGAAGTTACATTTATGTCCAGAAGCAAAACAAGGGGCCATCTCAGCATTTGCTCAGTGGATCAGGGAAACTGGACGAAAAACCTGATCGAGATGGGGGTCATTGACCCGGAAGCTGTAGTACAATAGTTGTTACAGGTTGTTTATACTCATTTATACAGTCCAAATGGTAAATAATGCATTATGTATCATTGTTAAAATTAATGTTACTTTTCTTTGATGCTCATATAGTTCTAATGAAAAATAATGCATTATGTATCATTGTTAAAATTAATGTTACTTTTTTGTAATGAGCTGTTGATACTGTCCGCTGATGAATATGATTTCTACGTCGAGTGTTATAGTAATAGACTTCGGCATTTTCTGAAAATATATTCCCGCCCTTGAGCAAGTCATTTTTTACAAAAACCACTGATTCGTAAATAAAAAGACACGGTAATGGTAGAATTTCTAGATTAATGAAGAGAGGCTTACATGAATCACGTGGGTGGGATTTGGTTATTATTCGTACAATTCGTTTTTGTAATCTAAAAGTCTGGGAGCTATAAGATGTATTTCCCCAGAATATTATGCCATATCTCAGGCGGGAATGAACATCCGCGAAGTATACACAACGAGCAGTATGAAGGCTGACTGAATTTGCAAGAATTCTGAACGCGTAGCATAATTAACTTAATTTTGTGTTCAATTCAGTTAAATGGACGTTCCATTTAAGGTTTGACTGAATTGAGAGACCTAAAAATTTTGTTGCCTTTAAAATTCTCAGGAAGCAGGATCTTTTGGGTATGAGAAAGGTCTGAACCCTTGACACAATGAATCAGATAAAATACGAATGAAATGAGCATGTATTCAATGGAAAAAAATATAGTGACACAATTATATAACAGGATAATGCACTTTAAGTAGTTGGTCACTGAAAAAAACAGAAAACAAGGCAAAACAAAAAAAAAATTGGCGTCACCTCGACACACTTTCACCGATTACAATTTACAATTTGCTCATTCCTTTTTCTGAATTTTCATCTACCAAATTATTTTACTCTTTTTACTCTATTTTTTCCGAGCACGGCTTTTAAAATGAATTTTACACTTGTTTTAAGGAATCCCGTTCACAGGTGCTAGCCTTGGGCTTCGCACTCACTATAACATTGAACTTTAAAGAGAAAAAACAATAAAACGTAATATACATGTTACTTAAATCTGACCCCTTTACATATCACAGAAAGCAATTACTTTTAACACAATACAATAAACTGACGTTTCCAGATAATATCAACTGTACAACATGTGAAAATCATGAATTATTTAAGTAAAATTGTACAAGGTATGGCCTCTTTGAATGAATTCAAAAACACGTGCAGTAAATTAACTTGAAATTGCCACTTTTCACCCAATTTTAACACGAATTGTCGTGTATTTACGGCTATTCTCTATCCCCAACTGATCGCCGCATAAAAGTTGCCAGTTTCTTTACCTCAACAGCTCCGCATCGCTCGCCTGTAGGTAATCTTGAGGATTTTCTGCCGCTCGCAACCCCGCGTCGCCACTCTTCTCCGCTTACTGTCCCACGACGTTATCAGTTTCCTTCCCTCGAACTCTGGACTCCGTCAAGCCTCTAATTTCCACACCCTTCTCGCGTTCTCCAGACTCGTACGATCCTCGTTCCAGTCCAAATCTCTCTCACCTACGCTTCGCTCTTCCTGGGGTCGTCCTTCTTCTGCCGCGCCTCGTACAAGTTTGTTCGCGCTTCCAGCCTCGAATAATTAATGTTGCTGAAGTTATGCTTTAAATGCTCGGCCTACCTACCACAGTTTGGGCATGTGTGGTCTCAGCGTGCAATATGAGATGCTGGATTAAGTTAATGTCTTTCTGCGCGAATTTTACAAATTTGAAATTATTTCGGAGTCAGTCACTTCGCTTGCTCTGTCAAATATTGTGAATGCGAAGAATGTTTGTGCACTCCACTTCTTAATTACCTCACTTTCGAAGATACGCTCCACAAGCTAACTTTTAACTACCAAGTTAAAATAAACTCCTAGGCTATCAAGTTACAATCGCCTTCAGAACTCAGTCTAGCCACCGTCACTGCTGCAATCAAAGAGCTCAGTCTAGTCGCCGTCGCTGCTGCCCTCAAACAAGGTTCCTCCGAGACGCGCCGCGATACTTATGGTACTCGCGCCTGGGGACATTTTTGGAGGGGTGAATATTCTCCTCTTTTCGTGACCTCCCGGAGAAACATTATTTGCAAGTTCAGGCGTCAGAGTTCGAAAAGCTGTGGGTAGATGGCGCGTTTAGAAGCCATCGCTCCGCCGCGTACCCTACTCCTCTCTGTTCGTGGGCTTCTTTTCGTAGCTGATGGTGGCGTTACGGGGTTGTCTAATCCCGTGACGTCACTATATATATATATATATATATATATATATGTGCAAACATTAATCTACCTTACTGCGCGGAAGAAGCAATTGAAGTAAATATTTACCTGAGTAAAGTACATTGTATATCTTGTTTCATTTGTTCTGCCTGGTTAACTAAACATGTCAAGAAATATCCTACATTTGCACAAGTATTTATCACCTATAGAAACGAGAAAAACGCAAACCGTGACAAGCGTTTCTAATCCATGAAGACTCACAAATAAATATATTCTGTGAAAATATTAAAAGTTTTAGAGATGTCTTTATTTTAACGAAATATGCAAAAGATGCGGCTATCGTTACACGAATATGTACAAACGGAAAAATACGGCAAATACGCACAAATATGCATTAACGTATTAATCTACATAGCATCCGATTCTAACCAAATGTCAAGAAATTTCACTGAGCTATGCCCTTGAAGCAACGGACAAAAATATTCAAAATTATAGAAATCCGCTCCTTAGTAATTTATGTTGCAAATCACTGACACAAAGCAGTTTCTTGGAATAAAGTAATAATAATAATAATAATAATAATAATAATAATAATAATAATAATAATTGTATTATATTATTTCGTAGTAGTTCATTCAGTACATCGTTGTTGCATACGCTGCAAGTTCCACTCATCTTCCCATTTTTAATCAAGTAGTATATTACTTATTGTAGGGACCACAGAATTTTGCAAATTTGCACACAATTTACTTCTCCCCATAGCACGCCATACGCAGTTTTAACTGGTTTTTGAAGTAAATTAAATAAAATAAATAAATTAAAAAATCCTGTTCTACGTTTACGATATAGAACATGTTTACGAAATATTCCTTAAGATAACAATTGTTCGTATAGGTTTAGAATGTATGAAATGTATGAAAATGTATGAAACTTATTCGCAAACACGTACTACAATGCGTAGGTTTTTCATACTTCAAGCATATTTACAATTCTAACTATAATCTACATTAATCTCCATTTGTTCTCTAACAATCGAGTGGGAAAATATTACGTTAATTATAATTAATTATAATTAATGATGAGCCGTGAAATTTGTTTGAATTGTTTCCTAGTACCTGATCGCTGGCCCGTGTTCCGAGGCTTTTCTGCCCCAAAATTTGCACAGCGTTTGCTTCCCGCTTCGTATGCTCTAGGACCTAGACCTAGGTGGCTGAGTGGGGAAAGAATTCGGTACATACTGATAGGACAGAAGTTTTAGCTAGAACCTTGCTATTTGTACAATTTTCTCCATCACTGTAATTTCACTTCTACTCACATTTCGATTTCTCTCATATTTTAGATTCTCTCACATTTCTCAACCGATTCTGCTAGAATCGAATCATAAATTAACATTGTTTTTAAGCATTAGAAATAACAATAAGGAACCATACAAAAAATACGTTACAAGGAACCATACAAAAAATACGTTACGGCGGAGCGGGGCGGAGCGGGGCGGAGCGGGGCGGAGCGGGGCGGAGCGGGGCGGAGCGGGGCGGAGCGGGCGGAGCAGGGCGGAGCGGGGCGGAGCGGGGCGGAGCGGGGCGGAGCGGGGGCGGAGGCGAGGGCGGAGCGGGCGGAGCGGGGCGGAGGGGCGGAGCGGGCGGAGCAGGCGGAGCGGGGCGGAGCGGGCGGAGCGGGGCGGAGCGGGGCGGAGCGGGGCGGAGCAGGGCGGAGCGGGCGGAGCGGGCGGAGCGGGCGGAGCGGGCGGAGCGGGCGGGCGGGCGAGCAGGGAGGCGGAGCGGGGGGAGGGCGGAGCGGGCGGAGCGGGGGAGCGGGCGGAGGGGGCGGAGCGGGGCGGGCAGGGGCGGAGGGCGGAGAGCGGGTGGGGGGAGCGGGAGCGGGCGGGGGCGGAGCGGGCGGAGGGGGGCGGAGCGGGGCGGAGCGGGCGGAGGGGGCGGAGCGGGGGAGGGGCGGAGGGGGCGGAGGGCGGGGCGGAGCGGGGCGGAGCGGGCGGGAGGGGCGGAGCGGCGGAGGAGGCGGAGCGGGCGGAGCGGGCGGAGCGGGGCGGAGCGGGGGAGCAGGGCGGAGGGCGGAGGGGCGGAGCGGGGCGGAGCGGGCGGAGCGGGCGGAGCGGGGAGCAGGGGGCGGGCGGAGGGGCGGAGCGGGGGCGGGCGAGGGCGGAGCGGCGGCGGGCAGGGCGGGCGGAGGGCGGAGGGGCGGAGGCGGGCGGAGCAGGGAGCGGGCGGAGCGGGGCGGAGGGGGCGGGCAGGGGAGCGGGAGGGGGCGGAGCGGGGCGGAGGGGCGGAGCGGGCGGAGCGGGCGGAGCGGGCGGAGGAGGGAGGGGCGGAGCGGGCGGAGGGCGGAGCGGGGCGGAGCGGGGCGGAGCGGGCGGGGAGCGGGGCGGGAGGGGCGGAGCGGGCGGAGCGGGGCGGAGCGGGGCGGAGCGGGCGGAGCGGGCGGAGCGGGGGCGGGAGCGGGGCGGAGCGGGGCGGAGCGGGCGGAGCGGGGGGAGCGGGGCGGAGAGGGCGGAGGGGCGGAGCAGGGCGGAGCGGGGCGGAGCAGGGCGGAGCGGGGCGGAGCGGGGGAGGGCGGAGCGGCGGAGCGGGGCGGAGCAGGGCGAGGGGGGGAGCGGGGCGGAGCGGGGCGGAGGGGCGGGAGGGGCGGAGCGGGCGGAGGGGGCGGAGCGGGCGGAGGGGGCAGGGCGGGGGGGGAGCGGGCGGAGCGGGGCGGAGCGGGCGGAGCGGGGCGGGAGCGCGAGGGGCGGAGCGGGCGGAGCGGGGCGGGCGGAGGGGCGGAGCGGGGCGGAGGCGGGCGAGCGGGCGGAGCGAGGGCGGAGCGGGAGCGGGCGGAGGGGCGGAGCAGGGCGAGCGGGGCGGGGGCGGAGCGGGGCAGGGAGCGGGCGGAGCGGGCGGCGGGCGACGGGCGGGCGGGCGGAGCGGGGCGGAGCTCTGAGGGAAGGGGAAAATGCGATCGATGCAAGCACGTGGCGGCAGCGCGTGGGCAGCCGGCGGTGACCCCTCATTCTCCTCTCGCTTCAGTTCTCTCGCTTGAATTTGCTTCTTCTCTCAATATCTGCAACGGTTGTTTCTGACATCACTGACAGCTACAAGACGCGCGAGGTTGCGTCATTACTAGGCGGAGCGGTGGGCAGGTAACCAAGTCTATAGCGGCGAGCGACGATGTAACGGCCGGAGAGGTCGCGTCCGCTGTCTTCGACGTCCTCACCGCCCACGCACCTGTTTTGTTTCTGCTTGTCTTTCGCACTCCACTGCCTCCCGGTTTATCTCAAGCGTTCGCCTGAATGGGCGCTTAGCGTCTCGAAGACTTCCAGAGGGAGGACTACGGCGATTGTCTTTTATTGCATCAAGGGGCTTTCACGCATCCCCCACGCTTCCGTGTGACGCACGCCTTGCAGATTGCGCGCGTACTTGACGTGCAAGCCACTCGTTTTACGTCATTGCCTTGGGTTACTTTTACAGATACCTGCAGGGCTTTTACCGGCCGTTGAATTTTAACCGCCTTTAGAGGAATTGAGTCTTTACGAGTCCGTAACGTCGTTTCGATTTAAAGGCACTTAACTGAAATGACCTAGCCCTGTTGAATCAAATGAAATCCCTCAGGTGAATTGCGTACGACACTCGAAGTTGCTTAATGGCGTTCGTTTTCCGTTTGTGTCGTTTGTCTGGTTCTATCAACCTAAAGAATCATGCGAGCATGTGCTTGCCAAAATATAAAAAGGCTTTAGAATCAATAAATATACGCTCGTGATAAAAAATTCGTCATTCTTAACAGAATTACAAAATATAATATCTTGAAAAAGATCATGTGCGTGGTGCTATCCATCAATGAAAATCCATCCGACTAGCCGTTTGTACTTTCACCGTTGTATACATCTATGCATGGTAATTATAAGAAATTTATTGCCATAAAAATTGTGAGAAACCCGAGTCCTTATCCATCAATAAAGATAAGCGTGATGTATGTCCCTATTGTGCATGTCGCATATGACCCACGCGTGAAGTGCTAGAGTCCGTGACGCCTGACTCACTTTCCAGATACGACAAATTAGTGACGTATAGCCACCCAAACTCACAACGGGTTTTCGCCAAGAATTTCATTTTACCAAATTGGAAATAGCTATTCTTTTATATTTATTAAATTACGAACATGAAGCACTGAACGTTTTACGAAGTAACTTCAAACTCCATCAAAACATAAAGAAATATAAGTTGTGAATGATATAAATGAGCGTATACCTCGGTACGTCAAGGTTGTTACTTGAAGTGAGAGTTATGAGATGATAGGATGATGCTGTTGTTGATGATGATGATGATGATGATGATGATGATGATGAGTGAAAGGACAATCAGAAGTACGACTATGTCTACGCAGGACTCGATACTTCAGCCTCCTCGGCGCTGACGACGGCTGCCGCAACCGTCTGCGCCACGGGACTGGCTGCTATTATTATTATTATTATTATTATTATTATTATTATTATTATTATTATTATTATTCAATTTTCCACAAATTATTGATCTTAAACATCTACCACACAGATGCATCAAAGCAATATAATTGATTTGTTTAACATTTAGAATATTCTATACTTAATGTAATACAATATAAAACATAAAACTTAAAATTGCAGAATAACACCTAAATTTAAAAGCTTCAGAATCCCATGTGTCCTCCCATCAACCTCCTGACCAATGAGCATGTACTGATCACTAAATTTGAAGAGCGATGATAATACACATGTCCAATCCTAGGTCGTCTAACGATCTGCTAAGACGTTTTGGTACGACTCCGGTTGCTGATAGAACAATTGGAACAGTTTTGACTTCTGCAACACGCCACTGTTTTCTCACTGTATACGCTAGCTCTCGGTGTTCATCGATTTTTGCTTGATGCATTATTAGATTAGAATATTTATTTTGCTACTTAGGAATACATAGAATACTTCCGGTGGTAGCGTTTTTTAAGGAATTACTAAAAACACACAAAACAAACATCAAACAACATTAATATATTAACATGTTACCAAATACAATTTTACAAAATTAATCTATTAACCATATTTACTTGGTCTAATTTTAAAATTTTTGACATTCTGAGGGAAAGTCTCCAGCACTGCTGCAGGTTATTTGTTCCAATTTTGTATCGTTCTGTTTACAAATGAGAATTTACCTACATCTGTTCTCTGTTTTCTTTGCTGGATTTTGAAACCATGATCCTTCCGCGCGACGTAAGTTGGTTTTGATATTCTTTTCCGTACTTCACAGCACGGACGATCCCCTCTTATTGATTTGAATAATGCAAAAAGACGCGATTTCTCTCTGCGTTTTTCCAAAGGTTCCCACGATATAAATTCAGAATTTGAACGTCCCCTCCTAACAATTTTTGCAGCATATTTTTGTACTTTCTCGAGAGATTTTATTTGCCCTAAACGATAAGGGTCCCAACATATGGAGCCAAAGTCTAATATCGGACGTACTAGAGACGTGTACCCTAATTCCCTTGATTTTCCACTTCATTTTCTAAGTATTCCTTTTCTAAGCATTACAAAGTGTAATGCCTTCCACACCTTTTCACTACATAATTTACGTGTTCTGTCCAACCCAGATCCTCATTTAGTACAATTCCCAAATATTTACAGCATTTAGCCCTCCGAATATCCTGATTTCCTAATTTATATATGATATCGTCTGTCTTTCTAGAACGTACGAATCTAATAAACTTGCACTTGCTGGGATTTAATTTCATTTCTTTTGTGATAGACCATGATTCTAGCTTATCTAAATCAACCTGCAATATTTCTGTTTCACTTGTGTTCTTAATTTCCCGATAAATTATACAATCCTCTGCAAAAAGACGTATTTTTTATTCATTTCCCTGCCAAATATCATTAATACACGCTATAGAGAACAAGGAACCTAGGACTCCGGACTACTTGGCACTCCCGACGTTACTTCCGCCCTCGAAGAGAAATTTGACCCGATTCGCACCCGTTGAGTACGCGAGCTGAGAAATTCTCGAATCCAGAGAGCAATTCTTCTGTCTACGTTAAGCTTACTAATTTTTTGTATTAATTTATCATGGGGAACGAGGTCGAACGGTTTACTGAAATCTATAATAATTGCATGAACAATGGAACCTTCAGCTAGAGAATCAGTAATGTCCTGACTGACAGTGACTACCTGATTCTCGCATGAATATCCTTTTCTAAAATCGTGTAAAACTTCGTAAATGATATTATTCTTATCCCAAATTTCGCGTAAGTATTCTGCCACTAAATATTCCATTTGCTTACACACTACAGACGTTAGACTTACTGGGCGATAATTTTCAACTCTAGGAATTTTACCATTACCTTGTCTGTTTATTTACGAATCAGTGGCTTTTGTAAAAATGACTTGCTTAAGGGCGGGAATATATTTTCAGAAAATGCCGATGTCTATTACTATAACACTCGACGTAGAAATCATATTCATCAGGTGACAGTATCAACAGCTCATTACAAAAACTTCACATACAATACATGTACATTATTTTACAACACTGCCTGATGACATTAAACGATTAAATTCGATAGAAAAGTTTAAATCCCAAATGAAATTGTTTCTGCTGCATAACTGTTTCTATAAAATTAGAGACTATACTGAGCATCACAAGAAAAGTAACATTAATTTTAAAAATGATACATAATGCATTATTTGCCAACTGTATAAATGTGTATAAACAACCTGTAACAAGTATTATATTGCAGCCTCCGGGTCAATGACCCCCATCTCGATCAGGTTTTTCGTCCAGTTTCCCTGATCCATTGAGCAAATGCTGAGATGGCCCTTGTTTTGCTTCTGGACATAAATGTAACTTCATTATCTGTGCACGTCTTCTAGAATTCAGTGGGAAATACAATTATTCAAATTATCGTTTCCATGTTGTCGCGGCAGGAAGTATTATTTCGAAGGACAACATGGATAAGAGCCAAAATGTATTGCTTTTTATCCTTGAAAATAGATTTTATTACGTGGGAGCTTTTTTTTCTTCAAAATTTAAGTAGTATATGACTTAGTGTAGGGATCACAGAATTTTGAAAATGTGCACACAATTAACTTTTCCCTATAGCACGTCATACGCAGTTTTTAACTCTTTTTATTGACGTAAAATAAATAAAATAAATAACATTTTGACGCGAGCCTCCTTTGAAAATTGGGACCACGATGGCATCTTTCCAATCTCGAGGAATACATGAATTGTTCAGTGATATCTCGAAAAGCCGTAATAGGTACAATAACATAGTTTCTCCCCCTAATTTGAGATTTTCCTCCAAAATTCCGTCCGGTCCTCTTGATTTATTATTACCTATTTTGGCAATTCGTTTCCTAAATGATCTCGGATTTAGTACAAAATTTTCTCCTTCGCATTCGTTTACGGTGATCTTCCTTTAATCTGTAAAAACTGACGCGAAAAATTGGTTAAATATAATTACTTTTTGTTTATTGTCTACCACTAAGTTATTACTACCGTTTCTTAACGACGGGATTTCTTCGCGATTCCCCTTGCGCCTTCGTACGTATTTAAAAAAAATGCTCCAACTTTTATTTTCTTCGGTAAGGATCGTTTCCAAATTCCCTTCCTGTGCTAATACTTTCGCCTCCAATAGTTCTCTCGTTAATTTCTTAAATTTCTTATAATGTTGATCACTGATTTTTCTTTTCCCATATGCCCGCCTTGCTTTGCTTTTTAACTTTCGTATCCTATTATTATAATATTCTGGATCGGGATTTCTTGTTATGATTTTATACGGTACGTAGAGATCCATACACTTATTAATGATTTTCTTAAAATTATTTTAAACTTCCTCTACAGAACTGCCAATTCCCACCCACGTGGAATAATTATCGGCTAAATACTTTTGTAATTTGGCCACGTCCGCCTTACGGTACAAGCAAATCTTCTTACGCTCAGTTCTATGGGGTGTACAGTTCCCTTTCACTTTTTGACACAGCCGAGTGGTCGCTTATACCTGGAATTACGTCACAACTCGTAACGGATCCCTCCGGACGCGTTAAAAATATGTCTAAAATGGTATTGTCTCTTGTTGGCTGCCAGACTAAGCCATGATTCCGTTCCTATAATAATATCGGCGTTGTATATTTCCACAAGATTCCAAAAGTTTAAACTTTTATTAACAATGCCTCTACAGTTTACCTGCAGCAATACCAGAGACTTTTTCCGTCAGCTTTTTCTTCTCAGCTGCTCCCGGGCTCCGCTGTGGCGGCGTGCGCGCTGATCTTCGCAAATAAGCGTCCCTGCTTTAAGGCACCCCTCCTGTTGAGGTGTAGACCATCGCGGCCCAGGTCGCCGTCTGCAATGCAGGCGTTGGAATCCACCATCTGCACACCTAACGTGCGCGCCACCCAGTCCATTGATTCGGCCTATTCGGGTCCAGCGAGTGTCCCTCCTGCGCAAAAAACCATTCAAAATTAATTTTGCAGTAGGAAACTTTTTTCTTGCTGCTTTTACAAGTTCATATAGGTCATCTATAACATAGACTACATTTCTTTTCGAGTCAATATTATTATTATTATTATTATTATTATTATTATTATTATTAATGTTATTATTTGTTTACTTTGTTTCACAAAATTGTATGATATGCAACCCCGCATTGCAG
Organism: Teleogryllus oceanicus; assembly: GCA_964035755.1. Lineage (NCBI taxonomy): Eukaryota > Metazoa > Arthropoda > Insecta > Orthoptera > Gryllidae > Teleogryllus > Teleogryllus oceanicus. The sequence continues at coordinate 221,964,292 of CAXIVR010000001.1, read as the reverse complement.
TTATGTATTTGTAGATTGCGTTGCAGAGAGTGCTCAGGGGCACGATCTGGTGGGGGTTGGGCGAAGTACGGCGAGGTGAGGAGGATCGGAAAGGGGGTGGATACGGGAAGGGCGAGCCGGGACGGAACCTGGAGTATGGAGGTTGGTGGAGAGCGGAGTGAGGCTGGGAGGGCGGGACGGTGCGTGTGACGGTATGCTTGGCGTCTATTTTGTGTTGAATGATAACATTGTGTTTTCAGGGGTTGAATTTGATATTAGTTTTGATTCTCAATACTAAAGCACTTTTGTAGTACCTACATATTTCAATTTAATGAATGAAAACGGCCAAGTGGATGGAAGTCTAAAACACTATGCATTCAGATTATTTATTCTGCTAATGTTTCAACAATAAGTTTCACTTCTTCAAAGTCATCTTGAAAAAATTAAATTGTCAAAGCAACCGGTTTTTTGACATTGTATTAGAACATAACTTGTACTTAACATATGGTAGCAGCTAGATGTTTAAAATAACAGGTATAGTATGTCCCTTCACACGGAGCTACTCAGCTGTGCTTCCACCTGACGCTGCTGCAAAACCTTGTTTTTAAAAGAGGTATCCACACGAGCGGCGCAGTAGCGCTTCTACACCACCGCTCTCAGATCTCAGTTCTAAATGGCCGCCTTCACACTGGGTCACCCAGAAGCGCTATTGAGCGTAGCTGTTAATGTGTTGACCGTTTTGCAACAAGCGGCGCCCACAGCGGTAATTCATGAATCTTTATTTCTCACGCTCAATGGCTTTGGACGGTGGCAGTGTCTGAAGGAGCCCGGCGTTTCTTTGAGGCACTGCCGAGTGACTCTGTGTGAAGGGACCTTAGGCAGATTCCACAATACTTCAGAAGTGTTTTTGAATTTCAATTTGTTGCCGGGTTTCCAGTTGTAACAAGTGATTCATGTTGTAGCCGAGATAAAAATAATAATATCTAGAGCTACTATTAGATCTTGTTCGATATATCATCTACATGTACAACACGAAAAGAAAAAATATTCGTGTTACATTTATTAGGAAGTCATGAAAGTGCGGAGTTTGATTCATACTGCTTTCAAATGAGAAACGCAAATAATTAATATCAAGAATAATTTGCTTTAATGAACTCAATTTTAGGTATTCAAGTTTGTGTACTCTGTGTAAATAAATTCCCTTAATTAAAATATTTTAATTCCCATTCTGCGTAATGAAAATTGGAAAAGGAATAGGTCAGAAGAGGAACTGGGCGGAATTCATTGTATACATTGACGCTAGTGCATTGTGCCCACTTCAGTGCCCTTGTCTACCATTTCAACACGGGCGTTGGCACATTTTGTAGCGCAGTAAAAGTCTGTTAAGTGTTACATAATTCTGTGTTACGTTTGTGCATGTGTCTCTAAAATAAAGCTCATTGGTTACGTAAAGGCTGTATAGTTGGTGAAATGCTACTCGGTGACTGAGTCCACAGACAAAATTAAATTTTGGCTAGAAATGTTTGCGGCAGGCTCGACAAGTGATTTTTTGGTACAAAAACTTTCAAGACTATACTGTAGAATACTTTTTTGCAAAATTGGAAATTATACTACGAAATATAAACTCATTTTCATGTCAACATGTCTGATGTTTGTATAGTTGGCAACCGACAGGCTCCGAGCATTGTCGATAATTTTCACTCCCATTACTGTTGTTAGGAAGCGTTACAAAAACTACCTCAATAACAGTTAATAATAACCAACAATAGTCAACAATAGCATTACTTGGCACCCTCGGGCTGCTTAGTTTGACTTTACACTAGACTTGTATATGTAGGCCCTCTAGTGCTCTCTGATTTGTCAGTGATCGCAACGCGGGAAATCCAAGTTTGCTGCCAGTTCGTACTTGAACGGAGAATTCTGACTGCTAGTCGTACTGCCCTTGTAATGTATATTGCTAGTTGCTTATCTATGTTTATTGATGCACACATTACTTTTAGCTGAATTTTCAACGACGAAATGTGTAATGAATGAGAGATGACATGAAATACATTTTGTAAACATTAAATTAATTAAGGTATGATTCCGCAGAACTGTTCAGCTTTTCTTTCAGTTAACTTTGGAATATGTGAGCGTGAGAAAATAATGTAAGCCAAATAAATGTTAATTCAATAATTCCACATTTTCATCTCAAGTAGATTTTACGGTTTTACTTCCTCGCCCTTACTTCATAATAAGAGAAACCATTGTAATCGAGCGCCGGAAAACGGCGAATTTTTGGCAGAAAAACTGTTATTGTCGGACGCTGGTATCGAAAAAGTGGATAAATGTTCCTGTGTACAGTAAATTACTTCCTATAACATGTTGTGTAGACAGAATCTATCTGTTGTGGGTCCTTGATACCGAAAAATCAATTGACGCCTAAAAGTTTCTCGGTCCGTCTGTGGTCAAAGCTAGCGCCAAAACCTTTGCTTTTCTCCAAAATTGATATTCTTGGATCAATTTCAGGGAACTCGAAGTCCTCTGAGTTTGAACCGAATATTTCGATATTTTGGTGTACTTCACATGAAACCTCAACAAGATTTTAAAAGTGTTACGCAGATTGTACAAATATACATCATTAACAAGTGTATTTATCAATGCTATAATGCTGTCATTTAATAACGTTCTTTTTTTTATCTTAAGTAAGCAATATCTTCTCATCAACCTGCGGTGGGTGTGTGCGCCACTACTAATTGTTTTTTTTTTGTAAAAAGAAATTAATTCAGTAAATAATAAGAATGTAGTGATTTCTACACTATTGTACCTATTACATTGAATAACGTAAATTAAATAAATAAATAAATAAATAAATAAATAAATAAATAAATAAATAAATAAATAAATAAATAAATAAATAAATAAATAAATAAATAAATAAATAAATAAATAAATAAATAAATAAATAAATAAATAAATAAATAAATAAATAAATAAATAAATAAATAAATAAATAAATAAATAAATAAATAAATAAATAAATAAATAAATAAATAAATAAATAAATAAATAAATAAATAAATAAATAAATAAATAAATAAATAAATAAATAAATAAATAAATAAATAAATAAATAAATAAATAAATAAATAAATAAATAAATAAATAAATAAATAAATAAATAAATGGAAACCGTCTCCTTTTTAATGATGTTGGAATTGAAGTGCATCAGCTGTACAATTTCATTATTTTAATTGGATAAGAATATTTTCTTGCACATATTTTGAACTTTTTAAATCTAATTAATGACTAATTAATACAGTGTGAATATAATTTCAGAATGTCAAAATTTAAGAAGTAATGTCATATAGGTGCTTCTTGCTACAGAGACCAACTTTCAGCTTGATGTTGCATATTTTCATTTGACTTTTGACAAGAATTATAAGATTCCTGTAAGTGGGTTATGGACGTCTTTGTTAACGCTTTCTTACACTTCATATATTTCATCTTGTAACAATGAAACGTTGATACTGTTCATATAACGATAATTCTTTTCAACGCTTTCATTTCATTTTAACACTTGCTTTCCTCTTCAAAAAAGAAAATTAAGGAATTTTTTTTTAAAAAAAATTTATTTATTTCATTTATTTTACGACAAAAAACAGTTAAACCTGCGTATGACGTGCTATGGGGAGAAGTGAATTCTGTGCACATTTTCAAAATTCTGTGATCCCTACACTAAGTCAAATACTACATGAATTTTAAATTAAAAAAACCTCCCATGTAATAAAATCTATTTTCAAGGTCGAATATGCAATAAATTTTGGACTCTTATCCATGATGTCCTTTGTCAAGGAATAATACTTCCTACCGGAACATGGAAACGATAATTTGAATAACTATATTTCCCAATGAATTCTAGAAGACGTGCACAGAAAATGAAGTTACATTTATGTCCAGAAGCAAAACAAGGGGCCATCTCAGCATTTGTTTAATGGATCAGGGAAACTGGACGAAAAACCTGATCGAGATGGGGGTCATTGACCCGGAGGCTGCAGTACAATACTTCTTACGGGTTGTTTACACATTTCTACAGATCAAATGGTAAATAATGAATTAAGTATCACTGTTAAAATTAATGTTACTTTCCTTGGGTTGCTCAGTATAATCTGTAATTGTATAGAAACAGTTATGCAGCAGAAACGATTTAACTTTAGATTTAAACTTTTCTATCGAATTTAATCTTTTAATGTCATCTGGCAAAGTGTCGTAAAATAATGTATATGTATTGTATGTGGATTTTTGTAATGAGCTGTTGATACTGTCACCTGATGAATATGATTTCTACGTCGAGTGTTATAGTAATAGAGTGCGGCATTTTCTGAAAATATATTCCCGCCCTTAAGCTTGTCAGAATTCAATTTATATGCAGTTGAAAAAGTTTTTGAAATAACAGTTGTACATCTTACTACGCTCAAAATTATCTTACTTTGCATCTACAGACCTCCAACAAAGCAAGCTTTAGATTATTTCAATTTCGTAGAAAATCTAGAGATAACTCTGAACAAAATTAGTAATCTCTCTTTTAAATCCATTGTTGTATGTGGAGATTTCAATATTGATTTTCTGAGCGAATCCCACGAAAAAGAACAGTTTCTCAATTTAATTCATTCTTTTAATTTAGATATTACAGTGAACGTACCTTAAATCACAAACAGCAATAGATCAAATTATAATTAACAAAACCACAACTAGATATGAAATAATAACGAATAATCTAGGTTACAGTGACCACGATGCACAAATTCTTACAATTACTAATAACATGACTACTGACACAATAAATAAAACACGCATGTGCAGAGCATTTACTACAGTTAACATAAAGTTATTTACGGACTATTTGCTGAAAGAATCATGGGAGGCAGTTTATAACGCTATTGATACGAATGAAAAATATAATTTATTTTTCTCAAAGCTTTCATTTCTCTTTAACGCATGCTTTCCTATTAAAAAGAGAAAATTAAACATTTCACGAAAAAGTAATACTTGGATCACAAAAGGAATTAGAACATCGTGTAAAAATAAACGTACTCTCTATTTTATTTTTAAACGTCATGACGTATCTCAAGATTTCCTTATTTACTTTAAAAAATACAAAACGTTGTTACGAAAAGTCATAAGACAGGCTAAAATCATGAAAAACGATCAGGATATTTTGAACTCAAATAATAAAACTAAAGCAATGTGGAATATAATAAAAAATACTACCAAATCAACTAGAAAACCCGTAGAGAATGTTGTTTTAAAATATAACGATATAAATGTGAACGATCCGGCAACAGTGGCTAATCTCTTTAACCAATACTTTTCGAGAATTGCTGCCGATCTCACTAAGAATCTTCAGGCACAAAATTCAAAAACAGACAGTTCACCCAAAATTTTAGACACAATGTTCGTTTCCGAAACTTCTTCCTATGAAATTCTCAAAATAATCGTTAAACTAAAAAATAAATATTCGTCCGGTTTAGATGAATTCCCGGATTCTTTGTTAAAGACTTGTGCGTATGCCATTATACATCCGTTAACTCAGATATTTAATGCATCTTTATGCACTGGAACGTTTCCAGATATTTTCAAAACAGCTAAAATTAAGCCGCTTTTCAAAAAAGGCAACAAAAATGAAATTCAAAATTATCGGCCCATTTCTCTTCTATCAGTTTTTCAAAAATATTGAGAGACTTTTTACGTACGAATGGAAACCTTTCTCACTAAACACGACGCGCTTTCAGATTGCCAACATGGATTTAGAAAATCAAAATCAACGGAAACAGCTATATTTTCTTTTCTTAATGATGTCGCCTCATCATTGGATCAAAACGAGGCACCTATTGGATTATTTTTAGATCTTTCAAAAGCTTTTGACGTCATTGATCATGACATTTTACTTTCCAAATTACCTTCATATGGAATTCGTGGTATTGCTCTAGATTGGTTATGTTCGTACCTTAAACAACGATCTCAGAGAGTTGAAATACCTTACTGGAATGATGGAACATTACGTACGCACCTTTCCGACTCTTTGCCCGTTGCATGTGGAGTTCCTCAAGGATCGATTTTAGGCCCTATTCTGTTCCTACTTTACGTAAACGATATGCCCTCGACGATTCGAAACGGAAGAACGGTTCTCTTTGCAGATGATACGAACATCCTTTGCAATAAAGAAACCGTAAATAGTACAATATCAGATGTTTCAAATTGGTTCCGAAATAACAAATTAATAGTGAACGAAAAGAAAACGGTTTTAATGCAGTTTTCCATTTCAAATAAACAATTCTGTGCTCCATTGAAAATGAACGGTGTACCATTGACTGATGTTAAGGCAACAAAATTTTTAGGTCTCTCAATTCAGTCAAACCTTAAATGGAACGTCCATTTAACTGAATTGAACACACAATTAAGTTCTTTATGCTACGCGTTCAGAATTCTTGCAAATTCAGTCAGCCTTCATACAGCTCGTTGTGTATACTTCGCGAATGTTCATTCCCGCCTGAGATATGGCATAATATTCTGGGGAAATACATCTTATAGCTCCCAGACTTTTAGATTAGAAAAACGAATTGTACGAATAATAACCAAATACCACCCACGTGATTCATGTAAGCTTCTCTTCATTAATCTAGGAATTCTACCATTACCGTGTCTTTTTATTTACGAATCAGTGGTTTTTGTAAAAAATGACCTGCTCAAGGGCGGGAATATTTTTCAGAAAATGCCGAAGTCTATTACTATAACACTCGACGTAGAAATCATATTCATCAGCGGACAGTATCAACAGCTCATTACAAAAAATTCACATACAATACATGTACATTATTTTACAACACTTTGCCAGATGACATTAAACGATTAAATTCAATACAAAAGTTTAAATCCCAAGTGAAATCGTTTCTGCTGCATAACTGTTTCTATACAATTACAGATTATACTGAGCATAACAAGAAAAGAAACATTAATTTTACCAATGATACATAATGCATTATTTACCATTTCGACTGTATAAATGAGTATAAACAACCTGTAACAACTACTGTACTACAGCTTCCGGGTCAATGACCCCTTTTACCAATGATACGTGAAATGTAACTTCATTTTCTGTGCACGTGTTCTAGAATTCAGTGGAAATACAATTATTCAAATTATCGTTTCCATGTTGTCGCGGCAGGAAGTAATAAGAGCCAAAATGTATTGCTTATTTATCTTTGAAAATAGATTTTATTACATGGGAGTTTTTTTGTTTTTTTTTTCTCCCTTTCAAAATTCAAAATTTATTGCTTATTTATCCTTGAAAATAGATTTTATTACATGGGAGTTTTTTGTTTTTTCTCCCTTTCAAAATTCAAAATTTATTGCTTGTTTATCCTTGAAAATAGATTTTATTGCATGGGAGTTTTTTTTCTCCCTTTCAAAAATTCAAAATTTAAGTAGTATATGACTAAGTGTAGGGATCACAGAATTTTGAAAATGTGCACACAAGTCACTTTTCCCCATAGCACGTCATACGCAGTTTTAACTGTTTTTTTGACGTATAATAAATAAATAAATAAATAAATAAAAGCAAGTCATTTTTGACAAAAAACACTGATTCGTAAATCAACAGATAATGTAATGGTAAAATTCCTAGATCAATGAAATTTGAGTTACTGTACATTACAAATAATCACGTATGTGAGATTTGATTATTATTCGTACAATTCTTTTTTGTAATCTAAAATTCTGGGAGCTTTCAGTCCTATTTCCCCAAAATATTATGCCACATCTCAGGAGGGGATTGAACATTCGCGAAATGTACACAACGAGCAGTATGAAGGCTGACTGAATTTGCAAGAATTCTGAACGCGTAGCATAATGATCTTAATTTTGAGTTCAATTCATTTAAATGGACGTTCCATTTAAGGTTTGACTAAATTGAGAGACCTAAAAATTTTGTTGCCTTAACATCAGTCAATGGTACACCGTTCATTTTCAATGGAACACAGAATTGTTTATTTGAAATGGAAAACTGCATTAAAACCGTTTTCTTTTCGTTTACTATTAATCTGTTATTTCGGAACCAATTTGAAACATTTGATATTGTACTATTTACGGTTTCTTTATTGCAAAGGATGTTCGTATCATCCGCAAAGAGAACCGTTCTTCCGTTTGGAATAGTCGAGGGCTTATCGTTTACATAAAGTAGGAACAGAATAGGATCTAAAATCGATCCTTGAGGTACTCCACGTGCAATGGGCAAAGAGTCGGAAAGGTGCGTACGTAATGTCAATCCAGTAAGGTATTACCACTCTCTGAGATCGTTGTTTAAGGTACAAACATAAGCAAAATTTTTGGGGAAACGTCTGATATTGAATTTTGTGGCTGAAGACCCTTAGTGTTATCGGCAGCAATTCTCGAAAAGTATTGGTGATAGAGACTAGCCATTGTTGCCGGATCGTTCAAATTTCTATTGTATTTTAAATCATTCTCTACAAGGTTTCTAGTTGATTTGGTCGTATTTTTTATTATATTCCACATTGCTTTTGTTTTGTTGTTTGAAGTCAAAATATTCTGATCGTGTTTCATGATTTTAGCCTACCTGATGACTTTTCCTAACAATGATTTGTATTTCTTAAAGTAGAGGAAGAAACCTTGAAACGTTATGACGCTTAGAAACGAAAAATAGAATTTGCTTGTTTTACGTAATGTCCTAATCCTAATGTCCTTATATTGTAGAGAGAGAGAGAGAATTGCATAAAAGTCCTACATATATCTTGTACTAACGTTATAAATAATATTGATTCTATCTCCTCTTCAATTTCTGTAATCTAAATGTACAAACATACTATAAAAATCAGATCACATTAGTTAAATTAATTTAAAAACTGGAATTAAAATGTATTGCTCAGCATTGATTTACCTGCTGTGTCTGCACTGAATCAATCTCATTGCTTAGAAACCTCTTTGGCCATTTGACATTCAATAAGCTCATTGGCCTGCATTTACTAATTCTACACTCCCAACATGTTAATGTCATAACTATTGTTATAATCACCTGAATGCAACAATAAAAAAATTGTAGAGAAGAATGTGCCCTAAATTACAGCAAATAAATATAGTGAGAGGTGGGGATAAATCATAATTTTAGTATTGTGTAAGGTGGGAGAAGACTCATCACATTAGCGTGCGACAAAATGATTGACCATTTTATTGGATGAGTCAAATAATAAGTTTTCTTAGCAAATTAATAACCAGTTCTGAAGTGACTTTTAAATTTGGCAGGTTATTTTATAAAATGCATACTTTTCTGACTGCTTTCTGGCTGCTGATTGCTTCAAAATTTGGGATTATATTCTTCGAATACTATTGATTAATTTCACACACAGTATCACTGGTAAGATCACTACTCAGTATCACTGGTAACTGACAGTGATACAAGGGCAGGGAAAATAATTAGGTGCAGACTCTTAGTCTGCTTGCATGCAAAAAATAAAATGAAATATGTTATAAAATCATGTATATAAAAAATAAAATAAAAATGCACATTTAATTAAATTTTGTAAAATTGCCTATATCAATCCAGAAATTGAAAACATCAGGATTACCTCAATTGAAGTCATTAAATATTGTTGAAGATATTACAATGTCTTTGAAATTAGTGTTTGGAGATGCGAGTGTTAATGCCAAGGAAAAATTTTATAAACCAATAAATTCAAATTCTGATTAAAAACTTCTATGAAATTTAAAGAATAAATTTTTGTGATTCAAATTTGTGATTCAAGAGCAGAAAATGCAGAATTTGACCTCACATTAGCTCAGATTTCATCTTACAAATATGCTCCAATTACATCTGGTGATGTAGGAAAATGTCCAAAAAGATTCATTTCTCACAAAAGAATAAATTTGACTGAATGAAATTTAGAAAAATTGTTTATTGTTCCTGTTACAAAAGGAAATGAAACAAAATACCAAGCTAAAATTTGATTGTGCATGTTTTGTCAAATTTTTTCGGGCATATGTATGCAGGTTTTAGCATTTTAAAAGGCTAAAAATATTGAATTGTTTTATTTCAAGAGGAAAGTATTTTGTTCACTTGGCTATGGAAATGTTTCAGAAAATTATCAAGGTCAACCCAATTACAACAGAAATGACATTTCCTTGACCAAGAATCATCAACACAATCTGAGATATTTTGCTCTGGTAATTTTGAAGATGAATAATAGCCAAATTCATTGCATGTTTGAGAATGCAGTGTTCTCCATACTATATACCACAAACAGCACACTGTGGAGAACCCTAAATTATGAAAACCTTGATTTTTTTCCCTTGGAAACCAAAGTAAAAATTAATAATCTTTCAAAAGAAAATTACAGATTGTCATACTCCATGAACTGCATTAGGAACTCTAGTTGTAAAACAATGTCCTGAAAACCAGCATATTGAAGTTAATGACACTTTTCTAGTGGGAATGTGAATTTTTTATATTACTCATACTTATTTGTAGTCATTCTGAGAGCACTACTACATAGTATACATTGAAACTATAACATAATTATAACCCCAATTTTAAAAAACTTGCCTGGTCAAAAATGATACACAGTAAAAAAAATTGAACCATTAATGTATACACATTTTGTGAATGTTAAATACGAATGAAATGACAAAAGTCCATGATGCTTGCAAAATTAGCCAAATGTATATTGAATTATAAATTAATGAAACATCACCTGTTTCAATGACCAATTTCCATCATCTGTGCCAAAAACTACCTTAAAAATAAAATTAATACAATAGTATTTGAAAATATAATTGAAGTGATAAATATTGAAAAATAAAAAAATAAAATAAAGAATAGAAAGTGTTTACAGCAGTTTTTTTAGGAATGCATTGTTCAATTATTTACAAAATATGACAGGCTTAGTCTAAATTTAAATACGGTAATCAAAATTCTGTACACTTATAACATATGGGAATACTACACAAGAATTAATTCTACAATTTCTAATTGCCATAAATGACACTTCAAGACTATATTAAAATTATTTCACTTAATTGGCAACATAATAAATATTATTTTTTTACACTTTAATACGAATTTGCCATGCTTAATTGAGTATTAGGAACTATGAAATAACAAACTTTTTTTAATATGGACTTTTTTACTATTAAAAAAGATAAAATAAATGAAAAATGAGTTTGGAAGCCAAGCCCTCTATATCCACTTAACAATATAAGAATTTGAATTGAAAGGATTCAAACCGATGATGTAAAACGAAATAATTGTTTATCTTGTTCGCCATAAGCTTTCAGAGGAATTTTGCAACTTACATTAAAATAACTTTGAGCTGGATTGATGGCCAAGTTTTGTACGTTATGTCCAATAGAAATGCACATAAACTAATATATGCCTTTCTATTATTACAACTCATTATAGAAATATATATGTACCTAAAAGTTACAATTCCATTCCACCATTCTCTTTTAATCTTGGTTGACAATTCTTGCTGGATTTCAAATAGGCGGTGTAAATGAAGGTATCATTTTCTTTCGAACTTCATTCGCCCGTTTACTCCCAAAGAAATAAAATTTTCACTTCAAATAGGTAATTTAGACTCTGTATCTGGCGCCTATTAAAAGATATCCACCAATATCCTTTAGATTATAAATCACACTGATGCAGCACGATAAGTTTCAATACGGAACTTACGTTCGCCACTTCGAAGAAATTTTCCTGAAGGGTCAGTCACTCTTTTAGCCCTTCCAAAATGAACTGAATAGTATGTCCTTGCAGGCCGATCGGCGGCGCGACGCCGCGGTCCAACGAGCCGCGTCCCACGCTTCCTCCTGGCTCTCGTCAATCCTCGGCTGATATCAGGTCCTTATCGCCCAGCAACACGCATGCAGTTCGCACGGGTCTCCTTCGTTTGCAGTAGTTTTGATGCAAGGTTAATTTAACAACCGATGGCTCAAATTAGTTCTTATGTAGTAAACTTACATTTGTACTTCTTTAAATCAGGATTTTTCTTAGGATGAACGGATAATATTGCGTTGCGGTCAGTTGCAGCAAGCTTTGGCGCGCGCGCGCAACTTCCTGTCCCCCCCCACACACACACTTCCAAGAGCTCGCCGAGGGCCTGGGTCTGGTAGCTGATAAATATATAACGTAATTAGTCTGCCTTCCGACATTTATATTTACATGTGTAACAGCGCAAATGGAAAATAATATAATTATTGAAATTTTTTTAAACTTCGTTCCCGTTTTGACCTAGAATGACATATATGTTATCTTTGCTTGATAAAGTCATAATTATCGCATCATGTTTCTATGCTTCTATTATGTAATTGAAATAATGTGTGTGTGTGTTTAACAGATGTTGAATGTTTTTCAATGGATATTTTCAATATGTAATTAATCTGACTGCTTTGGTCAGCTACTGCTCTACAACATGATTAGACATGATGAGGCCGACAGGTCCCTTTATGAAGGAACATCAACCTCTCAGAAATCACAGGCCGCTTCTCATACGAAGGTTTTGTGTAACTATTGAAACCTTGTTGCGATTTATGGTATCCTTTTTTTCAGTGTATGTAATCATACAGCATTTGCATGAACTGGCATATCGATGAAAAGTCGTAACCACGAACTCCACATGATTAGTCAAGATTTTTTCGGGCAGGTTTTGCCTCCCAAGCCCTTCTCTGGCTGCGTGCTAGCTGGGCGGACATACTACAGAAAGAGGCTGGTCTAGAAGTATCGTAGCAAAATTCTTGATATTGCCCCAGCTACATTTTCAATTTTCTTGTAATTAAAATGTGAGAACGTATGCATTGAAACAGCATTTGCCGCTATTATTCAGTATTTAGCTCTTATTTAAAGATATCATAGTCGATTAAGTAGAATTCCTAAGCTTTTTACACACACAGCTTTAACCATTGTTTGCACACATCACAAGAGTTCATGGAAGATTTGAACAGAAGCCATTTCGGTTCCATTGGTTTTTATTTGATAGAAGGAGAATTAATTTTTTGGGCGTTTTCCAACCAGTTATATTAGCTATTCGTCCACGTAAACACCTACTACAGTAGCTACTCTTTAAATGTAATGTAATGTTATGCATACTCTTGTATAATCTTCAATGTGCACAGTTTAGTTCGCCCTGTCACCTCCTCTAGTCGGGCAAAGACCACTTGGCAGGCATCGCTTGTACCATCCGGCGGCGACCGGCGCAAGGACCGGAAGGGGGCAAGAGCCGTCGGAGAAGCCCCCCGCTCGCCGGCGCTCCCGAGGGCCGAGAGTCGTGGGGGTGGGAGGACACAGCCAGCCGCTGGCGCTTTGAAGTCGTTTTACGAGCGACCGCGCTTTGCAACCCGCTCGGCGCCGATGGGGCCGGGGGCGGGGCTCGGCGGAGTGACGGGACGGGACGGGACGGGACGGGACGGGACGGGACGGGACGGAGGACGGACGGACGGACGGACGGACAGGACGGACGGACGGAGGACGGACGGACAGGACAGGACAGGACGGACGGACAGGAGGACAGGAGACGAGACAGGACAGGACGGACAGGATGGACAGGACAGGACAGAGGACGGACAGGACAGGACGGACAGGACAGGACAGGACAGGACAGGACAGGACGGAGGACAGGACGGACAGGACGAGACAGACAGGAACAGGACAGGACAGGACGGAGGACAGGAGGAGGACAGGACAGGACGAGACAGGACAGAGACAGGACAGGAGCAGGACAGAGACAGGACGGAGACGGACAGGACAGAGACAGGACAGGACAGGACGAGACAGAGACAGGACGAGACAGGACAGGCAGAGACAGAGACAGGACAGAGACAGGACAGGACAGGACAGGACGGACAGGACAGGACAGGACAGGACAGGACAGGACAGGACAGGACAGGACAGGACAGGACAGGACAGGACAGAGACAGGACAGGACAGGACAGGACAGAGGACAGGACGGACAGGACAGGACAGGACAGGACGAGACAGGACAGGACAGGACAGGACAGGACAGGACAGGACAGGACAGGACGGACAGGAGACAGGACAGGACAGGACAGGACAGGACGGACGGACGCAGGCAGGACGGACAGGCAGGACAGGACAGGGACAGGACGGCAGGACGGACAGGACGGACGGACGGACGGCGGACGGACGGACGGCGGACGGCGGACGGGCGGACAGACGGACGGACGCGACGGGACGCGACGGGACGGGACGGGACGGGGCAAGGCGGGGCGGAGCGGGGTGGGGCAGGGCAGGGCGGGGCGGGGCTGGGATGGAGCTGGGATCAGTGAGGGCGGAGAGGCGTGACGCCCCGCTGTCGCGCCGGTGGAAGGCGGAAGGGCGGAGGCTGGCACGCGTGGCTAAGTACCCGCCTCGCCGCCAGTTCTTCGACTCCCGCCCGCGGCCGCAACCTCCATACAGCCGACAATCCCGCGGGTTACGACCGCCTTGAACTTGCTGCCGCTCGAAATAACTCCTCTCTCTGCCGAACGACCCTCTGTGCGAGGAGAGCGCGCGCGGCGTCGCGTAGTGTTACGATTGTGTACGAGGTACTTGCGGTGCCTCGCCTCGCCTCGCAGCCAACAGTAATAAGGAAGCACGATAGTCAAGAAGGAAACGTTTCAGAAGATGCAGAAGAACCTGTCGGCGACAGAAATATGCATATTGCGACAGAAATATGCGTGCTAGGAATACGCGTATTTTAACACGAAGCGAACGCCTTCGAGGTTGCACGCCTGAACGTGTATATTTAGATCATTTAACTACCTTATCTTCTAAATTGAGCTAATTTTATTGTATTTTAAGTTAGAAAAGTCGCCTTGCCTCTGCATTTAGGGATTATGATTTAAGTTACACTTCGTTACAATATTATATTTCATAATTATATTAAGTTACAAATATTAGTTATATTAAGTATCACCATTTCAACACATTTCAGAGAAAATTGAAAAAAAATCGAGACGCAAAGAAAGGTAAAGTTCTAAAGGATGTGAGGAGCAGTTACAAAATGTTTGAATAAAAAAGAAGGCAGATGTCACAAAACATGTTCTCTCTTTTGATTTTAAATGCCTAATGTTTTGAGTTGATAATGACCGTTATAATAGAATGTAATACAGATCATTATGGACTATATTATGCTTATGTGATAATAGAACTCCATGAAAGGCCGATACAATTACTACAAATATTATAGTTGAGGCTCAAAATGAAGGACGCAATGTAAAGAAAACTCTCTCTCTTACGCGAACAAGATGTACTCTGGATTTATAAGTCAGTTGAATGAGAATGAGCAATTTATGGGCAATAACTCTTTCCACTTAAAAGTACATGAAAAATATAAGGTAGAAAGTTAAATAATCAAACCGAGGAAAAGAATGAGGAAGGAAATAAACGAAGATCTATTTGTTTCTACGGTAAAATTAATTTTATTTTATGAGGGGCTATTGATTAAATATTTCATATCCGTTTCATTTACTATTGTCAGGTACAATAATTGTGAATTGACTTAAGCAAGAATTTGCCTATTTTAGTCCAACTAAAAACACTTTCGTTGTTTACGTATTTTTTTCATTTTTCCTGTTTATCTAACGGAACAATTTACAGCTCTCACTTGGTTAGATGCTGCTTAGTATTCCTTCAGTTTATTTGAATATTCGAAATTATCAATAGAGAAATGAATCATTAATGATGTTAATTGATGTTGTAATGGAGTTATAATTATTATTAAGATTATTATTAGATTTGTTTATATTATGATAGTAACAGCGCGAGCGTGTTTTGCGTGGACGGTTCGTTGAACGAAGCAGGAGCATGTGAAGGCCACTGCACGAGAATGGAGCTGGAGGGTCTATTTCAAGACACTCCTCAATGGCCGCTTTATCTGGCCCACATTTCATTGCCAATAAACCTAGTTTACATGGTTCCGCACATTAAAAGCGCAGCGCGTGCTATTGTGGCCTTTCAAATGGCGTAATACTCTTGCAGAATCGTTTCCCAAACACTCAAAATTCTCTTTGTTTCTGCGGCTCGCAAATTAATGCTCGACCTGCATGCTACTTCTTAACTGACAATATATATTTTTCGTAAAATCTCTCTACCTAGTGGCAAGGATAGAATTTGTTCAAAAATATTTCAGAAATATATTATTATTTCTTCGATTTTTGATCGAATAAATCTCAGCCGCTAAATAAATAACGATGTTAAATGTGACATGCTCCAAGTCAAAAATTCCTACTTGGTTTAACACCTCGTCTAGGCTCTGAGATAGTCTGCAATACTGCGACAGATTTAGTTTTGTACTACATGCTTTAGAGAAAATTGAAACATTAAGAACCTTTCAAACATGATGAATAATATTGAAACTGTCCATTATCAAATGATTATAAGAAAATTCTGTGAACTCTTCATAATTATGTGTAAAATCTCATTCAACTACGAATAATTCGAAGCAGGGATTTTTTGAATTAAAGTGGGTTTTTCTTGCAATTGTTATTTAAAGCAAAGGTAAAAATTAATTATTAATTCGAACTGTAATTGGTTAACTACGACAAATTGAAAACAAGTATTACGGTTTTGATAGAAAAAATAAAATGAATTCCAAGAAAATCTCAGACTTGTTCTTATCAAAATCTGTAACTCGTGAAACAAACAAAATTGTTGTTAACAATCCAAAAATATTTTCATTGTTTCGTTTCAGTTTTATTTTTAGTTCTATGACAAATTGTGCTGTCAGAAAACTGTCATTTTTGCAGTCATCATGTCAGGAAAGAAAATGTTCATGTGATACATTTCAAGGATGTATTTATAGGCGAACAAAACACCAAATTCTTTAAAAGTTGTCTTCTCGATGTTTGGTGTATTTGTGTTACAAATCATATGGTAGTACAATTAAACTATTTTTTAACACGCCATGCGCAAAACACCGCTTCTCGTGCTTGAATTCCTTGTGCGACTTTTTTATTCTAACTAATTGTGTGTGAAACGTTACATTGTGAAGCGTCCAAGAAACAATGCCCAGCGCGTAGGTAAAATGCCCGTTAAAAAAATTGTATATGCAACACGTGCGTGAGGCGATTGGCGCACTTGTTATATAACTCATTATTCTTTTCATTTTTGCTTTGCATGTATTTAATTTATTTATCTTGAATATCAGTCGTTACTCGTTTCCTTCGCATTGAGGAAGATTGCAGCATGTTTTTATTTATTTATTTATTTTACGTCAAAAAAACAGTTAAAAACTGCGTATGACGTGCTATGGGGAAAAGTGAATTGTGTGCACATTTTCAAAATTCTGTGATCCCTACACTAAGTCTAATACTACTTAAATTTTGAATTTTTGAAAGGGAGAAAAAAAACTCCCATGTAATAAAATCTATTTTCAAGGATAAACAAGCAATAAATTTTGAATTTTGAAAGGGAGAAAAAAAACAAAAAACTCCCATGTAATAAAATATATTTTAAAGGATAAATAAGTAATAAATTTTGAATTTTGAAAGGGAGAAAAAAAAACAAAAAACCCCCATTTAATAAAAACTATTTTCAAAGATAAATAAGCAATAAATTTTGGCATGATGGCCGAAATGTTGGTATCTCTGTACAGCAGGAAGGAAGGACTTGGGGCATTAATAAGATAAGCCACTCAAGCCGCCTCCCACTATAAGTAAAAGTTAATATCTCTCTTTTGGCGGAAATGGAACTTCTCTGTTAATATATAACATCTTTTTGATATTTATGCAGGGCTGGGGGGAATACGATTAGACATACCTGACGAAAATCGAGATATTAAGATTTACAAATAGCGGGAGGCTTGCTGTGACTGGTGTCACCTTTCGTGTTATTGCACCTAGCCCTTCATGTAAAGGCAATTACTAACAATTAGTTATATTGTAATATAATATAAAATATAATAAAAATCACTAATAATTTAAGTGTAATATTTGTTACGAATGTTAAGTTTTCTAGAAGACTCATTGGTTAATACGAATCTTTTAGAAGTTTTCGTTGGAAATGAAAAGAATTAACCATAATTGAAACAATTATGTTTCTTACATTTCTTCTAGCGTTCTAATTAATTATGAAACCATAACTAATTTAAATACGCGATTACAATTTCAAATTCTACCCATGCTAAAACATAAAAAACATTAAGAGACATGTCTCAATGTCCATGAAACCAGCTTTTCCAAACATATGGTTGCCAAACATTTTCTTATGTATTGATGAATACTCTCTTCGTACAGCTTAATTTTTATATAATTTATTTAATATTTATGTAATATTGATGTAATATTTATTTAATATTAATTTAATATTTATTTATTAATATGTGAGACAATAGGTAACGGCTCAGTAATCGGTGTCACGATTTGCTGTTCGCGCAAGCAGACCTCTGGTCAAATTCATAAAATAATTTTAAAAAATGCAATGCGAATATTTGTTGATTTAAATACTGTTCACGAACTTATTGATCATGTTAATGAATCTCCTTCAGGCAGGGACCATTACTCTCAACCCGGAGTACTTACATAATATTAGCCCATGATTCAAGTGATTGATGCGATGATCTCGCCTTTGACATGTTTATTATACGCACTCAATAGAAGCAACAGCTCACGAAGGGCACATCCTTGACTTTGCGCAATACGCTCGGTGACATAACATGGCTTGACACTCAGTTAGTTCTCAAAACAACGAAAAACAATGTCATATTAATAAGAGACCATCTTTCAAAAATCAATATATATTACTTCCTCGTCTTACTGCGTATGCAGAGAAAATGCTGTAATCGTGCGTCGCAAAATGGCGATTTTCGACGCAATACGCAGAAAAATGCGTATTGCCGGACCCTGGAAACGAAAAAGGGATAAATCTATATGTAGTAAATTACATCTTCTAACACGTACTTAATCCATGTTTTATGTGTTCTTGATCCGTTTGTTCGTCCGTTCGTTAGTTAGTCCGTCTGTGTGTAGCGGGAACGGTAGCTCAGTGCATCAACTGATGTCACTGCAGCGCCTCTGACCGGGGTTCGTGTCCCGACGGCGACAGGATTTTCGACACTAGCTTTTCAACTAGGTCGAATTCAGTCGCTGTCTGGAGGAGAATTCTAGCGACCAGCTGCTCTGATCGGTAGTTTTCTGTGGTTTCTCCGATCAACACCAGGTGAATGCCGGAGCAGTAGTCTAACAAACGGGCCACGGACCGCGCACGATCTATCCTTCCTCTTTCTTATCCTATCCACTTAACTTACAGTAACATGCACTACACTACCACACATTCCGGGAGACCGGTCGGGAGCTTAGAGCTTGTCCCGGCTGGGGCAAGCAGTAAGCTGATGCCCCGCTGGTGGGAGAGTCCCTGGTTTGGGGGAAATCCGGTAAGCCGACGGTAGGTCGGCGCCGGATCTCGACATTCAGCGGGAGATCACCGTCATCTCCCGAGGAAAAAACATGCACTACATTTACGGGAGAACTGACCAAAGCTGTTGACGCGCCCGGAATCACCAACCAACCAAATCCGTCTGTCTGTTATCACCGTTAGCACCTTAAGCGTTCAGACGATTTTCTCCAAAATTGATATTCCCCGAACAATCTGAACGAACTCGAGACTTTTGGAGTTTCAAACGTATATTTTGATTTTGGGGTATACATTGCATGAAGTTTCAAAATTTTCTTAAAAAATTATATATATTAAATTTTTTCAAAATTTTTTCCTCGGATAGCGTAGAGAACTCTTAAAGAAGGCGCGTGTCTCATTTTCGTCAGTCGCTGACGTTTCGAAAATTGGAAAAGTACAATTTTTTTCTGCGTCTTCCTACAATAACAATATAGAAAGTATAATTTTTCTTAATAAAAGATGATGTTCAAAGACTGATCTTAAAATAAGGTACAATTGTTCATTGTACATTTTATATACAATTTTTGAAAAAAAATATGAGTAATTTTCACATAATTTTGTGTGAATTATAGGCAATTTTTGAAAAAATCTCAAAAAACGGCTCCAAATTCATTCTTTAAAATTTTATATTTCTTATAAAAGAAAGTACGCTGATAATATTGTCGCAGGTTCCAATTTCGCTATACTGTCTGTATGTTTGAAAATTGCAAAAGTTTAAAATAATAAATTAATTGCAAAATTTTCCCATGAATGAAATCTGCTCTATAAAACAGATCTTGAAATAGGACCGTACACATTTTTTTCAGAATATGAATAGTTTTAGCGTTGTTGTTGTCTGAAGTAGGTAAGGCAATTTTTAAAAAATCTCAAAAATGGCTCAAAATTTTTTCCTTAAATGTTTTCACGAATAAAGAATATTGCGCTCTTAAAAATGAGGCAGCTTCCATTTTAGTTGAACTCTCTTTATTTTCGAAAATGGCAATGGAATATGAAAGAGTAAAAAATATATGTAGGTATCTTTTTACAACTTAAATATTGAAAAAAATTTTTTTTTTCTTAATGAAATCTAATCTTGAAACAACGGCAATGAAAATCTCTGAACTGTTGCAAATGCAAACGTTAAACTGTTTGAAAACTTCGCATGCAAACGTTAAACTTTCTTTTTAACACGTTGAAAAGTTTGTTTATCTCCAAGGCTGATGTTGGAGATCTAAGGTGAATCCAAAAAAAATGCTCGTTGGAAACACTTTTGCAGGTTCATGTAGTATTATAATATTGCGGATCCGTTACAAATAACGCGATAGTAAATACTATCATGAGTAATCACTTCACACCATATAACTACGTATTTTCATCCACTATAAAGTGCATGTTATCGGAGATCACATGGTTGTGATCTGCAACTCGGCACCATAAAATGAAAAAAAGTTCAGATGTAATCAGGGCGTTGAATAAAAGTGGCATTTCCTTCCACGTTTATTCCATAATTGTGCTTCATGTCCCTTGATCTCCCTACATTCCGTACCGGCGCCAGCTAACTAATGGCGCTACTCTATGCTACTCTCGCGGACAGCGCGGTGTACTGAAGCACACCCAGCCTCTTGGCCATCTTTGCCTTCAGACCTGCCGAGAGAATAATCTGGCCTCGGTATAAAGGTGTATCGGCCCATTATACAAAAATTTACAGAAATGTATAAGTGTATATTATTATTTCTTACAATCGATTATATTGATGTACCTAGATTAGTATATCCTTCGACGCTCAACTGTTCCCAACGATTCTACTTTCCTGGTTCCTGGTTTTGCAGTTTCGTAAAAAGTGACATTATTTCACTGTGGCCAGCACGTGACTTTTGAAAATCCATATTAACTTGGAAAATTGAAAAAGATAAGATACGACGAACATTGAATGACATAAATATTCCAAATACAATACAAACGATGGGCTCCATTAGGCTCCACGTGCCTCCTGGAGATTCACGGGCCACGGGGAGAAGTACCGTCTGCCCTCCCCTCTCCTCGGGCGGCCTGGCCTAAATAAACACTGGGCGTCTGGCACGCCGTCTTCGGGCCGCGAGACCGCGCTCGCCGCGCGTTCCCCATTCACGAGGCCTCAGGCCGGAAAGCGCCAGCTCGCGGAAGCGTGGAGAAGCGGTGCGGCGGCCGCGGGCGGGGCCTGGGCGGGGCGAGCGGCTTCCCAGGAAATGCACCGTCGGCGCGGCCGCGGGCAGCGCGAATTGCGCAGCGGGGGGAAGGGAGCGTTGATTGTTGATGATTCCGGGCGCGTCAGCTGCGAAGGTCATTAGTTCCGAAAGTGTAGTGCATGCGTGTTCCTCGAGAGGTGGCGGTGATCTTTCCCCGCTCAATGGTGAGATCTCGCGCCGACCTACCGTCGTTTAACGGGGTTTCCGCAACCAGGTATCTCCCACCACCGATGCGCCGTCCAAACGGGACAAGCTCGAAGCTTCCGACAGGTCTCCCGACATGGTGGTAGTGTACTTCATGTTAGTGTATGTGCGTGCAAGGGGTGATGATAGGATAAGGAAGAAAAAGGAAATATCGCGCGCGGTCCGTGGCCCTTTTTTTGTGTACTGCTCCGGCGTTCGCCTGGTATTGATAAGAAAAAACATGGAAAATTACCGATCAGAGCAGCCGACCGCTAGAATTCTCCTCCAGACATTGACTGAATTCGACATAGCTATCTAGTCTCGGAAATCCAGCCACCGTCGGGACTCGAACCTAAGACCTCACGGTCAGAGGCACTGCAGTGACATTAGTTAATGCCCCGAGCCTCCTCTCCCGGTGGGAGGGGAGCTGTTTTTTCATGTGTTTTTGTTTAACATCGATAGTTTAGTGTTCGATGTTTTGCGTTTTTGACGTTTTCTTGGTGGATGGAAAAGGCCCACAATCTCATTTTGTAAAAGGTGCATGTGTTCGAAAGAAGCGAACGCTGTTTTTACTACCTTCATCGAGCAGACTACCTCTCCCCGAGGAATGACCCCGATGCTCTGGTATTTTCTAGCTCTTTCCTCGTATGTCGTTCGCGGAGTGGCGGCCAAATCAAGCGTCGTAGGCGAATCCCCCCCTGCTTTCAGTTCCCTTCTAGGGCGACAAGATGTAATCTCTTGATATAACTCTGAGCGCCCGTATTCAGTTTTATTTATTGTTGTTATTATTATACTTATTATTATTATACTTATTATTATTATTATTATTATTATTATTATTACCTTAGAGACACAATAAAATTACGTTCTTCCCCGGCCGAACCTCAATGTTAGAATCTTTAACATTAGAAGTTAAAGAGTTAGCCAGATTTAAAAACATTGATGTTTTGTTCTCGATTTTGCATCTTTATTGCATAGGCTTCCCTAATTAGCTTCACAGCATCTCCATCTACTATCCCTTATATTCACACATTCCAGAATAAATTCCTCGGGGCAATAAACAAAGACCCTGGTTTGTACGTATTTCACAAATCCACAGAGACTTGCACATATTTACAATACTCAGTCATCCATCAAATAAACATTGCATTTATCCGCAGAACTTCGTTTGCCCGAAATTCATCACCTGTTGCTCTTCGAAAAAATTTCTTACCCTTCCAGGGAACCCACAAAACATTTCCTGGAGAAGAAGGGATCTGAAAAACGCTCCTTCCTTAAACCCTTATTCCCTACAATATTATTTACATCTTCGGTTTTCCACCTACTAAATAATTCCATTTCATCTCTTCAAATCCTACTTTTGTAAGATTCCATTGATTGATTACTAATTACGGGTGCGTCAACTGCTATGTTCATTAGTCCCGTAAGTGTAATACACGATTTTTTCTTCGGGATGTGTGGTGATCTTTCCTTAGATGGTAAAATCCGGCGCTGTGACCTACCGTCTGCTACCGAGGTTTTCCTAACCAGGTCTCTCCCACCAGCTGGGCATAGCCCCAGCCGGGACAAGCTCTCGGCTTTCCAGCGGTCTCCTGGTAATGTAGTGCAAGTAAGGGTTGAGGATAGGACAAGGAAGGGGAAGGAAAGATCGCGCGCGGTCCGTGGCCCATTTGTTGTAGTACTTCTCCTGCACTCGCCTGGTATTCATCGGAGAAATCAGGGAAAACTACCTATCAGACCAGCCGACCGCCAGAATTCTCCTCCAGACAGCGACTGAACTCGACCCAGCTATCGAGCTAGTGTCGAAAATCCTGTCGCCGTCGGGACGGGAACCTTGGATCTCCCGGTCAGCGGCACTGCAGTGACATAGTTGATGCCCTGAGTCACCTCTCCCGGTGCAAGATTCCAATTAGATTATTCTGCAATATTGTATTGTAAAGCTCGTACTGTAACTAACCAAATAGGAAACAACACATCTAAAGACAAAGTCTTATAAGTGAAAATAACGTAAAAACAATACTTCCAGCGTGCTTTCACTTCCTCTATTATCTGGATTGTAAATCCACCCCTTCACTTCGGTGGCAGGCCTTGCTGTCTGATGTGTGCGAGGGCGAAAGCACGGACCGGAGCTTGCACATGAGGACGACCTAAGGAAATCCGACGAGCATGCATTGAGCTCCTTCACCTCACGAGCTAGTGCTGCCTATTTCTTGAGAACCATCCGCCCTGCGGTGTCATCATCACGTGCGAGCTATGCGTGGCGAGCGACCGGACACAGCGAAGAATGCTCCTCGAATTTAACGTTGCGCTAGCATATTTATGAAATGTCATCGATTTATAGGAAGTCATCCCAGTAGTCCACGTAGACGGTTTACAGTTTGCCTTAGTTTAAACGTTGATGAAACATAATTTCGTGTATGGTAACATGCGAAACAATGTTTCTCAACTCTCGGTTTTTATTACATTTTTAATGCTTATAAGCATTAATGTGTTATTACATTGAATGCGTTTAGTAGGGGAGAGTGGGGTTAGTTGGCACCAGTTGATAGTAGGTAAAAGAAAGTAAACTCTGGTTTAGTTTTGGCACATATTTTGCTGCCCCGGGGTGGCTCCTGGGCAGCGTACTAGTTTTCCGTGATGTGATCCCGGGTTTGATTCGCGGTTGGAGAAAATATAGTTGTAGCATTCTGTTTTGTTAAGTGAAATGAAAATAAGTGGGTTGGATTCCCACGTAACAAAATATGAATGATTTCATGTTTTGATTTTGACGTGGACACATTCACTTATCCCTTAAAAACCTTTTTTTTGTTTTGGAGAAAAATTTTTTTTTATATATATGAGCATAGAAGAAATATCATATTTCGTCAATGATGCGAGTAATTAGAAGAAGAAGAAGAAGAAGAAGAAGAAGAAGAAGAAGAAGAAGAAGAAAATGAATGCGAAAACGAAGAAACGAAAAAGGCGTTACGAACAGGATGATAGGGAGAAGAAAAGAAAGGACAAGTTTAGTTCTTTTTTCACAATACGTCGTCACTGGTATAAAGCGAAGAAGATAATAGCAAAATTGTGTACACACTTTGTTGCAGTCATGAAACGAGATGCGCGCTATCAGCATCGGCGATAGACATCGCAGTCCGGCCGCGCGGACCCGCCCCCTGCCTGCTTCCGCGCCGGTCACGTGCGGCCGCATGGGATACGCGCGAGCTGGTGCGCCGCTCAGTGCCACAGCGAAAGGATGCGACATTGCCAGCACAACATCCACATCTCTAAACATCCATGCCCGAATCATCGCCCCAAAACAACAGATGTTTTTAAAACGGATTAGAAATCATTTAAAGTTCACCCGGGGGAGGGTGATTTGAGGGTGGTCGCGTTTAATAATTTTTATTTATTGTTATTATTGATATTATTTATTTCTTGAAGAAAACAGGATTTTTCCTCTTGATCACTTTGGCCTGAAATATATCCAACATATGGCTATCTGAAAATTGTTGTAGACATTTCTTACGGTTGTACTTTTTTTATTTAAAAAAGTATCAACCGCAAAAAAATTCAAACACGAAACATCTTAAGAAACATTGATTTCAAGAAATATATGTTAAATATATACATCAATGGTTTTATAAAAAATCGATGTTTTGAAAACATCAACATCGATCTCGCACCCCTTCCACGGCGTACGGCGTGAGCATAGCTGAGCACACAAGAGGGATGGCAGGGGGCCGTGGTACCCTTGAATATTTTTGAAAGGGGCACTATACCCTTACGTAGTAAAACATATTTCCGTAAATATGTTAAATGGCTGATTTTCTCTTTTTTTACAAACACAGACAATTTAGAGAATTGGTATACATTTGGGGAAGAGGATCTTCAAGCCATATTGCTACCCTGCAAAATCCAATTGGTTCAACATAAAATCAATTGTAATTAATAATCTTATCATTAAAGTCATAATTTCATTTTCCTTGTAATGTTTAACTTATTTATTAGTAAAATATCTCATAGGTAAATGAACACATGTAATGGAAAGGGGGCCAATATATATATATATATGGAGAGAGAGAGAGAGAGAGAGAGAGAGAGAGAGAGAGAGAGAGAGAGAGAGAGAGAGAGAGAGAGAGAGAGAGAGAGAGAGAGAGAGCTCCCTTAATTTAGGTTATGCACGCCGATGAACCCGAGTGAATTTGAAGGCTCACGCGCACAAAACACATGGATACCGTTCTGCCCAAGGCTGCGTGACTGTCAATGGGAAAGATCCGTAAACGAGTCTCCCATGCCTATTATACAAAGGGGCAATATATGTTTTCGAAGGACAGTATTGTCGTGTGCGCACTCGTTTGAGAGCATTGAAATTATAAAAAGTATCAGATGGAGTATTGTGTTGTAAACATCTGATAATAATAACTTACTCATGGAACGGTCGGCTTAAAGTTAAACACAATAACTACGATACAAACAAAAATACTTTCCTCACATGAGATATAGTGTGACGATATTATATGATGGCAGCCACGGGATGCTTTAGGGCAATATACGCAGTATTAGTGAAAACCATAGTCATGTCACTTCGTAACACTAACAACTAATAACGTATTGTAGAAGACTCTCAACAATACAGAAAATTGGCATATATATATATATATATATATATATATATATATATATATATATATTAATACTTAGAAGACAATATTAATACTTATTAATAATCTAGTTCTTCTCTGCGTTCGTAAATTTTATAGGAATTAGCTTTCTTCTCATAAAATGTGTATCAATAAAATGCAGCACTCCCATAAAATGCGAGAACATTTACCATCCTCCCTAAGCAAATTTGGCTTGCAACAGTATGGGCTTTTGTAAGTCATTTTACGATTGTTTACTGCACACAACGCTACTTTTATTTTGCTGAAGAAATGCAAACATATGAAATAATATATCTCTTAAGAGCTTGTATATATATATATATATATATATATATATATATATATATATATATATATATATATATATATCAAGACCCCTCTCAAACGTAGCATCTGCATAATAATAATAATAATAATAATAATAATAATAATAATAATAATAATAATAATAATAATAATAATATGCAGAGCATTAGTGAATAAATCAGTTCTCTGAAAACACTCTTTGTGTATGGGGAAAATGCACATAATTCATCATCCGTATTTACAAAAAGTATAATATCCTAGTCTAAGAGACGGCAGAATAGCGATAGTATTCAAATATTAATTCGAATTAATTGTAACCACAAAGTTCCAAAATTGTGAAGAGATATAGTACACGCAAAAGGTATTAAATAATATAAAGAATTTTGTGAATAAAACTGAGAACTTAAAGATTTCTTCAGATTGACAGTTAACGTGCTTCGTATGTGAAATATTCTAGAGATCAACCTTCGTATAAAAACGCAAAGTTCATCTTGTTCAATTTGAATCGATTTCAAGTCAATACGCGATTCTTCTCTCCCAATTGACTATAGTTCCATTAGTAACGCCTTATTTCTTTCATTACTCTTTTAATTTATGCGATGTCTTTATGGGAATATTGAGCAAGGAAAGGATTGTTTTATTTTAACGACTGCAACTTACACGTGTCGACCAGTTTTTCCCTCGTCCCCGACGCGACGGAAGAAAGGCCATAACGCTGCCACGAGCGCATGGAAGAGGTCTCCGTGGCTGTCGCCAGTGCAGCGCGGCGCGGCTTAGCGACGGCCAGTGCCCGCCGCCGCACCCGCGACGCCAGGCGACACCAAGCGACGCCAGGCGACGCCAGGCGACGCGAGGCGACGAGACGCCTTTACGAGCGGTGTTTAAAACGACATAAAACGCAAAGGGAACCGTGACCGTCATCCTGGCCAGCGGGCCCAGCACACGTTTTCCTCCAACCTGCGACCTTTTTATCCCCTTCGCTTTTTACCCTTGCCCGTCCCGCACCCCCCTTCGCGCCGAGCCACAAGAGTCACCGCGCGAGAGGAAGTCCCCCACAGCCCCACGTGGCGGGAAACGCGATGGTTACGGCCTGGGAAGTGGACTGAGCTTCCGGCGAGTAGAAGCGCAGTTCTTATTTTTATTATTTCTATTATTATTATTATTATTATTATTATTACAATTATTATTCAGCACTTACTTTTCGGACATTTACAGACCCTCATCTCTTCCATATTTAACTGTCTTACTTTTTCTCTAACTTATCACTAGGGAGCACTGGTCTACTTAAAATCCTTTTGCTCCCAGGTGTCCATATCCCCCGCCTCCTCGTGCTTGTCGTTCTCCTTTTTCGTAATTATTCTCGTTTTCCTTCTCTGTCTTCTCGTTCTGCGGTGTCGATAGCCGATGAGATTCCACCATTGAGTTTACTTTCTTCAGTGATATGTTATAAAATAGAAAAGTTGACAACTGCAATTTTGGAACTTTTCTCTGAGTGGCATTGAATTGTCTATGCGATGATCCCTCTACACCACTAGACATCGCAAAAGACAAATCAACGTGCGTCGTTATTCTTTGGCCTCATTGTCACTTCACTATAATGTCATAATAAAAGTGTTCCAAATTAATTTGCCTATTTAGAAAAAACGGTTAAGGCTTGTGCAATTCGATTTCTGATTCCCATGAATTTGTCATTTGCGCCATACGTTTCATAGTCGTTGAAATCCCTGATTTGTCGAAAATCGCAAAACTTCAAACATTTTTCTGCATCTTCCTACAACTACAATATTGAAGATAGTTTTTTCTTAATACATTTTTTCAAGGACATATCTTGAAAAAAGGTCGTGTTCAATTTTTCAAAAATATGGGTTATTTTCGCTTAATTTTGTGTGAAATAAAGGCAGTTTTTCAATTATTTTCTCAAACATGCTCCAAACTCTTTCTTCATTTTTTTCCTTGAATGAAACAAAGGAGGGTCAAAAAACTGTTGACCCCTCATTGACCGACACCTCACTTGCCTCGATTGGTGAACGGGAGGAGGTGTAATCGTAAGTGAGGATAGAGAGAACATACGGAAGGACGCAGAACACTCGAATCCACAGATTGAGATTTGCAAATAAAATCTTGCCGGTTTCGCCGAGTAAAAACCTTTGTTTCCTCGAGCAGAAGGTGGAGTCCATGGGCGGAGCGATAGCGGCGTTTCTGCTGCAGGGGTCACCTGCACGGCGGGGGCACGACGCTGTGGCAGCGTAATGACGCGATAAGCGCCGAGCGACGTCGTTCGCCGCGCCATCGTACGTCATGGGTGATAGCGGCGCTGAAGGTTGGCTTTGATCGCAGAAGCGCGCAGCACAGACCCCCGCCGCCGTAGGGGCATCCCCAGCCGCGGACTTCCCTGCGACTCAGGGGCTGATGGCGATTGGGCGTCGTTCCCATCGGGACTTCCACGATTTCTCGTTGGGATACGAATACGTAGTCCAGAATGCAAATGGTGCAAATCTATCACATTTCCAACAACGAAAGCAGAGGCGTAACCAGGCTGTTACTGATAGGAACATATCAGTTGAAAATAGTAAATTATTCACAAGAGCTTAATTGCCGTAAGTTTAACGTCAAAGACGTGTGCAACTATGTTGTGACGTTAAGGTAGTTGCCATTCTCAAAGATAAGAAAAATAAAAACACAAACTCATAGTAATAATCATTACTAAAATACGTTTACGTAAAACAAACCTAAACGAACAATGGAACCCCAATATTACATATTTAAAAGTCTATAGAAAGTTGGAGTTATTGAATATTTCGACTTATTAAGGTTCGAGTGACAAAGACAAATATTATGGGATTTCCAGAATTAGATGAAAAGTAACTGACGAAACCGATTCCTCTCGTACCCTTTGAGTGAATGAATTTAAAAATATATAATTAATTTTTTAAATTTATTTATTTATGTAACGTCAAATACAAATTGTGTCTGATAAATGACAGAAAAGTACTTGTACGATCTGTGCAAGTAGTCTAGGACTCTAGAACACCAATCCCCGCTCTTTTATTACTGCTATAACATGGATTTTGACTAAGTATCCGATGAAGTAATTTGCTACATACAGGAAGAAGATTTATCCACTTTTTGATCCCAGTGCCCAGAAATAAGCTTTTCTGTCGAAAAATCATCGCATTTTGGCGCACGGTTACAACTCTTCTCTTCTTACGAAATGAGGCAAGAAAGTAAAAGTGATGTCCTAGTACCTCTAAATTTTGATTTAAACCACCTGCATCTTACTCAGTTGTCATATGACATGTCATATAAAAAAAGCACACTCATACTTGCGCCATTTACGTTATTTCCACAATCTTGCACTCGAAATCATTAGCATTATTACGTGAAGGCAGTTTGTGCTGTTCTCTATTCAACGAATTTCAACATCTAGCGTCCTCCAAAACAATTCTCACCGTATCTGAATCGAATTCTCTTATCGACTGTTGTCGCAGTGTTTTGATGCTACAGAAAATGCGAAAGTTCATGCATTTAACTTTTCTTTTTGTCCATTCTTAGTATAGTAGTACATACAGATTTCAGTCTTTATACGCGAAGTCAAAGTCATTATGTCATTTTATTTCTCACTGAAGCCTGTTTGTGAACAATGAGTTTTCATTGATGGCTACAATATGTGGTTCATCTACTACAACCTAAGATAGCATTCGGCCATAAAACTGCAAAGTCGTATAGAAGTGCTGAGGAATTACTTTCATATGATTCTGGGATTTCTTCTCGGTCCTCCAAATATTTTTCCTTCACGCGGTGTTGATACGTAGGAATAAAAAGTGACACGCAAAATTAATGTCAAATTTTCATATGCAAATTTCTAAAGAATATTCTGACAAATACATTCTATCTCAAAGTTCATTTCAAGTAGATCTCATTCTCGCCCTTGATTCGTAAGAAGAGTGTGCTGTAATCGTGTGCCGGATTTTCGACAGAACAACTCTTATTGATGGGCCCTTGTAACGAAAAACTGCATAAATATTGTTCATATATATATATATATATATATATATATATATATATATATATATATATATATATATATATTCCTTACTTCCTTTAACACGTTGTGTAGTCAAATTCCATGTTTCGTGGGTCCGCTATACAGAAAAATCGATTGACGCCAAAGCGTCTGCCTGTCCGTCCGTCCGTCCGTCTGTGGTGAACGCTAGCGCCTAAATCCTACAAAATTAAATTTCTTCGGTGCGTATCAGAGAATAAATTTTTCATCTCCCATTGAAATTTGTAAAATCATAAAGAATCTTCCTAACAAAAAAGCCCCAGGCCACGACAAAATAAACAATATAGCATTAAAAAACTACCACCATCGGCAATAGCGTACTTGAACAACATATTCAATTCATGTTTCAGAACCGGATATTTCTCTCATAAATGGAAACATGCAATCATCGTCCTCATAGCAAATCCAAACAAAACCCTATCAAACCCCAAGAGTTACCGCCCAATCAGCTTATTAACAACTCTTTCCAAAATATTCGAGATAATCATATTGAGAAGGCTGAAAAAGCACCTATATTCAACCAATGCTATCCCCGAGGTTCAGTTTGGATTTACAGAAAGAATCTCCACGCAATACCAACTATTAAGAATTTGATAGCTCATTAAAAAAAAAAAAAAAAAAAAAAAGCACACCATAGCTCTATTTATTGTTATTACACAAGCTTTCGACCGAACTTGGCACCAA
The DNA here is from genome assembly GCA_964035755.1 of Teleogryllus oceanicus. Taxonomy (NCBI): domain Eukaryota; kingdom Metazoa; phylum Arthropoda; class Insecta; order Orthoptera; family Gryllidae; genus Teleogryllus; species Teleogryllus oceanicus. The sequence continues at coordinate 221,932,798 of CAXIVR010000001.1, read as the reverse complement.
GCTCTTTTATATAATCTCATCCAAATAGGCACTCCACAATATCAACGTTAACAACCATTTATCCAACCCAAGAACAATAAGCGCTGGACTGTCCCAAGACTCTCCGTTATCACCCACCCTATTCAACCTCTATGTCGCTGACCTACCCACACTTAATAAAATCATGATCGCTCAATTTGCCGACGAAACAGCCATATTTGCAGCCATATTAGATTATATTTAAGGCTAGCCTATAAGTCTGTAAATACATATGTATAGTTATATTTACTGAGCTATGTAAATTCTTCAAAATTCAATAAATAAAAAGCAGCGTCTAAATCCTTAATCCGATTTTCTCCAAAATTGATTTTCTCCGATTGATTTAAATAAACTCGAAGCTCTTTCAGTTTGAAAAGGATATTCTGATTTTGGAGTGCACTTTATATGGAGCTTCAGTAATGTTTTCAATCTTTTCTCAAAAATGGCTCCAAATTTGTTGATTAATTTTTCTTCTCGCGTAAAGGACGATTAAGCAAACGGTGAACGTTTATTTTTTTATTGAAATCGCTTATTTCTCGAAAGTTGCGAACTTTCATTTTTTTCGTCATCTTCATACAACTACAATATTGAAGATAAAGATTTTTTCCGGAATAAAATCTGTTCTTTGAAGACATCTTGAAATAACGTCATGTACAGTTTTCCTAAAATATGAGTAGGTTTGCGTACTTTTGCATGAAATATAAGAAATTTTAAAACTTTAATAAGCATTTTTTTCTCTCAAAACAGCTCCCAGTTTTTCTTCAAATTTTCTCCTCGTATGTATCAAAGAACGTTAAAAAATTGGTGCTATTTTTATATCCGACGAAGTATCAGTATTTTCGACAATTGGAAAATTTTTACTTTAAAAATCAAAAAATTGATGAAAGAAAATTTGCCTTTATAACTATATATTTGTTCTAGAAAAAATCAGCTCTTTAAGAAAGGTCATGTGCAATTTTTAGAGAAGATAAATAATTTTTCCGTAGTTTGTACTTGAAATTTGTACAATTTATAAAAACATTAAAAGAAGCTTAAGGAACGCTTAAAAGAACGACATAGGTGTCATTTTCGTTGAACTCTTTAAATTTTTGAAAATTCCAAATTTCGAAATAATGGGAGAAAATATGTGCTGTTGTATCACCACTAGTTCTTTATCGCCCTTATTTCGAAAGAAGAATAAGTATTGTCCGTCGGGAAACGGCGAATTTTCGACGGAATAATTCTTATTGCCTGGCCCTAGTAATGAAAAATTGGATGAATCTGTTTCTATTTACAGTAAATTATGGTCTGTGATCAATAATATTGCCTTAACCGTTCAGAGGATTTTTTCCAAAATTGTTATTCCTTGATTGATGCCCTTCGACACTCGAAGGATATTCTGATTTTTGAAGGCGCTACATGAAGACTCGAATATTTTCAAAATTTTCTCAAAATGGCTCCAATTTGTTCAATAGACTTTAACCTCAGATAGCGTAAAGTACGCACTACAAAGGAATGGCGCATGTCTGATTTGCGTTGATATCACTGATTTTTCAAAAATTGTGTAAGTGGAAAAGTTTTTCGTCGTCTTCCTATAACTACATTATGGAAGATATAGTATGAGGCTGTTCTGCAAGATCAAACGGCGATAAAGTTGTTTGCATGTGTTTGTGTAAATTACACATTGAAAAATGATTCGTTTTGAAATTGATTTACACTCTCATTGATGTAATGTGATAACTTAACCTTGTTGGTTGGCACATAATGAATTGATGTTATTTAACAACTCTAAAAGTTCAACAGTGAAACACTCGCGAACTATAAAATTCAATAAGACTGCCTAATAAATTAAGGTTTTTTTGTTAGACTCCAACTTTACACATTTTAGGTTTTTGGGTTAGACTCAAACAAAAACTGAGAAAACGCCAACTGATGCCAACCAGCCTCGGTCTGCCCAACTACTTTTTCTACTGCAAATATCTTCAGCTATAACTCGTTATCAACATTTAATTTTTTATTGCGATGTTGCCTCTGGGATGGCTCATGGGCAGCGTACTGGCTTCCCTTGCTGTAGTCCCGGGTTCGATTCCCGGTCGAGGCAAAAACGGAGTTGTAGCTTTCCGTTAAAATCGTCCCAGTGTCTGTAGCTGTGTGATAAAGAAAAGCTCATGCAGACGGGTTTTGCTAGTTACGGTGAAAAGATATGTTCGCCTCATGTCGCTCTTACCCCCAAGTAAGGGCATTTAACAAGGCCCAGACATGGGAGACACCGGTAGCTGGCTGGCGAATTCGGACTACCGGCCCAATAACCCCAAATACATGTATACATTGCGATAATTTGTATTATATTAAAATAAGTTCTAAAAAGTTTTTAAAATTTCTTTTTGGGCATTTAAATATACGTTATGATGAATTTATTATTATTATTATTATTATTATTATTATTATTATTATTATTATTATTATTTTTACTATTATTATTATTATCATGTTGACTGTCCATATTATTGACATAGTATTACATGTAAAACTTTAAGCATTCTAATGTTAATAGGGTTCCTTGGAAAAGATTGCCAAGCATTGCTTAAAATATAGCATGCTCTATTTTCCATAGCTCTTTCGATCGTAACAGTGTGTTGGCTTAACGTGGAACTCATTTTTGGCAATAATATACGTGTAAACTGTGCGTTTATTTAAAGGAATATTTATCCAGATACTACGAAGAATAATGTGAAGATCTCAATCTACATCGGATTTTAATATATTATGTAATCTTCTGCTCTAAATTAATATAATTTGGAAATATTGTAATGCTAGACATATAAGGGACAGAAAAACATTTTTTCTATTACACGTGTGTGAAAGGAACTTTTGTATTTTCTTTTAGTTTATCGTTAATTACCCAGGCACACAAAATAAAAAAGTTGTCAGATCCAAAGACACAAGTTTCTCTATGTATGCGGCTGAATCTGATGTCAGAATTCCGCCACCACCCATCTAGTTTTTTTCAACCACAAAAAAACAAAAACAGAATGGCATTGTTTTTTGTTTTTATTTTTTGTTTTCAAGGGGTGTTTTCAGACCTAAAGATTTGACACATGTTTCTCTATATATGTCGACGCATTGAAATCGAATCTCAAGCCAGAATTGCCCCACCACCCTCCAGTTTGTTTGAAATCCCGAAAAACTCATGAGATTTTGGTGTCTTGTAGCATTATACCTACAGAAGCCAAACGTTGTCAGACTTAAGACTTGACACATGTTTTCGTGTATGTCGACGCACTGAATCCATAGCCAGAATTGCGCCATCACCTTCCAATTAATTTTAAATCGCGAAAAATCATCGTGAAATTTACAATTTCACGATGGGGTTTTGCGATTAAAAAAACTGGAGGGTAATCGCGCAATTCTGGATTTGCATTCGAATTCAGCGCGTCGACATATATAAACAAGTGTCAAGTCTTTGTGCCTGACAACAACAATCGATATAGAATAAAATAAATTTTAAAAATGTCTTGATGTTTTTTTGCGAAAAAAATGAATGTTAGTTGCGCAATTCTGACATCAGATTCGGATTCAGCGCGTCGACATACACAGTTAAACACGTGACAAGTCTTTGAGTCTGACAATTTTTATTTTGTGTGCCTGTGTTTTTCATGACATATTTAAGTCTAGTGTTATTACTCTCTTGCATGGACAATAATGCTAATTCGCACTCTTTAGGAATTGGTACATTCTTTACAGGTATAATTGTCGTTAAAAGTCTTCGTACCATGTTAAATAATCAACTCTTTGTGAATTGATATCCCACCATAATTTATCTCCACATTAAAATCAAATAAACCGAAAAGTGTCAACATTATCCTCTGATACCATCAGTAACAATCCTAGATAGTCATTCTATTAATATTGATAGTTTATCGACTTATTTCGTACAAACCTATTCAAAGTGATTCCGTAATATTCTGCATATTTTGTGATATTCTGCAAAGTTACCTATATCTCTTACGTAATATTGCATTACAACGCTCGTGGGACAAGAATCTGAACGCGTACTACGTGGTAACGCTGAGACCATGAAACATGCCTAGTCATCTGTTTAGACAACAAGACACAATTGCACAGTAGAAGTTGAAGTGCAAAGTCCATCCACTGATTTATTGCGTCCATAACAACTTAAGGAGCAACTGACGACTAAGCTTACGAATTGAACATCTTTAGTGTTCTTTCAATCTATCTTCAAAAAACGCGCAAATAATAGCCTTTGAATGAACTTATCCTCTGTTTGCAATATAGTTAAAGAAGTCCTGGTACTCCATTAAACTAAATTTGAATGGATTCTCTGAAATAATCAATCCACATATAATACAATGTAGCGAGATTAATGCTTAGAGTGAACACTAGTATTTTTGTATTACACTAACCAAAGCCAGTCCTTATAACTAAAAAACCACACAATTACACCAATTGCAACTAATGTGTTCTGTCGCACAGTACTAATCAAAACATTTCGATTAAAGAGATGCAACAGAAATTCCCTAAAGGAAATATTCCTGTGAATGACTAGATAAGAGGTGTACGTTTGGAATTGTTCTATATGGCATGCTCTCTGAAGTTGTCTTTGAACAGTGAGCAGTTTTTTAACATGTTGAAGAGTAAGGGACCCAAAGTGGAATTGTAAAATGGAGTGAGAAGCACTTTTACCTCTATATAGCAATTTACGCTGATAAAAAAATATAATAAGGGTACTTGGGACACCACAAACTTTCATTTCAGTTTTCCGGCATTTCGCTTTCAAACGTTCTCCACGGCAATAATAAATTTGGGGTTACACGTAAACTATCTTTTGTGGTAACATCTTAAAGACGTTTTTGGCCATTATTTTTTAGAGTACCATTTTACAACAAAATATTTATTCATAAAAAAATGTTAATAATATGTTACTTCATTACGATTGCGAAGCAATTTACATTTTTAGTAGTTAATTTCTTGAGACGTGTCAGGGTCGAGTTGTGACCCCATCTTTTAGGCTAAAAGTACAAAAGTTTTTTGGTTTTGTTTCAGTACAAACAGCATGATCACGAGGTTACATTATTTAAAATGATTGAAATTAAAATCATAGCTGAAGTTAAAATTAAAATTAAAATCAAAGTACTCATCAAAGCGTAGCAAGACTCACCATGTTTGACCTGGATATATAAAAATTTAATACTTAAATTTAAATTAATTTACAATAGACTGACTATTTTTTGGGAAATACACGCACTTCCTTTGAGATTTTCTTTGTAATTTTCGACAACCGTGAATAACTATTGCTAACCTGGTGGTATAACCGTGATAAGAAAAACTTGCTGTTTCTCCAGTTCCGAGAAGTTAAACAATTGGATATGAATAATTTTGCTGCCGGGAAGAGTATTTTTGTTCTTTCTACAAGAATTGAAAACAAAAGGACCACAACAATCACAATATCTAGTGACCATGAGGTAGTGGCCATGAGGCATGTGACATTGACACAGTGAATGACGGTGAGTATATATTTTTGTCGAAGTTTTGACAACGACAAACTGTTGTTACTAGCGATCCGTGGAGCAAAGGTTATATCTCTGTTACATATATTTCAGCATGCCTCCAACAAGTACATCGGGACAACTACGTGGACACAGCTGATTACAGACAATTGGGAAACATGATCATCATTTCGAGATAAGGATGACTCTCCTTTTCTCTTGAATAAGTAACCTCTCCTTTTGAATAAGTAACTGTCATTGCAAAATGTATTGTATTAAGAAATAATGTTTACTTCTCGCAACGGAAAACAGAGAAAGTTATGTAATACGACGCAAAAAACGGCGAATTTTCGGCAGAAAAATATATTACAGGGCCCTGGCAATTAAAAAGTGGATAAATCCAGTTGCTAAATTTAGAAAAAATTCTAACATGCGGTGTAACCAAAATTCATGTTTTTCTGTTCTTGATACCAAAACATTGACTAATTGGCAAAATGTCTGTCCGTCCGTCCGCCTGTCCATCTCTCTGTCCGCCTGTGAAAAACGCTAGAAGTTAAATCGTTCAGCGGAGTTTCTCCAAAATTGACATTCCCCAATCGATTTGACTGATGTCACGGCCCCTTGAATTTGAAATCTATATTTTAATTTAGGGGAGGTGTACTTTACATGAAGCCCCTAGGGCGTATTCAAAATTGTCAAAAAAATGCTCAATCGTTTTCGATTAAATTTTGTTGTTGAATAGTGTAAAGGACGTTAAGAGAATGGTGAAGGTCTCATATTCGTTGAAAATCCTGATTTTCCGAAAATTGCAAAAGTTCAAAATTTTTTCGCACTCTTTCTCCAACTAAAATATTAAAGATACAGATTTTTCCCTTGATGAAATGTGTTCCTTAAAGATAGATTTTGAATTAAGCTCATGCACAATGAGCAGACAAAACTTTAGGGATCTATGTTCTGTATATTATTGTGAGGCTTATGCCATTTACAGAGCTCTAAAGTACATCAAAGAAATATCAAATTTAAAATTTGTAATCTACACTGATTTAAGACGTGTACTACAAGCTTCAATAGCACCTCCACACTTGACCCAATAATAAAAAAAAACTATTAACCTATATAATGAACTGTTAAACATTAACAAAGAAATAGTGCTTATCTGGATTCCCTCACATATCGGAATTCCTGGCAACGCATTAGTTGACAGGGCAGCTAAACTAGGTACCTCCTTACCCCTTACCATCAACAATGTTTCCCATAATGATATAAAAAAAGAACTCCTTCCCAAAACCAAGATATTGTGGGATACCGAATGGAAACGCTCACCACCTAGTAAATTACACTTGATCAGGAAATCAATTCTTAAAACCATGCTCCCTACCTCCAAAAAAGAAGTGAACAAATGCTACTAACGCGTTTGAGAATTTGGCCATACAGCTCTGACCCACAAACAACTAATTACAAAGGAATCTCCAAATTTCTGTGAAACATGTAATCTACCTATCACTCATACATATATTAATGCATTGCCCAAATCTTAATAAATTAAGGAAAAAATATAATCTTCCAAACAACATACAATCACTTTTGAATGATAAAAGTAATGTATATAAAGTGATCCATTTCCTTGTGGAACTCAACCTCCACAAAAATCTGTAAACCAATACAAGTGTCCATATATGTTCAAAGGCTCAACCACTTTTATAACAATAAAATAATATATATTTTACGCCTTCGTCCAGGCCAAGTGTCTGAACTATCCACAATAATGTATAATATTATGTAAAATAACCATTTGTCATATTTTATTTATTGAAACATACTTTGTAAAGACTTAACATACAGAAATAATTTGTAAATATATGTGACTCTATATTACAACCTTGTGGTCGCTCAAGAACTAGTTGTTTATGCGACCTTTATAAATAAATTATATTAAAAAAAAACTTTAGGAATATTAAAATCCAAAATATTTAATTTTTGTATTTTTTGTGGGTTTCATAAATTTATTCAACACATATCGAAAGAAATTTTCAGTCATGTTCGACAAAATTAATCATTTCTCAAGATTTGACCGACTACAATTATTGAAGATCGTACGCAAGCCTGATAATAATATATTCAAAGTATAGTTCTAGTAATCCCCTCAATCCCCTTAAATGCAACTAGTAACTTCCCCTCATGGAATCTTTCGTCAAAAAACTTTTACATTTTGAATTAAGATGTATCCATTATTATGCAATTAAAATACCGGGCACCTACGTTTTCCACATCAAAGTTCTTCGAAACGGTTTGTGGTATCGGAATGCGTTTTTGCGCTAAGTTGTTGGGGATGATGTGTGATATATAGAGATAATAGATTTTAGCAATTAATAAAAATGCGAAATGCTAACAAATGTTGAAAAAATTAGTATGTATTTTGTACATTTGACGGTCGGTGCAGTACGTTTCTGAAGGTTTTCAATCTCTGCCAAAATGGGAAATCGATCGCAAAATCACATACAAATTACGAAATTTTATGGTGTCTTTCATGTTCGCTCTCCAACTAGGGATGCGACATTAGCAACAACAAATCGATATTTGAAAGCATATAATTTGAGAGTGGCCGACTTTCTAATATTTATGATTAAAATGTGACAAAACAAAGTAAGAAATAAGAACTTCAAAAATAACTGATCCTGATGGCCCGAGTGCTCAGTGTCATCTCAAGGGATTTCATCCTCCACACTACGCCTACGGTGTGCGCGGTATTTCTAACGCGTTCTGATTTGTTGATGTTCACAAATGGCAAAAGATTAAATTATTAGTTTCCCCTATTTCCCAATTTTAATGTAAAAATCTAAAAAGCATCAAAATAATTTTATCTCAAAAAGTCCTCCCTTAATAATTATTTTCCAACAAATGCTACAAAATGCTAAATTTTAATTTTTATAATATTATAAAGTGCTACAGTCATGTTTCCAAAATGCCATTTATTAAAATTTAGTGGTAAATTATACCATCACAAGCGACGTAACATTTCGTTTTCTTACTTCTAATATTTTTGTCAGCATGAACGCTGACTGATTTTGAAAGAATTCTGAATGTGCAATATAATGAACTTAATTTAGTATTCAATTCATTTATACGGATGTTTCATTTGAGGTTTGACTGAACTAAAGGCACAGAAATGTTGTTACCCGTTTCTAATGCATGAGGGCATATAGTTTCTGTATAAAGTAAGAGGATAGGCTCAAAAATCGAACTCTGTGTGAGTCCACGTTCGATTGGCAAAGACTTGGAAAGGTCTGTAAATAATGTTCTTTCGTGCCAGTACAATATTTTTATTCTTTGCGCTCCATGTTTAAGGTATGAGAATATCTAATTTGGGACAAAATCACGAATTCCTTACAATGGTAATTTTGAAAGTAAAATGTTACAAATACAGAAATAAAATATGCAATTTCACTATTGTTATCCCTATAATTTCTTTCCAAAATATTAACAATACTCATATCATTGCATTTCTTCTTCGAAAACTTTAGAATGCTGGAGGAAAAATATATATATTTCCATTTAAAACTAGTGGTACTAAAACAGTATGTACTTTCTCGCCCATACTTCCACGCAAAATTACACGAAAAGTATTCAAATTTTCGAAAACTTGTACTTGACCTTATTTCAAAATCTATCTTTAAGAAACATATTTCATTGAAAAATCCCGTATCTTCATAATTGTATACTTGTAGGATGACGCCGAGAAAGTTTGAATTTTTGTACTGTTCGAAAAATCAGAGTTTTCAAGGAAAATTAGACCTGCACCATTCTCTTAAACGTCCTTTACACTATTCAACAACAAAATTTAATCAAAATCAATGTTCTTGAAAATTTTGAAAATGTCTCTGGAGCTTCTTGTAAAGTACCCCCAAAATTAAAATATCGGTTTCAAATTCAAGGGGCCCAGACAGCCAGATCGATTGAGAAATATCAATTTTGGAGAAAATCTGCTGAACGTTTTAGTCGCTACACTGTTAGAAATGTCCTTAAATTTGAAGTAGATTAATGTATTATACATCAAACTTAATGTAATATTGTACATTAAAAAGAGCTTAATGCAAAAGTTAAAATCAGTGTAGAAGTTTTCCCGTTTCCCCTGCCTCTCGTCATTCATATCTTATATTCACAATCACAAGTCTATTAAGATTATGCATTTTCTTTCAGTATGGACATAAATCTTTGACTCTTTGCATCCTACTGCACATGTGTACATTGAATTTAATGTGCGTTCTTGATAATTACTTTAATGTAATTTACGTAAGTAATACGGAAATTTCTGACAGTGTAGCGTTATTTAGAGTCGGACGGACAGACGAACTGGCAGACGTTTTGCTCTCATTTGATTTTTCGGTATCAAGGGCCTATAAAACATGGATTCTGGCTACACTACTTGTTTCCAAATTTAGCGTCTGGATGTATCCACTTTTTCGTTGCCAGAGCCCTGTAATAAGAGTTTTTCTGCCGAAAATGTACTGTTGTTTCGCGCAGCATTACGTAACTTTCTCTCTACTGCGAGACCGATAGCGAGAAAGTAAAAAAAAGGGAAATGTAGAACAAAACTTACAAATAATGAACCGAAATGTTTCATTTCGCACATCATCTACAACAATTTGGTGCAAACCGCATCACGATACTTCAAACCGTTTCAAAGATATTTGCTGTGGACATCTCAGGTGCCTCACACTGTGTATGACTATTGTATTAGTATCATCAATGGCATTACTCAGATTTATTATTTCATATTTTATGACTGTAAGATAACTTTCAATTACCTATTTTTTCCAATTTCCATCTCGAATTGGATATTTCGCAGACTTGTGGGTGCTGTGGATATCTTTGCATTTAATCCCATTACCAAAATTCTGTAAGGTGTTTCAGAAAAATGTAGAGAAACGCAGAGGACAGGTTGCAAGATGAAGTGGCACAGTTTTCGTCGGTACCCAGGGTATGAGAGACCGGGTTTGGGCTCTAAGCTGTGTGAAAAGGCTGGGTCTTCCGTCATCCTGCAAGGTCGGCATACCAACCCGCACTTGAGTCTTACGGGTAACAATCTCTCCACATTTAGAAGGTGAAGGTAGATCTTATGGGGGACAATATTACAGTAGTAGTTGCCAAAGTGCACATATTTTTGGAGAACAAGGGAGTAGTGGTGCCGAAAAATGAAAAAATATGTAAGTACAAAAGAATTCGGACTCTACTTATGAGTTGAATGAGTGCTTTCTATTTTCCGTATTCCATAATCTGTTAAATTATGCTTTCGTCTTTAATTCGTTTGATGTAGATTTGTGGGAGGGATCCTCTAAGCAGCACATTAATGGAATTTTGTATCGATGATGCCTTACAAATGACACAAAACTGTCATGTTTTCTTAGAGTATTAGTATATAATATAGGCAGGATACAGGGGATTGTTTATTGCTATTTGATCAATAGTATTTCATCCTTAACACTGTAGATCCCTGCAACGTCTATAACATGAACTCAAATTGCAATGGAACCTAAAAGCACTATGTGGTGCTACTCTTATTAATTACACATCTTTTAACATTTGTTTACTTCAAGTTTCCCTACGTACGGTGTTATTCACCCATCCAACCATTATCTAGATGAGCGCCTATATTAAATTAATTGCATTCAGGAATTTCCCGTCTGTTGTTTTGTGAGATGTTGAAAAGTCACGTCTGAAAGACTGATGGCTCGTGGTGAACTTCTTATTCCCCCGATTATACTAACCTCGCCTACTGTCACGAAACAAAAAGTGGTGTGTTTGTACGTACTTGACGTCCTTCCCACTCCATAACTTTCTCCCCGGCTGTGAACCCGACACATTTTCGTTCCAACAGAGGCGAAATGACGTAAGAAACCTTGGTTATAGCCGACTCTTATTCTTGAGCTCATCAGCGGCGGTGGAGATGCAATCTAGGGTGTAGGCTGCGTCTCGCACATCCTTCGCGATCTCCTTCCCGCTGAGCAGCAGCAGTGACGAACGCAGCCAAAGCGGAATGGGATGAGGGACGCCATGCTTTGGGAAGAGTTTGAGCGAGGCGAGGGGGGAAACGAAACGGCGCCGTTGCATTAAGATTGTGACGTGGATGGTGGTGACGCGGTACCGAGCCCCAATCGCCCACGCATCGCCCACGCCGCCCACGACGCGCACTTCTGCTATAGCCCGACAGTGGGAGCAGATGCCGCTTGAGCGGGCAATTATATTATACATTAAAATTATTTTCTTATGTGTTCCACGACAAAAGTGGCATTTTAAAACACTCATACGTCATTTAAACTCATAAAATTGCTACAGTATGGAGTCTCCATAATATGCGAGTAATTTATATTCTAAAAGTGTAAATATACATATCGATTATGTAACGTTCGATATACCAATCGTTTCAACAAACAAGGTGAAGTCAAATGAGGAAATTGTAATAAGAAGGAGTTTACAACGACATAATCAAACGTAGATAATATGTCAATGTGTTTGGTTAACTATTATTAAATTTTCCAATCACGAAAAGTTTCATATTCTTTTCTGATATGAGTATAAAGTTATTAATGTATTATAATCAGTTGTCTGCTATCAAAGTCAGCTCATTTCATCCAATGACTTTCTTTGCATTTTTCGTAAGTTTAGAGAGTTTTGCATAACCTCACGAATGGATAAAATTCAAATCCAGTTATTTCCACCAAAACAGATGCCGTTCATATAACATTTATGTACTCTTTCGGTTTGATGATTAATAAATTATAGAATCATTTTTTTATTTACATCGGTGTTATTTCAAGAATGAGATTATAAGTAGTTGGAAAATTGTTCATTGCTGATGTTTAGATTTCCCAGTGAAAAAGAAGGTAAGCATGCATAAGAGCTGTGAGGAGAGAACTTCATATTCATTTTTATGCAGCCTTTACTTCAGTGCAGACTAAATAATTCAACATAACCAGTAGAACTTGATTACACAAAAAAGGTTCTGATTGCAATAATTACGATGGCAATGCAACCCCAAGATCACCACAGGACGCATCATCCACAATTGCGTCGGCGTCTTTAATGCAAAAGAAACTTCTGCCAAAGGTATTTATTTGCTTTTGGAAGCTTACCTGTCTGTAGTTTAAGGACTGTATATTTTCTTCCCAGAATGTTAAAATCATAAATTCATTTTCCTTTACAGATCTTCAAAGAAAACATCAGCTGGAATACAAAGTTGCCAACTTAAGAAAACAGTGACTTTAAAGTCTAAAATTATTCAACACTTCGCATTTACCACTTTTTTTACAAAATTAAAGACGAGAAAATAAAAGGTAACACTTTTATAAAATGATTTTTCTTTACACCCAATAGCAATGTCACAAATGTAAACATTCAAATAAATAAAACAGTTCATCTGAAAAAATTATTTTGTATTATTTGATTAGCAAACAAATGAAAAAACTTAAATGTATTTCCTCATTGAATTGCCTAGTCCTTACGACTAAGAAATGTTATTTATGTTAATTATACATATTTATTACTTCTAAAATGAAATATTGAATTTGCATTTAAAAATATTTGTTTTGGAAATATGTTCAAATTGATTTGGCTTCAGGAGAACTAAATTCAATCTATGAACAAAATCAATATATGAATAAAGAAAATGTATGTAAAGGTGGATTCAGGCTTTTGGGGCCAAATGTTTAGCGGGTAGTCTAACCAAGCTTGCAAGGGGCTGGCTTCATTTTCCGCAATGGGCAAGGTCGGCCATGCCACCTCCATATATTATAACCTCCTCGTGCCAGCGCCGCCCGTCCGCTCCCTTCCTCCCTTTCGCTCCGCTCATCCCCGCGTCCTATCTCCGCACCCCCCTTGCAGGCGCCGCCAGCGGAGACAACGGGGTCAGCAGGCCAGCGCGCTGCGCCGTCTAGAGCAGTGAAGCGGCGCTCGCGCACCGCCGCCTCCTAGCTGCTTCGCTTGGACCGCAATTATTGTCGGCTCGCAAATCGCAATGTTTAGCGACGGCCTGTCTCAAAGACACATTTGCGTGTCTGATTAGTGTATGTCGTTTATAGCATTAACATGGGTCACATAAATACGTAGACGTATAGAACAGCAAACAACAATTTGACTCATTCAAAATTTGTTTGTATGTGTTGCGGTCTTCTAATGTAAAATGTGATATTAATCATTTGTCATATGATAGTCATTTATCATGTTTGTACTTAAAATATATGAATGGGATTTGCTTTAAAAACTTCGATTAAATGTCGCTGAACCGTTGATGAAATGAAAATCCCGGAATGCAGTAGAACAATCAATTTCTATAAAACTCAGACAGTAATTCTTGCTGAAGTATTGCCATCCGCCTATACGGAAAATGAATATCATTTATTAAGCAGCAAATTTTAAGAATTTGTCGTTCGACTGTAGAAATGTTCGTCCTGTCTATTTAGCTGCTACAGTTGCAACGCAAGTCTGACGCCTTAGGAACTCCTTAGTACGGAAATGTAATAGCGAATGTCACATAAACCTTTCTTCTGTCCGATTAAAATACATCATTTTTCTAAGGAATATCATATCCCAAACATTACAGTTTTTGACTTGTTAAGTAATTCAGAAATCCCCCACTATAGCACTGGGGTGGCTTTTTGTGATCAAACTGTAGTGAATGGATTCGGATTTCATTTAAGTTCTAACGGTGATGATAAAATACTGTCTGCGGAATTGCATCTGATGCTGCAGAGAATTTTTCAGAAACAATGAAAGTTCACGTGGGCTGAACTGCGATGGAGACCGACTGTCTTTCAATGCAGAAATACTGTCTTTCTGCGGAGTCACTGGATGTATTGCCTAGCCCTAAACATTCTCACTCTCATATCAGAAGTAACCATCTTCGATGTCATTGTTACTTAGCAAAGAAGCCCATTCCATACTTTACCGGTGGTAGTTGGCAGTGTTCCGGGAATCTTTGCCGACCAATAATGGCTGATGCACTGTTATTCTTTTTTAGTTAAGTTTTCTTTTTTAAAGAGGTATAAATTTCAGAGGTTGATTAAAGAGGTTTGATTCTTTATTTGTTACCTAATCTTTCCTCTCTACTTTTAACTGTTTGTCAAAAATTGGAACTTATTGATAAAACAAATCATGGGAACAAATATTGTACGAACATATTTTTTGTGTGAAAAGTACTGTTTCCGCCAATTCATGGTTATCTAAAGCTGGAATATAAAATATCCCGCACGAATTGACTCGTCCCTACAAGTTAATGCGAATTGTTGATTTTTAATGAAATTGTTCAAATGTAGATAATTTACAGCAAGAGTCTGTAAGAGTCTCCAGCCTCCTCTGTGCTTCCCTCTCTCTGTTTTCTCTCTCTCTGTTTTCCTTGTTTTCCCTCTCTCCGTTTTCTTCTGTTTCCCTCTCTCTGTTCTCCTCCTTTCTGTTTCTCTCTCTCTCTCTCTCTCTCTCTGTTCCATCTCCCTATTTTCCTTCTCTGTTTGCCCTTCTCTCTGTTTCCCACCCCTCTATTTCCCCTCTCTGTTTTCCCCTTCTCTGTGTCCTCCTCTCTCTTTTCTCCCTCTTTTATTCTTTTCCCTCTCTCTTCTCTCGCGCCACTCGGTCCGTTCCCAAAAATACGGCCGAGCTACTTCTGCGTAGCAGTAAAGCACACGGCGTGTTAGCTGGTGGGACCTGAGTTCGAATTCTGCCGCGAGAGTTTAGTAAGTAGGAAACAACAGATTCATGTAGTAGTATAATATTGTGGAACCGCTACGTATACACATAATGCGAGAAATTATGAGTTGTCGTAGAACCACTAGTTTATACTTCCATATTTTGTATTCAGCATATTTAGCAGAAAAAATATTACAACGAATCTACATTAATCTTGAAGAATGATGAACAAGTTTTAGTTGGCATCATTTGTGGTCAGAAATATGACTAAAACGACCAAATATTTAGAAAAATCTGAACATTAGATAGGATATAAAAAAATATAAAAGTGAACACCACTGCACCCAATGAAAGATAGTTTTGTTGTTCTCCCACAGGCAGTTTTTTTCATAATGGACTCATTTGATGCCAGCTTTTACAATAACTGGGAATTTGGAGCGCGCTTACGTGAGGCCTGACTCCGTCGTTTGGGAGCTACGCGGAAGAGTGCCTCGTGTTTCACAGAGTGGCACTCGTTTCAAAACAAGATATGCCTATTGTTTGGTTCTTCGACAACACTGCAACTGCTTGGCGTCAGCTAAATTACCCAACCGAAGCGGGAACAAGAATCTAATTCAACAAAGATGAAATTCTTCGGGGCCCAGCCAACGTAAGGATGACGATGCACAGGATGTATCGTCAGCCACAAAGAGGGTAGAGATAGGTTAACCGGGCTAGTTTTTTATCTACGTTTGTGGAATTTGTTTTATTAAGTAACTTTAATTGCATAAGTTGTATGTAAAGAAAAATAATAAAAAATGTTAATTTTCTAGCTTTGAGCAAATATGCGTGGGATGCAGAAAAGTTGTTGAGAAAAATATTGTTCTCTTAATCCCAGTAAGAGGTTAACTGAGCCACCCACTGAGGTTAAGAGAAACATTAGCATGCATGTTGAAGACAGTTCTATATTATGGGAAAATATTCTAAAACGTACTACACTTTCTTCATTAAGAAGGATTTTGCAAAACAAGACATTTTACACAACAAACCCGCATTTCTTTCGATAGCGATAAAAGAAATTCTGAATATGCTTATGCACGATTCTTTCACTTTTGGTAGTTGAATCATAGTGAATATTGTAAGTTGAGATCACTAGTTAATCTATTGAAAAAGTAATCTTTCTTCATTTGAAAAATCACAGATGATCATTGTTGGGAGTAAAATTAACTGTTTGTAACACTCGTATTTAACAAGGATTTGTATTTTATTCTGTAAGGTGTTTCCTCATTGCATCATCAAAATCTCCATTGGAGGAAGTGAATAATTAGGGCGTTCGGGTCTGTCAAATTCGCCGGTCCTTAATGTAGTAGTGTGGTGCCTGTTATAGGCGGGACGTGGCAGTGTGCCGCTCCTCCCACTAGATCGTGAGATTCGTCGCCGATCCCCTTGAGTTTCCCTCCTCGGGCATTTCCATTAAATCCCACCAAGAACAAAGATGTAAGCTCCTGACTGGACACGCCATATGTGTGGTGCTGTAACACATTTAAGTGTACTAATAGTAATTGTGTGCATATCATGAGGGGATAGGATGAAGAAGGATTGATCGCGCGCGGTCAGTGGCCCGTTTGCAAACTTATTACTCCGTCATTTAACTGGTTTTGATCGGAGAAACCACGGAAAACTACCGTGCATCCGGCTTCTAGAAATCACCTCCAGACTGGGCCTGAACTCGGCCTAGCTTTATAGCTACATAGTATCGAAAATCCACCACTGTCAAGACAGAATCCCGGGTCCTCCCGGTCAGTATCGGTGCACCCGCAACAATTTATTATCACTGAGCCATCCTAGCCGGTGCTTTTCTGGATAATCCCGATAGTTGGTTGATACAGCTCTCACCCTGGGTATTCTGAACTCTTAATTAAAAATATTAAGTTGTTATTCAATATCAGTGGTGGCTGGTGCCCCCAACACACTGGATGTTGCTGCAATATATAATAAAATTTAATCGTCAATAATTCACTGAATTTGTGTACTTTGAATAACATCCGAAATTCATAAAATTAATTTGCAGCTAGTTTCTGACGAAGATATAAAATACGTATTCCCCTCCGATGCCGCGCAGAGTTCCGCAACAAGATCTCCCACCCACTGATAGCTGCACCGAAGGCCCAATGTTGAAGCATAAGGGCAAATATTAAATGCAATGCAGAACACGTAGTAATAGAGCCAAGTGCGCAACATGGTGCAATACCTGGGGAAACACCAGACCCCGGAGAAAGCACTAGTCGGGCGATTTTGGTGTCAAAATGATTTCATATACATGGATATGGCTGCAATATCTTGAATACTGAATATCACTAAAAGTAAAATGTATATTCGTAACATAAATATGGTTAATAGATTAATTTTGTAAAATTGTATTTGGTAACATGTTAATAGTTTAATGTTGTTTGATGTTTGTTTTGTGTATTTTTAGAAATTTCTTAGAAAACGCTACCACCGGAAATATTCTATGTATTCCTAAGTAGCAAAATAAATATTCTATTCTATTCTATATTATTAGATCTTTTGAATAATTGGGGTTGTGTAACCTTGCATCCTAAGCACTAGCCACCTCTGTCCAATTTGATTTCTGAAGTGTTAACTGAGCCAATGACCACCAAATCACCGACGAGCTCAGAGCCAGCATTGCCGATGTCTCTACAGCAACTCTGACCAGGTGATCTTAGAGTTCTAGTTCCGAATGTAGCAGGATTTTCGATCTTAGCTATGGCGTTAGATCGAATTCAGACGCTAAATGGAGGGAAATTGTAGCAGCTGTCTGCTCTTATCGGTATTTCTTCGTGTTTTTTTCGATCAATTCCACGCGAATGGCGGATTAGTGCCCTAACAAACGGGCCGTCGACCGCCGGCTATGTAGTACATACATACTAACATGCACTACACTATCACACATGGGAGCTCAGAGCTTATCCGGGCTGAGACGCTAGACCGCTGGGGGAGGTACCCGGAGAGGGAAGTACCCCTCAAGCCGATAAATAGTTCGGCGTCGGATCTCACTATCCATTGGGGAAAATACCGCCACCATTCGGAATATAAACATTCACTTCACTAACGGGACTAATGAACGTATCCAGAAACATAAATAATCAAGTAAATACATAAATAAATAAATAAATAAATAAAATAATTTTTGTTATTATTCAACCTTCAGAATCAAATGCTGTGCAAATTACTTATTTTATAAAAGCCGAAAAGTTCCTGATTTCAAATATACTGAGATATTCATTTATTAATATGATTGATGCGTAAATTCAAACACTTTATCGATAAACAATTACTGCTGCCTTACTCAATGTGAAAGGATGAATTAACTCCAATAGGCAACAACATCCAGCGATGTAATAGCTCCAATTGTACAATGAAGCATTCCTAATCAACTCCTGTACAGATTAGAATAAAATTTGTCTAAAGAATATTTTAGATGTTCTGGCGCAGTTAATTTAATTTTACCCACCCGGATGATCTACAATTGATCCAGAATTTGTTGATCCTTGACATGATCCATCTTTTTCAATAGTCAAGTTTCGATAGTCAGGTCGATTTCGCGCAGTCAGGTTAAAAGTCCCGTACCAAATTTCGAACAGAAAATTATCATATTTCGTGTAACCCAACATTTAATCTACGAATATATGTCGTAAATATTTAATAGTTGTATCAGTCATGTTAGTCTAATCAATTGACCAATATTCATCAAAAATGTTTTTTTAACAGACTATTCCGTTTTAACGTCGACATCATCCATTACTGTGATAAGTGATGTACAGCATTTTGCTTGTAGTATGAACGGATGCGGGTTTTATGGTAGTTTATTTATCGAATAATACAAATAAAAATATTTCATTACTATTATTTACTTAGTTCCCAGTCGCCACACGGAATCTGGAAAGCCGCCAATTGAAATCAATTTGTGGAAGCCGACCTGGTGTTGCTGAATTTTCAAACTCATAACTCACTCCCACTACCCGTCCCTTAAACACAAACTCACTCCAACTATAGAATTGCACGCCGCGAAGACTATTAAAAGTAACGCCATATGTCTTCCAGCAGCACCTGTGATTTCATAGCGATCCGGTCGGATTTTAATTTTCTATTGCATATGGGAACGTTCTATCCGAAAAACATATTTTGCTAGCATATCCTTGAACCATTAGTAATAATGTGAAAAAAACACTTTCTGTCTTGCTCCAGTTGCTCAAACCCTACGTTTTAATCGCGGGGTCGCAGGTTTATATTATAGATGCAATGGAAATCCATATACCTACTTAATGCAAGGTCTCGTATTTGCTTACGTAAGACAACTCTTTTCAGGCCACATTGTGAATGTAAAATTAGAACGGCATCATGCAGTGTTTTTTTTAAGACGTGTTCTAAATCACAAGGGAAGGATGCTGTCAACGATTCACAGTATCACTTATTCTAAGGTATAAATAATACATGAGATTATTGTATATTTCACTTCAATCCTTGAAATTCCTCCTCGGATGATCATATAATTTTCGGATACACGCCCCTTGAATTGCATATCATTTCAACCATCATCAGTTTGGTCTCGGTTAGGTAAATACTGTGATTCAATACTTTCAGTATTTCGTTATTTTTGCGTTCCTCGTCGCTAACTCCCCGAGCCCCCGTAAATTAACCATTATCTTAATTCAACTATTTGATCCTTTCAAATATAAAATATCTTTCCTTATAATACGCCTAAATCTAGAAAATTAAATTGAATATATAATTAATTTCTTGCGATTCAATAATTTTGAACTAAAATAAGTCGAGAGTGAGGAGAATAGCGACTCGTGTATAGAAAAATTGAGAGATCACAAAATGTTTGGCATATCCTACAAGCAAAGGTACATTTGCACGAAGAATGGTGGCAAAAATGCGCTCGCATTCGAATCCACACACTTGGGTTTCACAAGCAAAGGTCACCTGCCCTATAGCGTCAAGGCGAATGTTCAATTTTTACTTTCTCGTGCATAGACGTATATACGTAGAGAAAGTTAGAAAAAAACATATACATAGAGAAAGTTCTGTAATGTTGCAGAAAATCGATTTCGAGATTTCAACGGAAATACACGTTCAGGGGTCCCCTGATACCGAAAGGTTTTTTTATTAAACGTCCGTCCGTCTGCCTGTGCGTCCGTCTATGAACACTACTAGCGCCTAAGCCATGAGGACGATATTTTCCAAATTGAAGAAACCACTGTCCATTTGGCTAGGGTCGAAGCTCTGCGATTTTGTAAAACATTCTTTAAAATTTGGAGCACCTTTACAAGAAGCTCCCAAACATTTTCAAAATTTTCTCAAAAACGGCTCCAAATTTTTTGTTAAATGTCTTGTAAGAATAGCAAAATACAGTTATAAAGTTCTCTTTGTCCAATTTACACGGCTAACTCTGAAGTTTCGAAAATTTTGAAAGTTTGAATATTTTTCGGCGTCTTCCTACAACTTCAAAATTGAAGATAGAGTCAAATCAAGTCAAATTTGTTCTTCATATTTAGTTCTTTCATTAAGGTTATGTTCATTATTTTGAAAATTTTAGTAATTTTCGCGCATTATTGCGTGTAATGTGAGCAATTTAAAAAAAATAACAAAAACAACGTTTTTTCGAAAACGGCTCCAAATTTTTTCTTTGAACTTTTGGGAGGGATAGTGCTAAATGCACATCATAAGATGACATTAACGCCATATTGTTCTACTCGTTTGTTTTTTCAAAATTTACAAAAATGTATTTTTTTACTCGTTTCTCTTGTCGTTAATATTTACAATACCGGCAATTTGTTCTCATTGTTGTATTATGAGTACATGTGCCTTAAATAATGTCATATATATTTTCTGGAAAACTCAACAGTTTTTTTGTGAAAATGAGCTGAAAATTCCACATTTTTTGACAAGCTCACCCGTAATTTTCTTAAAAACGGCTCCAATTTTTTCTTTCAACTTTTGGTAGGAATAGTAGTAAATTTGCTATATGAAATGACATAAACGCCATATTGCTCTATTCTTTTGTTTTTTCAAAAATTACACAAATGTATTTTTTAAATATCTCTCTAGCCGTCAATATGCACATTTCCAGAGATTGGTAAATACTATTGCATTTGTGGTTTAAAGTGTTTCAAATAACTTTAAATGAAGTTTTTCGAAAACTCAAAAAGTTTTTGTAAATAGCGCTTCAAATTTCGCATTTACAGAAACGTTTACACGCCATTTTCTTAAAAACGGCTTCAAATTTTTCAATGAAAATTACCATTTATGACGATGTTTTACGCTTCTTTAAGTAAGTTATTCTTAAAGTAATATTTTGATTCTACTACTAGGAAACCGAAAAATTGAGAAAATGTCAAATAAATTTACGTTGGGCGGTGATAGATGGCAGCTGGCAAGAGGATGGGGCAAGACCGAAAAACTAGTCCACACCAAGGAAATTAGAAAACTAATACGAGAAAGTCTACCATTTTGCAGCACCACTAGTTTCAATCATGAAAAATGCAAAAGTTGCAATAAAAATCGGACCTGCACCAGTATTGTAAGCGTACATTGCTCTAATCAAGCAAAACGTGTGAACCGTAACATGAGCTGCCACTGTTAAGGACAGTTCTTGTTGTGGTGAATTCGACAATATTTTCGGAAGAATTCCTTGGATGTTGGTGGCGCCAGGTCGTCAGCCTTGATTGCTGTCACTGAAATTCTGCCACGTGTTTACCGAACTGCTGTGGTGTGGAGAACCTCCCGGAAACCATTTTACATACTGAACAGTTTACCTGGAAAGGATTTCCTAGATTCTTTCTGTGGCACTGGTACTTTGTGTACGGTTCTCAACCGCATGTGGTAAATTTCCAAGAACAGTGTGGAAAGCAAGGTTTATTTAGAAACACGAAAATATTTGCATTAGCATCACAAACAACTGGGAAGACGATTATCTTTCTTCTAGTGTCCATAATTTATCGTTGTCTGCCTCACATGACTGAATATGTTGCGACATTTCTGGGTCAGAAGTGACTCGTTCTGTCATGCCTGATCTATTCTTGAGTAAGAATATTCTCAAAACTACATGTAGGCGATTGTAGATTGTGCACAAGCCTCTACGGGTGAACTTATCAACGATATACTGTGGTACTTTCATTGTATTACGAGAGAACGCGTGAAATCTGTTGTTGAGACTTCTCAACTAAGTACTATATTCCTATTTGTTTCCACGCGTCACAATATGAATTATTCATTTACAATTATTATAAGTTATCGGTAACACACCATTATAATTTGATTTTTAAATGGTAATCATGCTTGCTAATCGGGAATACAAAATGAATCTCCCTAATAGAATAAGACTACTAAAGACATCAACAGCAATTAATTTCCGCATTCTAGCCCCAATAAATCAGACTCACTAGCCCCAAATCGCATCTCTCAATCAGTTGGTTGGTGATTCCGGGCGCGTCAACAGCTTAGGTCATTAGTCCCGTAAGCGTAGTGCATGTTTTATCCTCGTGAGATGGTGGTGATCTTCCCCCGATGGATCAGGCGCCGACCTACCCCCGGCTAGCGAGGTTTTCCCCTAACTAGGACTCTCCCACCAACGGGGCAGCGCCCCAGTCGGAACATGTTCTAAGTTCCTGACCGGTCTTCCGGAATATGTGGTAGTGTAGTGCATGTTAGTGTAAATGTGTGTGTGTGTGTGTGTGTGTAAGGGAGAGAGGATACGAGAAGTTAAGAGAAAGAAAGATCGCGTGCGGTCCGTGGCCCGTTTGTTAGGGTACTGCTCCGGCATTCGCCTGGTGCTGATAGGAGAAACCACGGAAAACTACTGTTCAGAGCAGCCGGCCACTGCAATTCTTCTCCAGACAGCGACAGAAATCGACCTAGCTGAAAAGCTAATGTCGAAAATCCTACCGCAGGATTCGAATCTACGACCTCCTGGTCAGAGGGGCTGCAGTGACACCAGTTGATGCACTGAGCTACCGCTCCCCATCTCTCAATCAGATGCTCTTGATATTACAAAACTCTATCACATACAATTTACTTACACACCTTACCGGACTTAGACTACGACATTTCACCTCTAACAATAAGATTCACTTTTAGACCTTAACTACATTAACACAATGTCCACATGCAAAACTAACTCAACTCAAAAGCAACTCAAAGCCCAGACATGTCAAAAGTCTAAGATTTTATAATTAAAGAGAACTAAATAAACTAACGTAGTAAATACTAAAAATATCATTACATAATAACAGAATAAAACAATATAATAATTACATTAAAGAATATACTACAGTACTCATTGGCAGGCAACAAAATAAATATTGAAGGAACTTAAAATGATTATAGTAGGGCTTATAAATTATTATATTAAAAGTACTTAAAAAATGAATGTGAAATTCATGCTGAACATTTTCAAGAAACACTTGCACTTAATTCAAATACAATGACATCAAAAATTGACTTGAATCAATATTGATGGGTTTCAAAGCACACTTCGAATTTTAACCGGACGAAATGCATATTTGTCAACGTGAATTGACCTGGATTTTATGATAACTAATAGCTATCACAAAATACAACTGCACGTACTACCTCGCATTATTTCCAAATTTACAATTTTCGAAAATTCAACGAGTTGAACGAAAATGAGACCTGTGCCATTCTTTTTAGCGAGTCTTTTTATAGCAGTGGAAAAAAGTTAGAAGCCGTTTTTAATGAAACAATTGTTCAAAAATTGCCTACATTTCATACAAAATAACCCGAAAACTACGCATTTTTCAAAACTTGTACATGACGTTATTTCAAGATTGTTTCTTGAACAGATTTCATTATTAAATATCTCTATCTTGAATACAGTAGTTGTAGTAGAACGCCGAAAGAAAAATTGAACTTTCGCAATATAAAAAAATAGGAATTTCAACGTTTTTAAAGGTGTTACACTATCCAAAGACAAAGTTTAATAAAAAATAGGAATTTAAAAAAAATCTGGTATAATTGAAGTTTCATGTAAAGTACCCCCTTCCCTCCCAGATCAGAAAATTCGTCTCAAACTCAGATGGCCTCGAGTTCGTGCTAATCAATCGGAGAATATCAGTTTTGGAGGGAATCGGCTGAACATTTTAGGCGCTGTCGTTGATTACAGACTTTTGCCGTCAATCGATTTTTCGGTATCAAAAACTCACAAAACATTGATTCTCACCACTCAAGTGTTAGAGGAAGTATTTACTGTATGTAGGAACAAGTTTCACCCAATTTTTTGACTCCAGGGTCCGACAATTAAGATTATTTTCTGCCGAAAAATCACTGATTTCCGCAGCATGTTTGCAATACTTTCTTTTTACTAATTACGTAGTAAGGCGAGAAATTAAAAACAAGAGAGAATATATTGTAGACTTCTCTTCTTTCTGCTTAATATTAAAAGAGTGAATAATAATAGGGAATTATAGAGAGAATAATAATAGTGAAGAAGAGTGAATACTGTTTAAATGAAAGTTTTTAAGTGAGATTTTGTATTTGTGAGTGTACGGTTGGAACAATGTATAAGTATATTTATTCAATTATATTTATTCTACTATAACAATAAATAAATAAATAAATAAGTAAATAAATAAATAAATAAATAAATAAATAAATAAATAAATAAATAAATAAATAAATAAATAAATAAATAAATAAATAAATAAATAAATAAATAAATAAATAAATAATAAATAAATAAATAAATAAATAAATAAATAAATAAATAAATAAATAAATAAATAAATAAATAAATAAATAAATAAATAAATAAATAAATAAATAAATAAACAAACAAACAAACAAACAAACAAACAAACAAATATAACAAAAAAATTATCAGGAATTAGCATTAGTAAAAAGAAGAAGAGTGTGTGTATCACTAAGTTAAAAATCACTATTTATGTCCTAATCACTATTGTTTCTGATTGTTATTTTTAGTTTTATAATTATCTTGTTCAGACTTTTTACTAACTTTCATTACAATTTATAGCTGACAGTATAATTTAGAATAACACAAAAATTTCTGGGTCTTGCATCCTTGACCCAGTCTCTTTTAAGGACAAAAAATTCAGGATGAGATCTATAAAAGCAACGGTTTTGTGACTGAGAAGCAATTTTGGGCACTTTCACTGTGCTTATTTACCGTGATATACATTGACCACTATTTTCCAGGATTGGAAAAACCTAATAAACAAATTTTCTTGTTTTCAGAGGCAACATCAGCAGCATTTAAAAGCCCTGGAAAGTGTCCAAAATTGCAGAGAGAATGTTGTCGAAGAACCCCAATCCATCCCCGAGCCTCACTTTCCGAAGCCGACTCCTCTTGAAAGGTGGGGTCCGAAAGAGGAATTCATTCATCTAATTGCCCATACAAGAGCAATACTATTCTACGGCCACGGATGCATGAAAATGAAGTTTGTAGATAAAACTGCATTGAATCATTTAACGCGCTTCATATGCAGAAATATCATAATGGATTACAAAAATCCATTTGAACAAGATTGAAAACAGCGTTAAATAAGAAATAATATGGAAATGTGTCATATTTAAAGTTAACTGATAGTCACTCCGTCATTTCAATCCATAATCACAAATAATTGTTTGAAATTAACATGTTTCTTAGGTATTACAAACCTTTTTCAGTTGAAAATTGAATTTGGTCTTCAAAATGAAATTTACTTGCTTCTTTTTCGATTATTTTCCTATTTCGTTCGATATCCTGCATAAAACATACTGCATTTCTAGAGTAAAACAATTTACTGATGTATACATGTGATTTTTTGTAGTGAAATTATTCGTTTCGCAAGTAAGAATGTTAATTTTACTCAATAAAATTCTCCTTTCTATTACATGAAACGTTGAAATAATAGTAGAACTAGTGGGAACTTATCAAAATTTGATGGTGAAAGCTGACAGCAAAGATAAAATACCACGATAAAACAAAGTCAGAGGTCTATTAATCTACCGGATATGTTCCTAAATTTCTGAGATCTAGTGTTACTTCTATATAACTTCAATTTCTCTAAGTGTATTACAAGAAGGTAAACTTATTGCTATATGTTTTCTTATCCATCTTAAAGCTTATTTACAAATTTCTGTTAATTATAATCAACTACAGTCCTTAAAATTATTTAAATCATTCCCTTTATTAAATCGTTCCATTCATTTAAATCAATTCTATATTTACTCTTTATCCCTTTTCCTCGTGTTTATTTACCCATTATTTCATGTGTCCAATAGTGATTACAACCATTTATGTCATTAATCATCCCTATTAACCTCTTCTTTATCCCTCATGCGCATAAATCGTGTTCTTATCTATTAAACTTCTTCCGTTTTATTTTCTTGCAATATGTTTTTTTTTCCTTTGTCCTCTAGTTCTCGTTCCTTTTCTTTACGAAAAATCATACTTTTCACTAAAAATTCCCCCCTCCCTCCTTTTTTTTTTTTCCTTTACTATTATAAAAATTTATTTTACCTTCTCCCTATAAACCACTTACTCCCTGAAGCAACAATACACAACTTGCTCCCATGTCTATTCATATCCTTCATAAACCCTAGATATTTTTCTCCTCTTTCTGTCCAGTAGGGAGACCGGGTCTGGTTTAGCATTCACATCCTACATCGGCCCCACGTATAATAAGCTTCAGCCTTTCATAAGCTCTAGCTTTGTGTCACGAGTCCTTCACGACCTAACGAACTTCCCGCAGAAGTCTGTTTGGTCAATGAAATGATCGTGGAACAAACAATAGTAATCTAAAATGTATTTTACAGCTGGAGAGCAATATTTTCGAATATCATTGATTGTGATCTGTAATACTGGAAAAAAATTGCTTCTCTCTTTTTTCAGCTGAACCCTTTAATGAAGCTCTTGATTTCCGCGTATCAATTTTTTTTTTGTTCTGGGTTCCGTTGTCTCATCTGAGGCCATTTTTAATAAAAAAAAGTCCCCTACGGTGCCGGGTGACACTTTTCAATTGGGCTTGCTTGGCACGGTGTCAATCCTCTGTCTGAACACCATCTCCGCAAAATAAAATTATTTTTCTTATATTTTAATTCACACTTAGGACGAAGCATCAGTGGTGGGCACAGTTAAGAAATTTTCGTAATTTTTTCAAAAATTTCTCTGGCTACAAAATTATTTTCGTGAAACTGAATACCCCAGTAGCATACCACTCTTTCATGATAGATTCCTTACGCGAAAAGGCCACGTTTTAATTTGTTCTATTGTTTAATATTTTATTTCCTACCCCCAATTTTTTTTCACTTAAAGTCGTGGCTACCCAGAAATTTAAAAATTTTGGTAGTGATCATACACTCGACTCAGGCAATGACAATCGATATTCAAGCCCCTGAATTCCCAAAAAGTTCCTGTTCATGTCACATTATTGCTGTGACTATAATTATAAAATGTTTATGTTTCTTCTTTAAATATAAAATAAGGGGAAAAGAAATAAATTATCTTCGTTCTAAACTTCACCACTAGACGTCATGAGCTCCTTGTTCTGCAACTTTGAAGCAAGTGCACCAAACTGTGATAAACTTATTTGCATTTATTTGTGTAAATGAAACACTGAAAATGATTCATTTTGACTCTGATCTTTTACTCCACATTCTAATGGAAGTTGTATGCCAACTTACCCGAAGCCAGTATCAACCAAATTCACAAGTGGGGTTGGTTGGTATATCTTGTCTTGATGATCTTTAATGTTAAAAGTTTAACAGTCAAACATTCACAAATAAAAATCCCATTAAGGTAGTCTCATAAACTTAGTTTTCATTAATGCAATCAAACTTGTCAAAACGAAACCGCACTTGCTTAAAAAAAGATAAAAACTACCAACAGGTGCCACCAGTGCGAGTCTCCCCTATTTCCTTCATCGGTCTTTATATCCTGTCCTACATCTTGCTATCCTATTCCTACTATTGTCTCTCCTTAAAGCCATCAGTTACCTTGACCTTCTCAATGATCTAATTTACTTATGAATTATATCAACAACCTGTCCTCACTGTCCTCCGACATATCCTCTTTCTTTCTCCCTCCTTCCCACCCCCTCTCTCTCCCTCTCTCTCCCCCTCTCTCTCTCCCTCTCTCCCTCTCTCTCTGCCTCTCTCCCTCATTTTTTCTCTCTGGAAGGTCTCTCATTGTTTCTCACATTGATCTCCTTCTTATATTACCTTTCTGAATTTCCTCTTAATATCAACTTGTAATTTTCTTCCATCTTCTTTCTTTCCCTCTATTCCTTTCGTTCCCTAATGATACGAAGGTGAACTTTTTTCCACTTAAAGAAATAAACGAACAGACATCCAGATATTTTCTCTCATGCAAAATACAGATTCTCACAAATTTCACATTCTACTGATGAAAAACCAACAGTAAATGGTATTATTTGCAAGATATTACTGGTACGGATTCATTTGGATTCTCTTTCTCGACGTCCTGTAAGTGACAGCTTGCATCGCACAGGCAAGCTGAACGAACCCAAATATCTTAAATGTGCCTAAAAGTTGCAAATTTCTTAAAAAGTGGTTAGAGTTTGCTTCAATTGCGCACACGAAGACCCTGAATAAAGACAAATAAACAACAGGGTTTAATATTACGAACGAGAATTTAGGCATATATACTACTAAACAGTAAATAGCTAAACGATATACGATAATTACAGTTACAGAGCTAAGTTAATATACTAATATAATATCAGCCAAACAAAATACATTAACAAATTATTGATGTAGGAACATAATTGCCTTCGAAATGAACAAAAGCCCACAAGCGTACTTTTTTGTCACTTTTTTAAATTAATTTATTTTAATCGTATATTGCAAAACAGCGCAAATAATACACGGTGACACATATACGAATCATTATCTTTCATTTAGAGCAGCAATAAAGAAGATCGGTTCAGAGAAAGTTTCAAACAAACTTCAAAACAAGCGCCAAATAATTGAAGTGCCGTAAATAGGTTACACTCACACAATTAAAAGAAATCATTGAAAGAATATAATTTACCTTTTCCATACCACTCTCATTCCACAGAAACGTTTTATATATTAAATAACAATCTGTGTCCGTGTTATAATAATTCGTGTTACCCAAATAAATGAAACGTATACATTGTTTCATTTCCTGGGCTAAAATTTTGTTTGTTTTATGGCAAAATTCATGTTAAAAGAGTACGTGAAAACAAGGGTTTACTGTATTGATTCTAATGCCCAGAAACTAACTTCAGTTTCCCTCTATTGAGAAATTCATTGTCATGGACTCCATGTCGCGTATGTCTCCCATCGACATTTTTAGCATTTAAATTAAGATATCTGTATGTTATCAATCTTTGATAGCAACACATGACACGGCACAAAAACCACTAAATGTGTTTTTAGAAAGCTGAAGAAGGGACTCAATGAAGGTACAGTTCTCCACGAGAGTTACTTATCTTTTGAAAATTATCGAAGTTATTTCAGTCAAAATTTTGGCACTGTTAAATTTTTCATAAGTAATACCACGAGAGCTTTGGAAATTGTCGATAAATCCTGGCTCGCGAAGAGAAGAGGGGATTTATCTGAGAATTTCCAAAGCACGAGTGGCATTTAATAGGACTATTCCACGCATTAAATTACGTCCAACAGAGTTCTCAAAAGCGCCAAACATTAAAAATAACTGAAAGCATGTTAAAATCAAAGAGGTTCTGTTATAGTACATACGCGGTTTATTGCACGTCAACAGTGATCGATTCATACCATTCCTAAGATAGATGAGTCGCAGCTTATTATTGGCCAGTACGGAGGGGCAGTAAGAAAAATCGGATAGAAAAAGCTATAATTTTTTTAGATACATCGTCGATTGGGGCATTTTATGTGTATAGTTAAACACTATTGGTTTTAATTTCACGAGTAGAATACTCATATCTAATTTATGAATTACTAAACTCTACTTGTTGGGAGAGAAAATACAGTAAACCGTCGTCAGCATGTAATTCCTTAATAAGAACTTCGCCATAACAGGAATAAATTTGGGTCCTGGGAAGGAGTCATAGTAGTAGGGATATTAATAATAATCGGATAACACGAATTTTTATCTCACGCTCACCAATTATTTTTTTCTCGGGAATTCATGTTAACGAGGATTAAACACATTGCATTTATTAATGTCACAGGGGCATTAAAAACATCACGCGGTAAATGATTCGCAGAATGATGGGTGAAGTTACTCCAAAACTTCAATGGACACAACTGTTGCTGAACAGAAATACTAATTCCTTTTGAGATAAGCGGAAGGTCAACAGAAGCATTTCCCAAATAATAAAAAAGCGAAACTGAAAAGAAAATATCTTTAAAAATGGTACTGAATTATGTTAGTAATGCAGCTGTATTTGAAGCTATCTATTGATTTCTTGTTTCTCCGAGAAATTAGAACAAAAAAATCGTACTATAAGTATCCTTTTAAAATTTCTTTCTACATGAACTGAGCTGCACGGGGTGAGTGAGTTAGTATTGATTCCAGGTGCGTCAATTCCTGAGGTCATTATTTCCGTAAACGTAGTGCATGTTCTATCCTGAAAGATGACGGTGTTACTCAAAATGGAATGGAAGATCTGACGCCGATCCATACGTCAGCTTGCGGAGTTCTTTCCTCCCGGTATCTCCCCGACGGAGCACAACCGCAACTGGGCCAAGCTCTTTAGTCTCCAACTAGTCTCTTAATGTGTGTGGTAGTATGGGGGTAAGCGTGAGTGTGTATAAGGAGAGAGAACAAGAATGGGGTGGGAAAAATCGTGAGCGGTCATCGGCTCGTAGTGCGGTAAAATAAGTCACCAATAAAGAAATTATCACAGTAGAAAACATTAACCGTAATTGTATAAAAAATAGCACATACGATAATTGCATATTTTATTCTCCGAATACACGTCGGCTTGCAAGTTATTCCCAACCA
This sequence comes from Teleogryllus oceanicus, assembly GCA_964035755.1. Taxonomy (NCBI): domain Eukaryota; kingdom Metazoa; phylum Arthropoda; class Insecta; order Orthoptera; family Gryllidae; genus Teleogryllus; species Teleogryllus oceanicus. Next base: position 221,901,643 of record CAXIVR010000001.1, on the reverse strand, counting down.
GCTATCTCCCACCAGCGGGGCACCGCATTAGCCGGGGCAAGCTCTGGGCTCCCGACGTGAGTGGTGGTGTAGTGCATGTCACTTGCTATTGAAATAAAAGGAGTCATCAAACGCCATTATAGGCTTGCTCTCATTGATGATTTGAAGGCATGTCAGGTCATCAAAACGAATGTCGTCGAAGTGATAATTAAGAATACCCTAATTGTAGGAATATGCAGATTTTTTTCTTGACGCGTCCTTTTTCGATTAGGTTTTGAGACAATCGCTAATTAACCTAACACGACTTTGTCGAATTACTCGTCAAATGGAAAGAAAATTTCAATGATTTAACGCTAAATTGGGAATTCCACGATCTAACATGACTGGAACTGTTGAGGCAAAAATTATTCCGAGCCTGTGAGTTGGCCGAACCCAGATGTCAGCTGCGTCGCGCAAGTTCCCAGCGCACACGGCATTCCGAGCCCGTGCGATGGCGAGCCGAGTGGCGGGAAGGAGGCGGGACGCTGCTGGTCCCGCGAGGCGACCAGCGGCCGGCCGGAGAGGGGATCGAAACAGGTCCCGCGTGCCCCGCGGCCAGGGGCGGCCCCACAAGCATCTCTGCGCGCCGCTCTCCCGCCGCCTCCCATGCCTCCTCCCCCTTCTCCGCCGCCGCAGTTGCTGTCGCCGTATAAATAGCCGGTTTCAGTCTGATGCGCTCGAAGAAGCCGTATACTACAAAGGTGAATGATCGCCGCGCTATCTCGAAATAGGCGCGCGGGCAGGAGGCAGAAGGAGGCAGGCGCGGTGGAGGAAGGTGGAGGGGCAGGCGGAGAAGCGGCGAACAGGCGAATGCGCTCCGTCTTGCTCCAGACCAAAACAAAACAAAACCGGCGGCAAAGAAGACGACGCCGCTGTCTCCCCGCGAACGGGGGCCGCCCGCCGTATCGAATGTCGATGTCGGCGGCGGCGGCGGCGTCGCACCCGCCAGACACGGAGGGGAAGTGAAGTTGGGCAGACGGGCGAGGGGAACCGAAGAGAGGGGTCGCATTCCGGTCGTCGGCTCAGCGCGCCTCCCCGCTTCCTGTGGTCCCAGAGGGGCGGTGACGGCTGCGGCGCCCACCCTCCGGCGTCTCGACTAGAGGGGCTGCACCCGGCAGCCCGCGCACCGCGGCGCACCGCGGGCTCCGTCGCGTCTTCGGTTGCGATAGAGACATACATTTCTTTGCGCCGCCAATTCCGCTATTTTCTATCGAGTAGTCAGGAAAGTTTGAATTGTGCAATATAGGGAGACACCAACTTATCGAAAATCAATATTAATATGTTCGACTATCTTCATCATGCCTCTAATTGTTATCATTTCTCCTCAATTTCTAAATTCTGCGAGGCGGAAGTAAGCGGTGAAAGGACATTCAGTGGAGGCGGTTGCGCTACTCTTCTGAATCTAGGAATTGTAGGATGCGTGGTGTCGCGCCGCCCCACGGACTCTTGGTGGCGTTTCCGAGCCCTCCTGAGTTCCCCGGTCGTTCGCCGCCGCGCTCGCTCCGCTCCGTGCTTCCCGCGCTTTCCGATGCCCCGCCCCCCACCACCACCACCCCGCGCCGCGCGCTTCTTTCCCTTCGGTTCAAGGCCGAGTGCAGGATCTGAGAACGGCGGCCCCGGCCCCGCGCGCCGCGCCACACGGCACCGCACCGCGTGGCTGCCCTTGCGCGCCCCCCCGCCCCGGCCTGCCGCCCTGCCCGCCTGTCTGTGGCGGAGGGGAGGAGGAGGAGGTGGGTTCGCGTGCGTGCCTTTTTGCTCGCCGATGGTTTTGTTGCGATTATTCAAGCGAGCAACGTCCGAGAAGCTGGCGCAGCGGCCTTTGTGGATGCGCGCTGCGCATTCCGATGGTCGCGGGAGGCGCCACCGCCGCGCTGCGCTGCGCGGTCGGTGCACTGTGAGGTTGGTGGGCGCCCCTCGTGCACCTCGCTCTGCCTCGCGCCTTCCTGCCCGGGGAGGCTTCCTTTGTGGTTGCCGTTTCTTATTCTTGATCGTCAAGTCCTGCTTTTGGGTCGGTCTGCCTACGAAAAATATTAGGTTATCTGCCCTCTTTGTTAATAATAATAATAATAATAATAATAATAATAATAATAATAATAATAATAATAATAATAATATGTTCATACATCTGAAGAAGGGTGAAGTGCTAGTTCCTGATCATTCTTGTTATATCCGTCAACTTGTGTCTCATGACACAAATACGTTGGCATCCAACAAAATGGATTAATTAACTTGGCACATATGACATCAGGATTTAAGGAACGATATAAATAATAATAATAATAATAATAATAATAATAATAATAATAATAATAATAATAATAATAAAGATATAAATCAAGTTGTTAAACGCACATTTACATTCAAGGAGCTCAATGAATGTAATTAACACCACTTCTGGCCGAATATTGTCATAGACCTTTAGCGTTTTGAATAAGCAGACATTCACTTCAATAAGCACACACACACATATCGAGAACCAGATACTACGCTCGAAACACTCACCAATTTCAGTCTGCATTCCAAGACCGCTCCGAGAATAATTTCTCTGTGAAACAACCAGGGACGCAGAGCAAAGCTTAATGTTTTCAACCTTTCAGGTCGTGCGAAAAAACGCGGATATACTTGTACACCTCAAATAGTATATTAACAAACCACTTGGCACTAAATTTCCTGATTCAGGCAGATTAGATGAACCAAAACTTTCTTGGAAAATGTCCCGATTTCTAAAACAATCCAAAAGTTGATAAATATTCCTCAATCCAATGGGTGAAAATTGGGATATTTGTTTTCTGCAACGTAAGACTTCCAAATAGCAATTCAAGATAGAATAATGAAAACAGGTATTTATAAGAAACATTCGGAGGAGTAAATGAAAAATGGCTTGGCCAATGCGAAATATGTCTACAGCGACCAGGAAGTTCCCTTTAGAAGATTATACGCCAGATTTCATATTCGATTTCATGACGCATGACAGATCCATTAAAAAATCTTCGAAAAAATTGAGTTTGAAAGTTAATTCCGAACGCGAAATTCACACCGACCGCTGTCTCACGCGTCTGCAACGGGGCTTGGCGTTGCGTTGTTCTCCGCGTTTCGACAAAACTGTGGACCATCGCTTCCCACAAACTAGAGTACGTTTTTTAGTATCAAGTGTATTAGGTGTATTTCAATCTATTAAATCTACTTAAAATGCATTTTTGCTATAAATTGTAAACATGGTACTCAGCGGCGTATAATAATGAAGTATAAACACGAACTAAGCCTTGTGGAAATTAACAAAACAGAGAACAGATACAATTAGTTTAAAAAAATATTTAAATGTGTTGTGATATGTTCTACTGAAGTAACAATTGGAGAAGAAGAAAATAATTTCAAAATCTCCAAAAGGAAAACTAAAGTCATGGTCCACTACGGAAAACACCCCAACCGCTCGAAAATACTTATTGATGATACTACATTAGAACAAGGTTTTTACTTTAATTATCCTTGATGTGATGAATTATCCTTGATTAATACCTATATCCTTGATAAACCATAACAAATCACAAAAAGACAGAAGAACAAGACAATTGATGTCCCAGTACATTTGTAATGCAGTGAATCATGGATTAGTAAAGAGAGAGACAAAAGCAAAAGCAAAATCAAAGCAAAAGAAATTTGGTTCCAAATTTGGAAACATAACAAATAAAATATCAGAAAAGATTTGGATATTTAAAATTAATTGGCCGAAACTCGTGGAGACAATACCTAGTAGCAAGTACGAAGAATGAACGCCAACAGAATTCCGCATTTGGCAATGCTCTATCGGTCAACTCACAAAAGAGATGTCGGAAGAGCCAAGAATAAGTAGTAATAAGAAAAACAAAACAAAAGAAGAAGGCGGAACAGGCACATTCCTTGAAGTGAAGAAGATTAAATATACTTAAATTTTAAAGAATTTTAAAAATCAACCAACATTTTGTTTTGTTTTTATCAATCTTAATTGCAACTATTCAAGCCTAATATGTAAAATTAAATATTATTTATTGAAGATGTTTTAAGAAATGTCCTGATTATTTTTCAAATAAGTTGTTGAATAAGTCGAAAATACCTTTTCTCGATTTACAACACTGTAGTCTAACAATACACAATGTATCATGTGGCAAGATGTATTGGTACGTTTGTTGAAAAGCAGTAGATTCAAGAACGAGAGAGTAGTGACACCAAGGCCCCAAAAATAACTTCATGAGAATAATGAATGAACAAACACATGAAATAAAAAAGAAGCAACTGAAGATATGTGACACTGAAATTTGATCTGAAGATAGCATATTAGTGCATTAGGGTTAAGTTTTATCAGCGTATGTTAATAATACCGAAATCATATCAGTTTTCAGTTTAAAATGTTTCGCTTGCTCCTGCTCGAGATTCTATATTTCTAAATTCTATTTTATAAGAAATAATAGTACACATTTCATCTTTCACAATGCGATACGCGAAGAGAACTGCGTTGCTGGTGTAAGTTTTGGAGGAAAACAGTGAAAGATGCTATAGGTTGATGATTTGGCGACCCTTCTCGAAGGAATTGAATCTCTCCAACTCCTTTGTGCTCAAGAAGCAATTCAAGGTCACAATCCACAAGGTTTAGACCAACGCCCTCGCTATGGCAAGCGAGGACAAATGAAAGCGACGCTGTAAAACGTTCAAAAATTCCCTACCATTAGCTACACCAGAGTAGTAGTTTGTCTATAGCATGTAAATATTTTATGGAGCACTCCTTTTCTTAGTTGTGATAGGAGTAGAAACGGGAGTGTGGATTGTTATTTTGTTGACAATGCGACAAAATCAAATCTGTAGTTTTTTCTGAGGTACTAAATCAGTTTTCTATTACTCGGGAGCGAAAATTTATTATCTTGAAATGTTGCTACCTCAATTTCTCAGTACTTTTATTCATCATGCAACAAATAAAAGGGTAGGGTTGGGACTATGGTGCTTAAGAAGACGTGCGCCTGTTATTCTTCTCTCCCACATCTCACGTACAGTTTTACTGCTTCTTGACGATTAATAAATCGAATAAATTAAATGCCATCGTACTTATCACATGAAATTCCTTTTATACAGAACTTGCTGAAGAAAACTCCAAAATGCTGTACCTTTATCCCGGCAATATTTTCAATAAAGAGGAAGTGATGTATATCAAAAATTGCCATTTTGCAGTTAAATTAATTAATGTACTATTAGAAAATAGTATACTCTAATTAGTAAAAATATCATCAAGATATTTTACAAGTCGGTCAATATATTGAATACAACACATTGACTTTGTCAAGAATAAAGAGGATTGCCGTCTTTGCCACACCGTACATCCCACAAAATTATTGTTTTTTTTCTTTTCAGCGCCATCTGTAGGCGAAAATTTGCGTAGCCTGAAGTAGCTTCCGATCAGCTGACCATTGACCTTTTTTGTAAATAAAAATAATAAATTGATAGTTCACTGTTAAAAGTTTAAACTATTTTTAAAATTCAATTGCAGATTCATTATTTGTATTTACTCACGCTGCATTAATTTAAAAACTTCCTTCTTAATATACTTCAGTTTTGAACTATCGTCCGTTGAAGGCGGGCCATTCGCTTCAGATCACTAATCAATATTTCTACACTACACCGTTTCGTTCTACGTACGTCTAGGAGATAACTGAGCACTTCATTTCGATCCGTTGAATCATTGGAGCCCCTTATGCTTTCATGGTATGCATCCCGCTTGTCATTTGAGCTGTGTGTAAGGAATATGCTAAGTCTGTCACCTGTGAAATGGATATTGTACCTTTCATTAAAGGCGAGGGACAGGTGGAACGGGTGTTTGCAGGTCAGCGGTAGTTGGCCCGATTTGGTCATCCAGTCAAGAAGGGTGAATATTACCGATGCTATGAACGAAATACATTAGATTTATAATTGACATAAATATAGATAAGTTGACTCTAACCCTCAAAATATTTTTGGCTTTCATTCCTTTGTGTCCTGTGCTGCCTCCTGTAGTGTTTGCGTTTCAATAAACATGTTTCGCTATTTCAATATTTTTAGTCAGATGATTTTTAGTCAGACGATTCAGTCAGAATATTTTTAGATTTTTAGTCAGACATCTTATGCATATTTGTGTGGTTTACTCCATAAGATGAGTCATAATCTCATCTTCGATTATATGCAAATCTGATACAAGAGAATAATCCGCGCATCTATTTTGTTCTCGCTGGGAGTCTTAATGTAAAAGTATAGGCTAAACCGTTGGCTGCGATTGGAGGGAGGTGGAACTTTGCGGGGCGAATTTTTCAATTACGTTAGTCAACACGCTGAAGAAGACTTGTCGTAGCTAGCAAGGGTGATGCGACGAGGGACCACGATTACCCAAATCCTCGCGGCACAAATAGCTCCGCCGAACCCAGCTTTCCAGCAGTAGATATCAACTAACATACTTTGTGATATCATACGTAATGAAAATTGTATTTTAACATTCTACTAAATTTGAAAAAAAAGCAAGACACTGAATTTTCGAACATTGCAAAAGTTCAAAACTCTTTCTGCGTCCTCTCACAACTGCAATATTTTTTTCCTTAATGAAATCTGTTCTAAAAATAGATATTTAAGTAAGGTCATGTACTTTTGGGGTAATTTTTGCTAGAAATTAATAATTTTTTAAAAAATATTCTCAAAAATATTCTTCAAATTATTTCTTTATTTTTTAACGGACACATAAAGAACGCTTAAAAATAGCAGCGTTCTCATTTTAGTTAAACTCTGAGTTTTCAGAAACTGCAAAATTAATAATACGAGAAATACGTGGTGTTAGTAATACGAGAAAATAGGTGATGTACTACCGCTAGTTAAATATTCAAGTAATTGTCTATTGAGTTTAATTGAAATTATAATTTAATATTTAGTAAATGTGATGTATTGATGAAGCCAGTGATATGAGATCATAGCCATGATCACGGGCACTTTGAGAGGAAATGAAGCAAAAACGTACGAAAACATATTCAAAAGCGACAGACATTACCCCAGGAATGATGTGCTAAAATTGATAATTTGTTCCCGGATGTGACAGAAAACCTCAGTTCGAATTTGTTTAAAGTGGTAGAAAATTAATCACTTCCAAAGAAACATTAATATTTGAACAAAATTATTAGTTTCAAATCTTTGCTGTTCATGGTGTCTTGGCAAACTATTCAGTGCCCCTTATTTGGCACTTACATATCGACAAGGGACGCGGCGGGCTTACGGGAACGGCAGCGGAGTAAATAAAACGATATAACATTGTTTGATTAATAATGTTACGGCAATGAGTTGTAAAGTATCGCACATGAATTATAATGATTTGTAGTATTGATAATTGGACACTGCTACTGGTTGAAAATGATTCCTATAACGTCTGTTGTAATTACAAATATTTGTAATACCTAAAAGTTTGTTCTCGCTCTAACGTATGTGTAGTAAATCCCGTATGTGGCAGGTCGAGGCTTCCATATGGCTGACATGTGTTTTCCGACGATCCAACCTCATTTATTGGGGCTATTGGCAGGCTACCGGCAGTCGTAGCGGTACCGCGCTACTTTCGTAGAGATACCTGAATTCAAATCCCGGTATCTACGAGTGATGATTCACAATGCATTTGTGGATGACAAAGACGAGTCGTTTCCCCTGCTTTCTATCTTCACCATATCATATGCCATGAAGGGAACAGCGAGACAGCGCTCGACGCGGCGGGATGAGAAGAGGCACAGCAAGGTCAGCAAGCGCCAGCCCAGACGCTGCGCCGCTCCGCCTGCTATGTTTACGCTCGCAGCTGTGCATGATTTTGATCTTGCCGCGTCGCTTACTGTTTGTGTGTACCCCGAATCATCATCATCATGCTACGAGTGTCTCAACGCGCATTCCCTACCGAGGAAACTGACGTCGGACGTAAAGAATCAATCTCACTGCGAAACAACGACAATTATATACTCGGTGGTTTCCACAGAAATATTGTGGAACTCCATTATTGAATAATATAACAGGAGGAAAATAAATAATCTTCTGCAAACAAATTTATTAACATGTCTGCTGTCAAAACATGACTGCTGTAACTACGAAAATTTATTAATATATTTGTTTGTAAAAGATTATTTTTATTCCTCCCGTTATATTATACAATAACGACAATTATACTATTACGTCTTAATACACGCCATGCAAGAAATAAATAGAATCACATACTTGATGCGCAGTGGCAATTTTACTTTATTCACACACAAATACTACATAAATATTCCTTATATAATTATAAACACATTAACACAACATAAATACGAATATTCCTCTGAATTGTATATTCGCATATTACTCTGAATTGCGATCATTTTCAGGCGACGGCCCTGGAAGGCGGCCCGCTCCTGCGGGGATGGGGCCGAAACGGGGAGGAGGGAGAGAAGGGAGGGGAAGGAGGAGGAACGTGGGAGCGAGGGGCCGGCGGCGTCCCTCGCCACCCGGAAGATCCTCGTCCGGCGCCGCTCAAACGAGGTCGCCGAGTGCACTTGCGCCGCTTGAACGCCGCCACCGACGCCGCCGACGCCTCCCAGCAGGAAGCCGGCGGGCGGCGCGCGCCCCAACCGCGAGCCGCGGCGTCGCGTCGCGTCTCGTTGGCGCCGGCGCGGGCGCGGGCGCGGGCGCGGGGCGGAGCGGAGCTGCACCGCTGTGTCGTGGAGCAGCGGCTCATGCGCTGCTGAAAGGCACTCGCCGCGCCGTCTGGGCGGTTCTGAGCGGCGGCCTCGACCGGGGCAGAAACCATGTTTGTTTGCAATGTTCGTCGGCTTTTTTGATAGAGCTTTTGGCCACATTGCAATCTTGTTGGAGATGTTTGCACCGTCATTAAATGGAACGCCTTCATTTGAATACTTCTAACACCTAAGCTACCATTTTATGAATCATAATGATATACTGAACCCAGTGGCGTACCCAAGGGGGGAGAGCACATGGGTCTTCTGCCCCCTCCGCCCCCCGAAGCCAATGAGACATGAAAAAGATATTGCTATTACTAAATTTCTTTGATAACAAAAGTTGTTCAATATATCATTTGTTTACGTATTAACCCCTTTAATGTGTTTTAAGTCAACACATAATAGTACATTATGAAACGATGATGTAATGATGGGTATTAATAGACGAGTATCGTAAACTTCACAAGAATGTATGAATACCCATTACATCGAGTTTCATACGGTACTTTTTCTACGACTTTTATAAGCAAAACTTTTACATTGAATCGTTTCGTGGCAGTTGACATGCAGGATTCAGCCAAGGCCATCCAGCGGACAGCTCCCTAACCCTACCGTTCCCTGCCACAGGAGGCTTTGGGTACGAGTTTGCCTGTTTGCTGAGAGTACTGCGCTAGTCAAATAAGATCAAACTGAAATTACGCTCCAATTTATTTTAAATAATTTTCCGAGTAAAAAATACTAATAATAAAAGAAATTAAAACTGACAAGCATAATATAATATTAAATGTAATTTTAATGCACACAATCGAACAAAACATTTACTAGAACGATTTTCAATGATTAATTGTCAATACTTGGTTTGAAAGCTTATTTGTGATTGGTCAAGAACCAGAATCATAATAAAATCTGTGTCGTAATAAGTATTAATATGCAACTGGTTGCAGTAATCAAATGACAGAATTATACAATGGGTGTAGAAAAAATACATTTTATATTAGGCATAAATGAAAAATTCTTTATCAGAAAACAGCAATTCGACTGAACACTATACTTATAGCCCCCCTTCCCGAGAAAATCCTGAGTGCGCCTCTGATTATACCCTATTCTGATACACCTAACTCCTTTCTCTTGGACGTCTTTGTAAATCGAATACTGGTCAGAGAAAAGATTGTGTTCAATACAGAGATTTTTTAATTGAATGCGACGACTCTACCACATATTTCAACCATGGCCAGAGGCGCATTCAGGAGTTTTCTCAATGTGGAAAGATTGTCTACAGTAATAGCGTCCAGCCAACTTGATTATCTCTTATAAATAATTGTCCATTTATGCTGAATATAAAATGTATTTTTATTTGCTGACTTTTAGCTAATATTTTGAATGTTAACTATTGATAAATTGAATTACTTTCATTTGTATAAAAAACTATTCACAGCTTTGTGTGTGTGTATGAATGCATCATTGGCATCTGGGGGGGGGGGGCGAAGCCCCTTGAGTTCCTCCAAACCTCCTGGTTGCACCACTGCGTATATCCAAATATCCAATAGTTGTTCATCAGTTTGTCATCAGTGGTCCCAACAGCTAATTATTTGTTTTCGTAATCGAATTTTGTAATCATTATCTATTGTGACTAGCTCCTCAGTAGCTGCCAGAATCCGGAATGGTCATAGTTATTCTACTCATTCAAACAAATCGCTATTTTTGGCGATTAATCATTCCTTCAATATTATGGTTTCGTTGCTGACCGAAGTTCTCACATAGGACATCATACAAAACATTCGTTGATGAGTTCATTAAATTTAGAATTTATCGCGCGAAATTGGAATTACAAGTACCTGGAGTACCTGTATATTTCTGGTCGCCTCTTGCAAGTACATCAAAGTGCATTGAAATTGCTGTATCCATCGTGCAACACCGTATTCCCTAATACAGAGTCTGCGTCACATCACACTCTCCGCCACTCACAATACTGGCTTGTTCTTTATGCTGATGTGTCAGGCGTAGCACGGTGGCCTTCTTGTATCCTGCTTCCTGGAACACTATGCCACACAGCTGCACACAAAGAACAAAGACGCCGGATGCAAAAGCGTCACTGTAGTGCCTCTGGCCGGGAGGTCCTAGGGTTCTACCCCCTCGGCGGCAAGGTTTTCGACACTATCTTGATAGCTAGGTCGAATTCGGCTACTATCTGAAGAATAATTCTAATGGTCTGCTGCTTTGAGTGCAGCACCATATTACAACTGATAAATAATTGAATAACGGTTTTATGATGAACTATTTACAAGATGCCAGACCTGGACAGCCTCTTTCCCAAATGTCGTATAACAATATCTCTCATTTACTGGCATTGAAAAATTGATTTAAATGATTGTGAAAAATTATTTTAATTCATTATTCTATGTATATATTAATTTTTAAAATGTTTTTACTTATACATAAAATAATAATGTTCGCTAATGACTTCAGCTGTTTCTAAAGCGGCCTAAATTAGGTAAAATTTTAAACAATCCCTAATTGTCAATTTAAGAATAAAGGGAAAATAAGGGGCTCAACATATTTTTATGGAAATAAAATGTTTTATCGCGCATGGCTATAAGAGCCTTTTGCAAATGTTCAAGGGGCCACGGCCTCCCCGTCTCCTTCTGTGCACGTCTATGGAAAGGAGAGACAACAATATCCTTGGCATACCATACGGTGTTCCATGTTACACAATCCATGAAAAGAAACCTTAATTTGCCTGATTTCATAACACGACAAACCGCCAGTTTTAAATTCTATGAATATTTGGATCTGAGAAACGAGGGCCTTCTATATTTGAACCGTCCAGAACCCTGGTCTGTGAGCGCGGTTGCAGAAATAAATGTGTTTTTTTCGCATCGCAAAAGACTGATAATAAACATGCGTCATTGGATGTTTACGATCTGTATCGTGAAACTGGTACTAAATATTTACGAAAAATGAAATGATTTGAAAAGTTCAGAAATTGGATGTGGAGTGGACATGTATTAGCGTTTATACAGATCACTATGGGGCAAACAATTTGCTACGCAGCTATAAACTTTAAAATATTTCTCTTGCAAACAAAATTTGTATGAAAAATGACTTTTGAATCTTTCAAATGCTACCGCCCTGCTACTTTCTTCCAAATGTTACGTACGCAAAAATATTTCAGATTGAACACCCACGATTGCAACACACAAATTAGCATTACTTTCCTTCAATGTTTCTGATGTCACTCGGTGGGAGAAAGTCCCCTACGGTGGGTCCTGTTAGTATTTTTCAGAGATTTCTTTACTTATAAACAAGGAATCTCTGACCTATTGTGAGGATCCTATACTAGAATTCATATTTATGGGCGAGTAAGATTTATCTAAAATATATTTATATCATCGTAATGTTAGCAACGTTTAAAATAATGGATTTTAGTATACTTTTAAAAAAGTCTTTGGCGTACCATTCATTTTCTTTCCTACTGTACTTAAAAAAAAATAGTAAAAGAAGTACCTAATGAATTATTGAAACAATTTTATTTAACCATTAAACTAGATTATTTTTAGAAAAAAAAGATTACTTATGCTTACTGTAATTTTCACGAAAGTTCAGGCTGAATGTTTTTAAAATTATTACAAAAAGCTTCCTTGATACTTTCGTTTCCTTATTACATATATTTGGCATTCTAATTTTCTCTGTAAAATTGTAACCTAATGTTGATAGCGGCATGAATTTTGCACCGTGATATTTGTAATAATAAAGTTGTTTTCAAAGTTCTTTGTTGAAATTCATTTGATGTAAGGGAGACCGAGGCCTTTGGCACAAAGATTTCATTGGAACTCAAGTTTCTACATCGGCCAGGTAGCTTCCATAAACAGGAGCTTTGTGTCACGTGTTGTTCACGAACTAACGGACATCCGATTGAATTCTCAGTATGATCAGTGCAACAATGGTGGAACACTGATCTCAAATGTATCCTAGCACTTGGAGACCACTATTTTCGTAGTTCATTGATTCTCTTCTACAATATTGGGAAGGGATGATTTTGCCTCTCTACTTTTTTAGAAGAAATCTTCAACCAAGCTTTTGACTTTCGTGTATCACCTTCGTGTACCACCTGTTCCCTTGTCATCTTTACGGCAATCTTTAAAATTACATAAACTAAATAAAACAATTTTACTGATATTTTTATTCATTCCTAGGGAAGGGAAGTGGCCACATGTAATAACATTTTCGTAGTTTCCACAAACTCCTTAGGCTACAGTACTAAATTCGTTATGTCAAACTCAATGGGCAATTAAAATACCTCTCTTTGAATAGATCACTTGCCTAAAAATATGCAATATTTATTTTTTCCATTTTTTGATCCAGTTACCAATTTTGTTCGAGTAGTGGCCACTTGAATATTGTAAAATTTTGGTAGTGGGCAAATACTCCAATCAGCATTGGGCAATCGATTTTCTACCCACTGAACATTTCTGAGACAAACAACTCCGAAAAAGTACTCTTCATGAGACATTATTGCAGTGTCAATATTAATAAGATGTTTTCAAGCTTGTATTAAATACAAAATGATAGAAATAAATTATCTTCTTTCTCATCTTCACTACTAGAAAGCTTAAGTTCCACGTTTCACAAGTTTGGAGTCAAAGGGGAAGCAATTAAATCTTATTTTTCAAATTTTGTTCATAAAATGGTCTCTACTGGTTTCATTACCCTACTACTTACCATTTTGATAAAAGAAAATATCATGTCATTTGTGTGATATCGGCCCAATGCAGGTCAACCCAGTGGGCTCACTATGAGGGCTATCCTGCCACTCGTGAGATGACAAGAGAGGGTCGCATATGCCACCTCATATATATATGAGGCCACCTACAAATCTCTTTCACTCCATATTTCTTTGTAGCTTAAAGCTGCAACTTTGCCTTGTTCGTGTATCGAAAACTTTAGTTCTCTTTAACGTGAAATTTGAAACTACTAAATGTGGTTTCTTATCCAGTGATCTAAAAAGATAATAAGCATTTTTATTACAAAGAGCTTAAAGACTGATTAAATATAATTAAATACGATATTTAAATACTTAATTATAAAACCTACAAGACTACTGAAGTTGCTAGTGTGAGGCTGTTCTTCATGACAAAAAGTGATAAACTTGTTTGCATGTATTTGGGTAAATAAATTATCGAAATATTATTACTTTTCACATTGATTTATTTCTCTATACTCGAAATATACGAAATGAAATGGTGATAATAAGGGGTGAAAGGACGATCACAAACACAACCATGCCCGAGGCGGTACACGAAGCTCTTCGGTCCAAGATCACTACGACACTACTGTCTTAGCAATCTCCGGCCGACTTCCTCGCTTTATTATTTTCGGAAATATTGCATGATGAAATTTGCTAAAAATGACGCGCATCACTAACTTAAAAAATCACATATTTGAATACACTAATTATAGAAACTCCGTTCAAATACCATTCAAAACTTAAAAAAAAATTTTTTTTGAGATTTTTTAAAATTTTTAACTTCCTGAATTTTCAATTTAATTTTTTTTAATTATAATAAAAATTATAAAGTAGATGAGATAAAATTTAAAAATATATATTATTAAACGCACTATAGTATTGTTGACAACTCCAGAAAAAATCAGTGGGATCTCAGTAACTTTAAGAAATATTTTTTTTATGAACCAGTGTGCAGTAGATTGCTGCAACAGACACATTTCTTGTGTTACTGGCGATGGGTTTCTTTGGATGAAGCAGTCGTTTAAGTATTTCTTGAGGTAGTACAACTTAACGATTGTTTTTGGTAATTAAATGACGGATTCTTGACTCACGTTATAACTGATATTTTGAAATTTTCTGGTCCCTCATTACTCACTTCAAATATTTGTACTCGCTTACTTTAGAATTCCTGAACTTTCGACACAGTTCTAATGCTTTACCGAATTTACTTTCAGGTCTGGACAAAATTTCATTATTTTCATCCAACTTTTTAGCCACTTTTATCACGTGTTTGGTTGCTGGGAAGTGTCGTTTCTATTGTATTATTGAAATGATTGAAGGCGTTGTCATTATCAACGATAGTATTTATTTCACAAATAGCAGCAGTCGTTTTGTGGCTCCCAGACAGCAGAAAACTGATGATGATGGCTAAGCCATCGAAAGCTGCTATTTGTGAAATAAATACTATTGTTGACAATGACAACGCCTTCAATCATTTCAATTATATAAATGTCAACTACAACTCACCACTGAATCAATATTCTATTGTATTTCCAACTTTCAAAAATTGTCAAAATTTGAATTTTCAATGTTTTGTGATCTGTTGAGTGAAAGGGGTCGATAAGATTCTTAATAGTGTATTTCTTGTCTGATTTTTCAATTGATAGCGAAGGATCTTTAGTGTGATTATAGTAGTGAAAAATCTGTGGTAGCACTTTGTTTGTCTGCGTCTATTCTTTGTGATTTGACGTGGAATTGCTCGTATTTGAATTCGTTTCGCTGTCATCCATCCATTCTGGGGGCAGAGTAAACAACTGAAATACTAATAACTCTTGAAACCCTAATCAGGCAGACGGTCATTCTTTTTATAATTCTTCAGCTCTTGGATCAAAGACTGATCGAACTAAATTCGCGAGTGCATAGGTAGGCAGAGCGCGGCCTCATACTTAAAATTGATTTTTTAGAACTGTACGTGTTGCTGCTTTTTTCTTGGTGTATTTTATAGAAGATTGAACGAGGAATACGCCTATATTTTTTTAAAATTTTTATCTCATCGATTTTATATAGAAATTTTCATCTTTTTAACAAAATACATTTTTATTTAAATATTTATTTTTTGGAAAACGTATTTACAGGAGAATAAAATACACATTTCAAATTATTAAATGAAACAAATTAGGAATTCTTATATTAAGTACTTTCGGAGCAACAATTAATCATATTTTGTAAAGAACGCGTAAATTCGCAAATTTAATATATTCATAACTACACAAATAATCAGTTTTCAGCCAAATGAAAAACACGTGTCTCTTTTTTTGATGTCCAGATTTAAGAAAAAAATTATCGTACATTTAAAAAAAAGTCGTGTCAATTCTTGTGCGATTTGACGTGGAATGGCTCATATACATTAACCTGACACAAAACATCCCACAAAAGTATTATTGCACGAGCCAGATTTTCCGAGACCTCTCGGAAACGGAGGGAGGGCTCCCTCACCCCTCTGGCGTATAAACGAAAAAAATGGGCAGGGGATATGACGTTATCTCCTAAAATAACAACATATTGACTGTCCTGAAAAATGTAACGGAGATGGGTTAAAAATTCGTCCTGCACGCTAATTAGATCGAAAAAAATTGTTCTCGTACGCAGATGTTCTTGTCAAAATTATCCTCTGACTGCAGACGATTCAGAGTTTCCTAGCGCGAAATAGTACTGAAAGTTGGTACCGGCCATCCAAAGAGACCCATAAAGGCGACTCCCCTCCATACTTGGATTTGATATGACTCCTGAATGGTAGCAACAAGAGGCGGGATAGCTTAAGTATGTGTGAAATCTTACTCATTGTTGTCGTGACGTGGTGCCCCGCAGTTACAAAATATTGCAAGCGATTTTTAGAAGTAATAAACAACAACAGAGTTTGTGTGTTATTTTGTTACGAGATTGTTGTGAAGATTTTACACAGTGCTCAGCCCGTATATTTATGTGGTGCTCATTAAAGATGTCTTGAAGCAAAAGAAACACGATAGCGTTTTTTTTTTATTTTAACAGTTTTAACAATGTTATTTTTATTTTTAGAGGAGCGTTGTGGCTTGAACCAATTTTTCGACGAGCAATTAATTTGAGGATATACTTCACTCTATTAAATTATAATGCCAAAGACAACTGCTGCGTAGCAATGTGAGAAATGTTTGCTTAAGACGTACATACGTCATTTCAAGAGCTGTTCCTGAGTTTTCATCGAATTCTGATGCCTCATAGTACAAAAACATACTTTTCTAAACGATGTTTTTGCTGAATTCTCAGTGATATTTTTTACATCAATTAATTTTTTAAATTCCATGAAATGAACATCCTACAACTCATCCAATTTTAAAATTGCCTTTTGCTGATTATTAGTTTTGCCATGAATCGTCTTCAGAAATAATTTCTTTCATCGTCGTCCAACTATGTTTGAAAAGACTACCATCAGAGACAAAACGGTCGACAATTGATGCTTAAAAATATATCCCTAAAGAATTAAGGAAACATTTAAAACATTTAAGATTGCTCAGACTTGACTGAGACATCGGGTTACTTTACACCTCCACCCTCAGAAGTAAAACAACCTTTTCACATTGAAAAGAAAGTTGGACATTTGCACTTGACGTAAAAGTGTATTGAGATAAGCTTCGACACTCAATTTTCATCACTAACTTTCTTTTCATTGTTGTGAATATCACTTACCGCCATTTCTTGTTACCATTCACACTTAAGCGAATTATTTTCAGAGTGAGCGAACTGCAAATTTTAAAAGGATAAGTCAATGAAGTGAATTAATTAATAATATGTCTTCGGTCATACAAGCATTTGACTCAGTAACTTGGCAAATTGTAAATAATTCCGAAGTTATTAATTTATTGTCTAACAACAAACTTTCATTAAGTGTTTTAAGTCTGAAAATAAAAGATTTGAAATGAAAGAACTTGCCTCTAAAGTTTAGGTGAAATAAATGCATGACTCCGACGTTTCTTTGATTGAAATAAATGCATTTTTGTAGTCTTTACATTTAATGTAGTAGTCCTAATTAATTCTCTATCCAGAAATGAAAAACACGGCATATTCACGAACAGAATTTCCCGAAGTAATTATTATTGATTTTTTCAGTTAATTTAAAATAATGCTACTTTCAGAATCCAACGACATGCGAGTAATATTATCCATTAAATGTTGTATTATTTATAACTGAACTTTAAAAAATTCCTTCGTCATTTCACAGATTCATCACAGTTTTGAGTTTCCAAGCAACCATTGATATGTTTTCCCTAATGAGATAAAATAATTTTGTTGTAATATAATTATGCAATTATAATTGTGTGTAATTTTTAATCAAGTATTTGCTGATGAATGCATCTAATAAAGTACTCTGATACCTTTAAAAATTTTGTCGCTTAAATTATATTTTAAAAACTAATAATCGCTAATACTTTTCTGATAATAACCTAAAATGAATGTTACATTTTATATGTAACAACTTCGAAACTTTCTTCAATATATCAATGCACGCCATCTAAGTCGTTCACCGAACTATCACTTGTAAACGACTCTTCTGGTGAAATGTGAAACGACCGACAGATCCCGTTTGGGATTCGTTCCTATGGAGATGATATAACACATCCTGTAATTTGTCTGTGCACGAAGACATTGGTAGCTGAAAGGTGCAAGATATCTTCGCAAGAGTTTCAAAAATGTGGAAGAAATTAACCAAGTTATTCCATTCTACAAAGAAACATTTTCCACAAGACCATGTGGCGGAAATACCGAAACAGAAAGAAGGGAAAAGTATAGAGGTGAGGTAGCACATTCAAAAGAACATATCAAAAATATTTACTTACATGAAAAGCAAATAGCAATTTGTTCAATCAATAATTTTCAAAAGTAATAAATAATACTTTGCAATTTTAAATAACATTCTTATCAAATTAATATGCGTATAACCATAACTGTCAATGTTCTGGTGAAAATTTGTTTTTTGTATTGGTAACTGGTAATGCAAAATGATAAATATAATTGTCTTCTCTTCAGACGACAAGTGCACTTAAGGTGATAGAACGACTCTGAACAATGAGGTGATATCAGAAAAAACATTATGGGTATACATAAGGCGTAGAAAAAACGGATAATGACAGAAAGTTATTGAAATAGAGGCCAAGGGAACAATGTTAACTTAGCAATACTGTCGACTCGCATTCGACGCCATGTTTCTTTATTTTGTTCTCAGCTACTACGATTAAGCGTATAAATGTGTGAAATGTCTGGTCGGAAACATCGTAAGGACATCGAAATTTGCAACACAAGTTACTATTAATAAACTCTAATCTCAATTATATAGACAGTAGTTTTATGAGAGACTGTCATGAAAGTACGCGTCGAAATATTAGTAAAATGTAACCTAAAATGAAATCAAAAATGATATTTACAATATTGGTTAAACGAAGGCACCTTTAACGGAATAAAATGACATTTTCAGCAGCGAGATGAAATTGTAAGTGTGTGCAATTTTGAACAAAATATTTGCTGATTAATGCATCTAATAAAGTACTCTGATAGCTTAAAAAATTTTATTCATTTTTAGTTAATTTTACAAATACATTGTCGATTGAAGTACCAAATAAGGAAGACAATATAATATCCGAAACGTCGAATTTAATAGAATAAAATTATCATAGAAATTTTGGATGTATTTACTGTGGTTGTCCTTAATCAAAAAAGGGTGTGAAAAATATTATAAAAAATATGTTATAATAGCAGCATCTGGGATGGCTCATGGGAAGCGTATTAGTTTCCGTGCTGTGGTCCCCGGTTTCGATTCCCGGTCGAGGCAAATATATAGTTGCAGCTTTTCTTTGAAATCGTCCCAATTTCTGTAGCTGTGTGACGAAGAAAAGCTCAAGCAGGCGGATCTTGCTAGTGACGGTGAAGAAAATACGTCATGTTCACAGCATGTCGCTCTTACCCCAACTATGGGAATTTTACGAGGCCCAAGCAAGGAGGACACCGGCAGCTGGCCGGCGAAGTCGGACTACCCACCCAATAACGCCAAATACATACATAAATTATAATACTGACAACCAATCTAAAACTTGTATCTCATTAAAATGTAACCTGTAACGAGAGTGACTGTCGATACAAAGAGCCAATGGGGAAGAGGTTTTGGCAGCAGCGAGGGTGACGATGGGCAGACAGTCTCATTACGGCCACATGCATTGTTAGAGCAAGACGCAGTGTTGTTATTAACCTGATATTCCCAATACATGATGACAGGCTTTGCTTATAATAATTAAATATAACTTTTCTTAACATCGCTTATATCATGTATAAATATAACTTTGTTATAAATATAAATATAACTTATATATATAAATATAAATATAACTGTTATAAATATAACTTATATATTATATATTTAAGTTATATATTTATACTAGCGAGTAATTCGTTGTAAACAAGAGTTAATGCTGTGATGTGGATAGTTAGACAATAGGAGTTCTAAATAAATGTAATTTGTTGTGAAAATATATATTTGACAATTTCACAATAATGTCAATTTTAGCTGAAAGATGAAGTTTTAATTGGAAGACAAATTTGTCTCGCGGGTTTTTAAAATAAAACCTCGATCGCCTTGACCTGATTTACATGTGAAAACACTTTCATTAGCTACCTTTTCCCATCTGATAGAATGCGGTTTTCTTTGTTCTAACCTTTTTTGTCTATTGCAAGAGTATAGCGTGAAGCATTGTTACTCTCTTACTAACATTTCTTACATTATACGTTGTATCTCAAGGCCAGGTCTGTACAACGCCTGCACCCTCTGGCATTTTGCACTGAAGTGCAAGTGGTGTTACCAAGGCAACCCAAGTACAAGGTGCGAGTGCAGCTTCACGGCTGGGGCAGTCCTTTATAACCTGTTGCGAGCGACGGCTATGGATTGAGTACCAGTTAATCAAATAAATCATGCTATGGCATTATTTGTGTACTTATTAGTATAAGAAGTATTCATACCACAGATGATTTTTGGATATACTCCTATGCATGTAGTACATAGCCGTCTACTTTTCAGAGGAGTCAAATTTTGATGAAATAAAGTGTCATGTCGGCCCGGTGGCCGAGATCGTTAAGGCAGTAGTGGCGTAATGATCTCGGACCAATGGATCGCGGGTTTGAGTCCCGCCTCCGGCATAGTTGTATTTGTGTTCGTCCTTTCACACCTTATCATCGCCATATTGTAAATAGTAAATAACCAATTTAAAAAAAGTGTCACAAAAAAAGAAGACTCGGACTAGTACTCTAACACGTGTAGCGTTGAAGTAAATAAGTATTTACTAATATTTATTGTATTAATGTACGGAAAATGTATTGGACTCCCGTCAGAAATTAAAGTACAAATACTACTTCTTTTATGACTAGGATTTTCTCAGTTTTGACAGAATCAACCCATTTCACTATAAATAGTTCATGGAAAAATATTTAACTGCTATTATTTGATTGTTCCAACTACTCCAGTAGCAAACTTGCAGGGACGCTTTACTTCTAGTAATTCAAATCATTCCCTTTAAGTTATTTCTGTTGGATAGAAAAATGAATTATGTTTATCTATTGAGGAGTGGGCGCAACTTTTGAAATAAGAGGGCCCCGCGAATGTACTGATCCAGGCCGCTAGTTTTTTCTGAACGCCTTTGCAAGATTATGCAAAAAGTATACTATTCGACTTCTGAGCATTAAAATGTCAAAGTTTTGTGTGAATTAATCAGATAGTGCCTGTCGTTAGTTTTTTCGGTAATCACCAAACACAATATCGATGCCTTAGTGTACAAACATTGAATGTCCTCTCATGGTTATTTTTGAATTAATATCAATTTTGAAGTTCTCTCGTTCATATCTACCTAATGTTCAAAGATTTTAGGTCCGCATAAGAGAGATCTCCGCCAAAAATGCCGATCGTCAAGACAGATTTGACGAGGGTTGGTGAAATCACAGATCATGCTTTTTCCCAGAAAGGGAACATTGTCGCTCCATAAAACTGCACCTTCACAATCTTTCAAACCTGGTTTACTCGAAACCAGAAATTTTAGACATACTCGTACAATTTGTGCGTACTAAGTCTTCGAAGTAAAACTGATTCTCTTTGATTTAGACGAATACTGTGCTCAATAGCATCATATTTACGAGTTCGTGTCTTAAGCTTCTTAAACCTGTGTGTTCGCGGTTCGAATCCTGATGGTGCTGAATTATCAACAATAGCTCGGTCGACCGAGACAAGTTTCTGCATGATAGTTTTAGATTTCGACAACTCTGAACAGTCGGTTTCTTGGTTTCCTCCGATCAATTGAAGAGATCGACGGGATAAAGTGCTAACCAACCTACAGACTGTTTAGAGATATAGCATTTTCAAAGTTTGGGAAAATCTGTAAATCATATTTATTATATTTTCAAACGTTTTAATTTTTAACTAATGATTTAAGTCACTGACAATCATGATGACACAATTTATTCATTAAAAGATTTCTCTTTCATTCTTTAAAAATATAATCTATTTATGAAAATGACATTTTTGGGGGTTAGCACTACATTCTCCCAAAAAAGTTTAAGTCTGTTTCCCGGCATATTTTTATTTTACATTAGCACCGAGTGAAATATTTTTTTAGTAAAATTTAAAAAACTAAAGAATTTCTAGTGTTATCTTCAATGCTTTCTTCTTCATGTACTGCTTGAAAGTTGTAATAATCTTGATGTATTGATGGTATGTATGGAAGAAGTGTTTTCTTACGGTCCAACGAAGGCTTTTCTGGTGTAGGGTGAGGGGATTGGCCAGTCTACTAATGCAGGTTGCGTGTATCCTGAATGAAGGAAACGTTTGTCTTATTTTTTGGTTCAATAAAGTGCTAACCTTCATAGTATTGAAACCTTTTCAAATTCTATCGTTATTTTTTTCAAAATAATAATCTAATAGTTGTTAAATGAAAATCAAGATTTAATGTTAATTACACTAAAAAGCTGTTTGAAAGAATGTCCTGTATATTTATAAATAAATCAAATTATAATGCAACCAACTTTGAGGTTAAACTAGAGTTAATATAATGCTAACCCTTACTTACATTGTTTGCATCGTCTGATGACTGGTAAATAGGTATATAAATAGGTCACTGGTAAATAGGTTAGATAAGCATCACTTCATCCATTGGTTCACCAATGTCGATATCATTATCATTAGAAACAGTTCTCTTTCAACACTGCACTGATTATTGCAGCCGTCACCCATGTTGAAACGCGAGGTTAGCACTGATGAATCAAATGACTGAGGAGAAATACATCTGGTCAAGAAAATGAATAGATTACCGAGCTATTTCTAGCGGAGCTAGAAGCAGTTAAATGCACCCATTAATTAGTTCATTCAAAGAGGCACTGGACTGTGCAGACAGTCTGATTTCGACAAAAGTGAGGGTTAGCACTGTCTTCTGCTGACCCCTTCAATTATAGGAAGATGACGAAGTATTATCTTCAAAAAGAGCCATGGACCACACCCGATCTTCTCTTTCTCGTTCTCGCCCCAATCCCAACCAACCGGCCGATGGGCAAATTCTCCATCCGTCATGATCTAGAAGACCCCGAATGTATAGCAAGTACGCAGATGCGAGGTCAAGGATCGAATTGAACTACAGTCCAATAGGAAGATGGAGAAAGAGCTCCATCATTCAAAGAGCGCAGGATGCCACAAGCGCCACTTGAGAAGCACTGGTCGAGCCAGTCGCAGGCGCGGAAAAGCCCTATTATGCGAGCGCGCAGCCTGTGGGTCACGGAGACGGACGCACCGCACATTAACGCGACTGTACGGCTGACGCAATGCCACGTGGCGGGGCATGTGTGTGGCGACGCGCCCGCCCTATGCTGCTGGAGATTTACGCCGGCTTCCGTTTCGCTCCGTCCGGCCGTCGGCATGGCCGGCAGGCATTGAGATCGGCCTGGAGCGAGGGGAGGCAGCATTTGGGCGTGCTTCTTACTACTTCCTGTAGAGAAGAAGAGTTGCAAGCAGGCTCATTGTAGTTATTTCCTCGAACTACCTGTTGGTTGGAATTTTGCCATATTTATTGAATATTCAATGTAAACACTGTGGCGTGTAGAATGAGCGAAATAGTACGTACATGGGCAAAGGTGTTAGTATTACGCGCGCACGGTTTCTTGAGCCCTCGCTTCGCCAGTTGCAAGAGGAGTGGGGAGTTTGGTTATTTTCAGCAGAGGAATTATATATCAAATTTGTAGTCCGTTTTTCAATGCAAAATAGTTTCTATTACATAGGAACAAATATTTCTGGTTATCAGATTTTGTCTCCAATGTTCGTTTTCATTTATTCTTAATTCAACTAATGTTGATAAAGGAAAGGGGGTAGGTATTCCGAGGCTCAAGAAAACGTGCGCGTATAATACCAACATCTCCAAAACAAACAACATCTCCAGAGAAGAATCACTATGCGTTAGAATTGTAGAAAATTCACTCTTAAACAGCGCTTTTCATATATTGACCAAATAGTTATTTCCAAACGGCATATAGCACTCGACTATCTTATAAGTATTACGTTGACAACTGCTAAAAATATACCAAGGATATCTTCGTCAATCACTCCCGATATACTGGTTCACGTCACATGCAAGATAGCCATTTTATAATATAGGTCAAACATCGTAACAAAGATTATATATATATATATATATATATATATATATATATATATATATATATAATCGTATTGAAGCAAAATTACGTTACAAAAAGATATTCCGCATTGACGAGCTAGTTTCGAGGATTTTTAAAATATAAAAGAAGACTAAAATATTAAGCGTACGCTCGACTCTGTATCGTTACTAAATTAACTACCTTTAACTATCGTTGAAATCCGTAGTATATAAAATTCTTTATGGTTTGAAATTGAAAAGAAATTGGTCGCGCCTTTGATAACTTTTGGAAGCTGAAAACAATATATTGGGTATTTTGTTCAATTGTTTCATTGAACGTTAAAAATATTTCACTCTTAAAAAACTTGAGGAAACAAATTGGCGCGATGAGGGCTATCCATACATTCATTACACCGACAGGTGCACTGATGCTTTACGTGCCGTGAAGAAGAAACTGACCGAATTAAAATAAGCATAATTAGAAGCATCATTACACAGTCTAAGCTGGATACGTGGAATTCCAAGAGACAAAATTTTTATTCTCACTTAATGAGGTGTTTCCATGTATCCAGTTTCTGACTTATTGAAGTTCAAAAGATGTATCTCACGGAGGAATTTACTTATGCAAATACAAACCACATGTTACAGTTATAAAAGTGAATGTTAAACAAAAATGCAATACTTTTACAAGATACTTTATTTATAAGTGTGTTATATAATAGATTTTATTACTCCACTTATATTGCAAGTAACAATTCAAATAAAAAACTGGATTTTGGCAAATTGAATTCTTTAAAAAATTGCCGTGTCTTGTCTCTATCATAAAATTCACTCAGTACCGTTAATGTGCTTCTTGCTGGCAAAGAATTCAACTTTCGCTTCAATATTTACGATGTGCGTCTTGCGGTTTGAATTTTCTTCGTTTGCCTTCTGCCTACTTTTGCTCTACCACTGAAAAAACCTTCCAATGCGCATGCCCGAACGTGGCCTCTCCCTCCAAAGCTCCTATTTCCCCGCCTGTCTGCGCTCTTTGTCGCAACATAGCTCTCCCTGTCTTTCTTTCGTGGGTCGCCCGGTAATTCAACACTGCGAGTTTGGTGATAACAAACTGATGAGCGAGGAGGATCAGACGAAAGGCAGATTTCGTGTTTCTACAGTAAGGGGTTGTCCAAACGCTCAACAAAAAATAAGCCGTGTCTTGGAGAGTTTCGGTCTCGAGGTCCCGGTTTTACCGTGGCTAGTGAGCAGTGACAGTGTGCTTTACACAATAACTGCTGTTATTCACAAAAACACAATTATTACAAATAATCCAAAGTATATCCACTGAAAAACGATAGGTCGTTGATCAAATAATCATTTAACATGGCCACATTCCTCTCCGTCTTCCACCGTACCATCCACATCTAAATCCAGTAGAACTTGTTTGGGGATTTATAAAAGGGCGCGAGGCAGCAGAAACAATTGGCGCAGCCTTAAAAGAAAAGGAAACGTTTTGCAGAGAAGCGTTTGCACAATACAGTGCTGAGAAACAATGGAAGAAATCCTGCGAGCATGTGTAGGGAATAGAGGCGACATAATAATTCAGATAATGTGATGGACCAACAAACGATGTATTCATTTCTTTGGACACTCCTGGGAGTGCGAGTTCCTCTTTTGACGAAGAAGGCAGTGATGAGTGACGGTCAGCGCGATCGCTGCGTATTTTGCTGTCGCCTCTTCTTGTCGCCTACGCGCTTCCTTATCGCCGACAGGGGAAATCTCAGATGCCACAGGGTGGGGGCAGACTCCGAGACTTTACCAAAGGTACGTCCACCATGATGGTTTTTTTGCGAGCGGTTCAGCTATAGGCTTCAACACAATTTTCCGTTAGTTCAAAATAATAAGAATGAAGAACGCGTAGAATCATCCAAAAATGTTGGAACTGGGTTAAGTGGCACAGAGCATCATCAACCGATGACCCTACGGAACCTGAATCTGGTAGGTTCTAGGGTTCGAGTCCCGACGGTGGCAGGATGTTCGACACCAGCTAGGTCGAGTTCGTTGGAGGAGAACTCTAGCGACGGCTGCTCTGATTGATAGTTTTCCGTGGTTTTTCCGATCAACACTAGGCGAATGCAGGAGCAGTATCGCAACACGGGCCACGATCTGCTCGCGAACTTTACTTCCTCTTCCTTGTCCCATTCTCACCCCTTACTTACATACATTTGCACTTAGATTTACTACACTACCACACATGTCGGGAAACTAGTCGAGAGCTTAGAGCCTGTGCCCCGCAGGTGGGAGACACGTTGCTAGGGAAAACCCCATTAGCCAAAGTATAGGTCACCGCCGGAAGTCTCCATCCAGTGGGAGAAAGATCATTGCTACCGCCCGTAATAAAACACGAACTACACTTACGGGACCAATGACCATAGTAGTTGACGTGCCCGTTGACAAAATAATAAATCAATTTTTAAAAAATGGAACATTTTATATTTCGGAGAAACCACGCTATAACCACGGAGAAACAAGAATAATAAGTCTTCTCTTAGCAAACATAGAGAAAAATCTTGAGGGAAAAGCACTCCCAGTTAAACAGGTTGTACAATCGCAATACTAGAAGTTTTTCGTGTAAAAGAAGTCTGGACTTCTTAATTAGTCTTATAGAAGATTCCTTTTTATCCAGGTTTGGCTACATTTTTGGGCAAGCAAATGGCATCATGAAACATATTAAATTATTTCAAGAAAAAAGAAGGCGACACCTGCGAAAACGACGCCAATAGAGAATTTTCGGTCAATTGTGTCAAGAAAGAAGAAAACGACGACGCAACGAAACAGTTGTAATACAGGAATGTTGTTTGAGGTCTTGGGAAATAAAATGAAAGCGGTTAAAAACACGTCAGTTTATTTAACACAACGTTTCGGGAAACATATTCGCCCCATTTCACAAATTAAAATAATTGATTTTTAACGTCACATGCATTATAGCATTAATATGCTATTTGTGTTTCAAATTGTGAATGCACCTGAAAAAGAACTAACATGTTGCCAGAAATATTGTGCTTATTAATTTTACTCACCTCTATTTGCTTTCATTAATTCCTCAAGAGCAAAAAGTTCCCATATTAAAGTATACAGAGGTTGACAGAACTCTGCCACGAAACAACTGTTTTGCAAAATACGTAATCTCTCTCTAATCAGGCAGTCAGTAGTCCGGTCCACATCCGGACTCAAGCAGTCACTCAAGCAGAAATGAAGCGCAAAACAATAAATTATCTTGTTCAACAATGTGTTGTTAGTTAAAAATTCTGCACTACATATTTGAAATTGAGACGTTTTTAACAGTCTAGTTCAGTACTATGGTTTCTACAAGGAAACACGTTACGCTAGATCTCATGCTCAAGATGTTAGATATGTAGAATCGAGGTTCTTCCCAAAAAGCAATGTTGGCTAAGGAAGAATTTTCGGAGTAAATGAACGTACAGTATCTGTGGTTGAAATAAATTGTATAGTCCCTATGTATTTAAACTAATTTCAAACCCTCTCAATAGTCCGACATTTCCGCTACTCCGGCACCCATATGTGCAAGAAATGGCGAAATTAGCGGGAGTAGTGTTCATCAAGGAGGAAGAAGAGGGTGTCGGGTATCTTCCGTATGTAGCACGAAGAAGGCAGTCGCGAGAGCGCGGTCCTCCCTCATTGCTCTTAACGGGACTCGGCGCGGGGGCGCCTCCGATGGCTTTGCGCAACTTGCCATATCTTTCGATGCTAATCAGGTGAAAGGTAAATTGCAGTAAAGAAAATTATTAAGTCGTGTAAGTCACATAAATTTAAATGATTTTACATCACGGATTTTTGTACTTTTCCCACCAAGTCCATATTTTAAATAGTCTAGTATAATTTATTTCTTTCAAATTGTTGTATAAATGAAGGTTTCTACTCTCTATGTTAACGGAAGAAGAGCAACTGATTTCATTGTGTAGAAATGTTTTTTCGTGAAGGAGTACATGTGAACAAAGCTTAAAAGAGTTTAATTTTTAAATAAGTTGTTTAGGTTAAAATAAAAAATATTTAATTAACAAATAAAAATTTATTTGTTAATTAAATTACTCCGGTTATTAAAACTAATTATTTAATTTCACTGATAGACAAACAACTTGAAATTTAATTGTGCGCTTAAAAAAATTAAAGCGCGATTTATTGTGAGTCCGTCTGTTTCACAGTAAGATTTTTCATACCTGTGTATATTAAAATTATTTTGAATGGCCTGTTTTCAGTTGTGCACTGACCGGCTAGCTGAATGGCAACGGTGTGGCTGAAACTGTTTTTCTTGAAAGATTTCTTTTTTGTGAACACTTTTTTGTATTTTCATACCCTTGCTAAGCACTGACATCCAATTATAAATACACTGTTTTGACATTATTTACAATTTTAAGAAAGGGTTACGGTCACTCAGAAGTGGCACAAAAAAATATAACTCTACGTCTACTTACTATTATTTCTAATACATGTTTATATTGATTTACTGTAGTCAGAACATCATAATAACTCCTACGACTAGTTGCGACTATTTATAATACATGTTTATTATACATGCACAATAATCATAAAACGTATTGTTTTTCTTTATTTTTATCGTTTTTTGCACAAATCTTAATTGTTCGTTACAATAAAAGTTAGGACGTTTACTATTTTGTATCTGAGGTGCGCTTTGACCCAAGTCAGCTCAATGGGTTAATATTTGTGCGGTGGCGGGAGGCCGAAAGCGTTGCGCCCGCTGCAATATTCATCACAACAAAGGCCGGTGCACGGGCGCATGGCTCGGCGCTGCGCGGCGCAGCGTGGCTGCGGCGAGGCGCGGGGCGGGAGGCGGGCGCGGGCGGCGAGGCGGGCCGGCGACCTTGATCAGTCCCGGCCGCCGGGAGCGGCGCCGCGCTGGCGGGGGCCGAGACGGCGATCGCAGTAGGATGAGGCCCGCCACGCCGCCATGCCACGCCGCGCCGCCCGCCGCGCCGCCGCTCGCCCCACGCGGCCCCGCGCGTTTCCCGCCAACTCGGAACCCGCTTTCGGATGAAGAATCTTTGCCTAGGGATAAGCGCGGATTGTTAAAAAATCTTTCCTTGAATCGATCGTGACAAACTCGATTCCCTTAAAAATCGACTTTAAAAAATCGATTCTCCAAGAATCAAAATTCAGAAAGAAATTAAACAAAACATTATGTTTAAAAATATTTTATTTTTTTATAATAATGAATCAATAAAAACAATTCAGAATATAATATTTTATTTTACGAAGTAAAAATATTAAGCTACTTTGTGGGTGTTTACAGAATTTGTGTACGGAATGATACGATTAGTGCACCCATCCGTAGGCACACTTTCTCTTACAAATGAAACTAACTGATACTGCTATTATTTTCACTGGTTTAGCTATTGATTTGCCACTCTTTGGATGACAAGAAACTGAAAAACAGTAACTGCTGTTCAAATGTAAATTATATCTATGGAGTGCTTATGAGCGATTCGATTCCAAGCTTAAAGAATCCATTCAATCAAAATAGTAGAGAACGGAATCAGTTCAAAAGATCGATCAAAAGATCACGAAAAACGATCTTCTTAGAATCAATTCAGAATCGCACTTGCTGCATCGCTTTGCCGCCACCATCCACCATGATTTGCCGCCATTCAAGACCGACGTTGTGCCTAACTTGTGCTGCGTCCCTTTTAAAGTTATTTTTGATTGGTCGTTTCAACGGAGACGAGGCAGAAAAAGTAAGGCGGACGATGAACTTAGCGAAAACAAATCTTCCTGTTCAAGTAATATCTCTAATCATGTTAATATGAAAATCTTTTTCATTATTTGTTCAATTTTATTTTAACATATGTACATGACCTCATTTTCACGCAGTCAGCGTCGGGTAAATATCACTTGCATGATCTAAACATGGGTTCCCTAAAAATAGTTGACAGACTTACTCAAAATAAGCATGGAAATAAACCGTATCCGTTGGAATTTAAAAAAATAAAATAGTTTTACTTATATTAGAAGTAAATTGATTGACATCTAATTATAAAATAATTTTATTTTCAAAAACAATGAGGGGACCTTAAGAATGTGCATAGTCTGTATATGCATTAATTCAACCACTGAGATATTTTCAATAATTTCTCAATAATACAGGCGAAACGGTGTTGACCCGAAGGATTTTATTTATAAATAGTAATTTTCTTAACTTTATTTTCTAAAGTATGTAATATTTTTCTCTGCACTTGAGCATGCAAAATCAACATTCCAAATCGTTAAAAATATAATACTTCATTAGTTCTTTTCAATGTATTTTTTGTTTCACTTATTTCAGAGGAAAGTGCATTTAGATGATATGAACTATTGATTATATCTGAATTCGTTTTACTAATCGTCTGATTTATCTTCGACTCAGTCTCTCGTATAAATTAAATGGCAGGATTTCATCTTGTTTATCTCTCAGGCGAATGAATTGGATATTCTCAAGACTGCTTTTGGAACTGCAGTCATTGGTATTCGTTGGTATTTGATTTAAACTCTGCGAATATAGATCAATTTAAAACCTGAAAAGGACTTCCAGAATGATCTTACAGAATGATTCCAGTATGATCTTACAGGAAGTTTGATGAACCAATTCTCCCTTTCACAATCTGGGAACTCTGCAGTTCTAGAAGGGATATTTTGTAATATTGACAATAACAAATTGAAAGAAAAATGCTGTGCCGATTATATAATGCAACAGCTTTTTGGCAGAAAAAAATTCAAATATGATTATAATAGCAAGGTCATTAATATTTTCGAATTTTCCTAACACTACTAAATCCCAAGCATACCGGAAGGTTATATCTAACGGTTTTCTTCGTAGTTTTGCATATGCATTGTTCCCCTGAAAGATAAGACGTCTGTCATTACATGAAACGATGTTGCCTCTCCCTGCATTTGTTTGTGTTTCGCTGATACATTTTTAAGTGAATTCCCCTTGATATTGTCTGGACAATTCTAACCCGATGAAAGCAATGAAAGAGTGGGATCCGCTTAAGAGGAGGCAGCGAAAGGAAGAGGATGTGAAACAAGAGTAAGAATCATCATAACAGCGACCGCACCGGCAGGAAGAAGTCCAAAAAGAAAAGTGAAACTGCAGGAGGGCAACGACCCCAGTGTAAACATGCACAAGAGCAAGAGCGCGAGCGCGAGCGCGCCTCGCTCCCGCGTGGTCTCGCCACGCCAAGGCATCCCCGGCCCCGCGGCGCTCCCCACCTGCAGCGGTCCCACGCCGCGCGGTTTCCCGCCAACCCCCCGGCCCCTCCGGCCCGGCCCCCGCCACCGCCCGTGGCCCCTGGCCCCCCACTCCCCTGCCGACGCGCGCAGGAGGTCTCTCTTTCTCTCTCGTACGCCGCGCCGCTCCACGCCACTCCGCGCCACGCCGCGCCGCCCACGCTCCTTCCCGCCCGACCGGCCACGCTCCGTCTCCCTCCCCACCCATCCCGCCCCCTTCCTTCCCGGTAAAGCGCCCCCCCCGGCGCCCCCGGCGGCCTTGCCGCGTCACGCCGCGATGCCCGTTCGCGTGGAGCGCGGCGCGGCGCGGAGGCCGCTGGCCGCTGGCAGGCTGCGGCGGTTGACTGGCGACGAGAGGACCTCGACCTTTTATCCCGCGCGCCACGAGGACGCGCCGGCCGCCCGGCCGCTGCGTGCCACTGCTGGACGTTGCTTCGCCCCGGTACGCCGCGCTCGGGTTCGCGGGAGAGAGTTTTGACATTCCGCTCTGACAAACGAAGGTCACATGCTCTGTGGAGTAAACAGAAAAGCTTGTCCGAAACTGAACATCATTTCCTATGTTTTGACTGTTTTCAAAGGTTACCTTCTTACACTGGTTGTTTTTTCTGCTCTTTGATAATCATGAGCACATTCAGGAATTTGTTTTGAAATATAATAGATCTACATGAATTAATATATTAGAATTGTTACTTTTAGAATAAGTTTTGACACTGTTCCAGTTCATACTCTAATAATACCCATATTCTGTACGATGACTGTTCTGATTCAAGTTTCAATCCTTTCCATATAAAATATCAGCACTAAATGTGAGATAAAAGAACAGAATTGAGAACAATCATTTATAACACAATGAAAGATATACATCTGATTGTGAACATACGTGTATAACATAAAAAATCGTCAAATCTGAAATTTTATTACATGTTGAAATGCAAAATCTGAGAAGTGTTGTTGACTAATAAAGGAAATTTGTGAACGAAGGCACGGTGCCTTGCGCTGCAAACGTGGCAGTAATCGACGATAGGAATTGAAACGAAGAGAAAAATTCGGAATGGAATGTTGGAAGGCAGACACAAGTAGCATTTAATTTGGGATATAATTTTTTTAAGATGACAAAAAGAGAATCTTCCTCGAAAAATTGAAAAGAATATTTGATGCAACTAGTGATACGAAAATGTAATCGAATCAGTTTTGAATGGTAGGCCATATAGTAAAATGACAAGATATTTCCTTGTATAGAGGTAAGATTATTGTAGTAAACCACCAGCCGGAACAAATGGATTAAAATCGCCACCACATATTATACGAAACACAATGCCAATTCTGAAATTTTATTGTTCTTATGACATAAGTGGTAGGATGAGTTGTAAAAATAATTTTACTTTCCATTCGAGAGAATGAATGAAACGTTTATAAACAACTGAGGCTAATACAGAACGATCTCAAGTCGAGACATCGTTATTATTGAAGGAACATATTTTCAATCTCAAGCTAAGCCCTCGGAGACGGCCGAATGAAGACCCTGGTGGACACTGGAAGTCAATCATGTAATGTTTGTAACTATCACGCTTCTCATTTTAGGTATCTCAGCATGACGCAATTCGTGGTCTTTGGCCGGCCAGATTTCCCGTATTGTTGCCTTCTGTTCTTTTCGTTTGCGGGCACTGTTGAAGGTCAGAGTGTGCAAAAACAACCTACACATAATAACGGAGCTTTAGAAACATATTTAGAGAAACATC
The DNA here is from genome assembly GCA_964035755.1 of Teleogryllus oceanicus. Lineage (NCBI taxonomy): Eukaryota > Metazoa > Arthropoda > Insecta > Orthoptera > Gryllidae > Teleogryllus > Teleogryllus oceanicus. The sequence goes on along the minus strand of CAXIVR010000001.1, from coordinate 221,868,456 downwards.
CAACATGGGCGAAAAGAGTTTGACAAATGAGAGTCATAACACGTTTTATCGTAGGAAAAAGTGCATAGACGTAGTCGGCATTTTAAATATCTCCTGTGAGGTAAGCTTCTGTTACACGAGCGTTGCGAAACGGCACACGAGTGGCGTTTCCCATAAGATACAGTGTTATTCCACGACGCGGGTTACTTGACGCGCGTCAACGCAACGCTCGTGTGCAAATCGTCTGCTGCACGCGGTGCGCGGCGAGCACGGGGTCCGGCGCGAGCTCTGATCCCCCGGAATCGCGGCCCCATCGCAATACATCGCCCGGAAGCTCGACGCGCTGGGACCGAACCCTTTTCGAAAAGATATTCTGATTTCAACACGGTGGCATTTCAAGGTCACGAGCTGGACGAAGAGGAGAATCTAATCGAGAGTTTCGTTACGACTAAAAATGTTTCATATTGGTGCTCCCGATTTGATGTAAACGTGCCCCTCTCCTAGTTTGTTACGTTGAAGTGCAACTGTGTTTAAATCGGAGTATAAGTTCTGAGTTTGACACCATTCCCTTCCATTCCTTCTATTGACAGTATAATTCACATTTGTGGGAGCATTGGCTAATTTAATGGATATGTTCAGGCACCTTACAAGTGTCAAGTATTTACCACTTATTTGTGAACACAACACAAAACGCATAGCACATTGTGGCAGATTCTTTTGGAGACCACAAGCACTCTGCATGTTAAGCGTAAAGATACTTGGGAAGCAGCTTACTAGTGACGGCTGCTTAAAGGGAGCTTCCAGCTCATAACGCCATCGAGCGCATTCTTGCATTTGCGCGCGCAATTCGCTGCGGGAATCATGCCGTTGCTCATTGAGGGCATTTTTCACACTTTTGTGACTACTGTGCTATGAGAGGTGCCAGACCACATTTGGCTCACGGAATGTCTGAATTTTGGCTCTGCGTAAGCGGGCCACGCATGTAAATTCGCTTCAATAAAAGGTATTGCCAGGAACCAGTCTGACACACGTTCCGGATTTTAATTCGGAAATATGATTAGGTGCTTTTCAGCATAATTTTTCATTCATTTCTTTCATTACTTTTCATTAACATTTCGTGCATAAATACAATTAAATATTTTTGTATTGGTACCACGCCATTTTTAAAATACATTCTAAACATTGTGATCTTTATCTGTAACAAATTCATAAAACTATTCTTTCTTACCTGTAATGTGTAAATGGCACCTTCCAAGAAGGCTCTATCCATGACCACACGTTAATCACGATAATGCTCGCCCTTATGCCGTCGAATCGAAAGTGGGTGTATTAGGGGAAGCCAAAGCTGGAATTGCGTCTATCCAACTCATCCATTCGCATGCTTCATCATAAAACTTTACATTTTCTGGCATTTAATTTTAATATCAGAAAACATGAGTTTGTAGGCAAGTGTTTTCCACAATGACTTGCCCGAATGCAACAGCATGGTCAAAGAATTGGCAACAGAAAATGACGTAAATAAAGTTTTTTTAGTAATGGAACATAGCATGTAAGAAGTCGAAGGCTAAGGAAGGGATAACGAGAAATCCGCGTTCCGTAAAACATCCAGTATTCTATTCAACGCTATTTGTCATGAGACAAACGTTGTAGGACAACCTTTGGGGTATTATTATGTTTCATTGAAAACACTAGAAGGAACATAATTAACGAAAACCTTGATGACAATATTTTGTATTCAGTTGCCAAGGTGGAGGAATGCACGCGTGCCACTTACAAGTGAACAGAATATTAGAATATTATTAATTTTCAAAGTAAACTACGCAGTACAAAGAATTCAGCCGCTAGAAAATTATATTTAAAGAATTTTCTCCCTGCAACGCCCAGCGGTGCCCTAAGGATCTCAAGGTCCGAAGGAATATGTAATCCATAGCTTCGCATGCCAGCGTTATATCGCCCCCTGTCCCGTTGCTGTCACAGCAGGATGTTTGAGTGATTCATATTTTTTGCTGGTATCGCCTGCCCTACACGAGAAGTTGTAGCACTACTATTATAAACATTATCTGAATACACCAAAGCACTACATATACAAAGAGACATGTTGCAAAGTAGTATGAATTAAACTACTTACAGTCGTGTGTGTTATTAGCAATAATATACATGGGACACTAATAGTTTTAAAGAGTCAGATATGTTTAATATTAATCACGGTAGCCGAGGGCCGGAGTCGTGACATGCTGTTCTGAGAGCGGAGCGAGTACATCAAAATTTGGTTACTCCGGCAGAAATTGCCGTGCATTTTATTCTCAATGATAATTTCTGTTTTATCCAGAAAACTTACATCTATCATTAATACTTAAATATGTAGATTTTTTAAAAATTTGGAGCACAAATTGTCTTAATGTTAGTGTCATCAAATTGGCTATATTTATAATGGTGATTTAACTGTCAAAAGTATGCTCGTTCTGAGACTTCCCATGTTCGTTGTTTAAGACGTTCCTTGAGTTACACAAACTTACGCTTCTTTGGAAATAAGTATTATGTCAATACAGAATGGTCAACCACGGTTGCTGTTATCCCCGTCCTCTCTGTCTCTTTCTGATCTTCTTTCAGCTTCTAATTATCTACGTTTGCAAGGAAACAAATTCTTTTGTTGGTATAAATACTGGGACGTGAAAACGCTCTCTATGCTCCCCGCTAATACCCACGTGCTCTGGTGATCGAATGTCTGCTGGCGCGCATACCGCCTAAAGCATGGCTGCTCAAGTGCACAGCCCACTTGGCGTGCCCTGGCACTGCGCTTATCTGCGGGCTATCGTGTGGCCTGTTGCTTCTTGAGCCAGCGAGACGTGTGGAGAGTGGAGGGCGATCGCTCGAGCGCAATCGCCTCTAGTCTCGTGAAATGCGAGTGGCACGCAGTCCACTGCAGCGGACTACTAGGGTAGTGTGATCCGATTGATAGATTGATGTTTCAGGGTACGTCGACTATGTGGCTATTAGTTCCATTAATGTAGTGAATGTTTTTTATCAAGGGAAGTGGCGGTTTCGTCCCCCTCTGGATGTTGAGATTCGATTCCGACTAACTATGACTTGGGAGGATTTCCCCTCCCAAGTATCTCCTCCTAGCGGGGACTCGCCCCAGCTGGGAAAAGCTCTATACTCCCGACTGGTCTTCCCACATGTGTAGTGCATGTATGTGCAAGTGTAGGAAAAGGAAGAGGCAGAAAACATCCCTGGCACTCCATGACCCGTTTGTCAGAGTATTTCTCCGGCACTCCCCTGGTATTCGTCAGAGAAACCACGGAAAACTCTTGATCTGAGCAGCCGGCCGCTAGAATTCTCCTGTAGACAGCGGCTAAATTCTGTCTAGCTATGAAGCTAGAGTTGAAAATCCGCCAACACAATATGGTTTCAGAGGCTTTTTTGGTCAATACTAATAACTATGGATTGTGAAGAATCTATTAAGTGTAAATGCATCATAGATGCATTATAACAACAAAACAGAAAATCAATACTCGGATAATGCAAAGATTTTGAACATCGTGTAAAAACAAAAGCACTCTTTAATTTATTTCTAAATATCACAACTTTCCACCGGATTTCCATGCCTACTTTCGAAAATATAAAAGATTTTAAGCAAAGTAATAGCACAGGCAAAAGTAATGAATAATTATCAGGGTAGATTGAACGCTATAACAAAACTAAAAAAAATATAGTGGAATATCGTAAAAAATACGACCACATCATCTCGATACTTTGTAGAGAATGTTGTTTTAAAGGATAATGACAAAGAAATAAGAAATCCGATAAAAGTTACATGTCTCTTCAACCAACACTTTTCGAGAATTGCGTTTGATTTCACGAAGGGACGAAAATCACAAAATTCAACATTGTACGTGTCTCAAAAAAATTCGACGCGATATTTGTTCCGAAACGTACTACATTCCCTTGAAATCCATACAATAGAAAGTAAAATGAAAATGAATATTGGACTGGTTTTGATGAGTTTTCGGATTTTTTATAAACTTGTTCATCTGTCTTTAGACACCCGTTAACCAACATTTTCAATGCTTCTTTATGATTAGAAAATTTCTGGGTCTCTCTATTGAGTTAAACTTCGAATATCATATTCATGAAAATGAATTGAATACTATATTAAGTTCATTATGATATTCATTCAGAATTCTTTCAAATTCAGTCAGCCTACATGGAAGTCGTAGTTTATATTTTGTAAAAGTACATTCTTGCCTGAGATATGGCGTAATACCTCTTCTTTTAGATTTGAGAAAAAATTTGTATGAATAAAAAGTATGTCAACCACATGACTCCTGTAAGCCTCTCATCATTTAGTCTGGAATCTTACATTGCCTATTTATTTACGAATCTCTATTTTTTGTCAAATAAGACTTTCCTAACGGGTTTGTTGTAGGGACCAAGTGAAAACTAAAAAGCAGGTAGCATTTTGTATAAAAATATTATCGACTGCGCTTATCTTTACAGCACATTTGTTCAAACGTTTGGTATAAACCTAATTTGTACCTAATTTTCTCGACGGTCCACGAATTTATTTCCCACAATCTTAATTATGTTCTGGTATATTAACGTGATCTGTTCGTCTCTATCAATAACTGTACGCCACAAATCGAATTCCTTTTTAAGCGATGCATATTTAAAGAGAAAACATTCATTTACCTAGAGTTGCTCTTTGTTGCATTTGGAATTTTTTGGAACATGATTTATAATAACTAGGGGGCGGAGTTTGATGACCTCAAACATCGCCAAAATGATCGATAAAATTCTGCTAAAATGTGTTAAAAACGCTCTAAAAGCAAAGAAAAATGACGTAAAAATGTTTCAAAACCAGTTCGGATGAACAACTTAAGCTGGATGAGTTACTAATGTAATCGAGGCTTCTTCTATTCGTTCAAGTGAATTCAGATTTCAAACTTTTGGTTTGGACTGTTCTTTACGAGAAAATATGTCTTTAGTTATCCTGAAATCGGCTGAACCGCCAATGCGCTGACAGGCGTCACAGGAACCTTAGATTACATACTCACAATGGGTGACATTACAACTGCTGAGCGAAGAAGAATCGAACAGGCTAGCAGGTACTGGTATTCAGGAATTCGAAAAATGAACAAAAATGACGTACAATAAAATGGGTCATTTCCTTTTGTCACAACATGAAATGAATTTCTATCCCAAACGGCATTATTCTAAAGTGAAAAGAAAAAAATACATTTCATGAAAATTCACTCCCTAATAACCTACTAATGGAGTAGCCCGTTAAAAATCGTCATTTTATTTTAAAGTCAATTCAAATTTTGTGGTTATCGGTAATAGATCACAGCAATGGATAATGTGGCCACTTTTTGGAACTCGGAATTGAATTGTGCAATGAAACTAATTGCTATGAAAAATACATTTCTGGAGGATAACAAAATGACCTATTTAAAAAAAAGTGTGAAAACGCAAACATAGCACACTTTTCAATTTCACCTTGACCCGATGGATCGCATTTTGCCGCGGAGACCGAACAGAGAAGTAAAGACAACAAAAGTGTGCCTCAACAGGGCTACCAACAAACAATAAAATGGGTGCAAAACAGTTCGCTTTGAAATTTTGACTCCACATTATGGTGCACAGAGCTTATTTATGAAAGTTAGAACTGACATTTTGGCCACAGAATCGGGTCTTAGTAACTATAGTGGCCTATCGGGACTCGAATCCAAAATCAGATTCGCTGCCGAGACAACGGCAATTATAGTTCTGAACTTAACTCAGCCGATATTTGGCTCCAATTCTTGAGTACTGAATGTGCAGCCATAAGCTCTGTGATGGTCTGTTCTGTATATAAAATCCGTACGTAGTTCCTGGAAAACGTTTTAAAGAGTTTTTTCTGTTGAGGAAATCTTGTATCCCCTTCCATTTACGTGTTCGTTCTGTCGGATTGTCGTTGCATTGATTAACCCTATTTCACATTTAAAATCCTTTCTTATCTAACTTGTTTTTCTGGTACCCAACAGTCACTTCTAAGATCTATTGTGGTGTTCGTCAGTTTGATAAGCCTTCCTCAAGTAGGTGGAACAACTTCTTATCTCAAGAATTGTGTTGTGTGAGATACAAAATATTTAGGGTTGAGTCAGTCGAAATCTTACGGAATTCCTTATTAAAGCATGAAAATTATTAAATAATCTGTCCATTAATAGCATTTATTATCTCATGTATATTACATGTTTCGAGGTCTTTGGAGGTAGGTCAAGCAAAAAGTAGAATTTATACATGTGTTCGTTGTATGCTACAATTTGGCCAATAATTATCTATGTCAATAATTATCTATCAATAATTATCAATAATTATCATTGCAAAAGAATCGTTTACGACTTTCTCTCCCATGAAACATTCTCAGCAAATCACAGATTTTATTTGCTCATTGCGTCTTCATACGCCGCCTGGCCTCCCCCCTTCCGAAAAATACCGGTCCGCCACGAGTCGCTCCAACTGGCGGCGTGTGCTTCAAACAGTGCGAATGCAAGATCTGACTGTGTCTCGTTTCTTCGACCTGCTAGTTCAGATCTCTTAGACCTGGGAGGCCAGTAATATTTCCTAGTGGCGTGTAAAAGCCAAAGCTGCTTATCTACTGGGTGAGATTGAAAATATCAATGAAACAATATTTTATATTTTCTCGCCTTACTACGTAGCAGAGAAAATTTTGTAATTCGGGGTGCAATATCCTTGTTGATGTTTCCAAATCATCGGTTACTATAAAAACATCGATGATTTTAACATCTATGGATTAATGCCCATCTCTATCACCATCGATGTTTTGTGCTCGATCATTTTATGCTTTCGATGTTTTGTTTGTGAATAAAAAGTATCAATTACTACAATTTTTAAAAATCAAAATGTAATATAATACCGTTATAAGTTCATGAATTCGAACGAAGAGAACGCTATCTTCACCGAGCGTATAATTTCTTCCCCGAGAGATGACCCTGGTGCCCTGCTATTCTACGCGTATCCTCGTTTCTCGCAAACGGTAAGGCTGCCAACAAGATGTGCAATAGGCATAGGGCCTCCCCTTCCTCCGACATCCTTCTAAGGAACTACGGAAGCTTTGACCCTTGAGATGACCCTGTGCACGTAGGCTTTAAGATTTTTTTGTTAATTGATCTAATTACTTTTTAGTTTGTTTCGTTAGTTTAATCCTAATTATAAATTAATAAACAGAGCTACTGTCAAATTAAAATACCACCCCGCGTGCCAACATAGATCTTGGGCCACTTTTAAAAACATCGATGTATTTTGGCCGACCGACGTATCATTAACATCCATGTTTTAATTTTGAAAATCGACTTTTTGAAACATCGATATTTTCTTGTCGATATCGCTTCGATATTGCACTGCTGCGACAAAAATCGGTAGTCTTTCATAGAAAACCGTATTCTGAGGAACTTACATCGAGAAAGTGTATAAATCTTGTTCCCACATGTACTAAATTACTTCCACTAACACGTTGTGTAGTCAGAACCCAACTTTTGTGGGTCCTTAAAACCAAAACATTGATTGACGCTAAAACGTGTCTGTCTGTGTTCAACTCTAGGACGCCACTCAGACGATTTTCTCCAAATATATTATTCCCCTATCGATTTAAATGAACTAGAGAGGTCTTGTGAGTTTGAAAGGGATCTTTGGATTTTTGGGGCTACTTTACATGAAGCCACAAATTTTCTAAATTTTCTCAAAAATGGCTCCAAATATTTGTGTTTTAGATTTTTTCCTAGATAAAAATGCACTTAAAAATTGGGATAGGTCTCATTTTCGTTAAAATATGTGAATTTTCGAAATTACAAAAGTTCAACATCTTTCGGCGTCTTCTTACCACTAACGTTTTTTCCCTTAAAAACATTTTCTTCGAAGATATATTTTTAAATTAGTCGATGTACATTCCCATAATTTCTGTGAAATATAAAAATCTAAATTTTCTGAAAAACGGCACCACATTTCTTTAAATTTATTTCCTCGGATATAGCGATAAAAAATTGCATCTTTCCCGTTTTCGACAACTCTTTGTATTTTTGAAAATTGCAAAATACATTAGCATTGCAAAAGAACATGATGGATTATAGATTTTTTCTCAAATGGAAAAGATGTGGAAAAAATCAAATGGAAAAAAATCCATATGGAAAGTAGTGGTGCTGCAACAGCTCATACTTTCTCGCATTATTTCTGAATTTGCAATTTTCGACAATTCAAAGAGTTCAACGAAAATGAGACCTGTTCCATTCTTTTAAGCGTTCCTTCTTATAGCCCTTGAAAGTTTTTAAAGAAAAAAAATTGGAGCGATTTTTGAGAAAATACGATTTTAATAAATTGCTTTAATTTCAAGCATAAATATCGCTGTTCTGTTTTTTTTCTGTCGTCTGTTTTGTTTGTTTGTTTGTTTGTTTGTTCAGAAAATTGCACATAATCTTTTCTAAAGAGAGTTTGCTGTAAACTGATTTTGCTTGAAGCAAAAATCTTTATCTTTAACTTTGTAGTTTTGAAAAGTTAACTTTTTGCAATTTTCGAAACTACAGTTCGCCGAAAATGAGACTAACTCCATCTTCTTACCGTCTTTTGATAGATACAAGGAGAAAATTGTAGGACAAAATTTGGAGCCATTTTCGAAAAAAATGTTTAATAAAATTAAAAGGTTTTGTAATCCACGCAAAATTATCCAAAACTACTTTTTTTTCAAGCATTGTACATGACCTTATTTTAAGATCTGATTTTTAAAAAAAATTCAGATTTCATGCTGGAAAAAACATCTATCTTCAATTTTGTAGTTGTAGGAAGAGGAATAAAATAGAAGACTTCCGTAAGACGAAAAATAAAACTTAATACAAGTAAAACATCTACTCAACGACAAAAGCAGACTTTCGCTAAACAATGCAATAGCTTTATATTAAATAACAATAAGACCGCTTATGCTCTATGTATGCTCAATACGGGCCAATGCCTCACAAACACACAAAAAATTCAAATGATGCAAAACAAATTCCTCCGAAAAGCAACCCACGCTCCTCGATTAATATAAAACAGAATATCTATAAATAATTAAACCTACCATTTAGCACCGGCCATGTAGCCCACCTCTAGAAATTTCTATTTAGACATAAACTCAATAGCTGAAGCAGGCCACTATAACCTAGCATAAATGATTTATTCCCCAACCTATATTAAAAACAGATTCTTATTAGAAGCATTTCTGAATATTTTTTCAAGCAATAGCAAACTTGTAGGTGCTATGTGTTTCCGCTGTCAGTATAAAGTCAGTTTAGTTAAAACAAGTTAGAATAAGAATAGTATACATGTCAACACATAACATGAAAAAGTTAATGAACTTAGTATGATTAATTTCCTTGAACTATGTGGTACACATCATGAATAAATGAATATCGTTAAAGAAAGCATTAGTTGGCACTGCCTGAGAAATGGAGCTTGGGCGACGCACGCGCTCAATGTGGATCCCCGGGTCCCGCACGTGGTCCGCGCTGAGCACGCTCTCTGGGTCTACGACCCTGGCGCGCCCCTGCAGCTCCCTCGCCCAGCCCTTTCCTCCCCGCCCTAGAGGCACGTGGGGCGCCGCCATGACAGCTTCGCAGCCCTTCCTCCGACCACGCCCTCCTGGCGCGGCGCGGCGGGGCGGCGAGCGGGGCGCCGAGCGGGGCGCCGTGTGGGGCGAGGCGGGCGATGACCGGCACGGCGGCGGGCGGGAGCAAGAGGCGCGACGGTCCAGGCGAGATAACCGCGCCCCAGTGCGCCTCCCCGGCCCCACCCGGCCCCCGCTCATCGTACGGCACCCGTTCACACACCCGACCCGGATGAACGCCTTTGGACCCTAAGCGTAACTAAATCTACGCCCCGCCCTAAGAATATTCAGCCAGTGGTGCTATAAAAGCACATACTTTCTCGAATTATTTATAACTGAAGCGATTTTCGAAAATTCAGAGTTGTACGCAAATGAGACCTGCGCCACTTTTTACGCGTTCTTTGCTCTTTCTGTGGGCGAAAATTAAAGGAACAATTTGGAACCGTTTTTTGAGAAAACGTCGTTTTTTAATTGTATTATTTTCAATCAGAAATTACGCGAAAACTCCTGGTTTTTGGAAAAATATTACATATTTTTGAAAGAGCTGATTTTTTAGAACAGATTTTATGTAAGACAAAAATCTCGAATTTCAGTATCGTACTTTTGCAATGTTATGTTTTTGCGATTTTCAATGTTGCAATGTTCGATTTACAACGTGCACTTTAGTAAACATGTGTGACTGAAAACATTGACATTACAAAATTGAAATATTTTCTGTTTATTAAAGTAATCTAGAATAGTAGATGTGCTGTAATGTTACTGGTAAGAAGGTAATTCATCATTAGGGCTTTTACGGCTGCGGGGGTCATTGCAAGTGCTGGTAGATAGAATCCTGCATTTGCAATGACTCTCGCAACTGTTGAGGCTACATCAGCGGGAGCGATTCATCTTCAGAATGTTCAAGAACTTGTATCAGTTTCTGCACCCACCTTTCGAGACACACGTGTACATGTTGTTTAACTACCCAAAGCGCGGAAGATTAAAAGGGCTAAGTTGAAGAAGCAATTTGTTGATTTTTTAAGTAAAAATATGAAAAGCATAACTCAATACTATGCTTATTTTATTGAATACTAATTTACACTCATTTAATGTTAACTCAAAATTTACTCTTATGTTATCTTAGCTCACAGATCGATGATTCCGTAGTTCTTTCTGGAGGAAATGAGCTCGACGAAGTATTTGATAGTAACATGCAACATAAACCAGATCCAATTTTTTAACAGAATCTTCCGTACTGCAACCAAAAACTCATGGTTTGTCAGGAACGCAACCCTTCACTTCGATTTCAGTCTAAAATCAATAAAATAACAAATTATTCACAATTTCTTCTCGCATTTACCAAATATATCTAGACTTCTAAAATAACTGGTATCCACTCCAATCCTCCTAAAGTTCTCCTCTACTTCGATTAAATAAGACGCACCTACAGCATTTCATGTCATCTTCAAATTATTCTCTTGCAGTGCCCGTCGAGATTCTCCCTCTACTAGCAATTCCCCTTTACACTATTCATTTCATCACACATATATAGGAGGAAATGGAACAGTGTATATGGAACGTCCACCACGCCAAACTCTTGTGACCACCGGCGCGAGGGACATTGCAAGGGGTGGAATTCAACAGGCCTCTGCAATGTCTCTCGCGCCACTGGTTGCATGAGACGTCGTCGACCACAAGAAGCAGCGGCTGTGCAGCGCGTGTGGTCTCTTTTCCCTTGAAACAGAACATCAACTTGGAAATGATTTCAATAACGCTTTCAAAGATGAAAAAGAGCAGGTAATGTAAAAGGTATACATTTTAGTTTCGCCTTCTTTGCTTTAGGTGTTCCCGGTATTAGCCGTCAACAGAAATCCTACTCCTCCACCAACACTGAGGACTTAGGGTCAAGGAAGAAGGGTCCTAACAGTACTGCCATAAAATGGGCGTGCTGGCAGGATGTAAGAGGAAGAAATCCGATGTTACGGTACAGCTCCAGCATTAAACTGGATTGGATTGGAAGTATTGAAACGGCTAATCCAAGAAGCTGACCTCTAGAATTATCCTTCAGAGGTTTCCGGTCAATCCATGAGGACTGAATATTTATTCATAACTGAAGTATAAGACAAGTTCCCCCTACACAGTGTACCGTCTTTGTTACTATATCGAAACGCACCACAATCCACCATAAAACTACTGGTGCTAAAACAGAACGTACTTTCTCAGCCGTAATTTTTCGCAAAATCGCGAAGAGCAATCAAATTTTCGAAAAATTGTTCATGACCTTATTTCAAAATCTATCTTTAAGAAACATATTTTATTAGGGGAAAAATCTTAATCTTTAAAACTTTAGTTGCAGGAAGACGCCGAAAAAAATTTGAATTTTTGCAATTTTCGAAAAATAAGAGAATATGAGACTAACAACGAACATGAGATCTGCACCATTCTGTTAACGTTCTTCACACTATCCAACAACAAAAATTTAATCAAAAACAAATCAATAACGATTTTTTGAAAATTTGATAAATGTCCCAGGAGCTTCATGTAAAGTACCCCCAAAATTTAAATATCTGTTTTAAATTCAAGAGGCCGCGACACCAGTCAGATCGATTGGGGAATATCAATTTTGGAGAAAACCGGTTGAAAGGTTTAGCCGCTAGCGTTGTTCACAGATGGACAGGCAGACGTTTTGCCGTCATTCGATTTTTCGGTATCAAGGACCCACGAATCATGGATTCTGGCTACACTTCGCGTTAGAGGATATTTTTAAAATCTAGTGACTGTATTTATCCACTTTTTCTTTACCAGGGCCCTGTAATAAGAGATATCCTGCCGAAAAATTCGCCATTTTCGCCCAGCTTTACATAACTTTCTTTCTACTGCGTAAGCGTAGGTGAGAAAGTAAAAATAAACGGTAGCATTGTAGTGAGAAACGTGAAAGGGCGATTTGAAATTATTTCAACTTTGCGTGTTCTCATGAAGAATTTATTGCATAAGTAATCACATCGTCTACGTGTATGATAGCTACAATGGCTTTAGAAATATTTGGTGTCGGTATCCCCACGACGTCCGCCATGTCAGATTATCTCCATGACGAAAAAGTAATTCAGCTTCAGATACTGAAGATATTCCATGTTCCTAGAATGAGTCTTCTTTACAACATAACTAAAATTCTAATTATATGTGTTGTTCCTTTTCTTTTCCTATCTGGATTAGTTATTTCGTATTTTCGGGGCCGTCAATGGCTAGAGATGTTTGTCCTTTAAGTATAGTGCATGTTTTATCATGGGAGGAGGCAGTGTTCGTCCCGCGCTGTATAGTGAGATTCAGAGTAGCCGGCCTCTAGAATCCTCCTCCCGACAGGGGATGACCTAGCTGTTTAGCTAGTGGCGAAAATCCTGCCACCGTCGGGCCTTGAACGCTAGAACCTCCCTGTCAGAGGCACTACAGTGTGACATTAGTTGACGCACCTAAGCCACCACTACCAACTTGCTGTCTCGAATTGTGGGGAATCAAGGGAATCTGAACCGGCTAGTTCCAAACCAGCAATAACCAATTTCCATGATTTTGCTGCAGATACCCAAACTGATTTCACAAATTCTGTCATTCGTGTTCAATGATTTATTTTCTTCAACCATTTTTTTATGAATACGTTCATATTTCAGTTTACACTTTTGCAGTAAATCACGTTGAAGCATATAATCGGCATTTAAATTATGGAGATTGCCGAGTTTGAAGTAAGTTCTTGGATATTTTGAGGTTTCCTCTAACATACTAAGACGTACAGAGGATTGACTTTTATGAGTGTGAAGTAACATACTGTGGAGAATGAAGTACTGACTTTGAGGCTAGGGAAAGTAATTATTTCGAAATTTCTTCTACGAGAGAAATTTGATCGTCCCTATTTTATTCGTTCAGAATAGTACTCTTTGAGAAATTTCACAGGGTTTACAAAGTTTAAATTGGCAAATTATTATATATACCGTATTAATGAAACTGCATGCTGGGAGACAGCCTCTTTGCTTCTCTATTCGGTGTTTTAAGAGATTGAAAAAAACAGACTTTTGAAGTCGGATATTGGCTTCTATTTATAATATTAAGAACAAGATTTTTGCGATTTTAAGAAACTATTATATTATAATATAAGTAGGCTTGAATGCAAAATTCTTCCAAAACCAATAACTCAATTTCAGAAAAAAATGGAGTAGGCTGGATTTAAACCAACTAACCCCGATACTTCTTTTTCGCTAATTTGTTCTTCTCTCTCTTCTCCTAGAGCATTACTTCATGCAACCGAACACGTTTTCTAGGTTTTATTTGAATATGTGTAAAGTAATAATACGTTTTCTTTGTGTTTTGTTCCAGGTAAGTAAGCTGAGCATCCTTAATCGAACTCTGTCCAGTAGTTATCGTGAGTATCAATAATGTTTGTCAAAGAGTATGCGACTACCATAACTGTAAAGAAAAAAATTGGAGCCGTTTTTGAGAAAATAGTGTTTTTGTAATTTTTGAAAATTGCAATTAGTGCATGCTTTATTGCACAAAAACTACTGCGTGGCTCTCGTAGTGAATCAAAAACAACATATATTTGATTTAATATACGCTTTTCAAGCACAAGAACAATGAATGAACACGATTTAGTAATAAGATGAATAGCACTTTTTCCTAATTTATGACATAAGACGAATTAACATTTTCCTCAAGAAAAATGTGTTTCGTGAAGTGAGGAGTTCCCAATTGCAAGAAGAAATTTCTTATGAACGCATTGCATTGGTGTGTTACGAATTTAGGGAGTTGGTAGTATCCTTCCTGCACAACAATTTTCCCTCTTCAAAACAATTTTTTGCCTAAAAATTTCTTTATGGAAACAAGTGTTTAATTTTTTAGTCAGTATGAAAATCATGGTATCATCATTAAAAATAAATATTTATATAGTTTTTCTCAGAAAACTGCTAGTCAACATTGCAGCTTACAACCACTCCCCTCCGCGTAAAATGTCGCACACTGTTTTTACTGTAACAGAAATTAAAAACAAGAAAATTAAAAAAGAGAAGACGGGTTTCTGCGTTTAGCATTTGTAGTTCGTTTACAGGTTTACGACCTGTGTTTACTTGGACGTCCGGCGTAATCGAGTTTACCCCTTCCGAGGTGTACTCGGGCGGAAGCCACGAACCTCTGGGAAAGCACACGGAGTGAATGAAGCCCCCGACGGCGCCGGCCGGAAGAAGAGGCGCCGCGCTTCCGGCGGCGGCCGCTCCGCCCCGCTCCACCCCGCTCCCGCCCGCTCCGCCCCGCTCCGCCTCGCGCACCCCGCCAGGCGTGAAAACAGGGGAAGCGGGCGTCGCGCGGCGCGGCGCCCACCGCAGACAAACAAGTCCCGCGGCCGCGGCCGCGCCGCCCCTCCACGTGCGAACCATGCGCCCGCGGCCCGCGCCCACGCCCCGCGCTCATGCTCCCGCCCACTTTCGCTCCGGACGCCCCGCGACGGCACGGCCGGAGCTGCGGACGGCTGCGTCCAGGGCCTTCGTGTTTGGTTGGACTTCCAATTTTTCCTTTTTCTCCTCCTCCTCCTCCTCCTCTTCCTTCTTCTTCTTCTTCTTCTTCTTCTTCTCCTCCTAATTCTTCTTATTCTGATTCTTCTTTTCGTTCTCTGTCCTAGAGGACAGAACTAGAGTTCTTCTTCACCTCCTCCTCCTCCTTCTTCTTCTTCTTCTTCTTCTTCTTCTTCTTCTTCTTCTTCTTCTTCTCCTCCTTCTCCTTATTCTTCTTCTTTTCCTCCGTCTTCTCCTTCTTCTTGTTATTTTTATTATTATTCAGGTTTTCTATTCTTTCTTTAGAAGAAATATATTCATCTACAAGATATGCAGCCTTTCCTCTATGGTAGTATACACGGAATTTATAAGTAGTCTAATGAAACATGAAATGTTGCAAGAATTGAATTGCGAGAATATGGCGAATATACACGATTTCGGGTCACTGATATCGAAAAATTAATCTTTGTATTCCAGTATTATAAACTACCTTTTCTGTAGTAAGAAATTGTTTATAATCGGGCATTTTACGGCACAAATGATGACATATTTGATTTTACGGCACGAATGATTGCGTCATCACATATTCAGCCAATTACAGCGACAGAATCGAGAGGTGGTAGTGATAAACGGAAAAGCCGACCACCTTTTTCTCGCACAGATATGAAATACCCGAGAGTTCACAAGAAAGTTGTTTCGCAAAATTAAGTTTGATTCGATGGATCGATTAAGATGGATCAAGAGTTGGATTTCCTCTTCTCCTGACTCATCCTGATGATGAAGTGTGAAGAAAAACAGGTGTAACCTTAATAAAAGGAGAAGAAGTTTGATTCTCTTACAAATTTATAATGTTGTTTTACAAAAAAATAGCGTATGCAATTCGTTTATAATGTTGCTTTATTGCATTCGTACAAATTTGAAAACTCGCTCCTAACGTCGTTCTTGTTCAAAACATGTACTCATGCAATAAAGCTAAACATTATAAACTAAATGCATCAACCATTAAAATGCCTGTCCGTCCGCCAAGGCCTAAACTGTGCATTGGAATAACACAAAAGCGGATATTCTCCGAGTGATCTGGTCCGACTCGAGGTACTGCGAATTCGAAACGAATCTTTGAATTTTTCGGGACATTTTCAAAATGTTCTCAGAGAACAGTTCCAACATTTTTCAAGGATTTTGTTATCGAACAGAGCAACATGTGACTAACAATATGGCGTAATATCGAGTTTTTCATTAAGGACACTAGCATTTAGAAAATTGCAAAAGGTTAACATTTCTTCAACCCCATCATGCAATTCATTATTGAAAATAATTTTTTTTTAATGAAATACGTTTTCCCAAATTAGATCTTTAAATAATTTCAGGTACATTTTTTTCAAAATTATTACAGTTTTTGCATTATTTTGTGACAAATCGTTACATTTTTAAAAAATACGTTAAGAAGATTTTCTGAAAAAACGACCCAAAACTTTTATTTTAATTTCTTTTGATCGAGTAGATTTGGCTTAATAGATATGGCCTATATCCTATTTTCATTAAAACTTCTGAAATTTCGAAAATCACATAAGTTCCTCTTTTATGTGTCAGAATGGTTGCTTAACTTAGACAGCTCTGGGGGATGTAACAGATTAAAAAAGTTGCGGAGCCGATGCTCTGAAGTTTGTATCCCATTCAATGGCAGAGGTATCATTTTCATTATAACTTTTGAATTTTCATAAATTAAGATTTTTTTCGAATCTTCCGCGCTTCGTTTGATGAAGAGAGTTTTTAAGATATGGCTGAAGTATTAGTAGGATAGAATATAGATAAGATAGGATAAATAGATATAATATTAAATAACCATCCCCAATTATACGAGAAAGTAGGAACTTCTATAGCACCACAACAGTATTAGCAGTGTCTAATAAGCCTCTCTGATAGTTTTCTCGCCAAGGCCTATGGTACGTTAAGTGATGTAGTCTGAAGTAATCAGCTTGCGAAGATTACTTTGCCACAGCCACGGTTCGAGAAACGGACAGATAACTTTCCTCGTGTGTGCCAGTTTGCAACGCGAGGGTTTGAGTAAAGA
This sequence comes from Teleogryllus oceanicus, assembly GCA_964035755.1. NCBI lineage: Eukaryota > Metazoa > Arthropoda > Insecta > Orthoptera > Gryllidae > Teleogryllus > Teleogryllus oceanicus. The sequence goes on along the minus strand of CAXIVR010000001.1, from coordinate 221,851,268 downwards.
TCGGCTCTGGCAGAGGCTTCAAACATGGGTTCAAGACATGTAAATGTTACCTATTGGTAAAATCTTCATGTTTTTGAGAGTTCATTCATCTGTCAAATTAGTCATATCGTGCTGCCAACTGTCGAACTACAAAAGACACTTTTACTTCGCCAGTTGTGTACTTCCTTGTTTTCTCCCGTTTCTCTTCTTTCTCATTTCCTTTTCTCCCTGTCTCTTCTTTCACTTTTAATTTTTTTTTCCCGTTTCCTTTCCTTCATTATTTTTTCATTTCTTTAACTTATTTTTCTTGTTCAAGCCTTTGGAGAATGTGTGCTCCAATTGAAATTTGGCAGCAAAGGCACTGACATTACTACATGGCACTATGTTTAGGGGTGATTTAAGAATCCAAAGGTATTATTTTCATTTATCATGTTTCTTCTTCGTACTCATAACCATAGACCTTTCTTTAATTCTTTCCTCTATTCCATTTTTTATTCTTCCATCTTTTTATTTATTTAATAGGTATCGTTCTTCTAAAACAAACCATTCATTAGCGATCGAGGATAAAATATTCATTATTAAAAAGTTAATTTTCTATAAAAGGTTGAAATGTGTCATCACATTGTTTCGATTGTATAATTTTACATACTTCCAACCAGATTAAATGTTAGCGATAAAGGAAAAGAAATGCGTAGTGGATTTGCTCTACAAATGTTGGGGATATTCTTTGGAAGCATTATTCTGACATCTTATTGAGACTATCATCAACTGAAGTGAAAAACAAAATTCATTGTTAACAAATATTTTTCAGTAAATACGTTTGGCCGAAAATATTTATTTTCATTCGTCAAGATTGATTGATGTTTCCGGGCGCGTCAACTGCTTTGGTCATTAGTCCCGTTAGTGTAGTGCATGTTTTTTCTCGGGACATGGCTGTGATTTCCCCCGCTGGATGGCGAGATACGGCGCCGACCTACCGTCGGCTAGCTAGGTTTCCCCCTAACCAGGACTCTCCCACCAGTAGGGCACCGCCCCAGTCGGGATAAGCTCTAAGTTTCCGACCGGTCTCCAGGAATATGTGGTAGTGTAGTGCATGTTAGTGTAAGTGTAAGTGTGTGGTAACCCCTTACAGAGGATTGGACAAGGAAGAGGAAAGGCAGATCGCGCGCGCTCCGTGGCCCGTTTGGTAGGGTACTGCTCCGGCATTCCCCTGGGGTTGATCGGAGAAACCACGGAAACCTACCGATCAGAGCAGCCGGCCGCTAGAATTCTCCTCCAGACAGCGACTGAACTCGACCTAGCTGAAAAGCTAGTGCCGAAAATCTTGCTGCTGCCAGGACTGGAAACTAGGACCTCCCGGTCAGAGGCGCTGCAGTGACATCAGTTGATGCACTGAGCTACCGCTTCCGGTCCATTCGTCAAGAACAACATTACCCTGATATTGAAAGATATTTTGAAGTTGAATATTTTCCATCTAATGGTATTTATTTTCAGGAGAGAGATCTGCAGCTTTCTAAAGTGGATGCATAGAAGGATAGAGACCGTTTAAAAATCTCTGTGACCACTCGCATAATTAACCTCTGAGTACATGTAGTTTTCTTTGTTGTTGATTTTACGTTAAAACAGTAAATACTATAGTATTTTATGTTGAGAGGGAGAGAAATATCCTTTATAGTCAAGAAGCGGAGAAAAGGATTTTTCTCTATCTCAGGATTTTTCTCTATGTATCAAAAGCAAATATATGAAAAACTTAATTGACATGGGGTCTCAGACAGAAAATAAGCATTAGAATTTAGTCTAAAAATTATTACAATTACTCATGTCACTAGTATGGTCACAATTAGGCATTAAAATTTAGTCTAAAAATTACCAGAATTACTCATATACGTAGATTATTAGTATCGTTACAATTAAAATCAAGAACTTTTGTAATGTAGACAAAGGCAGTATCTAAAGGATTCTTACTACTTTTACTGAAATTAATGTAAAATATTGATATTTTTTCCAGTGGAATAGTGATGCACCAATATTTAGTCAGATTAACAAGGTTTGCAAATATTTGTATAAAAGCAATCTTAGATCTGAAGTTTCTATTGTTTTCCGAAAAAATATAAATCTGCAATGGAAATGTAGAAGATTTAAGGAAGCGGAATTTTTTAAAAGTGCATTTGGTAATATTTGGCGGGAATGTGGTGACAATATTTTTCTTTACTTTTGCCAGAGATTCAGAGAATGATAGAGAATGAATTTTTTGAAGAACGTCTCGTAAATGAAGTTTCAAAAGCCAGCAGAAGAAAAAAAATACTTAATACTTTATGGGCGGTTTTCAATCCACGTAGGGATCAAGATATAATTACCAAGATGTTGGTAAATATGGCGAACAAACAATTAACGTTAATGATATTCGGCTCATGTAAAAGTCTGCCTCTTGGCATAATTGAAATGTTCCTTAACAACAAAAGAATCAATAATTATACGTTTTTACAAAAAGGTTTTAAAAAACAATAAATTATACTATGATGGAATACGTCATTGCTTACGAAGTGTGAGGTGCAGAAGTTCAAACGATCATGCATATTCAGAGAAAATGTGACCTCAAGCGCTATGAGAGACCATTAGTAAGTCATTTCTTTTTCATGACATCAAAGAAATAAACAATTGTATCCAAAAATAAATATATAAACAACAACAACTAGCAATGCTACAACAATACATATTTTCTCATACTTATTTGTAAGACTAATATAATACTAGTTAAACCTTTTCAAAGATTTCGCACATTTAAACTCTATTGCATTTGACATCGTGGCCAACGAGTTACTTCACTTGGGGATCGCCTCTTTCACCCGACATTTTCCCCTGCGAATGTTTCCAAACCCCAAATACATTTTACCAATCTTTTTGTGTCGAAGAAATGGTATTTTTTACCGCTTATCAGCATTTCACTCTATAATTAAGAAGCGAAAATAGTTTCAAAATAGAAAAAGTAATGAAAATGTCTTAAAGTGTTCAGAATAAAATATGCATGAATAAATATCGATAAAAATGTTTAATTAGATGAAAAATATGTTGGTATTTTAAAAAAAAAATAATAATTGCTATTTATTTAAAAAATATTAAGCTGTATTTGCGATGGAATCAAAAGCTTTAAAAGGTTGAAAGAATATATATATATATATATATATATATATATATATATATATATATATATATATATACACACACACACACACACACACACACACACACACACACACACACACACACACACACACACACGAATTCTTGATTATGCCCAATAGATTATTCAACTACTTATATTCGTTGTTACTTTCTTACATTACTTCTTAAGAAGAGAAAGTATTGTAATCATGGGCCGAGTATCGGCGAATTTTCAACAGAAAAGCTTTAATTGCCGGGCTCTGGTGCCGAAAAAGTGGATATATCTTGTTGATAAAGTAGTAAAACTTCTTCCTCTAATACGTAGGGTAGTCCGAATACATGTATGGGTTCATACCGAAAAATCGATTGTCGGCAAAACGACTGTCTGTCTATCCTCCGTCCATCGATCCGTCTGTCTGTGGTCAAAGTTTGCACTTAAACCGTTCAGAAGTTTTCCCCAAAAAATAATATTCTTCGATCAATTTAAACGAACTAGAGGTCCTGCATGATCGAAAAGGATATTTGATTTTGAAAAGTACTTTACACGAAGTCTCAAAAGCATTTTCAAAACTCTCTAAAAAATCACTCCAATTTTTTTTATTAAACTTAGACACCGGAGAGTATAAAATGACGCAGGTCTTATTTTGTAGAAGTTCGTGATTTTTTTTTAATTTCAAAAGTTCAAAATTTATTCGGCGTCTTTCTGTCACAACAATATTGAAGACAGAGGTTTGTTTGTTAATAAAATCTTTTCTTCAAAGACAGAGCTTGCAATAAGGTCGTGTACAATTTTTCGAAAATGTGAGTAGTTTTTCAGTAATTTTGCTTGAAATGTTGACAATTTTTAAATAATTATTAATTCAAAAACTGCTCAATTTTTTTCTTTTCATTTTCTGTTTGTATGTAGGTAGGACGATAAAAATGGTTCTGATCCCTCTTTCGCCGAACTCTGTATTTTAGAAAATTGCTAAAATAAAATATTGAAGATAGACTTTTTTGTTAAAAAAATCTTCAAAAATAAAATCTGTTCTAAAGAAGATCAAGTACAATTTTTTGAAAAACTATTTCCTCATTATTTTTGCTTAAACTTGATGCAATTTATAAAAAAATCGTTTTCTAAAAACGCATTTTTTCCATGGATATTGCAAAGTACGCTTAAAAGACGTGTGGTCTCATTTTCCTTGAACTCCTGAATTGTCGAAAACTGCAAAAGTTAATGATAATACGTGAAAGTGTATGCTATTGAACACCACTAGTTCATTTTATTCTAATTGTCTTTCCATTTCTGCAACCATAATAATTTCTCACTGTCCAAATTCCACACGTAGTCTCCTTCAAATTCGCTTTCAACCATTACATACTCGTATTTGAATTTCCCAAAATATTTATCGCTACTTTTTCCATTCGATGTACAGTAACTGTAGGCATATGTTTAAATCATAGCTTGTAACCGCCTAGAGATAATTATGGTTGCTATTGGTACTGCATTGAAAGAAACAGCGTAATTTATTATTAATTAATTAGGTCGATGTTATGTAAGTGTTGAGAATATAAAATTCAATACTATTGAAAATTTAATTAAGCAGGATTAATCCATTTCAGATATTAACTTAACATAAGTGTATCATGTCTGTAAGTAGAGGAAAGAAAACATATACCACCACATATATGTAAATTGAGAGATAATTTCAAGACGATTTAATTCTCTTGAGATATCTGAGCATGTTATCCTATCCAGTAAGAATTCCACTACCATCCTTATAAAAAGCAAATCGATGTCAAAAGATACCCAGACGTTCAATGAAAGCTTTGCAACATTATCGTATTCATATTTAACCCTCAACTGGCGTGGTGAGTTTTTGTCACATAATCAGCGTCGTGGTGCCATTTTGACCCCACGCATTTTCTTTCATTTCATTATAAACATTTGTAAGACATTTTAAACTATTTCTGTTTAATTACATTTTTATGATTTTCAAAATAATTCATATTTAATATATTTTATTTAATATAATTAACTCTGTGACAGATACTGATAAATAATCATAAATAAAACCTTATTTTTACCAATATTTTTTAATCTAATTTTTTCGTATTATCATTTTCTGATACACATATTTAACGATAAAATATAAACATGACTGCAAAAATAGACTCGTAGACACTCTTTACAAATGTTTGGCTGATATTCATGGCACATTGTCCAGCAACATGTATTTCTTTTTTTTTTTTTTTTTTTTTGGTTATTTTTCTGACATATTGCGCACCGCTTCATTTGCCTGGCTACATATGGATTACATTCAGGACCGGGAATAGATTTCTTCTATAATATTGAAGTGGTTTCACGTAGCTCTCTGATTAGGTACACCTTCAAGAGTGATGTTTATGCGAGGTTCGGCTGTTGACATACCAGCATCTTGAAGAATTCTTGCTATGACAGTCACACCCATTTTTTATGTCTCCAGTGTCATTATAATCACTCTCCACCTCTTCTAACCATCTAGAGATAGCGATATCATGGTCTGTGTCAGCACAAGACACAATTTTCATGAAAACGCCATTACAAAGCAGTTGCGTAACTGGCGTGGTGGTGCCGCTGTCACCCCAACAAATATTTTCATTCACGCCACTGCAAAACAACTGCATGAAATTCAACAGTATTTCTCAAATCAAAAGAAAGCACATTATTTGAAGGTAAACAGCATACCAACGTTCTCATTTGAAAAATAGGCAGGATATTCAACTTCGAAATTCGAGTGGGTTCAAAATGGCACCACCACGCCAGTTGAGAGTTAACTTGGTCGCAGTTGTGCGTGTGGTTTCATATTTACGATAAAACTTTTTTCTTTCTGAAATTACTTTATTTATGATACTTTTTACTTACTCGTCTTACTACGAACTTACGTACTACAAAAGAAAAAGTATTGTAAAACTTTGTAAGTAATGCAGCGGCAAAAATCAACATTTTTTCGACAGAAAAACTCGTATTATGGTATCGAAAAATGGATAAACCTTGTTCCTATATGTAGTTAATTACTACCTCTAACACTTTCTGTAGACAAGATCCACGTTTTGTGGGTCTTTAATAACGAACAATTGGTTGACGATAAGCCGTCTCTCCGTCAGCCTGTGGTTTATGTCAGCGCCTAACCGTTGAGACGATTTTCTCCAAAATTAATAGTACGTGATTGATCAGGACAAAACCAAAACCTTCTGAGTCTAGAAGAGATATTTTGACTTTTAGGGGTACTTTACAACAACCCTTAATATTTTCAAAATTTTCACAAAAATGGCTCAAGTTTGATGATTGAAGTTTTCCTGGAATGGCGCAAATTAAGTTTAAAAATCGCGCAGATTTCAGTTTTGATGAAATCCTTGAATGTTAGAAAATTGCAAAAGATCAACGTTTTTCACTTCCTTTCTACAACTACAATATTGAAAATAGAGATTTTTCCATTATAAAATATGATCTTCAAGGACAAATTTTTAATAACGTCATGTATAACTTTTCGAAAAATAAATCGACTTTCCGTAATTTTGCGTGAAATACAGGCAATTGTTAAGCAATTATTTTCTCAAAAACAGCTCCAATTGTTTCTTTAAATTTTCTCCTCAGATAGAGCATTTGACGCTTAAAACAATGACGCATGTCCTAATTACAGCTATCTCTTTATTTTCGAAAATTGTAAACAAAAATTAACATTGCAAAACCACAATACTGATGATTGAGATTTTTTCTTGGATATAATATTTTATGAAAAATTAGATCTTTAAATAAAGTCATGTGCGATTTTTTTTGAAAAAAAACTGAGTAGTTTTCGCGTAATAGTAGCTTCAATTAAACGCAATTTATATTTTTTTCTCAAAAACTGCTCAATTTTTTTCTTCAGTTCTTTTCGGCGGATCTTCATTTCAATATTTTCATCGGATAGAGAAAGAAAGGGAGCTTAAGAAAAGGAGCAGGTCTCATTTTTGTTGAACTCTTAATTTTCGAAAATTCCGAAAGTTAAAAATTATGCGAGAGTGAAGATGCTGTTGTAGAACCACTAGTTTTGTCTTGGTAGAGTATTACGTGTCATGACTTTCAGTGTTAACGTGTTGCAAAAGAGAGAAATAAAACAGATTCTCCACACTGATATTTTTGAGTCCCCCTTGGTGATCGAATTAAAATGAGATCACTGTATCACGAGTAGTTTAGCGACGGTAAGCCCTGACCTTGTCGCTTTTGACCATCACCGCATGGTCCACTTCGCGACATCTTACGAGGCCATCGCTTTTCCACGCAGCGCGTAACGGAGCGGCCTACGAGTGGCGGCCCGGGGCTGAAAGGAAACGCTTCTTCCCTGGACACCGGAAGCTGGCCAAATGTCAGAAGCGAATGGCAAAGAGCACACCAACAAGCCATGGCGGGAATGTCCGGAACCTACGCAGTTGCAAAGCGTTCGTGGCCGCCCCCGCCTCCAACGGCGCCGCTTTCGCCAACCGCACCCGCTCCCCTCCGCCCATCGAGACACGGCAACCGGCCTTTCTACTCGAAGCCAGCGCACGATGGCTCACTCCGAGGATCCTCGGGGGCAAAAGGCTCGTGGACGCACTTTCACGCCCATATACAGTCGGGTTTTATTTTTCGTGGACGCAAGCGGGCAGTGCGGTAACCCCTTATAAAGACGGCACTCAATCCAAATGCTAGTCATCTCCAAGATTAGATCGCTTTACGAATCGGGTCTTAAAGGTTTTCAAATAAATAATATTGCTGTTGTATTTTTAAAGTTTATTTTATTTTCTTCCTAAATTACTGCTATCAAATTAGAGGAAATAATAGTATTGTGCAGGCATATTCCTTTTCATTTTAATTTATTGCGACAGGTTTTGGTCATTTACTTTTCAATAGAAGCAATGCGAAAATGTTCTGTGCAAAATGCGGTCACTACGTCAATATCAAGAGCGATTCTCAAATTCTCTGTTTGAAGTCTGCTGCAAAGCCATCGCAATTTGTTTCCAATTTGCTCCACATATACTTCCTATTAAAGTATCCTTGACAAGAAGGGTCATAAGCAACGAATATGGACACTTAAAAATGTAGAAGATGAAAATACTCGTAACGACGAATTCCCTCCATGCCCAGTAGTGTTTATGTATAGTGGAAGAAAAAAGTAACTAGGAAAGTTACAATGAATCATTTTCAAATAAAATGTTTTCCAAATAATGTTCTTTAATATGGGCCATTTCTCTCTATTACATTGCCACATAGCTTATATTAATGTCTGTCATGTCAGAAATTATGTCATACATGACCCCAATTACAATTGCAACGTTACTTTTTTAACGTTTTCGTTTTTTTTGTTATCGACCTCACTTTGGTGATGAACGATAGCTACCGAGAAAAGGGTCTGTGTGTCTGTACTTGGCGTGACAGCCCGCTTACGGGTATGGCCTACCAGCAGCGTCCCGCCTCATGACCATGGGTTAAGGGGTTCGTGTGGTGAGCTCGAAGACATCCCCACGCCGTATTCTGGTCTTCTCAACCTGAGAAGAGAGTTTTCTCATCGTCACACAGACCGGGAGCGGTAGCTCGTTGCATCAACTGATGTCACTGCAGCGCCTCTGACCGGGAGGTCCTAGCTTTTCAGCTAGGTCGAATTCAGTCGCTGTCTGAATGAGAATTCTAGCGGCCGGCTGCTCTGTAGTTTTCCGTGGTTTCTCCGATCAACACCAGACGAATGCCGGAGCAGTACCCTAACAAACGGGCCACAGACCGCGCCCCACTATCCCCACCCCTTTCACACACTCACTTACACTAACATGCACTACATTACCACATATTCTGAAAGACCGGTCGGAAGCTTAGAGCTTGTCCCGGCTGGCGCGGTGCCCCGCTGGTGGGAGAGTCCTGGTTAGGGGAAACACCGCTAGCCGACGGTAGGTCGACACCGGATCTCGCCGTCCAGCGGGGGTAGATCACCGCCATCTCCCGAGGAAAAAGCATGCACTGCACGTACGGGACTAATGACGAAAGCTGTTGACGTGCCTGGAATCACTAACAATCAACCAACCAATCATCGTCACACAGCAGCAAATACTGGGACATTGCAAGGAAAACGCACATTATAATCTTGTCCGACTGGGAATCGAACCTGGGGCGTGTCATGGAAAGCAAGCACACTGACCAATGAGCTAAACCACGAGGGCAGAAAAGAGTCTACTTGAGTATACTAACTTGGTAATAAATGCTCTCAAGCGAAATGAAGTAAAACGTATGGAACAATGCTTGAATTTTTATAACTTGCTTCCAACCTCCTGTCTGAGGCGTGTCAAAATGCGCCTAAGGAACTACTTGCCCGCCTGGGAAGTCCGGCGCTCCTACTGGCACGGGAAACTTCTCCTGTCTCCGCTCTATTTGCACTTTCAAATCCAGAACAGAATATATATGCGCAAGCTGGAATCATGGTTAAAAAAAAGTGAGCTCGAAATATCACGACAAAATTGCTGTTGCTTCATACGAAAACGTTTGCCGGATGTTTTCTACCAAACAATCGAGATTTGAATTGTTTCTACACTTAATTACTTATTACTTTATTTCATGTTTATTTTCTTTTTAAATACTGCCTTCCATTATTAATTTTGTCAAGAGGTAGGGATGTTTGAATGCAAAATTCCTTGCTTATTTTCATTTTGTGTTATACTTCATTCAATTATTCTGTTATTTGTTATAAATAGCATTAATGGGAAATAAATTAACAAGGTTCTATGTAATCTATCTCTTCTAGTAAAACCGTTCCTTAGATTTATTATTTCAGTCTCAAGACAGCTCTTTGTTTCCAACCTTAACGGAGGAAGTAACGCAATTATTTCACTCTTAAGAAAATGCGATCAAGTTCGTTTCGATTCAAAATATTTAATTTTACTCTCAAACTAAAAGTTCAAAATGTTACTGATGTATTTCATTTTAATAGATAATTTCTTCACTTTAATAGAGAAAATGGGAATTAATATCTCTAAATTTGGGGGAAATAACTGTCAACTGACTTCCCCAAAAGATTGACATGACCAGGTGTCCGTCTGGGAGATGAGTTCAACCCTTACTTTTAAACTTCACGGTAGTTGCTCTGGATGTAGAGCTCGCGAACTCCCGATTGTTAGTTACGTAGCTCGCGACCCCCTTAACATGCCTAACCTAACCATGTACAACGCAAAACGCAATTTTTTATTTTAATTATTTAAATGCCTTTATGCTTAGAAATTTTTAATATAATAAAATATCGACGATTTTGATATATATTTCCTCCACAAGACAAAATATTTGATTCTAAATTCAAATTGAAATGAAAGTAGAATATTGTAAGATTCTCCGACCTGGCTCGAATTCGTTTTTTTTATCATGGGACAGAACAGGGCAGAAAGACGCACTCTCCCTTATCAAGTGGGAAGCGTCGTGCTTGTAAATTTTAAAACGGAATTTCTGGAATATACCACTTCAACACATGAATGTTAATTGTCCTTAATTCAAATAAAGAATATTTATTTATTTGTTTATTTATAATACAGAAATATATTAAGTTATTATTTTCTAAAACGTGTTTAAATTGTACATGTAATGTGAGTAAAGTACGTCTATCGAACGACTAATATAAAATTGTTCATAATGCACAATGGTATCGCTTTTCAATTTCACCCCGCCCGGAGAAACCGCCTTAGGATAAACCCACGTGAGCTTCCCCGACTAAGGATGCCACATTGATTTTAAAAATCGATATATTGAAACCGTTGTTTTTTTTTAACATCGATTGTTTGTGCTTGATGTTTTTGTTTTCGCTGTTTTGTTCATGATGCAAAATTTTCATAATCACAATTTTATAAAAGTGAATGTATGAAATAATAACTGACGAACTCTGTACTACTTTCATCGAGCACACTATCTCCCGTCCAAGATGATCCTGATGTCCTAGTATTTCCTTCGTCTTTCAATGTTTTTTTTTTTCATGAAGAAGTCTTTTACAACTTTATTTTGATTTAAATTTTAATAATGAAATAATATACATGGCCACTATCAAATTAAATTTTGTTGCGCACGAATTTAATGGTGGAGATTATTAAACAGGCTTTGAAACATCGATGGTTTTTGATCGCTGTATTATTAACATCGATGTTTTAGTTTTGAACATCGATGTTTGGCAACACGGATGTTTTCTTGTGGATGTGGCATCACTTTCCCCGACCTCGCAGCCGATGACCGCGCCGCGCCGCGCCGCGTCTTCCTCCTCCGTCCTTGTGGTGGGCGCTCGTCCTTGCGAACGCGCGAAACGCAGGCGGGCCTCTGGGCGGCGTGGCGGCGCACGCGCGGCGTGGGGCGCCCCTTTCGGCGCGCGGCCGCGGCGCGGCGCCGCGCGGCGTGGCGCAACGCCTTTTATTATGCTTCCCAAGGCCCCCGCGCGCCCGTCGAGGCGTGACTCGCCGCCGCCGCTGCCGCCCGTCCTCCGCCGCGTGCGGGGCTCGCGAACGCGGCGCGGGCCCCGTTGGAACACATTCCGCGCGGGGCCTCCCGGACTTTCTTTCTCTCTGTTTACTCCGTGCGCCACACGCGCCCGCGCCGTCGACCTCCCCGAAGAACATCGGCGGAAGAAGGCGCGCGAATAGCGCCCGCTTTTATTTCAGCACGAAGCTCCGCGCGGCTGCCCCAGCAACCGCTTGCGAAGAGGGCTGAAGCAACGGTGCTTCTGTTTTGTGTAATCCTCTGCAACGTAATCTTGGCTGTTGAAGCTGCGACCACATTGTCCGTTACTATTATATTTTGTTGTATGTTAAGTAATATTACATTTCCTCGACACGAGACACTTCTCAATAATTATTATTTTGTAGATCTTATCCTGTGCGGAGCCGTTTATTTCGCAGCCAAATACAAAGTGTTTACTTTTAGTGACTAGTAACAATATACTATTAACCAAACACATTTCTTTTTTAAAAAATGACGGTTCCTGATATCTCTTGGGCATCAACGCGATTATTTTTTTGCCACATGCTCTGATATTTGGTCCTTTCGAAAGAAAGGAAGGGAAAGACGTTACACTGAGATGTGCTTTTTTACTTCAGCATGACGCTGCCAAAATATCCACCAGCAGCATGCGACTCTGAAATCATGGTACTTTCTTTCGTTTAAGCCACTGTGTGATGGAATTTAATCCCAATCAAATTGTTCTGTACATAATATACTTCCGGGCGATATTCCTGCAGAAGCATCACTTGGTAAGGACACATTCAACGAAAGTAATAAACACAATTAGTTCTTTTTGTCTCTTTCCTCAACAGTCCAGCCAGAATTTCTGCTTTAGATTAACAAGACAAAAATTCATTACCGTAACGTGAACCCTCTCCACGATCTCCTCTCCATCCTACAACTATAATTGGCTTTTCTCTACCTCGAAAATGTAATATAATGCTGTCATATCCAAAAACATTCGTCTACAAACATCCGAGTTCTAATTTTGTTTCAAATGCACGGCTTGTGACGCTCCAGAATAGCTCATTTTTCTCGAGACTTACGTCCGGTACCGTTAAATTTGCCTCCCCGTGAAGGGAGATTCCAGTACATGCAAACTGATGTAACTCACTCAAGGGGAGTGAATGACTATTTATCTAGCATTTTTGCTCTATATAACAGAATTGTTTAAAAAATAGGACAAACGCAATCTTTCACCGTCCTTGATAACATGTTATCACTGATATAGACGAAGGCCTATATCTAATTATGTGAAAAACAATTTTACGCGAAGAATGGTATGAGCATTTATAATGAATAATGTATTTAATAATAAACAATAGCTATTTATGCACCAATGGCGTTATAAGGGTCTAATGATTGAGCGGCGACGAAAGCCCGACGGCCAGAGGCCCTCCAGCTTTTTGTGGTCTCTCGATCGTTAGAATCAGTTAACGCTAGTCGTACATCAAATATATATTTTTTTAACCTAAGTTTAATGATTCAGATTTACTTGTTTACTAATTAACTATATATTAACTCGGCTTCTTTTCATATGTCCCTCTCATAATTCCTTCAATTAGAGAACATGTAGCATCATTCACCTGTTTTCATATTTCCCTCGTAACCCCATCCTCTCGATCCAGGTAAGTTATGCAGTGTATATCCAGGCAATAACGAGCAATAACGTATCAGTAAAATATAAATGTATATTTTTTCTGCAAATATTTTCATTTTTCCCTTAATAAAGAGATATACGTAGATTTTTCTAACGGAAATTCTCCCTTCAAATCTTGACTACATACTGTACGAAGGAGATGTTTCTAAATTTTAAAAATAATTTATTCCATTTTTGATATACCAATAATATTTTAAATCAGTCGTATTTCATAAAACGAATGCATATTTGTTGAACATTTTAAAAATAATAATGATTTTATCCTCACGTGTATCTCTTTTATTCGTTTGTAGAACCACTCCCCGAATCTCGAGACACGATTATACTCAATCTATTCAGTTGATCTGAAATTGCCTTCGCATGAACGGGGCGGCAAGTTTTCTCGGAGGGAAGGGAGATTACGCACTCGTGTCCTAGGTTGCGGAATCCAGCACCCGTGTATGCCGATTCGAGGGACGAGGAAAATTCAACTCAGTTGCACGGGTTGCCTCTGGTAATTCCACCGCGTAAACACGTTCCGTAACCTAGAAATGATAAAGAATGAAACGTCCTTGTTTTAGTCGCGACGGTCAAGGTCGCCTGCTTGCAGAGCGTAGTCCCCAGCCCTGGCTTTAAAAGTGTGGACCAGACAACTGTCCTTATAATGTGGGAGTCTACCGCATTCTAAACAGAGCTCCCGAGCTGCTTCATTGTTATTTACATCTCATGTATTCATCTCCTTCCGTGAATTTAAATAGAACTTGATGTCTTATTTGAAGTATTTTTAATGCTCTGCCTGTGGGCAGGTCCGAAGGTACACTGTAGGATTTGGGAGAGCACACATTTAGGAATTGCGGTTCGAGAGAAGCAAAGTTTCAAAATCAATTTTGGAAACTTTCCTGTTCCTATGAAGTTATCCACTAACATTGTTGCACTGCTGTTAGCAGCATATTCGGGTGATTTATTGCTGAGTGGTAACCAATGAATACTTACTTTTATCATTGTCTCTCCTCAAATGTTTTTTTTCTACATTTATTCTATATCCACCCAGGATGTAGCCAATGATTTTGTTAATCTGTTTTGTGACTTCAACACCTCGGCCTCCTTATTCCAATATCGAAATCGTATTCACATGGCCTCCACAGTTTCTCTGAGAGATAAAAAGATTAGAACAGAATGGAAGGGAAAGCTTTTGAGAAACATTACTATAATAAAAAATACTTTGGAATATTCATTTGAATTTCTCAACATTTTTGTTATATATTATCGAACGCTACATTTTTTTAATGTTTCCTACCTTCTCCCTCTCCTGGCTTTGTGGCTTGTTGAAATGTTTTCGCATATTAAAAGTTGACAGTTCTAGGAACTCTTGAGAAATCTTGTATGCAGTGCATAGGGATAACATTACGTTGATGAGCAATTTGTTTCCTAGCTCATTCTTCGAACTATTTGGAGTTCCCTAAAGGGAAATGTTAATGTGCTTTACTGCGATAACTGTATCCTTAGAGAAGAATAAATGCGTTTAAGCGTCACGGAAAGTTGTCTTGTCACACATGTATTATGGATTACCTCGAGCGGCGTTTTAGATTGTCTAAGGCAGAAATTTATAAGAATAGCTGTAAATGCCACACAAGGAAGGATTAGATTGCGTATCCTGAACACAATTTGTGCATTTTAATAAGTTATTAGTTTAGGTCATACGGTTAATATGTACTACGCAATTGAAGCCCCGCTGTACTCCGTGAGAGATTCTGCTGCTAATAACTTCAGTCACGTCCTGATTTTCGCCGAAGCTATTACCAAGCACGTTTTGCAGTAGAAGAAAAAGAGAAGCGGTATTATTAGACATAGCGCTCGTTCTACATAATCCATTCTCCTCTAACGGTAAGGACATGTACGAGTATAGCCGTCGATATTGGCACACTTTCGCCACATGCCGGCGCGCAACCAAAGCTTAGTATTACACCAGGCCCGCTTGCACAAACTGGGGCCTTGCTGAGGTAGCACAGATCACCTGCGCTGCGCTCGCGACCACAAGGAATGTTTATTCTATTTGCAATTAAGTTATATTTGCTCAGGTTGTAATGTCCTTTTGAAATCACAATTCCTGCAAGTTTGTTTTTAAAGGGATGAGAACTCTGTAAATTCACATTAACAAACTGTGAGGGCAAATTAAAAATGTCTTTACTGAAGAGGAGGACGGCATCTCGGCTTTTATTTCTTTTATTTTCGTCAAAACTGTACGTGGCATACTGAGATAAAAGCTACATTTACTGACATGAAGCAATACAATGGATCATCTAAGCTTTTACTCTATCAAACAAGGGAAATTGGGAATCAGATCGAGATAAGGAGTCCCAGACCAAGAAACTTAATTTTTTAAGCTGAGTGTACTATTCCTTCCGAAATGGGTGTCGGTGCCATCACGTGCACGGTAGAAATTATTTTAAGGACGAATTAGAATGAAAGGGAAAGGAAAGAAACTATTGAAAGAGAAACATTGTGAGCACCGCTAGCGTCATTAATTGTGGCATCTTTGGAGCACTAGGCTTAATTTTGTTTTCTAGAGGAACCAAGAAGAACTAAAAATATTCCTTAACTTAATTAAATTAAAAACTTTAAGCCTTTAGTCAAATTAATAACCTTAATTTACCTTGTCCTGGGATATTTTGTAGTATATTATCTTGTTAGGTAACCAATTCTCGCGCGGCGAAAGTAACACTTAGGCGATCACATTTTCGTGTGTACAATGTGAAAATAATAACTTCATCTTTTTTTCACGTTGCGAAACTGCGATTTGAAGAATTGTGTATTGCCAAACATATTCACGTATGTTGCTGTCAATTAAGGGATACAGTACGATATATCACATTACTAGCGCTAGTTACATCACTTGATCACGAAGACAAAGAAGAATGAATATTCGTGCGATGATTCCATCCGATGATGTAAGTGATGATGCCAACAATGGTGACGCCACAGATTTCGCAGAAGAGTACGTGGAGCTGAGGGAAAGTTGTCAGGGTTTCGCCTGATGGCGACAGCTGCTTTAACGAAAAAAGTATTTTATTTCCAGGCAAATGGTGACTCATACGATATTTTTACAGGACTTGCTGCATTAAAAACTTCTCAGAAGACAATTAATCTAAAAAAAGATTAACTATTGTTATGCATCGTCTTCCTGATTTTGAGAGTTGCCGGAACTAATAATGGCAGCCGACGAAAGATGCAATTCAAAAAAGTTGATTATGTTTATATGATGAGTAACTCCCATTCCTATTGTTAACCGAAGTAAAACCATTCACATTCAATTGGAAATTTACGCCATTTTAACTGAAATTGTGTTTTTTTCAACAGTTAGAACAAATACGTCCTTATTGTATCCGACAGTGTGTTTGAGAAGACGGAAAATAGACGGATCGAAGAGAAACGTTCTCGCAAGACCATAATATTTTCTCCGCACGCATGTAACATTCACAGTTTAAATGATTCGTTAACGAAGCGGAGAAAACGCGTAATAGCCATACGTCTACTTCGAAGCGCCGCATTTTGCACCATAAACATCGTTAGCTTCGCGCAGCGTCCGACGTGTTGCGAACTAATGAGGTTTCCCCATTCTGGGGCGGAGAAAGCGGCCAGATCGCCTTGCGACGCAGCCGCCGCCGCCGCCGCCGCCGCCGCCGCCGCCGCCGCGAGCCGCGGCTGCCCGCCGTCCGCCCGCCCGCGTCGCGGTTGCTCCTGCGCCTTCTTTAGGGGCGTTCATGGCCAACGGGCGAAATGAGGTTCGTCATCTTCGTTGGTGTCCCACAAGGCGCGCGCAGATGGCCGGCATCGAGCGGACGCGCAGTGCTGCGCGACGCAGCGCTGGAGAGAGAGGTTCGGTTCTCCAGGGGAAGCGAGGAGGAGATCGAGTGGGCAGCGCTGGAGACAGGCCTCGTTGACCACACACCGAGTGCGACGGGGGGAACGTAACGTGTTCACGTGATATTGGAGAGTTCAACAAATATTATTAAATTCGCAATTTCCTTTTCAAACAGTCGCAATCAGATGCAAATTAATCATCTTTATTTAGTTTTTTTTTTTGGAAAAAGTGAAAACTAATATCTTCCATAACATAATTTTCTGTCCCCGAGATTGTACTTAATAATGTAGGTAACATGGTCATTACCAATTTTTCGAAAATATGGGTAGTTTTGCGTGATTTTGTGAGAAATCTAAGATGTTTTTAAACCATAGTTTTCTCAAAAAACGGCTCAATTTTTTCTTTCTTTTCTCGAAGGGAGCAACGTACACTTATAAAAATGTCACAGGCCCCGTTTTTGTGGAAGTTTCTGGATTTTCGAAAATGTCATAAAGTACAAATAATGCGAGAAAGAATATGCTGTTATAGTACCACTAGTTTTTATTTCAACCTAACAGTACATTAAAAAGAGTTCCCTACTTCTGTTTTACTTATAGGAAATCGACAGAGTAAAAAATACTTTTGACATTATTACCATTATTATTATTATTATTATTATTATTATTATTATTATTATTACCATTGTTATTATATTATTTGCATGTTGTTATATTACAAATCACAACTATTTTTAGAATTAATCTACATTTTGGATAAAAACAGTCAAAGAATATTTTGTTCTTCATATAGACACGAACACATTGATGAGTAAATGCATGACACCTGGCTATGAACAGTAAAACCCTTCGTGGTCTACCAACCCACACACTTGTTTTTTACAAGGGGGCTTCACGGCCTTGGCTTGGGGACTTGAGCATAGCTCTCATTCTCCCCCTCGCGTGTGTAAAAGTACACCGTTGGGCTCGTATCCGGATACATCGGAACGCAATGTACACATCTACCCACAACCTGGGCGGGGCCGCCTCACCAGCTTACCAGCCTACCAACTTTCCAGTTTGGTGCCATAGTTGTTTAACGCCACTGCGTCGGCACATAGTCCGTGCCACGACGAAGCCAAGAGCCCAACATCGGGCCACTCAAGCCGATACACCCAGCAAACACGGAGCTCCCAACCCATCTCCTCGACTGCAGTCATTTTTAGCGATGTGAGAACCACCGGGAAACTGGGCATCCGGATAGGAGATTCTACTTCCCCGTCAGTACTTCTTTATGTGAGACCACAACATAAGGTCACGGCCACAGTTCCGCCCGCTGGATTTGTATATGAACAATTTTATTCGCAATAAATTCTCATATAATATACAGGCTTTTCCACAGAATTTTAACAAACGAAACGAGTGAACGAAAAAATGACGCCCGTTTGCAACGCGTCAAAGAAGTTTTCGTTCGCCACGGATGAGGGTGTGGGCGGGCGAGCGGCGCGCAGCGGGCAGTGAGCAGAGGGCCGCTCTCCCATGGCGCTCACCGATCCTCTCTCCGCCGCCGCAGGCCTTGGACGTGCCTGCCGCACCCGCGCCCCGTCACTGCCCTGCCCCGCCCCTAGCCCCACCCCCAGCCGCGCACTCCCGCTCTTCCTTTCCCTTGGCCGTGCTGGGCTGCAGCGCCAGCCCCGGCCACTGGCCTAGCCCGCCCGTTGCCACTCTCCCAGCACTCACTGTTCCTTTGCTCCGACCGATCTATTACTGGTACACTTGAAGTTTGCCGAGGCTGATAGAAGCGCTGCTGTTTGTTTACATTAAGCACGGCCTTATGTATCCTAAAGAATATATCCGTAAGAAGCATGCATGTAGCATAAATAGCATGTTTGTAGAATAGGAAGCAACGACTTACAGTCACCATAAACTAAGAAAGTAACAACGTTAATAATAATAATAATAATAATAATAATAATAATAATAATAATAATAATAATAATCTGGGTTCAAGTGGATTGATGTGCACCAAGATACCGATTTCACTTCTTCGAATTTCGCAACCTCTCACCCCCAACATCATGAAACTCACATGAGAATCCCATGTGAAGACACCTACAGAAGTGGCGGAGGAGCCGAATTATCAGCGAACAGCGGTTCTCATAGTAAGTAGAGTCACAGCTGATCTTCAGGCCGTAGAGTAAAAAGGCAACTCTTCGTTATCAAGAGGCCAATAAGAGTTAAGCCGTACCGGCTCCGTCATCAGCTGGTTCAACAAGAACCTCGTCAAATGGGGTTTCTTGGATATCTTGCGAAAAATGGACTACAGACAACCCTATAATCTTTGGGTGCCCAACTGGGGCACCCAAAGATTATAGGGTTACATAGCAGATTACATAGCAACCTGAAGTGCAGTCGAGAACTGTGACCATGAAGTGCTACTGTCAGGCTAACCCTCATCACAAACAATTTCGAAAAATAATTTACCAGCTTGGGAACCAAAAACATCCGACTTCTGGAAGAAAAAGACTATGGACCAAAAAGGAGTCGTAGTGCAAAACCATTTCTTCATTACTTTGAGATTAGAAAAATCTCGTCAATTCATAACACTATGCAAAACTCAAAATAATCTTCCAACTAAAGATAAAAGGGAAGACGAACGAAGGGAGAGAATGAGTGCATATTCGTGAGAGACCACAGATGCTGGAATGTGTACTGATCTATCAGTACACATTCCATCATCTCAGTATCTCTTGTAAGAGGAACTGTCGCTAAGACAATAATTGTCGCTAAGATAAGACAGCAAATGGTATGAAAAAAAGAAAAGTGGCGACTACCAGTACTTAAAGTAGCGTCACAGATGCTCCTGAAAAACATTAGTTACAGTCAACAAAGCTACCAACATCAGATTTGGATGTCAAAAACATCACCTACACAACATCGGATTTGAATGTAGAAAACAACTTCATGTACATCACAACCTACGCTTTCATTGAGAACTCGAATATTTGCTACATAAAACCGCAACCGACCGTCGACTTCCTCCGTGGAAAACCCGTCTAGAGAGGAAGCTCATCCACCTAAGAGACGGTATTAACAGTCTGAAGCGTCCGAAAGGAGACACTCTAAAGAAATCCGAGAAAAGACTCTCACTTGTCAAGCGATACCATCTCGAAGATAAGACCGTAACTGAAGACATCGAGACATTGAAACAACGCTTCCCACGGCAAAGAAACTCAGACGCTGCACCTCCCTAACCGAAGACTGTCATCAGAATCGTCAATTCCGAAACAACCAGTGCTAATGCTTCCAAGATATCAACAGGGAGCGCACACAAGTAGCCGCCCTTTCAAATACAGAAGAAACAATATAGTAGTCGACAGTTACTGACTGGCTCAAACATGGCAGAAGCATTTACGTTCACCGATCACTGCGGTAACACTCAGGGTGAACACACAACGCGAGGTGAAACAGATTCAATTTCACACATTTCAATATTTACCTTTCTAATGTTATCATTTTACAGTAATATAAAACTCTCTCTTTATTGAGACAATACAAAAGAAATATTACGAAATCCAACATTGTTAGCGGATATGTCCCGTAAAATGTCTGGATTTTCAAATGGTTAAAGGAACTCATAGATCTGATGTACATGGGTTACAGAGTATACAATTTTGTTTCACGAAGAGCGAATTATTCCTTGTCCCTGACTCATATACGCTGTTCTATCTTTAAAGGGTTTTGGAGCGGAAGAATTAATCGTTTGAGCGCTAGACCCTCTATTAGCGTACAGATATAGAGGAAGAGGTGAACAAAATTGAAAATTCAGTGCTTTACATCTTCATAAGAATAATAAAACATGTTGGTATCAAAATATTGAAGGGACGAAAATATATTTTTTGCAATGTTATTTGTACAATTTTTCGTCTATTTGTATTCGTTTTAGGACAGGTTATCTGTGACTTATTCATCTACCACCCGTTTCTCGAAAATTGGAAGGTGATTTCCTGTGTGATTACTAGAAGTTACGCAAGGTTGTGCTGCGGTCAATACTGGAGTGGGTGACCTTCAGGGAAGCCATATGGTGTTAGCCATCAGGAGGTTGCGGTGACGTAAGGAACTCAACTATTAAACCCTAGCATTGGCTCTCAAGGAGATATACGTAGTCACCGCAGACCACCATTAAAATACAACGGACTGATAGTTTCCTTCTTTTTTTTGCCACATACTATTTATTATTTGTTTAATGTTTCCTAAGTGAAAATAGGAACAGTAATGCATTTGTTGGAAATTCAGTTTTAAATAATAGACTCTTTCCATGAAAGTCATTCTCTTCTGAGCGAAAGAGATTAATGACTGCTTATTAGTTTGCTGATACATACTTCCACAACTTTATCCTTGAGATTACCAGCAACTTCCCAATATGTTTGTAGGTCAATCCAAATTAGACACATTTTAATGGTGACATTCCTACTTGTAATGTTAATTACTTAAATCTTTGATACCAAATCATTCTAGTATTTGAGGAACAGCAGATCAAAATGCATAGATTCCACAGTTCATTTAAATTTAATGCAGTTCGAACTTTTAACTTAATTTTCATTTAAGTTAATAAGTTACATACGTTTTCTATTTCACGGCAGCGAAAATTTCTAATTTTCAAATTTTTGGAGCCACGCTTTGTTGGTA
Source organism: Teleogryllus oceanicus (assembly GCA_964035755.1). Classification (NCBI taxonomy): domain Eukaryota; kingdom Metazoa; phylum Arthropoda; class Insecta; order Orthoptera; family Gryllidae; genus Teleogryllus; species Teleogryllus oceanicus. The sequence continues at coordinate 221,829,471 of CAXIVR010000001.1, read as the reverse complement.
GATTCATCAACTGTACTTGGTAAAAGGGTGGGGTAGAGATTCTTGAGCCAAAGAAAACGTACGCAGATTATACATCTCTCTAGTACGTCACAAACTTTTAATTTTTATGAAAAATAAATCAAATTAAGTAAAAAATCTAATCGTTCAGAACGTAGTATATCAAAGATAATCCAAATCAAAGAGTTAATTGAAACAATGAAGAAAATATTATCACATATGTTTTTGTTTTTTTTTTAATTTGTTGCATCGTTGTTGACGCAACGCATCTCTTTACCCCTTGTTGGGTGTTGAGCGCTTTCTCTGGAGTAATCCTCCGTTACTGAGTAATTTAGTATATTTGTCAAGTATCGTCACGTCGCAGTCAGTGCCTTTTATCCCTTCGGCCAGGGGCTCAACGCCGTTAGATTCCGGGGTCCTAGCCGGTCACCCAACCAGGAAACCGCGAGTCTCAAATTCGCTTAACCTCCGTGACTTCAAGGAACGTAATAAACGAATTCGGCTACCGGCGCAGGCATGTTAAATCTAGTAGCCATTAAAATGCATTACAAAAGATTTGTCTTGGAATTAACACGTTTACTCATTTAATTTTATGAACAATTTAAATAAAACTTCGGTTCTTCGAAGCTTCATTTTTAAGGACATTGGTCAACTGGTATTATCAACAATGATGATTGGGGTACGAAAGAAATTTTGTTATATTTTGTTGCTTCTGTAATCTATACACTAATGTTTGAAATGTACAATACAAATATTTTTCTTTATATTGTAACCAGGCAACAGAATAGATTTCATTTAAAACGGAAAAAATACTTCAATATTTTTCAGTAATGACTTACACGTTTCTTTACACAATAGACTTCTAATTCAAAGAGCTTCAGTAAGTTCTATTACTTTGAATGGGAATTGTCACCAGAGACACTTCATAAGGTCTGTTACTTTGAATAGGAATTGTTACCAGAGAAACATCACCTGCCCATTCAAGAAATTTAAAACCTTGATATTTTATTCTATATTATTCGTACTCCAAATACAGTTTGCTCTCAATTGGTACCTTCCTTCACTACGACAATTGTGGCGATAACATATTTTAAAATCTTAAGTCAGAAAAAATAAAAAATTACAGGACAAGAATAAAACTCTTTGAAATTCCATACTTATGGCTAACACCATCGTTGGAGAGCTACAAAACCTACAATATTCCTTCTAGCGACCTATTGGTTTTACCATGACACTGGAATGAATTATTACTATGTTATCCGCCCTAAAATGAATTTTCTTTTTATTTAGCTCACACGCCTCTCCGTGACGTCTGTATTCCGTTTTCAAAAGCATTTACAACATTCTTCAGCACCTTAAAGAAGAAAGAAGAAAATGATCGCCTAGCTTCGATTGCTAAGACGGTATAAAGGGTGCGGGAGATCATAAGATATGAAGATAGAAATCGTCAAGTTGATATTACTTGCATTCTTTATCGGTCGGTTCTTTATTAATCCACCCGAAAGTAATGAACAATACTCATTTCTCCTTACAATCTGCATTCCTTTAATTCTAATGTTTAAGGAAGGTTGCTATTGCCACTCTTTTCGTACCACCTTCGATTGAAATTATTCGCTCCTAACAACTGAAAAGCCACGTGGCTGTGTCGTTTTACCACCACATTTGGCAATAAATAAATAAAAAAAGATATTCCGAAAGATAACGTAACAAACACGTGAGTCATCTCACGACATTTCATAATTCATACACGGAATTTGTGGTCTGAACCAGTGGTGTCAAGGGTGTTACCTGTGGAGAGCCTCATGGAAAGTCTGCCAGGGGGGGATGTTCCGTCAAAATAAAGTAAATTTGTAGTGATACCAGTATGTGACAGATCAATGGCAAATTACAATTTGTAATAAACAAACTAAACAAAAAGTGGTAAGCCACTTTAGCCCGATGTCACAGCTAGTCCCCGTTGCCCCCGTTCGCCCGATGCCACAATCAGGTCACGACGAAACATTTTGTTGAAAATTTCAGAAATATGTAGTTATCTAAGGTTATCTCGATCCTCTCTAAAATCGCATCGAGGTCCTCTAGATGATTTCGAAGCGATTTTGTAGAGACTCTGAAGGGGACCCCATGTGAAATAGGATATTTGCGATTGCGAATTCAATTTGGTTCCTTTGATATCTGTAATAGTCGTTTAGGCACACAGCGTTCTCGGAATCCAGAAGCATGTGCATTGAAGGTTATATTGAAGCGTTCTGTGTTCCCAGAAATCTATGGAATTTTGTGAAGAGTCAACAATCTGTTGCGAATGCGTTACGTCATTCTATATCTATCTTTATGTACCATTTATTATATCGAAGATCTCCAGTAGTGTGTTTTTCAAAAATGAGTTACTAAAAGTAGCCAGATATGCTAATTGCAATTTACTTAAAAGGGTTTACATTTCATCACATTATTTAAAAGGTTCGCAAAGCCATCAAAAAATTGTAAAGAAACCGCCAAGCAAGAAATATACATTCTTGTCCCGTATTACCAAAATCAAGAGTGCCGCCAAACGAATTCAATTTAGGGAAGCTAATCGGTGTTGCTGTATTTTGCAAATTCAATTTCCATGACTAATCCCTAACTCTTTCAAACTGCGAAACCTGTCGAATTGTACCGCCAAATGCCTTTCCAATAGCACCAGATTTTGTAGCGACGGTTTTCAATTTGTGTTGTTTCTTGGGACGTTCTACTCAAGAAAACTTTTTGAAAGAGATTCTTAAATCCCATGTAATAATACGCAAGAAAACAAGTTTCTATCTCGCTCCAGTTGCTCAGACGTTACGATACATTCTCAGGGACGCAGGAAAGTATGTTATACATTAAAAAATAACCATTGAAGGTCATTTCGACGTGAATTGAACGCCCCTGTGTCGGCAAATTAAAGGAATGCCACTTTTTTCTTGGTTGGTTCATCATAAATATTAATTTGCCATTGGTGTACCGAATATTATCTACAATCTTTCTGGTTGATTTTGTTGAAGCGCCAGCTGACCATGAATTTCTATATTTCCGAGTTAGAGTGAACACCTCTGTGCCCTGAAATTAAGAGATATAACTTCTTCTTACTTCGTTTATTATAAGCTTTAATTTGACGTTGGTCTGCCACCTATCGATTTTAATATTTAGTCTTCCAGGTAGTCTTTCCGGCCGCACTAGCTGAACGACCATAGCTGACTTGTCAACAAGGCTGAGCACCCCTATACCGTCCGGCCAGTGGCAAACTTACTTCTTCTTACTTCTCACTCTATCACGAAATTTAATATACCGTTATTCTGCCGCACATCTACATCACTTAAAAAATATTTCACTTTGATGTAACTCCCATTCCCCTCCAACATTGCAATGTGTTCCTGAACGGGTGGCACACCAAGTTTTACTGAATCATTGAAATTTATACAATGTGGTTACAATGCTTCAAACGTGACGACATTCCAACGAAATTTTCTTCTTTGTAAGATTTGAGCGTCTTTAGCGCTGGAATGTCCCGCTTCCGGCCTGGCAGACCAACGGCATTCTTTTTGGTTTAAACCACGGAGTACGTGTACGAATTAGGAAATGAGGCAAAATGACAGACGTTTTGTGACTCTCGTACAATATGTTATTCCTTTCTTGCCTGCTATTCCTACTATTTGGCTTTATAATCACGAATGTCACTGTCAAACCTTCGGTCATTATTTACTAGTAGCCTCATTACATACATGCAAGTAAATGGAAGAAGCTGGAAAACAATCTAAGGGTAAATAAAATGTTTTTGTGAGACGCGAATGACTCATGACAACGGGGATTAAGCAATTACGATAAGTTAGATGATCATACACATAGCAATGAACACCAGGCGGCAGTGCTTCGACAATGAATATTAGGTGCGGATGAAATATTTACCTGAACACTCAAGGTGTTTGCAAATAGGGGATGTGTTAAGTGCAGCAAATACTAAACATATAAACACAAATGTGTGATATAATAATAAATGTATTTAAATATTATTTTAGTTCAATAAATAAATGTTTTAAATAGTAATCTGAATAATGAGAAACAATCTCTGAAGGCGCAAGTTTGTTTCGTTTTATTTGTATATTTATTGCAAATCGTAATTTATTCTACCCAAAAATTCGTTCTATCCGTTCTAAGCAAAATTGTATTCTTTTTCCTTGCTTTAAATCTCAAGGTAGCGCGAATGCATGAATTTCTTGATAAACACGAGCCTATGCAAAACACGGACACTTGAGGGAAAAAAAACAAAAACAAAACAGGAGCATCCTTTCGCGTTGTGCGTCGCCCTGTGATGTGTGAAGTTGGAAGGGGGAGTTTAGAAAATCAAAAAATATTTCTGAGAGTCCTGAGTCGCAACAAAGCATTCTATAGTTCTTGAACGTTGTGTATTAGAACTTTGGTTGGAATTTTCCTTTTGGGGACTAGAACTCTTGACAGAAAAAAAAATTACTCTCCTCTTTTGCATGTATAGGACAATTAAAACAAACCACAATTATGGAATAATTTTCGTGTTCGTCGACCGAGATAAAATGTATTAGAACTTGTTTTAGAACTCGCCCAAACTGAAATATCCAGATCTCGTGTCAGAACTGAAAAAATCGTATTTAATTTTTTGAATACATTTTTTTACTTCTTTTATGTACACAACAAAAACTAACCCATGAATGTGGGCTAATTTATGTGCTTCACTTCAGATAAAAACGTCCAATAGGACTATTCTCAGACTCTTAATCGGAGTTTCGAACGTCCACATGCATGTTACATCCACTAACCGCAGCATTCGAATTTGATTTTTGTTGATCATTTTTTAAAATTTTTGTGGAACTGCTTAGAAACTTTTCGATAACTCTTTGTTTACAACTCAGAATTCTGAAAAATCTTGTTAACTTTCAAAGTGCATCCCGCCAAATTCACACGCCTCTTGATGGACGGATGAATGGATGCATTATTTTGTGTATCCGGGCGTGTCAATGTTAATGATCTTTATTCTCGTGAATGTTTATCCCGGTGGGCGGTGGGCGGTGGGCTTAGCAAGAATGAGAGATCTGCCATTGGCCTATGCGTATGATTAAGGGAAGTTCCTAGTTTATCTGCCAAAGGACCACAAGCTCTGAGCTCGCGGAGTGGTCCCTTATGCGGTAGTACAATGCCTGTGAGTGTGTGGATGTATGTTAGTGTGTGTGTGTGTGTGTGTGTGTGTGTGTGTGTGTGTGTGTGCGCGCGCGCGCGTGTAAGGGAAGAGGAGAGACAAGGTTGAGGAAGGAAAGATCGCATGTGATCCACGGCCCGTTCGTTGGGGTACTACTCCTGCATTCGTCTGGTAATGATCGGAGAAGTGAGGGAAAACTACCAATCACAGCAGACTGCTAGAAACTCCGTCCAGACAATGGCTGAATTCGATCAAGCTGTAATTAATATCGAAAATCTACCGTCGGGACGCGAACGCTAGGATCTCTTATCGGCTGAGTTTAGCCGACCTGCTCCACTGAACGGTACTTTTCCATTATTTCTGCGATCAATATCAGGCGAATTCCGGAACTATACCCTAAGAAACGTCCCACGGACCACGTGCGATCTTTCATTCCTCTTCCTTGTCCTATCCTCTCCCTTTACACACACTTACACTTACATGCATTACATTATCATATATTTCGAGAGACCAGTGGAGAGCTTATAGCTTGTCCCAATTGGGGCGGTCATCAGCTAGGGGAGATACCTCGAGGAACACCGTCACCTCCCTCGCAAAAACATTCACTACACTAACGGGGTTAATGACCATAAGAGTTGACGAAACCCCGGAAACATCAATCAATGAATCAACCGAAGACCTCCCGGTCAGAGACCGTGCAGCGACCTCCGCTGTTGCCCTGAGGCAACAAAGACGGTCACACCTGCCGGCTTGCCAGGCAGCCTCGCTGTTTCCCCGCATCCGCAGGGGCGGCGCGCGGCGCGGAGGCGCCTCTCAGGTGCGCAACTCCCTGAGCCACCGCCACCGCCGCCGCTTCCGTGCCCGTTGGCCGGTCCGTTACATTCCTGGGCGGCGCGCCGGCGATTCCGCCGCGCGAATTCAGGCCGTCTGTGCTCCTTGGCTCTCCGCGCGCCGCAGCGCTGGACGCGCCCGCACACGCCGACGCTGCGCACGCCGCTCCAGAGCGAGACAGCGACAGGCCCGCTCAGCTCTCTTCTCGGCCTGCGCGCTCCTACAAAAAATCCTTTTTTTTTTCTCTTCTGAGGGGCGCGCTGCATCAATGAGCTAAGAGATGGGCTGGCTTTCTCCCGGTACATGAATGAAACGACGGAATTACGGTTTAAATGAAATGATGCTACGTCTGATGATCTACTCTTGACATTTAGGTCAGTTGTAATGAATGAAAACTCTCATATCGTGCTCTGGCTTCAAGAACGCAAACTCGTGGTTGACGTAAGGTAGCTCAGTCCTTTCCACCGCTATAATGACTGGAGTAACATGAATACACCGCAATGATACTTCAAGATGTCTACCAGTTGTCTGAGAAACGGCTTCAACAGTTTTAGATTTTTAAACTGAAAAAAACAATTTTAATTTTTACATGAATTAAAATACATAAATAAAACGTTTTGTTCTTCACGTCACTAATGCTACTATTCATTGACTGAGAGTTCTTAACATTTTCAATGGTATCTGCACTCACTGACAAGAAACTAATTCAATCTAGAAGTTGTGAAATTCATCGAAATTCCGAGACCTTTATCTTTAAAAGTGCGACTTCCGCATTGGTTCAGAACTGACTATTTCCACTAGCCAACCCTCATATCCAAGCATTTAGTGAAAGGAGGGAAATTCCACCTTACCCTCTTAAATGAGCATCTCTGATCATCTGCTCCAATTGACAGGATGAGTATGTTATACACAACAATTTTTCAAGAGCACATGCTGAGTAATCGTGAAGTTTCTTACAAGCATCGTGATCTACAATGACGATGATAACAATATAATAACAATAACAACAACAACAATAATAATAATAATAATAAAATAATAATAATAATAATAATAATAATAATAATAATAATAATATCGAGCGAAGTGTCTCAGGCGAATGCTGGCATGGTTCAAATATACCACGATCACATCTCATCATCTTATCACCTCATAATTAATAATTCAAGGCTTAACAATCTTGTCTTACCAAGGGATACAGCCGAAAACCTGATCCCCAAAATTTTGTATTCTCAACGCATCGAACCAAGGGAAGACTATGCAAGCAACAAAACGAAACAATCACATAATATCGGCGTCGCTTGCCGAAATTCTTAACTGCACTCGGTGAAGTTCTGAGAGTTAAGCTGTTCGAGAATTCGTGGTTTCCTGGTTGGGTGACCGGCTGGGAACCCCAGGATCTAACGGCGCCGAGCCTCTGAGGAGTTAATAAGCAATGACTGAAAATGACTGACTACATTAAAGGAGGAATGCGCCATTACTTAAAAAAATGCCTGTAGTACCTTTTTTCCGCGCAGTGACGATCACCTTAATCCTACCGTCTTCATAATTTAGCATTTCCCACCTTGGTGAATATATTATTGTAAATTACTGTAGAGAAATTACTAAAACGCAATGATATCCACAATGTTCTAAATAATTTAATCTAATTTATTTAATTATTCTAAGCCGAAAAAACCGTGAGCGGTGGCACAGTACATCAACTGATGTCACTGCAGAGCCTCTGATCGGGAGGTCTTAGGTTCCAGTTCCGACGGCGGCAGGATTTTCGAAACTAGCTTCTGAGATAGGTCGATTTCAGTCGATGTCTGGAAGAGAATTCTAGCGGCCGGCTGCTCTGATCGGTAGTTTTCCGTGGTTTCTCTGATCAACACCAGGCGAATGCCGGAGCAGAACTCTAACAAACGGGCCACGGACCGCGGGCGATCTTTCCTTCCTCTTCCTAGCCTATCCTCATCCCTTACTCACACACTTACACTACCATGCACTACACTACAACACATACTGGGAGACCGGTCGAGGACTGAGAACTTATCCCGGCTAGGGCGGTGCCCCGCTGGTGGGAGATACCTGGTTAAGGAAAATCCCGCTAGTCGACGGTAGGTCGGCGCCGGAACTCGCCATCCAGCGGGTGAAGATCACCGCCACCTACCGATGAAAAACATGCACTACACTTACGGGACTAATGACCTCATTAGTTAACGCGTCTGGAATTACTAATAATCAATCACTCAATCAATCTAAACAGAAAAAGGGAAAGGGTGGGAAATATGAAAGGATACTTCAGTAGCGTGACAGGTCCCACATCCTATGTTCTTATCATGAATTCAACATGGCGAGTTACACAATTTAGTCACCCACTCAAAAGACAAACAGCTTCAGACAATGGTAGAACATGCAAACATTCATTTGGGCGAATTTTGTATCTGAACTATCTGTACCGAATGCGTGTAGTAGAAGCGGGGGCGGATTGAGGAAGTATTTCATGAGAGGACAATTCTAACTTGGACCCCCGGCGTAAAGATTTTTAAAATAATACGATTTTTCAAATTGTTAACTTGTAATAAAAATGTAGTTGCCCCATGGGTCTCCTTGGATCCACCGCTAGGTTGAAGGAAAAACCCTTGGATCTACAACAGCAGAAACATCTCTGTGTATCTGCGACCACAACGAAATGAAGTAGACCATACCATTTCCGTGCCAAATTGCTTTTCCTAAACTCAGTTTGCGTCTCGTCTTCAAAGAACTAAGCTTGTAAGTTCAAGTGGTTGTGATATCTTAGTCCCAAAATAAAATGTCGCAGAACAACTAATTGACTTTTGAGCTGACATCTTTGAATGTCGGGTTAACTTAGATTAACCCAGTCACTTCCTTCTGAGCTATTGTCGGCTTACAGTTCCTTTTAGAAGAATTTCGTCAGAATTCTCTTGTTTCGAAGTTCAAATGAACGTTTTTTACGTTCGAGTTCGTCATCTGTTCCACTCTCTTATCTTGCGATTGCGTTTTCTTCCCGATGTTCAGGCGGTCAACAAGTGATTAGCAGCAATCAAAGTGCCTGCAACACAAAGTCGTCACAAAACAACATTAAATTAGATGTTTCTTTATTTGCTTTTCGACATTACTTTACAAATTATACAAACATATTCTAATGATCAGGGAGAAGGGTGATGCAAGTTATGCCAATTGTCTTTTATTTTCGTATTTTCAATGCCTTGGTTTTCAGAATACTTACCACAATATGTGAAGAAACCAACATATGATAATGTGAATAATTCTTACTATGATTTTTTTCAAGTGATTCAAACCTACGATTTTACAAATCCTAACCAAAATATTTTCTGATCGTCACGTTATAACAATGTCCAGTACTCTTTGGCGTTGTTGACTTGTTAAAATACTCAACACGGTACTTCTTTCTAAAAACTGAATGATTCCTCTTTTCTTAAAATTATGTTTGTGTTGTAGGGGAAGTGATCCAACACTATCATCTACGTGTTAGGTCACTCGAATTGCCATTATTCTTCAATGTGCATGAGAGTCGGACAAAATAATGTCTAGATTTCCTAAGAAGATGAAATATTAACGGATCACACAATGCCTTTTTCTTCAAATGTAAGAGGTGTTATCTCGTATAACCTGTCGTTTCCACAACATTGGAATAATTCTAATCGTACGTGCTGGTCTGAGATTGAATTCCTTCGTTCCACCTCAGGTCGATGTCAGAAGAAATATTTATCGAACATATCAGAGATGTTTTGTAACATATGAAGTGTTTTAAGTGGAATAGATAATTTAAACGAAATGTGTATCGATAGTCCGGCCAGTGACACTCATGACGCCATATTTTATCTCACAGAGACGAATATTTGCATGCGCAACACATACGATGACATTAAGATTTGTGTACAAATCCAACTCGACCAGATTTTTCCACTTGAGAAATTTCCTGCTTCTTGGCCCCCTGGAAGCCCGACCTAAATATCAAGTTTCTCCTTGTGTTAAATTTGGAGTCCTCCAAGTTTGCAACGGAAGTATACTCCACGCATTGGCTACAGGAGCGAACTCCGCATGTTCAACTCACTCTCCAACAAGCATGAACTAAACTGTGGAAGATACTGATTCTCATTTGTAGCGCACATTCCTCTTGTAACGGTAGTTCTAAGTAATTAAAATAATTCACTTATTAATTTGGTAGAATACAAAGCTTAGATTTAGATAATCACTGTAACAAATTTTGATTTATAATTACCGTACCGGATGTATATTGGCTAATAATATATGAAATACGTATGCATATATGCTGTGAAAACTTCAAAAATATGCCGCATAAAATATATTAATCCACCATAACAAAATTACTCATACTTTTTATCCTTGCTGTGCCGATCAATGAAATTTCAAAAAGTGGTTTTAGTTTTCATAATGGACTGTTTTCCGCTAAATACATTTAACAACTTTAATTCCAGGAATTCATTAGCTACCAACTTCACGTCAAGAAAAGGAAAGTTCTTTTCTTCTTTTGCACTTGTTCTCATAGTACGTCACACAGTTTTAAACGTTTTTTTACGTTAAATAAATAAATAAATTTCTGGCAGCACATTTGAGTGGGAAGCCCCCTCTGCGATCTGTGGGAATTCCAGTCACGCATATTTGCGTTACCGATTTTCTAGATGGAATTGACGGTTCGTACTACTCTAAACCTTGATAATTTCTACCTATTAAAATTCATGCATAATTCAGATACAGGAAATTCATTTTAGCTACGATAAAACATGCGTAACAAACACATAGTGTACAATTAAACGTATTAAAATAAAAAAACTTTTCAAGCAAAATATGAATAATAATTAGCCATTTGAAGACATATTATGCTTATTAAGAAAATAGGAAAAGTGTCCAAGATGTGCATCATAAAATCATGATTTAATTATTGGAAATTGCATGTTTCGTGTACTACCATACCAAGTGAGCATACATTCTAACTTCGGGGATGCATTTATTGAACATTTTTGTCCGTCACTCTCAATCAATATAAACATTCTTTGGCCATTCTTACGACGAACAGATCGATGAATAAGGTATTGGAGTTAAGAATCAATTATCACCATCAAAAAGCAACGTTTCGAGGACAATTTTGTCCCCATCATCAGGCTGGAATAACTCATTTTCTTCCATATTGTATATTCTCTATAATAACAACAAAAGGCACGTTAGGCGGTACCCATTACAAAAAACGAAACTCATTTTAAAATATACTAAAATTAATCTATGAATAAAATTAACTTTAAAAGAAATTTGGCAGATTCCAAAAGTTGCTGTTTAGAAGAAAAATGTATTGTTTCAGCCTGATGAAGGGGACACAATTGTCTTCAAAACGTCGCATTTTTTAAATGATAGAATCTGTTCTGCGGAAGAATGGCCAAAGAATATGCATTAGTATTGAAATACCGTCCCTAATCATAAAAACCCTTAAAACGCATGTCATTCAAATTCTGAAATAGAAGAAAGATTACATCTAAATGTTATCCAAACTTTTGTTGTTGGTGCATGTTTCTATTATAAATTATGCTTTCATATCAAAAATTTTATAATTCCCTTCATTTTTGATACGATGTAATCAGTGACAAAATAATCAAGTTAAAACCCTTCAAATCTCGAGAATTAAATTACAATAAGTGCAAAATCTTATATGAAATGAATGCAAATTAAAAACATGAATCATGTGTGCATGAGAAAAGTGGCAAAATAAGACTGACATTTTGCGAGAGAACGGATTTATCCTGAGAATGAAGTCAATTATTACACGGCTAAAAACAAAGTGCTTTCTTTAATTTCACTGTCTGGTGAAATATTCTTATGAAACTGTTAGTATTAAAAACTGACTACCATTTTCGAAACACATTTCTGTATATGCAGTGAATATGTATTGAGTCAAACTTCCCTACTTTTCAGGGCACGACTTTTAAACATTACACATTTGTGTAACATCTGGATTTTGTACTAAGTCTATGGAATTTGTTAAAAGGTACTACATTAATGTTAGTAACTTCTCACCATTACGATGCAGATGTAATTACAGTCATGATATAAGTTAAAAGCCCTGGCGTGAAATGTCGGAAACTTTGACTTAATCAATTATTCATTGTGCATTCATATTATTATTCTTAACTAAAAATTGACGATTTTAGACATGTGTCACTTGTTTGTAGGTATATCGGAGATATGACAAATAATCAGTGGTGCTATTTATTTATTTATTCGTTCTTATCTTTCTTGAACTTCATATCTATATTGTTTCCAATGCGCGCAGAAATTGAAAGAAAACAATATAGTTTTGGCCTCTTGAGAGGAATCTGCGGTTTCGTTAGATATCTCGGAATTTGAGAAAGTCCAAACACAATTAAACAACTTCAATTTTCACTGGAAAACGCAAATATTTGATTTTGTTATTCTGCCTATCCTCGTAGTGCGCCTACAAGCTGCATTCTCATACTCACTGCTTCTGCTCACGACACAGCTGACGTCATGCGGCAGCAAGGCTCGAAGGAAGAGGCCGCCATTAAATATTTGTTGTTTGCCTGTTGCGTTATGCAACAGCAACGGTTTATGATAATCTTGATATGTAAAGAATTGTTGTACTGTATTAAGATGTTTATTGCAGTATTCGTAAAGACTGTTTTTGATAGAATATTTAATTAATTGCAGTGTTATAGGAGAGTATTTTATTTGCTGTTCTTAAACAGGGTGTGTGCTGGTTTTTGGAAAACTATTTTGTGTGATTTTGTTCCGTAGAATTTTTGCTGCTGCAGGCCACTAGTTATATTAAACTACAGAACTTCCCATATTTGGTTCTTTACACGAAAACTTATTACTGCAACTGGATTTTCTTTCTTACCGCTAAACTGTTTCTCTTATGTGTATGAGGGAGGACTTTACCAGTGCCATTTCTCAGCAAATGGATTTTCACTCAGTAATTCGAGTATAGAAGACAATATCTAAGTAACCAATTATATCGTAGATTATTTTTATAACAATATTTTAAATCATGACATATCAATTGATCATTACTCAGGGTGCAATAATCTCAAGAATCTGTCAATACCAATCTTGGCATTGACAATATCAATAAATATTTCCTTCTTTACTTACAACAAAATATTGTTGGCATATTGGTTTTCAATAGGAAACGGATATTCATGTAATTACATGTTTTTACAGGAATAACATACCTACATTCAATCATATTTTTTAGTTTACAAGTCATAAATTAGTATTTTTACTTATTTTACCACTTACTACATATTTCGTTTCATTTTAATTAGTGATGGGTCGATACCAGATTTTCTCGATACTCGATACCGTTACCAGTCTGAGAGCTTTCATACTCGATACTCGATACCGTTACTTCTTTAACACTCAACAACAAAAATGGTTTAATCAGAATTGCAAGGATATATTTCGTTCTTCATACATACATGGATTTACTATTTTAATATTTCAAACTATTGAGGTGAACATACATTTTAAAATTTTTAAAGATTCTTATTAAGGAAAATTAACATTCTAACTCTTTCTGGGTCCATTCTATTCCTTTTTTTGTCACATATCAATCCAGCTGTACTGAAAAGTCTCCCCGAAAACAATATAGCTGGTGGAATGCACAAGTATGGAACAGCACTTTTTCTTAAATTGGGAGAGTCACTTTGTTTTTCCAGTAAGCTAGTACATTTGCATCAGGAGGAAGCAAGTCCTCGCTTAAATACACATTTAATTCATCCTCTTGAGTTGGGGTTTCGTGTACACAGCATGATGTTTCGTGGTCTCTCTTTAAAATATTCCTATAAAGAGACCACATGCCATGAATTTTTGGGGATTCAGTAGTTGAGGATGCCTATAAAATAAATTAAATGTATTAAAATTTTAAAAAATGATTATTCGGAATTATACAGAGTGCCTTTAATTTTTTTAAACTATTGAAATATCGGAAATTGAAATCGTGATGAAAAAATAGGGTCGTTTAAAATTAAAATTAGAAATCAGAAACTCTTACCTCTTCTTTTGAAACCACTGGATCTGCTTCCTGACTTACAAGATCCAATAATCTTATTTTGCATAGATTGCAGCACAGTCTTTCTCGCAGCAGCAAGTCCTGAATCAACTTCATTTGGCTTTTCTAGTTCACAAATTATACTACTTACAATAGGAATAACTTCAGATGCTGACACATTAGGCGAACTGACCGTTAGTGTTGCTTGGTCAAAAATGTTTAGAGTCTCAATTAGTTGATCAATAAGTTCCCACTGCTCAGTTGAGAGATAAACTGGCAATTTTAAGTCGGCAGAAGCATAAACAATAGCCTTCTTCTGTTCCTGAAGTCTTTGGAGCATGTGGAGAGTTGAGTTCCATCGCGTCGGCTCGTCTTGAATTAAACGATGTGGAGGTACAGAAAGATGTTTCTGTGCCGCTTTCAGCACTTTGGTAGATTTAGAGGAATGTTTGGAACTCCCCACAAGTTTTCGGCACAAAGTAGTAATTTTCTGAATTTAAGTATTGCTCAACAGTCCCTCTTTCACGACGAGTTGCAAAGTATGAGCTAAACATGAAATATGCGGGAAATGTCCTTCGATCATTGCTCTTACTACATTACGAGCATTGTCGTGAATTACGGGTACTAACTTATCTTACAGACTCCATAATTTCAAAGTGTTTCGAAGAAAATTTGCAATATCTGCTCCTGTGTGACTGATTTCTTCAAAAGATATTACTTCGATGCAGATGTGATAAGGTTGAAAATCTTTGTCTATGAAATGTACTGTAATACTCATATAATCATCACAGGGTGTTGAAGTCCATAAATCAGTGGTGATTGCATCCCTCTCGGCTTCCTGGATTTGATCTCTGACCTTGTTCTCCACTTCTTCGAATAACTGGGGGACATAGTGTTTCGCCAAATATTTTCTTGTGGGCAGGTGTATCTAGGTTCAAGATGTTTAATTAATTCCTTGAATCCATTTTTTTGTTAAACTTGGATCTTGAGAGGACTGGCCATGGGTCATCAACTTCTACCACTTCACTCGTACGATCTGCGACGTTTCCAACTTCCCGTGCAGCATTAGTTGGCTTGGCCCTCTTGTGTTCGGTGGAGCTGAATACTACCCGGTGTATCGATGTAACATGTTTTTTAAATTACTACTCTTGTGTGATTTTCCACCACGCGAAAATGTTTAATTCCACACTTCACTCATTTTGTATATGGAATGCACTAACCTAGTCGTCTTCCGTCACTTTAAAAGGCAGAACTGAACTGAATTCACGGGCTCCGTCAGATGCGTCCACGGTGGGCTGAGGAAGGGGAGTATCCCCGGAAGAAATGCTGTCATCGAGCACATTGCTTATCGTGCCTGTCGCTACTAGATTGCCTGGGAGCCTACAAGCAAGAGTTTCCCAATGCTAAATTGGTCGCGTATTGCGGACTATCTCAAGAGATGATGACAAGCGCTAGGCGATAAACAACGGGACACGGCGCCCGGACGCTGCAACGTTGGCTAATTTCAACGACTGTAAGTGAATCCGAACAGACGGACACTTCCTTGTTGTTGACAGAAGAAATGAGAGAGAAAATGTTAAGAAATTATTCTGTAAAATCAGAAGAGATGGGGATTGGCATTAAAAAATGAAAGTATCGAAAAAGTATCGAGGGTATCGAGGTATCGAAAGTATCGAGGACCCATCCCTAATTTTAATATCTTTATACGTCGAAATGGAACATTTCAGTTGCGCATTTGCAATAAATGTAACGAAATCATCTTTCTTACATAGCAATGTAATTATATTGCACTTCTATGACCACCATATCTTCACCATGTACTTTCCAATTTCATTTCCTACTTCTTGGAAACTGAGCACTCGGAATCCAGGATGACCGGATGTTTCTGAAGCAGGAGTAATTTCAATCATGTGATTGCTCGTGTGTCAAACAGAACATTCGTAAACAGATCGAAACCCAACAAATATTTTTTACAGATTATTGCGTTGTTCGATGAGACAGTGGGGTAAGTTCCTTGTAACACACACACACACACTCCGGGATATATCATTGGCTACACGATACTCCGCAACCCATCACTACTATTTAATTGAGCACCGACTCCTAGCAAAAAAGATTGTTTACACAGAATGTACTAAAGCTGAACCGCTCGCAAAAAAAACATCATGGCGGACGTACCTTTGGTAAAGTCTCGGAGGCTGCCCCCACCCTGCGGCATCTGAGATTTCCCCTCTCGGCGATAAGGGAAGCGCGTAAGCGACAAGGAGAGGCGACTGCGACACGCAGCGATCGCACTGACCGTCACTCGTCATCACTGCCCCCGTCCTCACAAGAAGAACTCGCACTCCCAGGAGTGTCCAAAGAAATGACGTATTCATAGATGTGTTGATCCATCACATCTGAATTATAATGTCGCCTCTATTCCCTACACATGCTCGCAGGTTTTCTTCCATTGTTCAGCACTGTATTGTGCAAACGCTTCTCTGCAAAACATTTCCTTTTCTTTTAAGGATGCACCAATAGTTTCTGCTGCTTCACGCCCTTTTATAAATCCCCAAACAAGTTCTATTGGATTTAGATCTGGATGGTACGGTGGAAGACGGAGAGGAATGTGGCCATGTTAATGATTATTTGATCAACGACCTATCGTTTTTCAGTGATATACTTTGAATTATTTGTAATAATTGTGTTTTTGTGAATAACAGCAGCTACTGTGTAAAGGACACTGTCACTGCTCACTAGCCATGGTAAAACGGACTGGAGACCAAAACTCCAAGACACGGCTTATTTTCTGTTGAGCATTTGGACAACCCCTACTGTAGAAACACGAAATCTGCCTTTCGTCTGATCCTCCTCACTCATCAGTTTGTTATCACCAATCTCGCAGTGTTGAATTACCGCGACCCACGAGAGAAGGAGGGAGAACTATGTTGTGACAAAGAGCGCAGGCAGGCGGGGCAATATTAGGAGCTTTGGAGGGAGAGGCCACGTTCAGGCATGCGCATTGGAAGGTTTTTTTGAGAGTGGTAGAGCAATAGTTTTGTTCGTACAGATAATGATACAAGAAATTTAATTAGAATAAATATTGTTTTAATTCTCAATGGTATGGATCTTTTTGAATGTATACGAGTATATACACCAAAAGAAAAGATGACAATTAGACAAAACAGAAAAATATATTCCAATAAACAAAAACATGTCACATTTCTTTGAACCATTTCTGTTCGTACACGAATCAGAAATAACAAAACCACTTGAAATAAACATTGAAAAAACTTCAATAATTTAATGTACCGAGTTATAATACTTAATTGAATATCCCTTAGCCTTGATAACTGCTTTGCATCTTCACTGCATTGAATTAACACGGCTCTAGAGAACTTTCAGACTAATTTTTTGCCACTGTACCAAAAATATTTTCTTTGAGTCATTTTTCGACGTAATATTGTATTTGCTTGCTCTGATTTTCCATAAGGCCCATGTATGTTCGATTGGATTCAAATCAGCGGATTGTGGAAGAATATGCAACTTTTGGGTACGTTCAAAATTAGCCATTCCTTGTACAGAGTTCCATATGTTTACTGTCGTAATCTTTCTGAAAGATACAATTAGATGTCATTTCTAATTTGTGTACACTTTGTTTTGAAAATATGATTATAAACTCTTTTGTCCATTCATCGATAAAATGTAAGTTTCGCACATCGTTCGAGGACATACAGTCCCAATGCAAGATTGGTCCGCCTCCTGATTTTACTGTAGGCAGGGTAATAGCCACCTTATTTTCTGTGTTGACCTTTCTCCATGCCCTTAAGACACTATAAAACCCGAAATGATTAATTTTCGTTTCGTCAGACTAAAGAACAGAATTCCAGAATTCCAGATCTTTATTATCATACTCCTTTGCAAACTTGCGTCTCAAAGCATGGCTATTCTTACTTAACAAAGAGCTCTTCCTGGGAATTCTTCTATGGTATCCATGGTTAGAGTATCCGGCGGAGGGTGGAATGACTCACTTCTTTATCTGTGACATGTTTCACCAAAATGCGCCATTTTGGTACACTTAATTACAGGAGTGAACTGACTTCCCTTACAGCAAGGCGCTCTTCCCTCGCGTCCATTTTTTCTTGGTTTTCCGAAGCAAATTCTTTGTGGAACCATTATATTTAAATTTGTTAAAAGGCGCTTGCTCCGTTGAATGAGTTTTATTTACCATTTGTCATATTTCTTCATGAATTACCTTTGAGGACTAGATTTAACGATTACTTCTTTCAAACAAGTACTGAATTCATTCAGCTTACCCATATTCTAGGTCACTTGCTCTCAGAGCTTTGCACAGACTAACTCGAAGTTCGTATGAAAATTCTCCATTTACACTCAGTTTTGTACATTGTAACTCAATTTAACGGACAGAAATGGTGCATCAATTTAGTGACTTTTTTAATTCTACATTTTCTATGCATGATACCGCGAAAAATAATAGCATTTTAGGGCATGCAATATCTTTCTTGTACATATTGAAAGCGTACCTCAAATTGTGTTTAAAGTATATCAATACCGAAGAACGAAAATCAGGATTTATTGAAAAGCATACCAGGTGTACGAATAGAAATGGTACATACTGCACTACGAATGAAAATTTTAATTTCGAATAAAACTCCTGTACATAGTACTTCCGCAGAGATACTAAAACTTTCTTTTTGCCACTCCTAACCCATGTTAAGATGTAATCGGCGACGTTTTCTGCTCGAAAATGATTGTATAAAGCTATAAACACGATAATGAATTTTCATTTTTATACTTTCTATATTTTCTTACATATTTTGGAAAAAATTAATACTTATACTATATGTATACCTATTACAAAAAATATGTTCACTAGTCATCAAACATTTTGTTTAAACATATGCAGTTGTCGTGTTGCAATTCATGGTTTGAATTCAATCCGCGAATGATTAGAAAATGTGTTTTGGATGTAATTCTTACTAAAACGTTTTATTTTGTAATATCGTAATAAAGTGTTTAAATCAACTGCATTATCTATCGGATAATGCGATCATATTTTTATTAAATACGTTGCTTAGCGTGGAGGAAAGAGATTTGATATATATTTTATGAAAGCAAATATTTCAGCGTCTCGTTTACAAACTAACGTATACAATTCTAGATAACTAAGCTCTTATCTTGCAATAAGTGGCAGTGGCAACAGTTTTGTACAACATGAATTTTACATGGTTTATATTCCACAACACATTTTCCTTCTATGGAATCTCTTATCATTCATTGAGGATTTAGTAAGAAGTTGCTATAGATACACCTGCAAAGATATAGTATCTGCTGTGTTTATCTATTTGCAGTACTTCTTCCTGGAAAACTAAATGTGAACGTAAATGGTACGTTATGGAATGAATTGAAGTGTCTACTTATCATATGAGACGTGTCATCGACAAGTAAGCTGAAGGTCAAGAATACCTATTTGCTTGCAAATTTTGAGTACGTTATTTGTTGAACAAGGAAAATTGTTAGGTCACAGGATGCCCGTGAGTAAGCATAAAGCAAACCTCCCTAGGTGACCCTCAATTCATCAGAGAAATAGGACCACCGCAATCGCTTTGCGTTTGGCCTCTCGGTGGAACCCTTCAAGGATATCATCACCTTGTGATTGTGGCTTAAAAGGCAAAGTCAGGCCAAAACGCTTTCCATAATATCGACATCATAAGTTATTTCATAATTGCTCTGTAAAGTATCACTTGTTCGTCGTCGCCTTAGTCCTCGGGTAAATTATAAAATGGAAAACGAGTAGCAGAGATTGCAAGCCCGATTCGTGGATGCTCGAAGCGAGCGCGCTAGTTGTCTCTCCCGTGGTTTCCTCCTGAACATCGCATGGTGTCCAGGATTCGCTGGCCGGCGCTGGCCTCCTTTGCATGCCTGCGTCTGTTGGGCGTGGCCTCGGAGCCGAAGTGCGGGCCCATTGGGAAGTGATAACCGGCGGGAGCCAAAGCACGTTCCGAAAGCGCTTCGCGATTTCCAGAGGGGTAGAGAGACGGAGAGAGCCGCACGATTTCCAGCGTCAGCGCACCCGCGACACGCATTCCCCACACGTGGGCTTGCGCGTTCCGGGAACCAGGAATTATCGCCAAGCGACAGCCGACGCGGCCCCGGCCCGTTCCGCGAATCCTTTCGTCGTCAGCGCGTCCCTGCCGCCGCCGTCGCCATGTCGTGAGTTGCGACCCACATTGCGGACACCCCGCCGCGCAACTTCATTGGCTTGATGCTCCATTGCAACGCCTTCAAGGGCTTTTCCAATGGTGTCCAGAGCCGCCCCCTCCTCTGGACCCCCTCTTGCCCGTCTCCGACTTCACTGGGGCCCAGAAAATATTTTTTATTCACAACACAAAAAATGTATTTACTTCTGATTCAAATTAACCGTTATAAGTTATTTCTGTTGCATGGTGAGATGAATTTCGCTTTTATATTGTGGAGGAGAGGGGACTTTGGTTAGAAATAATAGACTTCCATGGATCTACTGTCCCAGGTTCCTTTTTTTCTATGGGCGCCCCTGGGCTGAGTTGCTATGATAAATAGCATTTTTTAAATTATGGCATTCACTCGTTTCCACAAATATTGTCGGATTGATGCGATACGGTCTAAGATTTCCAGGTTTTTACGGTTAAACGGATTGCCTGTTTTATAGGAAATGTCTCTTCCTTCTTCTCATTCTTCATTTATTTCCATTGTTTACTTTTACTAACATTCCTACTGATGTTTGTCCCTGGTTTTCCCATTACAGTTCCGGACTGACTGCCAATCGACTACGCATAAGGTGATCGATGAATTAATTTCATTCCCATTTCCATCTGATTTATCTCAAGGTTCCTTCGATGTAAATGCTTTGAAATGAATAAAGCATGGCGTTGTATATGTAATCGCTGCATAAAGGTAAACGCTGGATACTACACAGGTGTAACTTCCTTCATGCATTCAAGGAGCACAATTTTATAACGTTTGTGTGTAACTCATTTCCAGCCGTGATTAGGAAGAATATATCCCGGTTTTTAGGGTTCATTGACCGTGGAAAGTGAAATGACTTCGTTCACAAACACATTTTTTAATAATTGCTAAACGGCAAAGGTCGTTTATGAAGGGCGATCGTTTTCAAATCTCTTAATTAAAAAGCATTCTTTTGTGAAATTCACCTAATAAACGAAAACAACTAATGGATCGTATCGGTATAGAAATAAAAAGCTTGCAACCCAAATTTACGAGTTTCCGTTGTTTCGTTCTTTCTTTCTTTCTTTCTTTCTTTCTTTCTTTCTTTCTTAACTTTTTCTTTTCTTTCGCAATTTCATTCAGTTACAATTATCGCTACTTTATGCTATCCAAGTTTTCAGCATTGTTGAAGCCCCTAAGGAATCATATAAAACACTCATTAAGTCTTACAAAAGTTTATTGGGTAGAAGGGAAAATGAAAACTCTTGTCCACTGGTGTCTTGAGTTAATTATCAATGGAGCTAGGAATGAAAACACAAGGAAAGCAAGGTCAAACACGAATATAAGAAAACATTGTGTAAGAATATGTTTCTTGAGAAACTCGGCACACTTGGGTGATTACATCATAAATGATATGCAACTTTGTTTCGGAAAACTACAAAAAACGGACATACTTAGTTTTCTCAGAATAAATGCATTATATTCACTTAGCACCAAAAACAAAACACTTTCTCGTGATTTCTAATCGCAAGTCATCATTTTTACCAGCCGCGGCTAAGCCGATTTTCGCTGCCAAAAACAATTCATATCCTATGATTCATCTTGTAGGTCCTCAGGTGCATGATTCACTACGTTGCAATCCAGACTTTAGTATACGTAACGAACATACTGGGAGTATTCGATGATTTCAGGACGCCAAGCTGGTAAAAAGCTGGCCTCTCTTTGAAGAGAACTCCAAAGATATTTTCTGAAAGATTAATGTTTTACAACTTGTTGCGATTTATGCATTCTTCTTCTTCTTCTTCTTCTTCTTCTTCTTCTTATTATTATTATTATTATTATTGTTATTATTATTGTTATTATTATTGTTATTATTATATTTATTATTAATATTATTATGGCCGTAATATTTTATTATCTGAAGTGCCTAATACACAGGGACCCAGTACATATATTCTCTTACAAAACGAAAAGAGAATCGTAAATTGTTTTTGCGTCGTCAAATGTTGATGAGTTAAGTTACGCAAAAAGGATACACTATGATCAATGTTTATCCCACTTTCATCTGAATTCCTTTTCTCATTTCTGAACTGTCGCATTTTTCGTCGATGTATGAAAGTAGCCACAATATATAATTTATTTTTATCATTAAAGGGTTTCTCTTCGCTTTTCAAATTTAAAACCCATTTCTATCAATAAGCGATAAAATGTAGAATATTTGAAATTTGGTAAATTTTCATTAACATCCTTCATTTCTCACTTGATTGTTGTATGAACATTTTTGAATACAAACGCATGGAATTTGAGACGGACTGTACACAAAATCGTTACTCGTCACTTCCCCACTGTTTCTTTACTTCAGTCCAGCTAACTTTATTTTTCTGTGGGTTGTTATGTTTTCTTTCTTTTTTATCATTCTCATTTTCCTTTTTTATTTGAAAGAAGGAAAGTTTGCTGATGCCTGTTGCTCTGCAAAATTCATTCACACGATTGTCTGCACGTTGGATGTTTTCCTTTTCAGTACTCAAATCTTTACAGTACAATCTCAAATACTTTTAAGATTGTTTTTCTTTCATCACTTTTAAATACCTTTTCCTTGCGATCGATTTTGAACTCTTAATATCAACAAGCTGCAAGATTGATTAAATTACGTACAAACATTTCTATACCACTGCACATCCACCACCTTCAGTCACATCCAACGGCAAAAATCGTTAGTACAGAATATCCAGAAACATGAAATTCACGAAAGGGTTTCTAGTGGTCATTCGAGTATTATTTTGGATAGTTCTTTCCGTTCATAACATCATATAAACAATATACACTTCCCTTCAGCCCTACAGGTCACACATCCAGCATTTGTGCTTTGGTTTTTGGTCACTTCTCCTGTTGAACCCCATGTCGTCGTCTCACGTTGCATGTGGCTCGACCTCAAAACAAACGGAAAATACACAGAAGTAATGTATCCGAAGATCTTCGGGTGATGATAGAAATTAATTTCGTCATTTTTCTCAACACTTTGTCGCTGATCGTTTTCAATTGGACTTTAAGAACAAAAATCTGCCAGCGACGATATTTTCTAATGCGCAAATTAAAAATTCACACATTGTTGTTGACTATTCATTTTTTGAAGGACACACTTCGACGTATTGATAAAATGAAAGCATTTTCCCCAGCTGAAGTATGTGAAATATTGTATCGATGTTTTGCAAACTAATTCCACCAATGTATGGATATGTTTTAACGGTTTCAAAGAAAAGGTGTTTAAAACAACAGTTCCGTAGAAATCTAGGGTTTTCATTATTTTATTTAGAAAGTAACACAATGATACTTTTGCATGATTACCAACCTGTTCCTGGTAATGTTCTCTACAGGGCTATAATTTTTCTACTTACTTTTGCAACAATCGATTTGGCATCAGTGCTCAAGTTTCTTCCGCTCGAATAACTTTGTCCATAAGAGCCCATTGTTGCCCTTTTTTAGATTTGTTGCGTCTTTGATGCAACGCTTCTTTTAACCCTTGTTGGGCGTTGAGCGCTTTTTTCTGGAGTACTCCTCAATTATTGTGTAATTATTACACTGAACAATTACTATATTTGTCAAGTCTCATCACGTCGCTGTCAGTCAGGACCTTTTATCCCTTCGGCCAGGGGCTCGCCGCCTTTAGATTCCGGGGTTCCGGGCCGGTCACCCAACCAGGAACCCACGAGTCTCGAATTTCCTTAACCTTCGTGACTTCACGGAGCGTTGTAAACGAATTCGGCTAGCACCGCCAGCGCTCCATCTTCGCCGTCGCCTTCTCCACGTGAAATTGAGTATAGGTAAACATGTTTGTATAAAGGAGAATTTAATAAGGAAATAAACATGAAATAGTAATAAGTAATGAAAAAATTATACAATTCTCGGTTACTTTATAGAACAAATCTGGCAGAGGTACTTTCATATGAAACCACTACTCCCCGCCTCGCACCGCTTCAGCTTGCACGTCTACACCGCTTTGTGGATTAGGAGGGGAAATGAGAGCGTAGTCAGGGAAGTTGGGCTCGCAGGAGCGTCGGGCCCCTCAGGTGGGCAAGTATAGCGCGCCAGGAAAGTGGGCCCCTTGCTGGTGAGAGTGCTTGCAACATAAATTATGTTAGTAGCTCGGGCTGGGGTTTGAAAACGTAAATTGCATACTCACCACAATCATAATAGATGCTGGAAGTGTTGCCCCTTTCACTTGTTTCCCAGTGATCTGGTTGCTACCAACATAAATGCAGTTTTTAATAGAAGGCCCTGACTCGGCTCAGTGCGGAGAGACTGTGAGCTCCTGTGAGCGCGGTTTGACAGGCCTGGTCTGCAGGCTTCACATTCAACTAAACGTTAGGGGCTTAGCTCTTTATTCCGGACATTTGGAATATCCTTCGGGCCCCCGAGGTAAGGCTTCTGTTATCCACGATGAAGCCATTCTGAAAAACAATTATTATTTGAAATCGCCGTGAGTCGTTTCGAAATGTTCAAAGAAAGACTATATTGGACAGACGGAGAGTCAGAGGTTTGTAACATGTCTTACGATACAATGTATTGTCCATATTATGGGAATTCTGAGGCGGTATTGTTGACGTAATTACATGAAGAAATAAAAGAAGTCATTTCCATCAATTTAATATCAACCATTAAGTTTGACGGAAATGACTTCTTTTATTTCTTCTTGTCCCTATTAACAAGCTACAAATTATGTTGCCTCCCGTGATCGTGTATATCGAAAGTTTTGTCCCCATGGGGAGCGTCATTTTCTTCGCTGTCGCGAATACTCTAACGATATCGCAAAAGATATGGAATCACACACTACTTATAACTTGACGCAGCCAACTTTCAGAGGCCCGAAGGCAATTTTGAATCAGTGTGTGTTATAACAAAGATTAATTACCAACGGAAATTTTGACTATCTTTCCCACAGGACTGGCAGGCAAGTTAAAGTCAGCAGTCCCCTGACTGGTAACATTTAGTTGTGTATGGTTGTTGTTGTTGTTGTTGTTGTTTTTTGTTTGTCAGCAGTTTGTGGTTATTTAAAACACGAAACAGGTTTCATGGACTTTACAAAACAGTAGATAATTTAATTAAACGAACCTTTTAATTTTCCTTAAAGAAAATTATGAAGGAGCAAATTATGTCAATTTTTTCGGTATTTTCAGGCATTATTCAATTCTATTCATCGCAAAGCATTAAGCTAGATTGATATAACGAATGGGTTACAATTGGCCAAAGATAATCCTCTTGTTTGCTCTCTCGTCTGTCTCCTGCACACAGACGGAAGCTAATCTTCCTGCTCCAATGAGTCTCTTTGATCAAGAAACTCACTGTGGTGAGCACTGCTGGAGCCCGCATCGCCCTGAATGAACACGACTGCAATGGTCAACGCTACAGGCAAGGGCTTTGTCTACAGCTACGCACGTTACGAAGGTTACGAGTTGCTGTGAAAAAAATGTTTCCGATTTATTTACATAAATATAATCTACAATGTCGAATAAACCGTTAGTAGATAATAACAATGTTTAAATTAACAATTCCTATGCTATTATTAGTTTGGAACTGTGATCAGGTGGTCGAAATGTAAAATAATAATAACAATAATAATAATAATGCGGCGATCTCGGACGAAAGGATCGCGGGTTCGAGTCCCGTCTCGGGCGTGGATGTGAATTTGTATGACTGTTCGTTTGTGCCGTCCATTCATTCTTCATTATTATCATCATTCCATTTTCCATCCCCACAGGACTAACAACCCTGGGTATAAAAATCGGATTCAACCTAGTGCTGATCCCCATGATTAGTTACATGCGAGACTTGCAAGTGATAAAAATGAAACTGAGCCCGTGCAAGTGCATGTTCTGCGTGGTCCAAGATGGCCTATTCGTGAGCAATAATAATAATAATAATAATAATAATAATAATAATAATAATAATAATAGACCAGACATTATAGTGCTAAATAAAACCAAGAAGGAAGTCACCATCATCGATATTAGGGTACCACTGTCACATAATCTCCACTCCGCATACACGAACAAAGTCAGAAAATACCAAGAGCTAGCAGATGAGATGAAGATTTGGAAAATAAAAAAGGTTCAAATCCGTCCCCTGACAATTTCTACAACTGGAATAATACCAAAATCCCTCATCAAACATCTGCAAGAATTGAATATAAAGCATATACTAGGAACAGTACAAAAAGCATTCATTCTAGACACCTGTCTCATTGTCAGAAAAACTGTCACTGATGTGTCTGATATGTAGTGTTAGAGGTCCTGGAAATAAATGTAGATATTGCTCGTTACTTGCTCTGAGCCGTACGAGTGAGCCTAGCCACAATGACATCTGTGGCAGGTGAATGTTCCCCCCCCCCACGCGTGGGAGAAGTGCGTAAGTCATAATAATAATAATAATAATAATAATAATAATAATAATAATAATAATAAATCAACTTGGGAAATTGAGAGAAATGTTTGGAAATTGAAATAATAGTTTCGCGGTTTCCTGAGCCTTTAATGAACAATGCCGCTTAGTGTTAACACTGTGTAGTGTATTCCATTTCACTACAGCTGTATCATTTACATTTTATTCATAGAGATATGCCAACAATGCGATGAATTAAATGAATTGCAGAACATGGGAATTCCTCCTCCAACTCACGAACGCAAAGTAAATTGTAAATAGATGGTAAGTGGTAATAGTTATCATTCACAAAAATATTGTTAATTGAAATCGTGTTGAGAATTGTGTTACTCGTTTCATTGATGGTTCCTTACGGGGCATCGGTCCACAATTCGTTGACCAAGAATGCACACTATTTCTTAAAAAATCGTGAAAACGATATTTCTTAAAAAAAAAAAACTAATATGGGAATATTTCGATATGCCCCTTTCGGATTGGACTGAAATTTATATATGTAGTAAGGGATGAAGAAATATGTATCTCGAGCATCTTTCACATATAACATATTGTACCTTAAGAATATGACCGGTATATTCGGCTATCTTCATAAATCTATGAATCACACCACAGCTACTTAAAAGCATTGTAACGGATACGTGTGTAAATGACCTTAGATTAACACTGCATTAATTCACGAAGGGTTCCAACCACGAAGGGTTGTCCGCAACTTTAACGCTGGACGCCGAAAATAGCTTCGTTTACGCGACCAAAGGAAAGTGGCAGCAGCCTGAGACAACGCTCATTCTAGGGCTATGTATAGCGAGCATCCTAATGGGGAAACAGAGCTCCCAGAACGGGCTTTCCGTTGCTGAAAACGTGCTCCGGAAGTAGAAGAAAATAAATATACTCGCACAATAGAGTCAAAGAAAAGCTAGACTCTAATGAGCAGCATCTCCAAAAAAACAAAAACAAAGTGTGCACGTGACTTATGGGAGCGCGATATTTTTTGCTGAATCTGTTTTTATACCCTGCGTTCTGGGAGACGAGATGAAATGATAATGATGAATGAAATGGGCAATTACAAACATACAGAGACACAAACACAACCACGCCCGTGGCGGGACTTCAACCCGCGATCCTTCAGGACAAGACCGCCAAGGCACTACTGCCTTAGCGATCCCGGCTACACGGTTCGTCTCTTGCGTGTCTAATATCTAATTTGTAGTTTTACTCGTACATTTTGCACACATGATAATTTAGTATTAAAACACGTGCTTGTATTACTTTTCAATATTAATTACTCTAAGATACTTTTAAAATCCATATTTACAATACATTTTATCTTTTTGATATATTCGTTGAATATAAAACTTGGTTAATTTAAAATGTTTTTTAATTGATAGTACAGTAAACCCTCATTAGCACGAACTTGCTTAACACGAAATTCGCCGTAACACGCACAAAGCTTCGGTCCCGGCAGGGATTATGGTAATATGGACAATTCTAATACTCGGATAATACGAATTTTTATAACAAGAACTCCGATCATTTCCGTCCCTTGTAATGAGGGTTTACTGTATATTGCTAATTGATACTTCAGTTTAGTAGCGTAGCTAGGAGGCAACAGGGCAGGTGCCCCGCATGGCATAGCTGGGGGGGTGCCAAAATCGTAATTAATTGTCTAAAAAACTTTTGCTAATTAAAATAAGAGTGCCTATATCTCCGTATGGGTGTGTGTGTGTGGTACAAATTTTGTACACCTCAGCGTATGAATATGTTGCACACGGCCATTATGTTCAACCGCCGCTTGTCACGCCGAACCTGACTGACATCACGTCGCGCCCCGCTATTAGGCGCTACGCAGCGATCAGGGCGCAGGCAAGAGGAGGGTGCGGCCGTGGAGGAATAATGACGGGGCGCTCGTTCAGAGGTGGTTAGCGAGTAGTGCGAAAGGGCGGTACAGTTTGGCCGCCAGGCTCGCACCACAACGCTCACGTCGAACTAATGACTCGAATCATATGATTTGTTGAGGTAAAGTAAGGTTCTTTACATTTTTGAGAAGAATTGATAGGTTCACGTCTAAACGTGAACACTACTGAAGGAATTTCAGAAAAAAATATTAAGAATCGTAAAAAACGTGATTAAACATTTGTATTTGTAGAGGTCAATCATCGGACAATGGAGCAATAAAGGCTGGTTTTCATTTAGGAAGTTTCACAGATAGTCTTATACTTAATCCAATACGTTTGTACCTTGTGCCAATTACTAACTTAATGCGATTGGAGTTCATTCAGGTTATGTAAATGTTCGCTGTGACATTTTTTGAACAATAGTACATGTATTTTCTTTCTTTTCTTCTTCTTCTTCTTCTTCTTCTTCTTCTTCTTCTTCTTCTTCTTTTTCTCCTTCTTCTACATATAAATCGGGCGTTCTAAAAGAGTTTGAAAATCTATCAGTAGAAATACGTACTACATTCGGATAATTGATGTCGTTCTAGAAAGAAGCTGTAAAAGCAAATTCTACGTAACTGGACGACTTGATTTCTGTACTTGCACATACGAGAGATAACTAAACGAAAAGAAAGAGGAGACAAGTAGTAATAATGATAAATTCGGTTATAAAAAAACTTCACTTTGTTTCTTCTCTTTTCTTTTGGGGAGAAATTCTCTCTTCTTCTCACCAAGTCCAAATATTTTACAATCAAAGGAATGTTTTATTGATGCATTCACGGTTTCAGAAACATTGAAGACAAGTTAAGAGATTGGCAAAATGACCTATGGTGAACATGACTAAAGCTATCACGGGCGCGTAACCTCAAACTCATCGCTAATTATGCAGATTAGTGATCACAGTGCAGCACATACTTTCTCGAATTATTTATAATTTACACAATCTTCCAAAATTCAGAGAGTTCAACGTAAATGGTGTCAGTTTTTAAACGTTCTTTGTTCTATTCGAGAAAAAACAATTCAGAGAACAAAGTCGGAGCTGTTCTGAGATTTTTAAATAAAATTCATTAACTATAAGCAACATAATGCGAAAACTATTCTACTTTTTATTTTGAATGTACTTACATGAAGATCATCTAATTTTATTAGAACAGATTTCATTTTAAAATCTCTATCATTGCATGTTGCAAATCTCTATCATTGCAAAGTCTCTATCTCGTGCATTTTGCTATGTTAATTTTTTGCAATTTTCGAAAATGTTGAGTTCGCAAATATGGAACAAGCATCATTTTTAGCATCCTTTGCTACATCTGGGGGGGGGATTTAATAAAAAATAGAGCTGTTTTTGAGAAAAAATTGTTTAAAAATTGCCTAATCAATGTTTCCAGCACTAAAAATAATTCTTTAAAGTGTATTCTGATCTGAATTGTTTTTTTAATAAGTACTAATTGAATTAGAATAAAATTTCCGAAAGTCTCTGTATGTGATTATATAAGTCTATTCATATTTTTGTTGAAAGTGTTATTGTAATGAAGATTTCAGAACAAAATTACGAAAGAATGAAGAACGAGTTCTTCTTTCTCCTTCTGTTAAACTTAAGGTGAATAAGGCATTTTCCTTCACAATCGTTGATATCCCTGATGTTTATTATCAGCAATCACAGTTTTAAACTTATTTTTCTTCAATATAAGATGGATTTGACTTGAGAGTCTTTAATTCTACTTTGCATAATATTGGACACAGTGCGACGTTTCCCGTCTTGAATTAACCTTAATCAGTTTATCTCACTGCTGATAAAATTGATAAAACTGATTAGCGTCACAAATGTTTTGGTGTGCACAAAGGGATCTGCGGGAAAGAGCTGCAGTCTCCTCGCTTTATGAAAACTGACCTCAAAGATTGTTGGCAGATATCGAGGTAGTGTGTTTATAAAAGCTATTTAGAATAGAACACATATCTCTGGAATTATGGAATAAGTGGGGTCAAGATTGGATGAGATCAATGAATAATTACATTTTTATACGTACTACTTAGAACGAACAATTCCCTGATCCAAGAAACACTAAAAAATTGAAAACAAAGTACATGTATTTAACACTATTCTATGCAGTTCGCAGCGTTACTATTAAGTTTGCAATATGCTTTAGCTTCTTTACTTTAAAATTAGTTTGATTTGGTTAAAAGAACATGCATGAAGGCAAATTAGGTACTCCAGTGATTTCTGTTATCTTGCCATTTTGATCTAATCTATTTTACCCTAAATGCGCGAACGTTTAAACCGCTTGTACACAAAAAAGAGTAATTTAATTTTCATTTTTCATCTATGGAGACACTAGGAGACATCTATGGAGTTCTTTTGAAATGAGCTAATGAGATAGATTCTAAACAGCGATGCGTGATGTCAACTTTATTCTGGTTATATAGTTTAATTATTAGATTGAATTATTAATTTCTTTTTGTACTTTTCATTTTTGTTTGTGTTAGTAAAGCTCATGGTCTCTTTTCTCCAATCAAGTGCTTCATCCTACGAGTTACAAAAATAATTCTGTAATAACTCGTAATTTTGGTTCCGCCTGCAGGTCAGGGTGCTATGTTAACTCATCTCAAGTCTCTGTTGAAAGACTATAAATAGCGTGTGAATCGTGTCGCTTGATCCTGCACTTCGCGCCTGCTACTGGAGGGCGAGGCCGCGGTCCGCATCTGGAATTCACACGTGATGCGTGGTACGCTTAGTTTCCTCCTGGCGGCCCTGCTTTTCCTCGTGCGCTCCTCTTCTGTTCCTCCTGTTTCCTGCGCAGCAGTACAAAAGGCGCGCGTCGAACAGTGAGTCAACGTCGGGTGGAGATGCGATGGACCACAGAGGAAAGATATAGTCCTCTATACAGGAAAGTCTTTCCTCTAGGGATGTTCTATGTTGACCCGAAGTGGTCCAAAATACACAAAGAAAGAAATATACTATTAGCGCAAAATGCGTAACCATTTTATTTAGATGAAATGAAATAATGCATATTATTTCATTTCACATGATTGTACTTGGAAACACTTGATAATATAGTGGAATTTGTAATCGTAGTTATTCGGAAGTCTTGAAATGATGGTTCAATGACGTCATTAAACATAAAAGATACATTCTATTTCTAAAAGAGGACATTAGGGTAGAAGGATTACGACCTTTGATAAGGTACTTTATTCATTGAGGAAGAAGGAACTATTGCTACAAATGCCTTTAGAACAACTATCACAATTAACATATTTAATATAAATAGAAACATTGAAAACATTCATGAAAATAGAATACTTTTTTATTATTTTCTATATATTAATATTTACATATTTGTGTTTTTATAGATTGAAATGTTTGAAAGATGTACGTAACACGACACACAATTTTCGTTTTCTCATGGTGTGAGTTCGGCCCACTGTTTGACAAATGAAGAGGCGGGAGATTGCCAAAGGCGTCCTACGGCTGTCGGCCTGTTTGTTTGACCAGGGAAAATCAATATGGTTCGTCACTGAACGTCAGATCCGGACGCTATTTCTAGAACGAGCTCCGTCATTCGCATTATCGCATTTGCGCTACCTGCGCCAACAAACAGGATGAAGAATCGGTGACGCTCTCTCCTGACCGAAGTTCGTTACTGTCTTTCTTTTCGAGTGGTTTCTCCGGATATAAACTCAATAACATCTTTCATTTGCACCAGATTGTACTTTTGCCTATTGGGCGGTCTGCGACGATGCAGTTTTGACGTGACTAAAATGAGAGATTTTCATTAGCATACATTTCTTTAGCACTTACTTAAAACATGTAGATTTCAACGGGAAGGGAATGTCCAAATATGACGAAAATATGTGTGATAAACCTTTGAGGAGAAAATTTAAAAATATTCTATACATTTCTTAATAAAGTGAGAAAACTAAAGGTAGAAATTACTGTTAATAACGAAATATTGGATCACGAACAAATGTAATAAAAATTATATTTACTCTTTCTAGGAAAAGAAAAATACATTCTGTTTTACAAAAGAAGAAAAAGAAAAAGAAATTTATGCTCCACATACGTAGTACAATTCAGGTCTGAGGTTAATTTTTTTGCATTGTTTTGAAAAGGGAACAGTTATTTTTATTCTTTCTGGAAGCGAAGGTTTATGGATGACTTTTAAGGCATAAATAATGGCAATCTTGAGTTTTCGCAAAGAAAAATTATTTAAAAAAATGTATTCTGTAATTTTTAATATTTTAAGTAACGTGACAATTATCCTATCTGCTTGGCCGAATGTTCGATTTTTAAAATTGTATTTTTTGACGTATTAAAAAGACAGCGGGAAATTACAATGTGATTTTTATGAATATCTTCTAGTCATAAATTATTCGCAGTTACTAGAGCGTGAAGATTTGTTTTAAGGAAAGGGCTCTCATCACGGCGGATTAATACTTTGACGGGTCCTAAGAATGACCCAACTATGGATTTTGTGAATAATATTAAAAAGTTAACTATATGTAATCAAAAGTAATATGAGTATGAACTACAATATAAGCAATCTTAAATTTTTAAAATTAACATTAGAAGCTAAGTGTTATAAATATGTGATCTTGTATAAACTTTCATTTAAAGAAATAAAAGGACCGCAGCTTCTGGATCATAACCCCCATCTCGATCAGGTTTTTCGTCCAGTTTCTCTGGTCCTTTGAGCAGGTACAGAGATGGTCCCTTGTTTTGCTTCTGGACATAAATGTATCTTCATTATCTGTGCACGTCTTCTAGAATTCAGTGGGAAATAAAATTATTCAAATGTTCACCAAATGTTCACCATGTTGTCACGACAGGAAGTATTATTCCTTCATGAAGGACATGATGAGGCATAAGGGCCCAAATTTATTGCTGATTTACCCTTGAAAATATATTTTATTACATCGGAGCGAATATTTGTGTTAACAATCCTAGCAGAAAACGCTCATTTCCTTCAGTATTCAAAATTCAAGTAATATATGGTTTAGGGTAGGGATCACAGAATTATGAAAACGTGCACAAAATTCATTTCTCCCCGTAGCACGTCACACACAGTTTTTGACGTTAAATAAATAAATAAATAAATAAATAAATAAATAAACAAATAAATAAATAAATAAATAAATAAATAAATAAATAAATAAATAAATAAATAAATAAATAAATAAATAAATAAATAAATAAATAAATAAATAAATAAATAAATAAATAAATAAATAAATAAATAAATAAATAAATAAATAAACAAATAAATAAATAAATAAATAAATAAATAAATAAATAAATACCTGTTATGGGGAAACCTCATTAGCCGACGGTAGGTCGGCGCCGGATCTCGCCATCCAGCGGGGGAAAATCACCGCAATCTCCCATGAAAAAACATGGACTACACTAACAGGACTAAGGACCAAAGCAGTTGACGCACCCGGAAACAGGAAAAAATCAATCAAATTTAATAGTCTTAAAACATTACAAATCAAATGCCGTTTGGCATTGTGTGTTATTGATATCTCATATGTTTTCGTGCATTGGAAGTTACACTTGGACTTTGTGTGTAGAGTGAAAATTGTGAAAATGATACCTAGATGATGGACTAGAGTGCCAGTTGGTAATGCTTTAAAGTGTCAGTTCAGTGGGTGCTGTGAATTGTTAGGGATAGTTTTCACGAGTGATTTAGTTCTGATATAGCCACTAAAAATTATTTACGCGAGATCCGGCACCGACCTATCATCGGTTTGTGGGGTTTCCCTCTAACCAGAACTCTCCCACCAGCGAGGCACCGCCCCAGCCGGAACAAGTTCTAAACTCCTGACCAGTCTCCCGGAATATGTGGTAGTGTAGTACATGCTAGTGTAAGTGTGTGTGTAAGAGAAGAGAATAGGACAAGGAAGAGGAAGGAAAAATCGCGCGCGTTTGGTAGGGTACTGCTCCGGCATTCGCCTGGTGTTGATCGGAGAAACCACGGAAAACTACCGATCAGAGCAGCCGGCCGCTAGAATTCTCCTCCAGACAGCGACTGAATTCGACCTTGTTCCATCAAAATTATTGGTATATCGAGCGTCATTAAGTTTGAATTAAATGCCTTCAAGAACGGAGACTGAAGAGAATTTTCAAATAGACACTTCGAAGAAACGCTAGCCATATGGGAATTGTGGAGAGTCAATGCGGTCCTTTGCATCGCTGCGTCCCTTTCGCTCGATCCGATTCCAGGGCAGTGATTCATTAGGCGCTGCAAAAGGCTGCAACTCGCCAGACCCTCGTGCGGGCGGCGCGTTGCGAGTGCGGGGCGCGCGAGGCTGTGGCACAGACGGCGCCTAAAGGGGATTTTCGCGGGCGGGGCCACCCGCTGGGCTCCTACGTGTGGAGCCGCCGTCGCCGCCACCGCCACCGTCTCCCCCTCCAGCCGTCTGCGCGCGCCGTCCCCCCGCCGCTCGCCCCCCGCGCGGCGCGGCGCTCGGGCTAGACGCCATAGCAGTATACAGTCCCCCTCCGCCGGCGCGTCTCCCCCTCCCGGGAGCCGGTCGGCGAGAGCGTGACGTGCCGCCGGGACCGCCGCGCCGCGCGGGCGGGGGCGGCGGGGGGGCGGAGGGGAAGCGAGGGGAGCGGAAGGGGAGGGCGGCTCGTGGCCGGGAGGGGAGGGGCGCCGTCTGCGGCGCGCCGGCCGGGCCCAGCCGCCACCCAGTAGGTTTCCCGCCGTCGCGCGAGAGAGAAGTGCCAGGACTCGCGCTCGGCCGGAAGCGTAGTAAGCGAACTGTCATTGTGAACAGTCGCCGCTCTGCGTCGCAGCCGCCCCGTGGGCGTTTGTGTTGTTCGTCCCAGCGCCCAGCAGCCGCCCGCGGCCTCGCGGACACACTTCCGAGGCCACAGCACCTGCTCATCGGCCGGGCCACGCGCCGCCCGCCACGCGCCCAGGCAATCGAACTGCCGCACGTGGTGAATGAAGTTGATAATGTAAGCGGTCGTGTGCTCAACGTCGCCGACCTCTGTGATTAGCGAAGTCGGCGTTATCACTTACGCAGAACTGTGTTGGAACGGTCGGTGAACTTTGAACTATGAGTACGGAGAAGCACTCCCGAGGGAACGTCATCGTGAACGCAATCGCCAAGTTTCTCAAGATCGGCACACACGCCAAAGCCAAGCGAAAGGTAAGGAGCTGTCGTGGGCTGCGTGCCGAAGGCGTACGAATTACTAGCAGAGGGTGCGTAGGGAGCGCGTGGGGGTGCGTGGGGAGACTCGGTGGCCTTCGTGTTGACGCGGGGGCAGCGCGCTACGACCTTCTCTTTACTCTTTCGTGTACGTTAAATACTATTGCAATTGTCGTTTCACGAAACATTTAACGCGGCTCGATAATTCGAAAGTACCGTCATAAAAGAATGATGAGTTAACGATTCTTTAAACAAGAATTATTGCTGATAATGCTCTTGAACTCTATCTGATAATAAGTAAAATATTATCAGGCAATTACGAGGCCAGAACGGCAGTGTTTACACGGCCGTGCGTGGGTGTGGTGCGGCTACTAGGTGAGTTACTATTGCAGTGTGAAACGCTCTCTATTTGCGCTGTTGACGAGGGGGGGTGGAAGGCGCCTCGGATCAGTTACCACACCCCGGTGGGTGGGTGGGTGGCCGGCTGGAGGCTGGCGGCGGCATCGCGGGCGGCGGCGCGTGCGGCATGCGCCGCTGGGAAACTCCTCGCTCCAGCTTTCCCGACTTCCGCGCTGCCCCGCACCCCGCCCCGCCCGCCACGCCCCGCCCGCGCCGCTGTGTTTACTTCCCGGCCAGGGGTTCTCGGCCGGGGCTGCGGCCCCCGCTCCGCCGCGCGCCGCTCGCCGCTGCCGCTCGCCTGGGTGCAACGGCCGGAGGGTGGATGCAGCGTGCGTGATGTATGTGCGTACGCGGTGCGGGCGGGGCGGCAGGAGGGCGGAAAGGACCGGCGCAGGGAGGGCGGGGCGCGGCGCGGCGGTGAGCTCATGCGCAGTAGGGGCCGTTCGGAGGGCGGCCTGTTGGCCCGAACGCAGTCTGTTTTCTGGAGAGCTCTGGAGCCCACGCTGCGAAGCATTTTTTATTATTAGGAAACTCCGTTTGTAATATTAATACTCCCATTTTTCTATCGCAGAAAATATTTAATGACTTGGAATTAAACGCCTTGGGAAAATAAATTACCTTCCAGAATCTGATTATTTTATTAAAGGACCCGCGAACTCCCAAGGAGGCCGTTAAATGCAGGTTTGTGCACGGGTGGAAGGATTGTGTGGGTGGCGGCTGCGGCCCTTGGCCGCCGAGGGCAATTGCGAGCTGGGCGTGGGACAGCTCGCGTGTGGCCGGTGAACGCGCCTGACGATGTGGGTCATTGTTCCGCCGGCGCTGCCTCGGCCCTGTTGACTTGGCCAGGCCCGCTCGGGACACCGCACTGCGCCGGCCATCCCTGCAAGGGCCCCCGGCCGCGTGCGCCGCTGGCTGTCAAGAATTCGCCGCCTTCGGAATGTTCGTCCTGAGGACACTTGTTCACCTTTCCTCGAACTTGGTAAAAGAGCAGTTCAATATAATACCACTTAAGAGGGACTCCGTAATCCTCTTAACGATCCTGCCAAGTATAAATGTTTCACGAAGGGTTGGTTCATAGACGAATCTCCCGCACGTGCGTACCTCGTTAGTCATTGTTCGGGAACTTGATAAGAATCAGGTAGAGTCTGTATGTAGCCATTGATTTCTAGACGAAATAATGATTTTAAACCTAGAGCAGGTGGCCAACTAAAATTATGGAAAAGTCTTTTGAGGAAAATTTGGAGCAAGCACAGAAATACGGTTTCGTTGTGTAAAAAGTTTCGGGGGTCACATTGCATCAACCAGAGTGTAATGTTGGGTGGGGGATGGGATTACTAAAAATGTTTAAAGAAATGCATTTGGAGGTCTATTTACACATTTTGGGAAGAAAATGAAAGTGAAAAGCTGCATGTTGTGGTACTCAGCTTCCTCGAGGTCCTCTGAGCGGTTGGGCGAGCGGTCGCGTGCAGACGGTGCCGTCGTCGCCGCCGCGCCGCGTCGTCCAGCGCCAATCGATGCCCCACTTGCGCGCGTTGTTTGCGGCGACTTTCTCGTGGATAATCGCGAAGTAAATGAAGCGCCTCGTATCGCCAATCAGGGCGTCCGCCCGTTCGTTGGGGCCGTTCTTTGCGGGCGAGCACAAGGTGCACTCTCTTTAGGAAGATTAATTTTTGTCCTTCGCCGTGTTGTTTTCCCCATTGAAACACGGACTTCACAACGTCGCAACTTCGTGATGTTTTGATGTAATTCTCTATACCTGCGCGTGTTCTTATCTTCATTGTCGGCCCAGATACTTTTTCCTCTGTACGTTGACCCATTTTTACTTCAAGTACAGTCTACCTGCTATGCAACATATTGTCGAGTCTTAGGTTCTGCCAGTTGCGTGGGAAAAACATTGCAACTTCATGCATTAACATTGAAACTTCCCCACGCTTCTAATAGGTTGAAAACTTATTGTGCCCCAACAGTACACTTTTCTCGTATTCTTTGAAATGTTTTCGTAATATTATAAAATTGAACTTGTATACTAATTATGCAACTATCTCTCGAAAAACTCTCATCAAAACGTGGAAGTTTAAAAAAAATACATACCGAATTTTCAAAATTTCAAAAATTTTAATAGAATGATCCGGAATCCTATCATATTCGCTCAGAATGCGACAGCGACATCGACACAGACATCGTGGTTTACAAAACAGATGTTTTTATAAAATAGATATATTTTAACATTGACTTTTTAAGCCGATGTTTTTAACATTGATATTTTGTATTTGATGTTTTTACGAGGTCGATATCTTTTTAAGTGGTAAAAGTCTATCAAAGTTCCATAATTATCTAATGATAATTAATTTTCTTAAGTGTTTAATAACATGGATGGTTTGGGGTCGTCGTTTTATTAACATCCAAAATTTAGTTTTGAACCTCGAAGTTTCGAAACGTAAGATTTCGGTGACCATATCACACCCCTAGTATGTAGCGCGTCCATGTACGTATTTTTCGTGTCTCGTCGACGCTCTCAATGTTGCCGCGGTTCCAGCCACAAAGATAGAAATTTGTCACGATTTAATTCGAAATTGCGCGGTAAAAACTTTATTTTGGAAAATGGAATTATTTCCTAAAAAAAAATTGTAGACTGTATTGCATTATGAAGTTTCATACTATAGTTGAAGGAGAAAGTCGAAACATACTTGAACTGTTGCAATTTTCGAAATTTCTGACTGTTTAATGAAAAGTAAACGTATATAATATTTATAAGTGCGTTTTAATCTGAAAGTGCAAACAAATTAAAAACAATTTTGAACCATTCGTAAAAAAGTCATAGGGACTTTTGTAAAGTTGTACTCCCCCCTCCCCAAGAAATGTTTCAATTTCGGAAGCCTTCAACTCGTCGAGAACGAGAAGGAATATCAATTTTGGGGAAATCCTATGTAAGAGTTTGGGTGCTGGTGGTGTTGTCGGAGTCATAAAAACCGGGCATCTCCTTTTTGGGTATTAGGGACTCCCAAAAAGGGCATTTCCTTCAAAATCTAAACCTCGATTTTTTCACTATTACACAACTTTCTTATACCTGACGTATAGTAGTAGACAGGGAAGTAAAAGAAGTTGTTATAAACTAACTAGTAGCTTATTCTCGGTATTCGTTGGCATGAATGTCAAACTACTTCGAATCTTGTAGCCACACTTGAATCTCGTTTTAAATGATAATTCAAGATATGGTGTAAACACCGTGATTCTCCTCTTTAAATAATTCTCTTGAGAAATAAGACAGAAAAGCTCAAAGCTCTTATTTTGAAGAGCTGCTCAGAAATTCCGAGGCAGGTGCTGAATCCAGTTGAATTGACATTGGATCCTCTTGCGTCTGGCGTGTGTAGCATTTCGACAGTTGAATGAGGAACTTTCACGCTCTGATGCTCGCATCCCGTGCATTAACGTCAGAGCGATTCTGTTTTCCCCCTAGTATCGTGCACGTGTACGTTCCGTACGTCTATTGACAGGAGACCGACAAACGTGGTTTGTGGTGTAGTGTGTAGGCGTGTTATCTCACTGTTTTGTTCGCGTCGACGCGGCTTTCGTGCACAAGCGAAAAACAAGCCCTGTTGCGGCGGCGGCGGCGGCTCCGCCGCGCCCCTCTTCGCATGGTTTGGCGGCATTTTCTCACGCCTCGTGTGCGTGCACGCTCCCACAGTACGATACATGCGATACATGCACACGGCGTTATCACCCGGCGCTCTCCCAGGCACCGGGGCTGTTGGTCGCCAGGCGGCGAGGCGGTCGCCCTCGCCCTGATCTGCGGCATAGAATGGGGGATAAATGCATAAGCAGTCACTCGCGGTGCTTACGCCCCCCTGGATGCTCATAATATTTAAACAAATTTCATATTACAGTAAACCCTCGTTTGCACGAACTCTTTTAACACGAATTTCACCGTAACACGAGCAAAACGTCGGTCTCGGTAAGGGATTACGGTAATACTGACATTTAGAAATTCGTGTTATCCGAGTATTATAAAACACAACTCCGATTATTTAGTTTCCTTGGAATTCGTGTTAATGAGGGTTTACTGTAGTACATAAATATGTAAAAGTATTGCAATGTAAATGTGTGTAATGCAGTGTTTGTGGTTTAATTTACTTTCATTTTGTTTACATATGTAGAGTATTTTAATATTACGCAAGGGCCCCATAATAGGGTCACACTTCGGGCCTTGTTAGGTATTAATCCAGCCCTGTCAGGAGCTTTCAGCGGAGAGGATGGGGGGGGGGACATACTGCTGCTCTCCGCAGAGGTGTGGGTGAGCCTCTACCTTCGTGTGTATGTAATTTGTTGGGTTCGTTTCGTGAGATGACGTTCTGAAAAATTCCCGTTACCTTGCATCAGGCGGATTTGTTTACACTCTTTCCAGCTTTCCTCCGTATTTCCCTCCATTATCCCTCTTCGGAAATTCCTCTTGGCAACAGAATGTTGTAATGAACTTTTCTCATTGGTTTGCCTTTTTTTCTGTGTTCTTTCTGAAGAGTATTGTTTAATCACCGCGAACGCTTTCTTTACATTTCCCTACTTTACTGACGTTTTCATTATGCTTTACTGACGTTTTCCTTGTTTGCAGTTTATTTGCGTCCTTGGTCGCATCCTACCCGTCTGTCATTTGTCCATCAGGCCACAAATCTTGACTATTCACCAAACGTGATTCATGAATATGACTAGAGAAAATGATAATCTTCACATTTTTTCGATGTTCTCCATTCCATAAAAGAATTAGAATTACGCAATCGGCTCAAAACTGCAAATATGTTCTTGTGTGCGAGTGACTGTCATAATACTGTTGTTGATGTAAAATAAGACAGTATTGATCATGCTAAGGATGCTTTCAATGTTGCTGTGATGACATTGCACTATTCACCGTCTCCCTGGGAGGTTTGTCCGTAAGGAATTGTAAAATAAAGGTTCATTAGAATCATAATGCCCAGGGACGATCCGGTGAATGAGGGACCAGCAACATGGAGGCTTCCAAGTAAAGTAGTACCAGAAAGTACCGAGAAACTTGCCCTAAAGAGTTAGGCTATGGGATCGCAAAACTTGAACTCAGGATCATAAAATCCCTCACACGAATGGCTGACAAAGTTGCACGCGAAGAACTCTTTACGGCTATCGTAAATTAAAAGTAAATGTCGAAGACGATAGATGGATTAAAATAGTGCAAAATAGCGTATACACTCTTCTTGAGATCCGACGACTCTAAATGAGCGAGAGACACACACATAGCAATTTTGTCCACAAAGGTGAAAGCATTTTCTAGTAGGGCGCGAAAAAATATCAGGGCGCGAAATGTCGACGTACCAGTACATGCGATGGATATTTCGAAATTCGCAGAATGGGAAGTCATTGAAGCGTTGGTGTTTCAAGAAATATTTTTGACTTGATTATAGTGACTAAACGTAAATTAATTTGTTTCGAAGATT
Source organism: Teleogryllus oceanicus (assembly GCA_964035755.1). Classification (NCBI taxonomy): domain Eukaryota; kingdom Metazoa; phylum Arthropoda; class Insecta; order Orthoptera; family Gryllidae; genus Teleogryllus; species Teleogryllus oceanicus. The sequence goes on along the minus strand of CAXIVR010000001.1, from coordinate 221,787,837 downwards.
TTTTTGAAAAAAATGAATAGCACCATCTTTCGAAATTGCGTATGTAGATCTGATACTTGTTTGGGAATAAATATTTAACAGGAAATCTGAATGTCTGTGTTAATACCCCTCAGTCAACATCTTCCCTGTGATCCCGTGCGGGCGCGGACGTGCGAGGGATGTGGACCGTGCAGACGTGCGGTAAAGTCGCGTGCGTAAACTGTAAATGCGTGCGTCGTCGGGCGCACGTGCGGGGGGGGAGGGATGGGGACCGTGCAGACGTGCGGCAGATGGTGGCGCGCCGTGCGTGGTGTCGTTACCCTTGCCGCCAGGTGGCGACGGGCGGCGCCGCGTTCCCCGAGGCGTGGCCCGGCCCGGCCCGGCCCGGCATGGCCGCGCCCATCTGCCGGGCGACTGCCCCCCCCCCCTCCCCCGCTGCTTCACACCACACCTGCCCGCGCCCGCTGCCTGCCCGGCTGCACTCAGAGGGCTGGAACCCGCAGCCGCCTCTACGGGATTGTTACCTGTCGTCCCAGTTTTCACCTGGCTTGGAGAGCGGCCAAACTTCGTCCTCGTAGGCCAGGATTCGAAAAGAACAATAAAGATGATCTGTAATGCCTACATACTAGTATGTGGTCTTCGCTAGTCATACATGCATTTTTTGCGGAAGGTTTCTTGTTACGGCGAGTTATGGCAATATGCAAACATTAAGTTAATGTGTATACTTGTTTACATGAAGTAAACCTTGTTGATCATGTGGGTAGATCGTGTGTCCATCGTGACAGAAATCTAAAAAAAAAAAAAACGGGATAGAAGAGTATAAAAAAGTAACTAGGCGAAGTGTGCATTTTTGCGTGGTCATGACAAGATGTGTCGAATATCCAGGTATATCTTTCTGAAGTTACTGGAAATTGTTTTCGAATCTTTATTCGTAAGTTATTTTCCATTAAACACTAAAAACCCGCTAATTTTTCTGATATTATTTCTCCACATTTATATTAACAAATATCTACACTTTATTCCTGTATTGAAATTGCAATTGCCGTAGAATTTTTCCATTCTTTATTCATTTGACCCCGAAAGTAAGACGGAGTTTGTGGTGGGGGTACAACTAAAATTCATTGGTTTGCCACAGTAAAATTAAGCGATTAACCTTGACGTTATATAAATTCTTTTATAAGTTATCAACAATGTTTTCCTTGTGTATAGTTGGACGTATTGGGTGGGAGTAGGAATTTGTTTGGTCTTCACTACGCTAGGTATCTGGATGAACGTGAAAAGATTCTGTAAACTATGTCTACCTGTAAATAACTTGTTTGAACTGAAAAGTTGTTTGTACGGCGAGAAGAAAGCAAACTGTTTTCGCTTTTCGTCACTGCTTAAAGTTTTGCACAACTACCTGGGCACAAATACTTTTGTATTGCTACAGAATTCTAAACTTTCTAGGGATATCCTATAGTTGTTTTTGCATTTTTATAACGACCGACCTGTGAAAACAATTAATTTTACAAGCTTTGCTCTGCAAACAAAAAAGGATGCCTTTTAAGTTTTGCTATATAAACAGCACTATTGAAATGGTGATTTTCGAGAAAGATAACTAGGCCTACTCGGCATGAATTCGTCGGCGCGTTCCTTTGGTTCCTCTTAGGTTCAAACCGTATTGGGGGCATTTCAGGTACGGACCGTTTTCAAAGCACTTAAAAGGGAAGACTCTCTCTTTCAGGCGGAGATAGGTGAAACAGGGTCCATAAGATGCGCCTTTGAGGTGACTAGATTAATCATCTATTGAAATCATGTGCAAATTGCTAGCGGATTTCTTGTGCATTTGTTAAATAAAAAAGTTCTGCGGATTCGGTTAAAATTATTGGAAGGAAATCTCATTCTATGGAAAATTGTGAAAAGCTTTCGCCGTAGAAGAGAACATTATACATACAAAATGTTTATATTCAATAACGTAACATAACACTGAACGTTACAAAACTTTGTAAATGATGGAAATTGGAAGTATTACGATCAGGCTATAGCGGAAATTACAACAGGACATTCGTCTAGTAATTGCGAAAGAATGAATATGTCCGAACTGAAAGTGGAATATTTTTGTACTCTAATAGCGGAGGTTCCCCCCGCCGAAGCCCCTAGCGTGGGCGACGTGGGCGGGGCCTGGTTCGCCCGCCCTTGGGGCGTGCGCTCTCTTCCCGAGCTGCGCAGATGCGGGGGCGGCTGCGTGGCCGCCAACACGTCTTCCCCCGGCGGGCTCCACCTCGTTTCAGCGGCCCCTCTTCACCTACTAATTATGGAATGAAACTTTTCGAAGAATGAAGTAAGATTTATAGGTGTGTGACCGTATGCTTCATGAAATGCTTTGCAGTCATTGATTTTCCTGGAAGTTCGTTGATGAGATTCAAGTTTTCAAAGCATGGGGCCGACACCATTTTTGTCTGAGATTAAAATGTGAAAAGTTTATAAGATTGATTAGTTCAGCAGCAACAATGTTTGCGTTTTGACATTTCTACATTGGTGATGTATATTCCTCAGAGAAAAGTGCCTTGACCAAAGAGGTGGAAACCCCTCTCATCTCGTCTCGTGCAAGATGACTGCGGGCGTGTGTTGAGAAAGCGTTGCGCAGAGGCTGGGGAGCTCATTTGGTTAGCGCGTGGGTGTTGGGCGGGTGTCCTTGCGTCAGCCGTGGCGCCGCGTGGGCGAGCGTGGGTGTGCTGCGCCCGCTGCGCCGGGCGTTTTCGCCAGCGAGCCCTGCCGCCACTTTCGCCCGGCCGCGGCCCGGTTCCCGCGGCCCCTCCCCCACCCTCCCCCTTCCGCGCCGCGGGGCCGCCCCGCTCCACCGGTTGTTTGTTTACATGCGCCGGCCCCGCCGCCCCGCGCCGTCTATATACCTGCGAGGGCAGCTCGGGGAGCGGTCGCCCTCCTGGGCGCCGGCAGGGCCCACCACGTGCAGCAAGGAAGCAAACATCGGGAGGGTTTGGCGGGAAATCGTGGGGTGCCTCCTGAAGCTCCTTTGTAAGTGACGTCTGGGTGCAGGGAATGCGGTGCAAGGTTAACAATGAAGGAATTTGGGTTGATCCGGTCCGACTGGTATAAGATTTTTATTGCCTCGTCGGATAAATTTTCGGAATTCGCTCTTCATTCCATCTCTCTTACCGGGAATATTTTCAGCTATTTCCTTAGCTGTCCAGTTACTGGACCGAATGAAGAAAATAGCTCCAGCACAAATTATTGAATAAAGAACAGTGCATGAAGTCCTTCGGTTTGCCCAATGAATATTTATTTACTTATAACATTTATTTGTGCACGTACTGACATGTATTGATGATTTGGGCATCTATTGATTTATGAATCAGAGTATGTATAAAACAATTTCAACATTCCCCAAGAAATAATGTTCTTAAATGACAGGTGTTAATAATATTTTTTACGTTATTAATAATACTGAAAATATGAAACAAGTTAAAACAAAAGATTTCAATAATATATCATTAACTTGCCAAAAAAGCATTGCAAAAATAATCGTTCTTCATGAACTTGTTACTTCGATATGGGAACGCTGTTCATTGCCTGTTCTTGGCGTACTTCATGGCTGTTATCAGAAATTTCGCGTTAATACTAGTGGTGTTTCTGTCGTGACGCTAATTGTGTTGATCTGTGATATGTTTATATCCGACCTTATCAACGAATAGTTTCTGCGATTTCTTTGCGGTGCCTGTTTGTCGACAAGCGGTGAAGGAAAAACCCCTTATCATGTGTCCACTCTCGAGTGTATATCTAAACGACAAAATTATGCATGGTCTTTCCGTGTAAGGCGGGTTTTCTCCTCACTCGGATTAGAGAATGGTGGTTATGAATTTAAATAAACATAAGTAGCAAAACAATAAAGCAAACAAGATTTCGATATTAATATACATTATGCATAAAATTCATAGAATAGCATTTGTAAGAACTAAATGTTCATCCCAGCAGTTTCTATTGATCACAATTCCTGTTCTAACGTGGTTGCGTCATGTTTCGAAATAATGAAACGAGATGTCAGAACCCCGAGTATTTCTCCCCTCTCGTATTCGTAATAAAACGTACATTCATTTCTAAGGTTGGAATAACAGTGCCTATCCGGCATACCCCTGAAGAGATTGAGTAAACCCAGGGAAAAAAATAGGGTGACAACTGAAACCGAACAAATGAAGTTGCCATACATCCTCTCGAGGCACAGTTGCACTAATTGCAACAGGCGATTCAATTCCTATTGTTACTATCACTTAGTTTCATTTCCGTACTGGTTCGTTATCCAGGAGAAGCTCAAGCATGTGCAAAACCATAAGCCAAAGTTTCTGATAACTGTTAGTGAAGACTTGTTACCTGATACCCGCACCTTGCTCTCATGATGCTCTGATGATGCATGAAATATCTTGTAATTTGCAACGGACTCGACGATATTTGACTCATCGTTACTATAATATTTTCGTTCTTTCGGAATGTAGTCAAAATATGGTCGTTTGTGAGAGAGGATTACCTGAGCTAATACAATTGCTTTCTTCTGAATTATATTCGAACATACGATGCGCATCGTGGGAAGGAGGAATGTAGAACGGAAGTGAGGGGTGTTCCGCGTTTGTAGACAAGAGCTTAATATTGTTAAATTAGTCCGTAATTTAAAACAATGTTCCTGAAAATACGCTAACATGTTAAGACTAGTAAGAAAATGCTACAAAATACTCTATAAGAAAAACATATTTTCTTCTTTTAAAATTATTTTAATTTCCGACGTTAAATAATGTCTTATGAGTCGGGCACGCTACTACGCTTAAAATGTTCTCAACGCAATATTGATTTGACCTATAGGAATAAGTAAATGTTGAACATTTCTTGTTAAGGGATTCTTGCTCTTAATGCTGTGAAATTGGCGCGTGGCAAGGTGACCCTGCAAGGCGGGCCCGGAGCGGCGCGTGGCGTGGGCGGGGCCCCGAGGGGGCGCGGGGCGGGTTCGACCCTCGCCCACGCCCGCGCCCGCGCCCTCGCAGTGGCGCTGCAAGGCACCCCCGCCCTTGCGCTCCACGGCCCCCCCCCGTCGCCCCGCCCGCCCTCCCCGCTACCCGCCCCCCGAGAAGCTGCGCGCTCTTTCAAAGCACGCCCTCCCTGGAACTGCGACTGTGCATTTGGTGTCGGTGAATTGCGCCATTCGGCTACAGGGCGATGGAAGCCCCCCGTGGTTGTTCTGTTTCAAGACCATATGGCTGTGTTTATGGAAGTAACGCTAGGTACTAGGAACAGCTTAACGGACTCCTAATCTCGCGGAATTAGCGTACGGATCGGGCATAATTTGACGCTGGATGGTTTATGAACTTCTTTGGGATATCCGGACGATCCTACAGATAGCTTGGCATAATCTCTAGCCTTTTACCGGTTGAACTGCAAGCCACCGAATTCAATTTTTAGGGCTTAGTAGGATGAGCCCATTCTGTGCTTCACACGTCGGAAATTACTAGATTCTTTGAAATCATCCATTCCTCCTAGTTATAAGACTCTTTGTCGCCTAATTCGTCCTCTTTTTGCGTCTTTTCTTTGTCGGCGTCCACTTGGGAGTCACGCTCGCCACGCAGTCTAGGTTACGGTTTCCGGTCGCTCGTCGCCACTTGAGTTGCTACTGTGGATGTCTCTTCATCCGGCCCGGCTGCCTCCTTCGCCGTGCGCCTATTCCCTCGCGGCCTGTTTCCCGGCGTGTCCTTCGTCGTCGTTTCCGACACGCCTCCGTCGACGGCACTTCATAAATCGCCGGCGCGTCGTCCATCTCCGGTGTCTCCGAGCGTCTGTCATCCCCTCAGCTGCCTCCTTTCGTCGCCCATCCAACTCACGGGGGAAAAATGTTGCTTCTTGTCGTTTTGAAGGTGTGCAATACTTCTGTAAGGCATGTAAGGTATGTCATTACAGTATTGGGGGCTTTCCTTATTTTTTTCCGTTAGGTGGATTTTCTGTTTAGCTGTATGCTTTGAACGAAGATATATTTATTCTAAATAAATTTGCGTGCGTGCTTTGCGTTGTTAAACTGACAGAACTGTTGCCAAGCTGCTGTTTGTTTATAAACAAAACATCCGAACTGCCGCGAACGAGTGTTCATTAAGAACCGAGCTAATGTCGAGCTCTAGACTTTGTTTTACTATTATTGATGTTTGTCCCCGTTTAGTGAGCACGTCGAAGACTTTGCGTTTAGCAGCAGAGGAAGACGTGTAAAACATTGGCGTATTAAGTACAGTAGGTCTCTTTTTTTCCGTATTCGTGAAATCGGAGTTGTGCTGTAATGTCTGATGTTTCTTCAGTTTTCGGCTTTTCCGTCTTGACTTCTAGAGGGAGAATGCGACACGACGGGACGCGAAATGTCCCCACCGTCTGCTGAAGAGATTGCGGTGTCCGCGGAAGCCTGGTTTCCAGCGCGTTGCGGTTTTCCAACTCGCGCGTCCGCATTCAGCAGTATTCCGGCGCGGCGCCGTGCATTCCTGCAGAGCATTGCAGCGTTTCGGCGGGTGGCGCCGAAGAATGTCCAGAGAGAGAGAGAGAAAGTAGCCCGCGGGGGTGTCGCAAGAGCTCGTTGCTCGTTGCGCTTCTCGTCGACGCGGCCGCCCGGCCAGCACCGTGGGACCCGCGGCGGCGCGCCAAGCGCCACGGCTTGCGCCGAAAGGGAGAGCGCGAGAACGCCTCGGCGAACGCCACGCGCAAAAGGAGGGAGGAAAGGCGAGGGAGGAGCCGGTCAAAGTGGACGAAGGGAAGAAAAATATTGCGGATGTTGGGAGAAGTGCAGAGAGAGGAGAGGGGACATGAAAGGTGGCATACGAGGACGTGGATTTACTCTTTCGTTGACCTTTGTGTTCATAACAACTGTCCTGGTTGTTGGATATGACGTCTTAACGACCTAACTGGTGACTCGGCTTGTATATTGCCGATATTACTTTTTTGACATCTGTTAATTGAAATAATTTTTCTTTTGGATATTTCTAATAATTCCAAAATATTTCCTAAATCCAATAATATGAAACTGCTAATTATAGAATTCAGGAGCTAGGACGATGCACAACCCCACATTTTCTGGCATGAAGATGCTAAAGAACATAAAAAGAATCATTAAACAGGTTTTAAAAAAGCTGTTGTTGAAACAGCTGGCTTTAAATAGCAGGTAGTAAACGGTGATTGGCCACCCAATAGCGGTACGCTGTAGCGGAGGTAGGCCGCCTGAAGTTTGGGAACCGCCGTCCTATGGAGTTCTCGTAGCTGTTCTGGAGGAGGATCGTAGCGCCGAGCGAGACCGAGGGGGGGGTGCGGCCCGCGAAGCGTGGTCTGGCGCCGCGTGGTTCCTCCGGCGGCGAGTGGGAGGGGGAGGGGGAGCGGGGTGGGCAGTGGGGGTACATCCGGAGGCGCTGGCTGGGAGCGGATGGCGCCGCCCGGCGCGGGTAGGTCATTCCCGCCTGGCACTTCCGTACCCGCCGCCGCCGCCGCCATGCCTCCACGCGGCCGCTGCCGCCTCCGACAAACGCTTTCGCTCCGCCGCCGTGCCAGACGGCTCCCCCGCCCCGTGCCCCGTGTTATGACGGCCCCTTGACTCATTTACGATAACAATACAGAGACTAAACAATCACATTTTGAATACTATAACAGTCCTATTGATAATTCGATGTTCCCTACAGATAACGATTCGATGAAAGAAAGTTGTTTTTGTGTCTTAATAAGTGTATGCTGCCCGCGTAAACAAACGGCAAAGGTGACTGAGCGAGAGTTCAATTACTCTGCAGATGCAAGTTGTTTCCTTACGTGACCGAGTGTAGGCTAGGTCCTGGCCGTCGCCGTCGCCGCGTCGGGTGTGTTTGGGTTGAAAGCACGCGCGGCCGTCGGCGTGCTGATCGATAGACACACACAGAGCCACGCTTCGCCAATGCACCAGGTCATCGACTTATTCGATTTCTCGTTAGGAGCGGAACTGTCTGTAGCTGCCGGCATGAGATAGCGGTTTTTCCTCCGGCCTGCGGGTTCCTCAGACACCGTTGTAGAGATAAGGATACGGAAACGTCCAAAATGCGTTTAGTGATTGAACAACGAAGCGTGTTCATTCGTGTGCATTTTAAGCTTAAATTGATAGAATGTAGGACAGATTTTAAAGTTCGGAAAAATCCATCCATTTTGAAATTTGCTTGGTTTCCATGATACCGACCTACTCACATTCTGGAAATGTAGAAAACTTACGGAACTACGACGCAAGGAAATCCATCAAGAGCTTTTAGAAAGCGATACCATAAATTTTTGCTCGTCTTCTATCGGTGAAGGCCTGTCGGTAAACACGGAAGTCAGCAACGTGCATCCTGTTTACAGCGCTTCCTGCGGCGGGAGTGCCGTCTGCGCCGCTCGCGCGCTCCGCGGAAACGCGCTCGAGCGGACGAGTATTTATGAAGCGTTTCCGGGCGCATCAACTAGTATGGTCATTATTCCAGTTACTGTTCTGCATGGTACTATATCCCGGGAGGTAACGGTGTTCCTCCCCCGGCGGAATGAGGGATCCGCCGCCGACCTAATGTTGGTCAGCGGCGTTTTCCTTCCCCTGGTATCCCTTCCTGCGGGGCACCGCCCCAGCCAGTAAACGCGCGAAGCTCGTGACAGTCTCCAGACTGTTGTGGTATATTAAGAGTTTTCTAACCGTGCTTCTGGCAGATATCAACTCTTGACAGTTTCATCCAATCAGTAGCTTGTCACTCGGTGACGTTCATTGAATGAAAGTCAACAGCTGATATCTGCCAGACGCAAGGTTAGGAAATTCGCACAATAGTATACAAGGAAGTCGAAGTGTGCAAAGGGAGGGGACAAGGATGAGGAAGGAAAGGGTTGTGCGTGACTCGTTTGTTATTGAATTCCACGGCAAGGTATTGCTCCGGGAATAGTCGGTTATTGATGATCAATGGAAAAGCACCGGATGAGAGCAGCTGGCTACTAGTAGTCTTCTCCAAACAGTGATCGAATTCAGATATTTAGCTCGCAAAAATCCGCTGTCACACTCGAACCCTGGGAACTCTCGGTAAACCTTGCCTGGAGGCGTCGGATGTCCACTGAGCCATCGCAGCCGGTGAAACGCGCCCCAAGTGCACCGACGCAGCGCGGCGATCAGTCCTCGAGATACCCGCCGACTTCCTTCTCGGCGAGTGGTATTGATCGAATGCCTTGTGCGCCGCCGCCGCCGCCTGCCACCGCTGCCACGCCTTCCACGCGCCTCCGCCGCCTCCCCCGCCGGCCGCGCCTAGCGCGGCGTGCGGAGGCGGAGGCGGGGAAAACCCATGGGCGTTCCGGCTGTCCGCTTGTCCCGTTGCTTTCCAATGAAGTCGATGGCCAGATATATCGGTAGTTCGGAAAATACGCTTGACATTCTTTGCGAGTGGTACTTCAATAGAAGTGTAGTTTTACTCCTAGGTTCATGGTAAGGCTTGCGCCAGAAACGTTTATTAGATAAGATTTTGATATCAAACATTAAACCATGTACTCGAAATTTTTTCAGAGAAAAAAAAGCCCCAATTCGCTTCGCCAAATGCTACGTTCTAAGTTACGAAGGGGATGGTTCAGCAAAAGTTTCCACGTGTTTTATCTCAGATCGATGTGGCACTAATGGCTATGTTCCTACCCTTTACCATTTTTTCGTCCCTCAAATTTTTAGTTTTTTCTCACTTTTGGGCACGTTGTCCTGAATCCCGAGAACATCCAAATACGGTTGCCTTTTCGAGACAGCAGTCCGCGCCCGCTCCTTGTGTGCGTTCGGTGGGCGTCGGGACACGCGGTGACCCAACGCGGCTGCGGTGAGAGGTGTGCGTTGGGCGACTTCCTCGTGGGCGCGTGGCGTCGGGGGCGAATACCGAATGCGGAGCGTGCGGCACGAAGAGGAGGAAGAGCAGCAGCAGCAGCAGCCGTCGGAGGAGGGAAGGAGGAAGAGGCGACGGTGCGTGGCTGCGTGGCCGCGTGCGCCTCCGGAGGCATCTGCCCCTCTATTCCGAGCGCTGCCTCAGAGGCCAAGCGCGTGCAGCGTGCGGGTGCAGCGGCCCACGCGTCATCTGCCCGCCTCTTAAGGCCGCATCCGCCGCGTCCATCGCCGGTCCTCTCGTTCTCGCCTTCGCCCTCGCCCTCGTCCTCGACGCCTCGCCTGGCCTCGCCCCGCCTCGCGCTGTGACTCACGGGTCGTCCACGCCGGTGGGCGGATGTCGTTATTAGGTTGGCTTTGGTATGTGCAAACTACTCCTGTTTCCTTCGCGGGCTCTAGCCACGCGCTTTGAACTGTCGTTCCCCTCTCGACAATCCTCGAGCGCTTTACTTTTTCCAGAAGTACACATCACGTTAGCGACTGCTTGGAAGAGGAGCGGATGCGAGTTGACCTTCGCAGGCTGTGGAATGCAACGTGCTACAGAGTCGTTGCTGTAATTTTATCCTAGCGTGTTATTGTTCTATGGATGCGTTTTCAAAGAATCTGCAAATAAGCTAATAATTAAAGAGCATACGGATTTAGATGTCTTATAATTTTTGGTTTTTTTTTTATATTTAGGCATTTGCTTTTTTTGACACTTTGTCAATGTTTGGTTCATTTATTACTATATTCTAAAATGCCCTAAGAAGGTATTTCCTTTTGTTTTGAGTCGTGATATGCAGGCAGCTAATGACCTATTTCGAAAGCCAGGAGGGTCAAAGCCTTCCCCTTTCGCCGTTATGTCAACATGGCGGCGCAGTCGTAACTGTAGCCTGGAATGCAGCACGGTAACGGTTTCTTCTCGGTGAAAATGCCTCCAACGCGGAGGAATGGAAATGGGAGAAAGTGGTACACAGTGCGAATGTGTAAGGGTAGCTGGGGGAAAGTCATGTCGTAAGTCAGGAATGCGTTCGAATGTCTGGTATTGCATGTTGCGTGAATATCTGCATATCGCGCACCGGCTGCGGACAGTGAGGCTGATCCTCTCGTATTTACTGTTGTGTACAAAAAAGTACTTCCATTCACGAGGTTCTGTGTTGTAGTTCTCGTACATACCCAACATTCTTTCAAGTAAACATTGCCGTTCCGTAAGTAACTGTTCCTTTACAAACTTTCAAGCTGTTTTGCACAAAAAAGTACTTCCCTTCTGTGTTGTAGTTAACGTGCGTTCCAAACATTGTCATTCAAGTAAACATTGTCGTTCGATAAGTAACTCTACCTTAACAAACTTTCATGCTTGATTTTTACGAAACTAGAAATTCTGGACATACAAAGTTTGTGCTCTAAGCCGTTGATATATGGCAATTATTTTGAATAAATGTGTAAAATTACTAAAAATATTGGCTTGGGGCGGCGTTGGGCTCTGATCTCAAATCCTCCCCCACCCCGGATCAACCACTGTTTTGAAATGTGTATGGATTCTCTTTCACAAACTCTACCCCGGCAGAGCTGTAAGAATGCCTTAAATATATCTACTCGGTAAATGCGAAGAAAGTAGCAGGCGGCAATTACCGACAGCCCGTTCGTGTCCGGAGCCTCTGCGCCTCGCGGTGGCCGGAGGAGAATGTAAACAAAGGCGGCGTCGGCGTCACCTGTGCATCACTAGGCGTCGCCTCGATCGCTGCCAAATACGAGAACCCGTTTCGCCCGGCGCGCGCCGCCACGTCACCACGCGCTGGCGGAGGAGGAGGGGGAGGAGGGGGCGGCGGTGCGGACCGCGGGCTCTGTCGCCCGCTGCACTTCGTAAGCGGCTGTGCCAAAGTGGGTCGTCTGTGAGTGACGGGTTGCTGCCACCGCTGCCCGCCCCCCTCTCTGCCCCGCCCTTCTGCACCAAAGACTCCTACGCCGCGCTTTGATACGACGTAGTAGTGGTTAGGTTACCCGTCGGCTGCGATTGGCTCCCGTCACTTCTGGACTGGTTGTTGCGTCCGACTTTGGAAAATGTCCAGGGGTCGTAAATGAGTGATTAACTTTTTTATTTTTAAAGGAGTGACATACATACCTGAAACAAGTTTTTATTAGAGAGGATGATTTTCAGAGATAGATTCAGCAACTTTCTGTGTATTTGCATTTACATGTATTGGAAACTTCGAGGAATGACGCCTAACAAATTTTTATCGAATGTCAATTTGAGTCAAGTTCTTATCAAATATTAATTTGAATATATTTTTTATTTTTTTTTATTTTTAATGTAGCATTCAGAGAATCCAGCTTTTGTGAAGGGCCCAGAATCTATATGTCGCCTTCAAATCTAGTACCTACGTAAGAGAATGTGCAATTTCGTCAGATTGTTTCAACTAATATCCTCGTTTCATCAGGGAATCTTGACGTTTAGGCAAAAACTTCCTGTAAATTATTCAATTTCATGCCAGAGAGGAATGTTTATCCATAAATATGTTTACACACTACATACATACATACATAGAATGTCACTCCAATGGACTAAGGTGAACTACTGTTCAATAATTGAAATAAAATTAAAATCTGGAAGAATTGTCAGCATTGCAATAATCTGCAGTGTTTTTATTATACATTGTCCAAATACCAGTACACTTTTCTAATTACAGCTATTATGAATCATTCAGATAGGTAGAGATCGTACGAAACGGCTGTTTGACGTGCCCTCGTGCCTTTTCCACCCCGTTGTCAACATTTCTGTGCAAGCCATAATACTAAATATTACCAGCAACTCTTTGTTTTGTAGAAAGTGTGCCGAGAGGCCACGGCTGTTGGGAACCGCCGTTGAAGTACGTTCTCGCACTTGAACCGGAGTGCAGCGTGGGCGGGAGGAGCGGCGCTGCGCCGGGGGAGGGGAGGGGGCGGGGCGGGAAAGGCGCTTGCGTTCCCGAGACCATGTGCGCGTTGGCGTTCCCTCCATTTTCCCTTTTTCCCCACGCCGCCCCACGCCGCGCCGCGCCGCGCCGCGCCGGAGAAAAGACGCGCTCTTTGTTGTGCTCGGCGACTCCTTCGTTTTCTCCCCGTAGAAAGTGACAAGGGAATAAGCCGCTTGCGGGTGGACCGGGGGCGGGGGCGGCGGTCGCTGCGGACGAGCGCGTTCCCTGGCGTTGTTTGTTCGTCCATGTCGATAGGACGCGCCGTGCCGAGCGCTGATCCTCGTTGTGGCGCAGGAACGGCTGGCCGTCGTCGCGCTGGCGACTTTGGAGCCTCTCGCTTCGTGTTATGAGATGCAGTAACATTCTGCCATTTCCGAGCGTTTGAGTTCAGATTTTTTACGAGGGGGGATACTAAAAAAAGGTAGTGTATGATCTGTGTGGTTTGAGGAGCGTTCTCGTCAATATTTTCTTAGTGATGTTAAATTAGGCGGTGAAATTAAAATCAAATTCCCCGTTCTCTAATTTTTTTGCCTAAACAATTTGGAAATTTGAGTTTGGGTGCTGAAACACAATTGTACGTTCTAAATTGTCGCCCAGGACCCAAACGTTATTTAGTTCACGGAAAATTATATCGCGACGATGCATCCTGTTTCACTTGCATATTAATTTGTTTCGGAATCTCAATCAAATATGAATTTTGAGCCGCAATTAATTGTTTTTCCATACAGGCGAATATACTTTCTTCAAAGCGTTTTCAAAGTGTAAATAATACAGGAATTATTTTCATAAATCCAACAAATTTTTGATGACACTGAACGTGCGTATACAAAAATAAATAATAAAGTTATTCTCCGTGCGGTTGAGAATATATTTTGTTGGTGGTAATTACAACCTCTTGATTGCCACGAAATATACTTTCTAAGATTTCTACATGTATGACAGGAACAATACATAGAACTCACGTTGCAATGATTGTTCAGAATGTTTGACAGATTAAATTAACATTTTTATAATGTTCGTCCGCCTTTCATACTTTTTAGAACGGATATAGAAAAATTCGTTTTAGTATGTTATCGAATACGACCGCGGAACAAGTTGCTTTTGCTAATGTCAAGAGGTGAAAGCCGGGAAGTATTATCTTGAATGTAGTGAATTTCGATGAAGTGTCTTGAGAGATCTTTATAGTCAGCAGGTTCTTCATTGATTCATATTCAATGGATTGAAAGAACTTTCCATACACTTGGGCTATTGACATCTTTAAATGAACTGGGTCAGTGTTAACAACGCCTTGCATCGCAGTCCAGCAGTTACGTAAAACCAACAGCAAAAATAAAGTAATCCAACGTTGCTTTCTAGTGTGTGCGGTAAATTTTCAAGGAAACCTGAACGCGTTGAATAAGGCATTTGTTTCGTAAACCTATTATAAGTAATGCATTATAGAAATTCCATTTTTTTAAATATAAGCGGAGTTTTCTTTGAAAAATGGTAAAATTTTGTTACTTACAACAAAACGTGGTATTTGAAAGGATCCTCAAAGGAGACCTTGTAAACACGTAGAACTAAGCCGAACGTTTCAAATGGGATCAGTATAGAAGGGCGCGGTTCGGCCATAGTTGTGGCATGCAAAAAAGACTCCATATGAGTCGCCTTAGAGTAAATTATACATCCAAGATCCGGGACGTACGTTTTGTTCTTGCGTAGGACTTGAAGGCCTTCGTGAAGGACAATGAAAGAGAAAGGTGCGGGGGCGTGGTAAAAGCCTGCAAGTGAAAGTGGCGTTACAACTGGCGAACCCAGGAAGAAAACTCCGAAACTGGTACACTTCGTTAGTTGCTCTAGCATGGCAACTGAAGAATTTCAACAATCTGCATAGTTCTCGAGGGTAGAGTTTTGAAGCAATTATAATTGATTTGATTTAACGTGTAATGTTATGAGTTGTGGGATCATAATGCGATTGTGAAATGGAGGCTTATCTCGGACGTCCCCTCAAGTCATAGTTTGTGAACGCGACCCTCGAAGAAAACAGATAAGGCTATCTATAGTTGTATCAGAAACCTAATTCTGTTTTCACGGAGAAAGGGTCAAAACATCTGGCATTCCTAGACTTAATTAAAATCACATCAACATTCTTTGATGTCGACAGTGTTTCTGACATCGAGGTCTCTGAGATTACTGCGCAACTTTTTCCCTCTTGGCGCTCAATTCTTGCAGTTACGTAATTGAAACCTATCCTAATACCTGTCGCATTCGCCGTTCTATGCGATGACTTTCTGAAAATCGATTTCTGTATATTAAGAGCAATAAGTTTTACTAAAATCCGTGAAGCATTTGAAAATACCTTGATTGAATCTTGCATGTCCAAAAATATGTGAACTTGCTAAGATATTGAATTGGAAGCGATAGTTCATTATTAATTCTATATCTAGAAAGGTCATGCTTTAGTTCACTTACATCCACAATTACGGATAGCGTAGACTAACGCCAGATTAACGGCTATCGCAGCAACAGGTTCGATCAGTGTGAGACATTCAAACTCTGAACGAGTTGTCTGAACTCTGAACGGGTTTGAATCACGGGAAAGACACATACTCGCTGCCAAGACATGATGTTATTAAGGTACGTTCTATGTTTTGGTAAAACGTTATTCAAAGGAATTACCCAATTATTTATCGCAACCACACACCGCGTATTACGGAGGATCATGAATGGACATGTTGAGACCCGAAGGGACGCTAGTCGCGCCCGCAGCTGCAGGGACGCTTCACGAGCTCTGAGCCCCCGTTTCGCGCCCCCCTGGTGCACCCTCTCGTGCCCCCCCCCGTCCGCCGCTGAAACGCCACCAAGCCCAGGCGCCGACGCCCGTCGTGCTCCAGCTGCACTCGGCCGTCAGTTTCAATAAACGAAGAGACAGCTGGAATTATGACGCAATGTTCCGCGGAAGCTCGCGAGAGATGTTCAAATCGTGTCGCCCCGTGCGCCGTGCCGCCGCCTGGCATTCGTGTCCCGCGCGACGGACGCGGAGGTGCTGATCCGCCCAGCTGTCGTCGCCGCCGCCGAGGTGAAGGAGATCCCGCTAGCTGGAAGGCGTGGGATCCACGGACTGCGTGTTGGCGCGATTCGGCGGAGTTGCAGAAATGAGCAACGCCTGCCGGGAAGTAGACACGCGGGAAGGATCTACGGACTACTTAACGTGCATTCTATTTATCTTTACCGGTCTTCGATTTTTCTTTTCAAACGCTGTCCCGCCTCTCGTGAACATTCATTATCTTTTACCTCCATGGACGGCTATGCATTATAATGTGCGCGGAAGAGTCGGTTAAATAGCAGTGTGCCATTTTGGTTGTCCGTAACGCGCTTAGTGTCTTTTCTCTGCAAGATTCAAATTCCAAGATTGTCGAGAAATACACACACACACACACACACACGCGCGCGCACGCACGCGGGACATACCATCAAGCAAACATTAAACCCCGTTAACAGATCGAATCCTTTCTGATGAATGTATGAAACGGGAGGCGCGTCCTTCTCACGGGAATGAAAGCTGAGAATGGGAAGAGTCCTTTGGAAGGGAAACACCACAAATACGAGTTTACTTCAGGCGCCTCTCGTGTAGCAGTCAACAAAAACAGAAAATTCAATTGCGATGTTCGATTTTACCCAGGAAGGAAAACCCCAATGCGTCTGTCAACACGTTGAGGCTCAAAGAATATGCTACTGAACGCTTCATGTGAATATTTAAGTTTAAAGTCCATTTGCTCGTAATATTAAATATAAAACAATAATTCGCAGTATACATCGTTAATAATAATAATATTAATAATAATAATAATAATATATTATATTATGTTGCATTATATGAATGTTATAATAATTGTAATATAGTAATATAATAATAAAATGTATATATTATATATAAAAAAATTCGTAATATGTAAAGAAAACATTAGGAACCCACAATATGAATTAGTTTTATTACTTACTGAACTTCGATATTTTCTTCATTTACGCTTCCGAACTTTGAATTCTGCCAATGATATACTTCTCACACATTCGCAAAAGACCTCAGTCCAAAGGCGAGAAGAGACTGGAACTTCATTCCATCGAGTGTTGGCAATGCATAAGGAGTACATGACTAAACCTGCTTCGTCATCGTGCTTACTCTATCGCCATCTTAGACCTTTCCTGTTGGAATTTCTTCAGCTGGAGTAGGAAGGCTGGTTCGGCGGCCAAGCCCACGCCGTATCTCCCTTCTAATATTCCCGTTGCATATCCGCATTCCTGCGCGCCGGTATGTCTGCAGGTGGACTCATCGCATTCTTGCGTTCTTCACTTGTCGCCTTGCAAGACTAGATAAGGGCAGCTCTGATAGTCCTTCGCCAGTTGACTGACGTGGCGAGGTGAACGTTTGTAGTTGTTGGAGGATGCGATATGTTAAAAATAAAAAAGGTGTTTTTGGGTTGACAAATCGTATCTGCCATTAACTAGAAACTTCGAAATTTACTAATTTTCTTATACACACGCGGTAGTAAGTTACTTGTCTAACAAACTGAGTAACTACTTACCATTGCTCTTTCATTGAATAAGGGTACTTTATCTCGATGTAGGACGCCCGTATCTCTATTCAATGTGAAAACTTAATGACAATTAAGGAATATTTTACGAAATTTCGCGTACTTGTTTCTTTGTTTGACTTTGTATTGGCGGCAGGTGTCGCTGATGACTGTTGTTAGAAAGCAGCGTTCCAAAAATGAAAGCATGAATGCGAGATTTACGCTCTTCATGCTACACACGCCCACGTCAACCTTTTGCAGGTCGTAGCTCGCACTGTCGAAAGACTGCTTGGAGCTTGACGGCTTTAAAAGAACCCGTGAATCATCTCGACTCCGCAGTGTCCTACGACTTTCCCATTATGGCGCACGCCCGAGCCGTAGTAGTGCCGTGGAGGCGGCCGGCTAATCACCGAAGCAAACGCGCGGCGGGCGCGCGCTTACCTAACTGCCACTCCCACGAGACGCGAGGGGGCTCCGACGCACCTCCACCGCCGGCCAAGTTGCCAGAACGCAATGATTAATTTGGCTAGGGCTCCGCGTCTCGTGCCATGACGTAACCGCGTCCCACCAGTCGCTTCCCCGTGAGCAATCTCTGGATCGGCGCTGATGCGGGGGCGTTGTTTACCCCGGGCGGCGACGGCGACGGGACGCAGCGCGAGCCGCTGGGAGGCAGCGTCGCGGCGCAGTCGGTATCAGCGGTTGCCGCCGCCGCCGCCGCCGCCGCCGCCGCCGCCGCCGCCGCCGCGCCGCCGCCGCCGCCGCCGCTGCTGCTGTCTGGCGGGGGCTAAATTTAGAACGGGCCATCGATATTCGGGCGGCGACGATGGCGGTGTCGAGAGGGCGGCGGGTGCCCCCGTGCAAGCCCGAAATTGGCTTTGCGAACCGCACGGAAGGATCCGCCTGCGGGCGAATTTTTGGTGGAGGTTTGGCGGTGTTGCTAGCGACGGACTCATTTACAGCCAGATTCTTTAGTTTGGGGGATGGCTGATCCGACGCGAGAGCTCCCAAAATTTTACCTTGTAATGATGCCTTGATGGCTGTGGTTGCGCAACAAGAATTCTGTCTTGTTAGGTACCTTAGTGTTCTCAACCATAATGGAAACAATAGGACGATAACTGAACCGATAAAACAAAGTTTTTTGTCTATCCATTGAAACAAGATAGTATCCACTTCGGCACAAATGTTATGACTATCAACCATGTGAATCTTATTTGGAATTGTAGCACTTCCGTAATGTTTCTCGAACTGTTCGTTGCGAATTCAATTAAATGCGAAAGCAAAACCGGGATGAAAAAAAAGTTAAGAAAACTAATTTCTTAAGTTTTCTTAGAATTCATTGATATTATATTCATAATTGATGGTTACAAAATGTCGACCTACTCCATGAAATAATTACTCGAAAAATAGCAATTAAAAATTGGCATGACGCAATTAAATTTAATAATATCACCTTATTTGAAACCAGCGTTGAAATATTCCATTTTAAAATTGAAAATCCACCTACCAGAAAACTTTTCTTAATCATGATCATACGTGTTAGCCCAGATCGTGTTAGTTACTTAATTTAATTTTGTGCACCCTGCTTTACGAAATTAGTTGTTTTTTTAATTTCATTTGTATCCATTAAATGGTTTGGGCAGCCATCTTATACCGTATGTTTCACTGAAATAACTTTATGGGGTACAGTTCAGAGGTTAGAAGAATTCAAAGCTTGAACAGAAAGAATTGTTCACGTTCGTTAAGTTCGCCTGAAGAGGTTTCGAAGTGACCCGTGCGTATGCCATTGTCGTGGTGGCGATGAAGGCGACGCTGTCTTGTCTACGAGCAATTATGCCCACTGCACCTCATCGATCGCATAGCGAACTGCCGCTCCTGCCGCCACTAACGAGGGTTGTGGAAGAGGCGCCGACGTTGGTTAAAACGCTCGTAAAGTCCCGAGTCTCTCCGCAGTAGAAGTCGATTCGTTAGTGCCAGACGCCCGTCTGCACCGCTCGCGCGCAGTGACCGGAAATTCAATGTCTGGGGGACAAAGAGGATGAAACCCTTCTATTAGAACAAAGATCCTATTTACAATATCCCGGAATGTGAGAGCATTGTTCAATGTAATTTCATCGTCAATTGGTGAAATGACAACTTGAAAGAATAGGGCATTCACCTTGCCTAAGACCTAGGCGTGGTATACTTTATTGTGTAGAGTTAAATTACCAGATATTAATAATAACGGACCCAATTTGGATCTCGAAAGTGTACATTGGTGACACAACGAATATCTCGGCCTCTTGCCTCTAGCAGTGGTGAGACACGCTCATAATCTCTCCGTTTATTTTGGTCCTCGTAGGGAAACGACGCAGTGAGGCGAGTGGCTGTATTGATCTCTCAAGTCCGGAAGTGGAGAGAAGCACAAAAGCGTCTAATGAAACGGACGTGTTCCTCAGCGTGCGGTGCTCCGTCGCGCCACCCGTCTGGGTGCCCCTTCTCCCCCCTCCCCCTGGGTCTCCCCCCTCTGCCCCGCGCCCGCCGCCATTCCTATATTATACTCCGTGCGATAATCTAGCTGCTATGAAACTAGCGATCGTTAGGAAAATACGGCGCCGTCTGCCTGGTGCGACAACGACGTTCAAACGGCCGACATAAAGCGTGTCGCCGCAATAGTGCACAGACGATTGTCGACTGGGCGTTGACTCGGGCAGCGCTCGTTGC
The DNA here is from genome assembly GCA_964035755.1 of Teleogryllus oceanicus. Taxonomy (NCBI): domain Eukaryota; kingdom Metazoa; phylum Arthropoda; class Insecta; order Orthoptera; family Gryllidae; genus Teleogryllus; species Teleogryllus oceanicus. The sequence goes on along the minus strand of CAXIVR010000001.1, from coordinate 221,767,792 downwards.
GCCCTCGCAACTAGATACGACGTGACATTACTAGGGGGAGGGGGGTGCTGGCGGCTAGGATAGCTGGAGTCAAGCGCTTTAATTTTTTTTGTTGCCAATTATCGCGGGAATGGGTGCCAATGTTAAGATTGGAATTATGTCTTCGAGAGCAGTTAAGATAAGACGAGATACCATAACCTCGCAAGAAAAATGTATCAAGAGTAATTCATGTAGTGTGCTGACATAGTAGCGTAAAAATGTTTGAGAGAGGAACTTTGAAAGGATTTTTATTGCATCAATAACTTTTTTCATTATATTATTTGGAACGAATGTTCTTTTGTAGTAAGCTTACAGTAATTACACTGGCGAGTTTTTCAGCGATGTTCTTTTAAACACTTTTGTTCAGTTTCACATTCTGTGTCCGAATGCTACATTATTTTTTTTTTGTTCCAGGTGAGTAACCTGAATAGCAGAGATCAACACAATTCGTTTTGCGTAAGTACTAAATGAGGCAAAGTGTGTGTGTGTGTGTGTGTTTGTTTTTCTCTAGATCACGTGATCGGTGAACCCATAACCTTAGTTTTCAAATAATGTATCCCTGTTAGAAATCAATGGAAACACTGGATGAGCTATTCAAGGAATTTCTAAAAATTCTTAAGGTATCTGCACCTCGATGAAATGCGAGTCCGCTTGGTACAAGTTAGTTCCAGTGCCACTACTCATTATTATACGCAGTAAGATTGGCACATCACTTATATTAAGAAGTTGTATGCAATCTAGTGATAAGATTATAATTTGTGTGAAATAATTGCACAAGGTGTAAGTGGTTGATAGTCGCGGTTTTCGTGGTGAAGGTCGTGTCAAGATTCATTCTTTGTAAGTGCGTACGGATCGTGCAGAGTTTCGTGGCGCGAGTGCAACCGCCCTAACGGCGGATGTTTGCGCGTTGTGTGTGGCGCAGCTGGCCTCTTCCGGTTCAAGCGCTCTGGCCGCAGTTACTTTTCGCGCCCTCGGCACATTGCGTCCTACCTACACCACCCACATCCAGACTCCCTAGTTTAGCTCAGAGCCAGCTTTTGCACGCTCTCTGCACCCAATCTGACCGAGTGCTCGTGGGTGTCGCATTTTTTATTCTAGATATAAAGCTAGGGCGAATTCAGTCGGTGTCTGGAGAAGAATTGGCGGTCGGCTGCTCTGATTGGTACTTCCGTTTGGTTTCTCCGACCCGTACCAGGCGAGTGCAGGAGCAGTCCCGTAACAAACGGGCCGCCACGGACTGCGCGCGATCTTTACTTCCTCTTCCTTGCCTTATCCTTGCTCATTACACACACACACACACACACACACACACATCCACTACACTAGCACACATCTCGGGAGAGCAGTCGGGGGATTAGAAAGTTTTCTCGGAGAGTGGAAAAGCTTTTTCTAGGCTTTGAAAAAAAATTAAAAACAATTGAATAATTGAGGATGACCTGCCAGTTTTAATTTTCTGCACTAACTCTACATATGATGAATAATTTGCACCCATGCCTAGAGTTGTTCCTATAAGAGGCCGCCGATTGTTATCTTGGAAGTAGGCCCAATTCACAATGCAACTAGGTCAATAAACTTTCCCATATTTATACCAATGCAAGAGTTTCTTTTCCACAAGTCTTGGGATGAACATTTGATTACTCGGACGTTTCGAAGTGTGTGGATCATAAATGGGATTGTTTGAATTAATTTAACACTTAAGTATTTCCATCGTGTTTCATCGCTTATACCGTCTTCTTAAGAGTAGTGGAGTGCTGAAGAATATACGCACAATAGGGGATGTTAGAGGAAGAAAGAATGTTGCTCCTAATTGTTTGTATATGCGAGTTGGTCTTCTACATTCTCTGCATTGAACAAGTACCTGCTCAATTCTTTTCGGTTTTGTTGTTAGATCTGATGAAAACAGTTATCTCCAATTGTTCATAGTGCTCTCAAAATTGTATCCTATTTCTAAAGTCTTCACGAACAAATTTCATTACCTGGAAGTGACGAGGGAGTAGCTCTGCTGAGAAATATCCTGGCATGGCTCTTTGAAAGTGCAGACTGCGTTGTTAGTCATCCTGTTTTCCTTCAGAGGACTGTTTGTGTTGTTTTCCGGCGGGTCGCTGCACGGAAATTCCTCATTGCGTATGTGTGCGTGTGTGCATGTATAGATGTGGGTCGATTGATAACATAAGTTTTTACGTTGCTCTCCAAATATTTCTGCTACGTTAAATCAACAAATGAGGAGGCGTGCAAATCTCCGCAGAGCTATCTCCAGACATGCACAGCGAGCAAAACAATATAAAGAATGACTGAACGCAGACAGCTCGTACAAGTGATTCCATGTATTCATCTACAGTGTTATTTAAACATTTACCAAGAATGATTTGCCAGATGTCTTGGCTTATGTGCAAATGTTTGTATCACATATCTGCAGTTCAGGATAGCTAGTGTGATCCTTCCGAATGGTTTGTGATACCACTCATGTCGGATATTACAGTTTAGATTTTGTATAAATATAAAGAAATACAATAACTCTTAAACATGTAACTTCAATTCTTGTTTTGTACGTTGTTTATAAAATATTGTTAGTGTGGAAGAATGTCATAAACATATATTATCCAGCGTTTCCATCAGTTTGAAAAGCAGGGATACAATTAAATGCCTTATAAACTATTCCAAGAATAATTGTTTATTGCGAGTATGGAAAGTGGTGAACAAGGAATGCAAATTTTCAAAAATGTTTTCACTTCACACTTACTAGAAAGTTGTTATTATTTAAACTCTTCTACTGTACATTACATTCTGAATAATGAAGACTAAGTACTCTTGGCTCAATGTGGAATATGATCGATCATACGCAGAGAAAAATATTGAACACGGGAAAGTAGGGGAGCAGGCCCACCTCGCGGGCGGTCCACAAAATGCGCCCCTGGGATTTGATTCTCACTTTCTCCGCCAGATGTCTGGCTCGTTTAACTATATCCGAACGGTCTGGTTGGGACGAAGTGACATCTCGTTAGGGCGATATGTTGTCTGAGGGATTTAATTTTGCCGGGCATCGGCCAGGGTTCTTTTACACGTCACAAGCGCGACACGGCAACTGTGGATTTTTCTGCCCTTGGAAAATCCACGCACCTCGGCCGGGATTGAACCCGCGCACTGGGGGTTCAGAGGCCAGTCATCTAACCCCTCGCCCGACGAGGAGCGCGTGAGAGCCCAAATTGGAAGCAGAGCGCCCGCTCTAGTCGCTGCGCCTCGCCTCGCGTCGTGTCTGGGCACCCAGATTAGCCCCTCGTGGCTCCTAGAGCGTATCGGAGCCCAAGACTCTCCAGCGCCGCGTCACGCGCGCGCCTGTGCAACCCGCGCGCGCGCTCCACTCGGCCGCGGGATGTGGGTCGCGCGACGCAACGCCGCAAATTGCCCCTGGGCGGCACGACGCAGATCGAACAGCACGAGCCGGAAGCGGCACCGAGCGTCTTCCCAGAACGCAGCCCTCTCGACAGCTCTATCCCGCGCGCTTCGCCGGAACGCCCCTCTCTTGCTCCCGCTCGTTGCTAAGCGCAGGTGCCTAGTTAACAGGAGCACTTGCGTCGTCCTAGCGGACGCTCGTGTAGTTTATTGCTGGCTCGTTTCTAGGAATTTTCCTCCGCTTCCACACGATGTTTTTGCGCCCTGGAACTGTAAAACTGCTGCGGTAGAACAGACCTGCCTGTCCCTGAATAAATGGATTCTGGATGATTTCGAAACGAGGATTCCGCATTAGAAATTCTGAGGGTAGAGGTGAAGCTGAACTGCTGTTTTTATTGCGCAGATATTACTGCCTAGACTGTGCATAGCAGCGGTGTCAGAATATACCAATTATCTATCTTCCATCAATATAAAGTTCGATTTAGTATTGTTTAAATTTCCATTAAACTACCCGGAGTATCGGGCATTTTGAATATGTCAGAGATAGATAACTTGATCATTATCTCCCCGCAATCAAATAGTTCTACATGAGCCACCAGCTGACTAACGTGGAACATACGAAGGTCATTTACAGTTTGATGGTTACGGCTAATTCAGGATGAATCTCGGTCGAAAGGAATCTAAGCGTGCACACTAACGTAAGTCTGCATCGTCCCTATTCACACCGAAATCGAATGAACCGACGGAGAAGCCACGGGTGCATCACGAGAAAGCACAGTTTGACGGCGAGTGCTCAGGGCCTTTGGCGTTCGCGATGTCCTGCACGGCGCCTTCGCACGCGGAATGTAGGTTAGCGTGGTGCGCAGTACGGCTTGCCCGCCTGCCTGCCTCCTTGCTTGCTGCCACGGGCACCGCCTCCCCTCCGCCTCCGTTGCACAACGCGCTTGCACCAGCGCGCCCGTCGCCCACACCGCCCACAACCTCCTCTAGCCCACCTTGTCCACCATCGACCCCGTCGCGTTTCGCGCCCCCTACTGATCGGTTCCGCACCACCCTCTCGCGTCCCTTGCGTCCCTCCTCGCCACAGCGGTGCAGCTGCCTGCCAAAGCTTTTCACAGCTTCCTCCCCTTCTCATCTCCCCTCCCCTATCTCTACGACCTATCGCTTATGAAGTCGTGTCGCGAACGGTCTGCCCGTGTTTTCTGCTTTCGTTATTCAGTTCGTTGGGATTTGGGGTAACATTTGAATTACTGACGTGAAATCATACAGTTGAGCAATTTTTATTTACATATTTTCCTCTAGTAAAGCGGCAAATGCTTAAATGTACTTGTTATCCTGTTACGCAAACGAATGGTAGCAGACTTACGTAACGCCAGTCCACCAGTCAGCATGCGTGGCTTGTTTTCATATCGTATGGAAGTGCTCCTTGAAGATGACCGTGATTCCACAGTTTCTACTTGAATATTTCTGGAAAATATTGCAGGCCATTACTCATTATGTGGCAACTCCCATCTCAGAGCATACATGAATATCTAGCATATTATTTTCACTTGTGGACTTTACTCAGGGATTTATAAAGGTGTTTGCAAAATTAGTGGGTTTTGCATTTCATCGAAAATAACCATGACACATCGAGGCATTCAAATTGTGACCCGCTGTGAATTGAAATTAATATTTTAAATTAAATGAAAATTAATATTAACATTTATTCGTCAGGATATAGAGAACTAATTTTTTACTTCAGAAAATTCTAAATTGTACACTACTTTTTCCGTACAAATAAACGAACAGATGTCTCAGTACTAAAGGTTGTTGTAGTTCCATACTCTGTATGATTGTCATGTGCTGACAACATTCTGTCAATCCAAATGTCGTGTTTGTCAATCGAAAGTCGATAAAAGCTTGCGAACGCGCTATCGGATGAGGAAAAACTTCTATAATTTCATCCAGTGGCATAACTCACCGCTTTTACTAATGGTACTAACCTCTAAATACAAATGAGGCTTGCGTTCATCCTATTAGGGTGGCTGTAGCAACTCCTATGACATGAATTTCCTTTATTTGTGACTTCAGTGCACTCGGCATTTGACAGCCTGGAGTAACTTGTCGATTATTCTCTTGATCTTTTCTGGTTATCACCTCTGAACTTAGACTCAATTTTCATGCCAGTTGAGTTATATTCGTGAAGGTTTTATACAAAGACGGCGGTTACAAATATTTGTTGCTACTCGTATATTCCCCAACTTGTCATAGCGAAGTCCGAATAACGAGGTCCAACCTTGACGTGATTGAAAGAGAAACGTGAAATATTACACTGCTGAAAATTCATTTAAAATGGTTTATTGAATAAAATACCCATAGTTGTGTTGGAAATGTTACGACAAACCGATCGTACTTAGAGAATGCAGCAATGGAAGTAAAACATTAACAAATGACAATGTTGTAAAATAAAAAGAGCAATTAATATATATTGCTTGGAACATTTCTTATTATATTCATAGTTAAATTTTCGTGGGGATTTGTCCTCCCAATAGTAAGCTACAGAACAAGTCCAAACCAATGATCGCGCCCTTTGCCCCCACTAGGACGCACAATGACCTAGCAGAGTTTTTCGCTCCCCGTATTGACGAGTCGAGACAGATCCGTTGAGCTTCTTTGACTTGCTCTCGGAATCAGTCCTTCACTTCATGCAGAATTCATGTAATTTCAATAAATTAAGTGTCATAAAGAATTGGTCACGCCTAATTTGGAATGTGTAAAGAATTGGTCAAATTCTTTGCAGAATTCGCAAACTTGTCTGTCCCGGCCGAAATACGGTTAAAATGGTTCAAGACACTTCGTAAAATTGCAGATATTGTCAACACCCAAAGAGCTCGAGTTTTTAACTTTGTACGCTTGAAAGCCAGCGGCACGCAAGTGCCCCCAGCAGGTTTTCGGCTCGTCCGCGCAATCCATTAAACGCGGGAGGGGTTGGAGGGGGTGCGGTGTGCTTCCAGTGGGGCTTCGTGGTATCGAGTATTGGCTGTCGCGCGTTCGCGTGGCTGCAGGTGCGGCTTAGGAAAGGTCTTGGGCGCGTCGGCGCGGCTGCGTGGCCTTTAGGGCGGGCGCGCTCGGAACGCGGCAGCGTGCCTCCGCCGCCGAGGCGCGGGCGTTACCTAACGCGTGCGACCTCCCCGCTACGCATTGCTCATTTATAGAACGCCCAAGGACGGATCATCCGAAATCCCCGCTGGAGCATTCTCCCGTGTTGGGAGTTCGCGCCGCGCACCGCCTTACGTAAACCCCTGCCATTGGTACGGCGCTGTTGAGACCAGGGCGGTGGATGGACTTCAGTTTTCTGGGAATGGTTTCCCGGTATTTGCACTCGGAAGTATAAAGTTTTAACGTTCACGTAATATCAAATTAGTAAGGAAGATAAATGTGGGTTGGTTGTTGCTTTTCGAGGTGGAACTTTCGATGCCTTGCAGCTCTAGTATAAGGTTACAAATGTAAATATGGTAGCAGTGTTACGCAGATATGAAATGGAGTATGGAATAATTTTGAGTTATTTGTTCGTTTATTATGGGCTGCTCCAAAGACGTAGTCCTCGCTAAAAATATGCAAAATTAAAATAATTGTGAGATAACACGCAGGTTTCTGATGATTCTGCCGTTCACCTGTGTTAGGTTTTCTCTCGACTGCTGAGAGAACGTCTAGGTATTTGCGTTGCTCATGAACTAACTACTGTTTCCTTCCTCCCCTCTCCCTAAACACCGACCGGGCAAAGCCTTTTCATGGAGCTGAAGTCGAAAGAGAATGAACTGGAATACGGATGTGAGCGGATAACTGACTGCGAAATACAGTCGGGCGATTCCCAATTGGATCATCTCCTATTGAGAGGTGGGCCCGAGAACGTTGATGAGTAGAAGGAAAATGGGGACGCTGCTCTGAACCGATAATACAACCAGGAAACTTTGTAACCTTCGTCTCGCGATGGCAACGTTGCGCCTCCGGCTGCCTCCGCCTCTGCTTCTGCCAGTGATCTGTATACTAGCGCGTTGTATACAGACGAGCGGCTTCTGCCTGCGTCCTGCGTGCGGGTGGCGTCGGCGGTGTGCCGTTGCTGCGAGCAATCGCAAGTAGTCGCAAGTGCTCGCTCCACAAAACACTGCGTGTACACACACATCGTGCTCGGGTCAAGGGTGGGCCTCCTCCTTCCAGGTTGCGCAACCCGTTACAACGCACGTGGCATCGGAGTGGGAGGGAATGTGCAAGAGTGGCGCGTGGGCGTACGATCGTGAGGAGAAAAGTGAAGTTGAAAATTCTTTAGAAGCGTTACGTAAATTGGCAGAGAGGGGAAGTGACGAACCTTGGAAATGACCTTACGACACAATGCGGTAGGAGAGATTGCAGTAGTTACGGTTTTCTTTTCTGTTCGTTTCTGGAAAGTTCAGCCAGTGACAGAGTTTAAATTATAACATCCGAATAAATGTTTGAAACATCTTAGCCACAGTTGCAGCACATTGATAGTGGGTCTTTTTTACCAGTAAAAAAGTAATCATGATTGGCCACAATTCACATTGATAACTACTGAAGATAAAAAAATGATCTAAATGTTCTAATTTAGCCATCGTAGATAGATAAAGCCCACGGAGAGATGTAACCAAGCTTGGTAGTTCCCGAACTTTTTGTCGGGTCTTGCCAAATTGTGTATCGATTTTATCACTAATTTTCTGGAACGGCATATGTTGAAACGAACATGAGGGGAAAATTTGAGAACGATGCCCCCGAAACAGTGACGGGCGAATGGTCGCCTGCAAGAGAGGTAGGGGGCGAGGGCGAGGGTAGGGTCATCTGGCGCGGCAAGTGCCCGTAATTGCGGCGCACCTAATTGCAGGTAGTCGAGGGCCACCCTGCGCCGTTTCTCTCCCATCGCTGGGGGCCGCGCGTGCGGCGGAAAAACAAACCCCTCTTCTAAGAAGGCCGAAAATAGAATGCGCACGGGTAGGTCGGTGTGGCGAGGGAGGGAGGGGGGGCGAAGGCGAAGGTGCGCGAAGACGCCGGAAGTCGGCGGCGGCAGCGGCAGGTGCCTGGCTGGAAATCCCGGCTGGGCCAGCGGCGTGCAGTGTTCCCCGAAGGCCAGATGCGTCAGTGACGTGGCCGGCAGCCCAGCCCGGCTCGGCGCGCGCGGCGGCGGGAGATAGCGTGGGAGCCTCCATCGAGTTCTGCGTAGTCATTCTGCTCTTCAGAGTAGGATGGAATTCCACGTTTTTAATCGATTTGTGAGTAAGGGTTTTCGGAAGTAATATAATGGCATGCTGGAGTACAAAAAACATACTTTTCATCTTGAACTTGAATGAAGAGCAGGGAAGCACAAACAAAATTGTAAAGCTCATTACGTTTAATACCTTTTTATTTGCTATTTTGTTATTATAAACAGTTGTTTTACATTCGGTAGTGCGTGGAATTAGTTGTAGACGACTTCGCTGCATGTACCGTCAATTCTTTCGTTTTCTTGTACCAAACTTAGTTCCACTACGTCCCATCGTGGGAGGGTTTCTCATCGGGGAGTATCGTATCCATGGTCATCGAAGAAGTAAAGTGTTCGATAGACGAATGCACCTATCGGTATTACGGAGGTAAATCGGTATTACGGAGTAAACATCTCACTGGCTACAAAAAATATTGAAATTGATAAATTGTTTCCTTATATAAACTTCGGAACGTCTTAAAATCACAAAATTCGCTTATCTTTTGGAATTTCTCGTCATTACCTTGAATGGAAATTAACGTTTTGCAAATTAAAATCTGTGATTAGTTTTTAAAAAATATTTGTAAAAAAACTAAAATAGCCCAAAAACATAGATCTAATAAAGCATTTTTTAAAAATAAGCTCATATTTGTCTAGTTGTTTTCTTAGTCATTAGTAGGAAAACGTGAATATGACTCGATGATGCAAACCCATACTTTTAAAAGAGGCCGATGCAAGAAAAAGTTCGGAATCTCTGCCTCTTAGTTCAACCCCCCTTTCAGATTTGGCTACCTAACGACGCACCGACCGATTGCATCCCGGCCGGTGTTTGGAAAGGAGGAATAATTTATTTCAGTTTCCATTAAATAAGTAACGCAAACAGATGTCTCGCAGCACGTGAGAAAAAACCTCGAACAAAAGTGAACATGACCAAATCATCGGGATTTTATGTTAACGAACTTGTAATAAATCAAGTCAAAATGAACCAAGTCAAAATGAACCTTAAAGGAGCATTTGTGTAAAGAACAATCTAGGAAGCCCTGAAACCTGACTGAGCTTTTCATTGTACTCACGAGGAAAACTGAACGGGATGCAAGCGAACTAAGCTCTTTTGGAGAGTAGGTAAAAGGTTTGGGAAAAGTTGATCGCGGAATGCAATCGGGGTACGTTCTCGCAGCAGCGATTTTGAACGTGAGCGAACTTTTGTATCTGCCGGGCGCGGCGCCGCTAGCGCCAGCTGCTCTGGAAGGATAGCGCTGCTGCCACCGTGGGCGCCATATTCTTGCCCCACCCCCCCATTTATTGCCCCTGTAGCGGCCGCAGAGTGCGGTTGCGCAGCCTGATAACCCATCTTCCTGTGGCGTCTGCGCCGGGACCGCGAAATTGAGTGCCCTTTCCTCGATTGGATGAATATGAGGAAAAAGCACTGACGGAAACTGGCGTTTTTGACCTTGTCTATTGTAAACACTGTTGTATTATCGCCGTCGCTTATTTTGCCCAATAGCGTGCCTCGGGCGAACAGCGGTGCTTCACTGGAGATTGCTTCCCCTAAACCCGCATTACTAATTAATCCCCCTGTATAATCATAGGTAATACGAATGTGTTGGAAATTTCCGTTGTGCCAGTGGTATTCAATTGGGCATATTAATTTCATTCGTGGAATGGTATTACGTTTCAATATGAAACAAATATTATGTTAATGAAAATTGTCTTTCAGTGTACTCCTGCTCCTATGACTGATATATCGCTGCTTATGAATGGCTAAAGGGGGGAAGTGGTTAGAAAAATGGATAGAAAATGTTTTTGTAGACCACCCTTACTGGAACACAACAGACGTATTGTTAAAATACTATTGGTGTTTATTTCATTAATGGAATTGTCACTGTAAATGTCTTAACATAAATAGTGTAATCTGCACGTACCTCAGTATTAAGGTTATGACATCTGAAAAATAACACTGTTTCAGTCTGTACTAACTATGAATGAAAAAAGTTAAATTGCATTTCTTTTTGTGGACGAAGGAAGTAGTTTACTGTAGTAGTGGAAGTAGAAGTTGGTGGGATAAGTCTTTTTGTGTGTATACTCCTGAAGACATGGTACGCATTAACGAAAAACCATTGGTAATGTCGGCGGGAAAGAACTAATCACTGTATGAATTTCGTGCGTCAGATTCATTGCCATAGTAACGTGAACAGCGTCGGATGTTTTGCCTGGCAATTGATAGGAACTGGAGGAGAGGCTCCCATAATCGTCAGAACAAGACCTTAGTTAAACTTAAATCTACATATTTTCTGGGCCCTTACTACTCAGTACTATTTGCAGGAGGGGCCTGCTTTATTGTAGTGGGCTTGGAGCTATGCTATCGAGTGACATCGGTATCGGACAGAGAATGGCGCTCTATCCTCAACGTATTTCCTGTTGTTCTGCGTTTGCCCGGAAGTTGCGACACTTCCTTGCTCTCTAGTAGACCGTACAGCCAGAAGAAGAACGCAGTTTATTAGCAAATGGGCGCGTATGCATGCAACTGAATATGCTAATCTGTTCCAATATTTTACTAAGGGGCCACAGTTGTAAAACGTATTGTTTATTAGAGAAAGTTTCTCTAAGTTTAATGTACCTGCAAGAATTCTCTAAAAGTCCTGTGTTTAATATCGAAATTGTCTTCTTTATGCTTATAGGTGTCCCTGTAAAATGTATTGTTTGGCACAGAAGGATAAACTAATTGTATTTGGGACTTCTATTGTCGGAATTCATGATTTGCCATCGCACTATGTGCAGTGTAATACGCAACGTGAGAAGGTTGACGCACTGTGTGCTTCTGCGCTTTCGCATTGAATAAGCCCGTTTTGCATTTCAATAGAGGAGTGCTTGCAAAATGCGAATTCGCGAAATCGTCGGATCGGGTGAATGCCAAGCTAATAATGACCCGTGAACTATCGATTTGCCGCAGAGGGAATAATGTAATGTCTGATATCACGACGAGTACTTGGGTGCCGAACGTGCGCCGTCGGCTGGGAGTAGGATGCAGTTCCCCTCTTTGTTGTACGTTGCTCTGTAATGGTCCTGTCAATTGCGGATATCCAGCTGATGTAATGCTAAGGTGGTTTCGTGCTCCGACACTCGGGTAATAACCGAGTTATTTGACTGAACCTTGGGACTACAGCCGGTCTGCGAATCACAATATTCAACACGGGGATCAAGGACGAAGTTAATTGAAGACTACAGTGGCGGATAATGCCTGGGTGGGACGGCATCTAGTAGGTAGTGAAGTGGGGAATGAATGCGCTCAACGCATTAATACGTATTGACAAAATAGTCGCAAACATAGTGCGATGACTAGGGTGGAGATTTTCCGTCAGCCATTACTACTTAAAAATTTTAAGATCTGTTTAAACAATTGTGGCTCTACGTTTGGAGTTTTCAAACTATTTCGAAATAATGCTATACAATTATTAGAGTAGAAATGTCTTCGTATAGAATGATCTGCCATTTATAGAAACATAGTTTCGATACTGGTACAGGGGCAATTTTCATAAATTGGAAACGCCTGGGGGATCGCATATTATGAAACTTAACTATCCAATTTCCTAAACAAAAGTGTTCAAGAGATGTTCCCTCGCTTGCGAGGAGCAGAACCTCCAGCGGAACGCCCCCAGACAACAACAAAATCAGATCTGTTCCGCGCGAGTAACTTCCTTTTTATGTGAGAGACATAACAATCGTTCGCTTGCCCGGGCAGGCCCGTCAATGCGCGCGAGGTGTAGCGAGCGTACGGAGCGCCCCGTTTACGACCCTCCACAACGCTCGGCCGCGTCGAAAATCACTGCGTCGCAGCAGGCAGGCATTGTCTCGACTGACGCAGCGGAGCGGCGGCGGCGGCGGTGACGCAGCGGCGCGGGGCCAGCGCGTGACGCCGCGTGACGTGGAGCCGCCGCCGCCGCCGCCGCCGCCGCCGCCCACACCGACACCAACGCGCACGGCGAGAGACGGTCTGACGTAGCGGCCGCCTGGAGAACAGCCTTCTGTGGGCCAGCCTCCGAACATTTCGCTGGATGTTTGGTCGTGACGCCACGTCCGGCGTATTTGTGTGACGCCTTACGTAACTTAAGTAGGTTTCAAGATCTAGTAATAACTGCCTCTTTCCATTTTGAGTCTGGTTGACTTTACAGTGTTACTGAACGAACGTACGTTATTACTGCACACATGAACACAATGAATGGTCAGTACATCTTGCATAAAATGAGTTTTAATACTAAATTGCGCTTTTCTCATTAGTATTGAATATATTTTATCTTAGCTTGAAAACATAAACAGGTTATCTGAAAGAAATGCAATTTGGACAAACGATTTTTTTGTGAGATAAAGTAGGTATTTATACTATACAATGACGATGTTTTTCGTTCGGTGTTCAGACGTGGTTTCAATACCTGGTCATTTATTGGGACATTCTCGGTCGTGTTATGTATAGAAGCATTTTTTCCTCATTCACGACCTCCATCCCGATATGCTTAGGGCTGTGTAGTAGGGCATGCAGGGGCCGTGTTATCTGGCGGCCTCTCTTAGCCTCCGCGCGACGATCTGGAACCGCTCTGGATAACGGTATCGCGCGTGGCGCAGTCCGCCTCACCCCCCCCCGCCCCCGCCCCCGCCCCCCCTCCGCTCCACCCCCCCCCTTCGCCTGCCGGCTTTTGCTCTTCACTCCCGCCAAACGTTCCATCCTGGCGCGCACCTCCACCCTCCCACTTCGTCCCGTCCCGTCCCGTCCCGTCCCGTCCTATCCCTTCTCTCTGTGCCAAACGCGCTCTGCCCATCCTACCCTTTCATCTGTTTCACCCCTACTCGCCAGCGTTCCCACTTGCGTCATATCGTGTTTACACCCCGGCCTCGATCTTCATTCTGCCACATTTTGTCGGAGGCTCACATTTCCACGCCACGCGTCTCTCTTACTTCTTTGCTTCCTTCCTATCTCCGGGTGCTGTTTTTGTGCTTTCGTTATGTCCGCCGGGCGTTCCTCAGGCGCCGCCGCACCCCTTCCTCCTCCGTTTCTGTCTTCATTCAGCCCGAGCCTTCCTCACTCGGCCTGGGCTCTCCCTCCCCCTCCCACCGTGACGTGCGTCTGCTCCGCATCTGGTGCCCCATCCCGCCCTCCGGCTCCCGCGCCGGCGGCCTATCTCGAGAGCGGCGCGCCAGCAGCTTTGCGCCGGAGAACGCTGCACTGTGACGCAAGTGGCGCCGCCGCCACCGCCCCCCGCCCACGGCCCGCTTATCGGCCGCAGGATGCGTGGCGTAACGCCCCGCTCCCCGCGCGGTTTTCCCGCCACGACGGTGGATGTTTTTCAGACGCGAGCGGCGTTCGCCTCTGTGGTGCCTTGGCCCAGGTGCCCTTACTTTTCCCCAGCCACATCATTACAACTACAATCGGGTTTAGCTCAGAGCCAGCATTGCCGCTGATTGCAGCGATTCGGGTTCGAGGAGAGGTCGTAGGGTTTGAGTCCCGGCGGTGGCGGATTTTCGACAGGAGCTAGAGAGCTCACTGTACATAGAATTCAGCTGCTGTCTGGAGGATAATTCTAGCGGCCGGTTACTCTGATCGGTAGTTTCCCTTGGTTTCTCACATCAATAGGAATGCCCTAACAAACAGACCATGAGTTGCGCACGGTCTTTCCTCTTCCGTGTCGTATCCTTGCCCTTCTCGAACGCGAACGCACGCGCACGCACGCACGCACGTACGTCTGGAGCTTAGAGTTGGGATAGTGCCCATGCGGGAAAGATACTTAGAGGAGGACATCCCCGCAAACCGACGTGTAGATCAGCACCGAATTTCACTATCCAGTGAGGGAAGAACACCGCCACCTCCAAGGATAAAACGTGCCCTACACTTCATGGGATTAATGATCGTAGAGTTGACGTGCCCCGAAACATCAATCCAATCCAATAAATGAATCAATCATAACTGTCAATTCTTTCGTCCTTTTTAATCCGGCCAAAATAAATCCTTCGTATTAAGCTTCTTCTCTCTGTGGAATCCTCCATCAGAGCAGTAAGTCATTCTTGAAGTAGACGGACTCGGTTTTGCGATCGATGTCTGGGAAAATGGCCAATCTTGTCTTTAACTACTTGTAAATTAAATTTGAGATTTTAAAATGAATAATTTGTGCATAGGTTAAGTGGTAATTATTCAGAACTTTATGATCTCGCAGACAATGACAGAGAAAATGAAGTATCGCTCTGAATGGTCGTGGGATAATTTAGGACACTTGTCAGTTTGTTATTCCTTTTGAAAATCGTGAAGTTACTATTCCTGGGAAATGCTGAATGGACCGAGGAATAACCGGACCTGGGAAATGCTGAATGGACCGAGGAAAACAATACCAATAATATGGTTGTAATTCGTTATCATTGGAGATGATTCAGTGAACAGTTTGGGATAAATTCGAAACTATGAACCATGAATTGAATTCAGTGTGGTTCAAGAAACTTCTTCCAATAAATTTTAATGTGTTAAATTGTCTTTATTTCGACGCTTAGTTCTCGTCTATTTCGTTAGTTATTCAGGGAGCTATTGAAAATATTTTTCGTAATGTTCGCATGAACATGTATAGCAAATGTTTACCATGTGTTGAGTTGGTCTAATAGTAAACATTTCTCAGTAAGGTTCATTCTTTGTCTAATCACGAAAGATTTGAGAATCTCTGTAGTACCGGACATATTTGTTGGTAGGGAACTAAAAGATGTAAAGCTGATGTTAATACTTGGTCATTTGTCCTTCATGGTTCTAAGGTATATCAATGAGTATCCTTGTCTGCAGATACCGACATACGGACGCATATGTAATGTGAGTAACATGCTGTCGAATTGATCGGGAGTGGGAGGAGAGCTGAAGGAGTTGATCCGGAATGGGACAACCTTCATGGAAAATTTCAGACAAAAACAGTCTGTTGAAGCGTTGCTCAATATAAGCTGTGATAAAACTGATGGAAAACAAAACAATGTCCTTTTCCTTTATAGCAACGACTTTTCTGGAACGATCAGATGTCTCTGAGGACATTTGTCTTGTAGATAGAAGACTTCAGAATATAGGTGATATGATTTTTTTCCCCAGAGGCAGGTGGGTATCTTGCAAGAGTTTATTAGTGTAAGTCGGCGTAGAAGTGCCCATCCTCTAAGATTCTGGCCTCCTTCGTTTGGTTTACGTCTGCTCGCATTTCTACTTTTTTTCGTTTTAAAAATCACGATAAATTCGCTCGCACACACGTTTATCACAAGGTAGCCTGTATATAGTAGCGTTTCATGTTTGTCACCTATATCTAATGTGTTGTTACACAATGGATCATCTTCTCTTAAACAGTACTAAGTGTTAACTAAAATGTTTTGTCATAAAACCCCTCTGGACATTTAATTGTCAAAGATCATAATTTGAACGTACCCTAACGGACGTCTTAAAGTTAGGTGCCCAAGGGCAAACCTCGTTTGACGAGCCTACCTCCCGTTGATGTTTTTGTGGAATACAGTAAACAAAAACTTTTAGGCTGTCTCTATCTCAGTGGTCAGAGCAACAGGGCGTTGAAACAAGAGACCTAGTTAGATTCCCGATTGGATAATTTATGTTTTGAACATGCTACACGAAAACTTTACGGAAAAAAATTATTGGCCAAGCGGAATGATTGCAACGCAGCTTGTAACGAGACTGTTACCTGCGCCATGTAAATGCAGAAGTGTCCCGTCTAGTTTCCACAAACAATACCATGCAAGTAAGTCGTCGTGTTGACGATCCTTTAAATTTAATTAATCAAGTAAGAACAAAGCAGTGAATGCTGGCTACAATGCAACCAAATGGCTCGGGAAAGTGCGAGGGAATATCATAGTTATCGAATTCTTTCGGTCCGTGAATAGCGGCAGACGGGTTCGTCTCGCTTGAGAGGCGGACAGGGAGACAATCACGAGCCACGCGGTCAGAGGGGGCAGCTCGTCACCCAGTGCGACTCCGCTCCGCCCGGCCCTGTCTTGTCCCGCCCCGCCTAGCTGGCTTCCGGGCACGCCACGCGCGTCACGGCGTCGCCGCGTCCTGTCGCCGCGGAACGCGGATGCGTTGGTATGGTACCCATCTCCTTTCCCATTGGGCGACCTCTCTGCTAGCGCTCCATACGAGCTTCCGCTTGCTTTTTCTTTTCTTCACGACAGTTTAATAATGACATTGGTTTATGAAAGCAGATTTATCTTAATAGCAGCATTTTGATTATTTAGAGGTCCGTTGGAACAAGTTTGAAGATCGTTCAATGGATTTTCAAAGGGGAAAATTCTAACAGTATTATTCGCCCGAATTCTTAAGTTAACGTTGGTTAAATGCAACCACAGCCTTGACGACGGGAATATCGCTGAGAGTACATCCCTGTAGCCTGAAGGTTAATTAATCCCGTGGAAGTCGGGCTTTCCTTGAATTGTTCGCTTAAATAACTATGGAGGGACGAGTGACTCACGAAGCTACGTCTGTTCAGTGCGCGTGATATCAGACTCGCTGAAGAGGGCTTCCGGCGGTAGCCATGGTAGACGGCAGCAGCGTCTGGAGAGATGCGCAGTAAATCAACTGAATCGGACAAAGCGAGAGCTCGCCTGCGAGAAATCACATGACAGTTTGGCACCTGCGTTTAAACGCAAGTTTGACTGGTTTCTTGTGATTTACTGTTGCGTTAGACCTCGGCGTCATTTGTTCCATCTAGCCTCGTCAACTTCTACTGTTCGTAGATTTAAGGTAGAATTCGAAGATCTAGTTTGTATTAAATGAATTGCAAATTATTTTAGAAAATAATACATTCTAGTCTTAATGATGTAGTGATGTAGATTATGTAACCATGTAGTGTAATTTTATGGAGAATAAAGATTTTCGCTTAATGGGCTATACAAGTATTTTAGGACGTTTCCGATTATATTACAGACGATCAATTTCCTTGTATTATGAATGTTATTGTTGTTTTCCTTCGCCACGTTTCCACATTCGCTCTCCCACCGCATTCCATCCCAGAGCGGAATGCGCCGCCCTTCCGTGGGCGGCGGGATGCGGGTCGCGCGGCAACGTTTCGCCTGTTGTCTCTCCGCGTGGGTGGCGAGTGACGTGCGCTCTCCGCGGAATCCCGCCGCAAACAAACACGTTCCAAGAGACCTTTTTCCACTCGCAGCCTCCGAGAAGCGGGGCCCTCCGTGCTTCTAGCGTTTCCTTCGCGGCGCTGCTTTTCCTCGTAGCGTGACGGGACTGTTTTACAAGCGTGTCCGCTTGCAGGCGCAAGACGCGAGGGTGTCTTGTCTAGCGAGTGTGTCTCCGGGCGGGCTAGCTGTGGCTCAAGGCTCAAGGGAAACTCGCATGCTCACCGGTCAGTGGTCGTCGTGTGCTTCTTTGTTGTTCTGATCACCGTGTCAGAGGAGTGTGTTAGTCTCACGATTCGACTCTCGAGAACAATAGAAGGGTCTAGAAGTCGGCATGTCAGTAATTTAAGTATCGAATTGTGACATGGATCAATAATGCAAATTTGGAGTAGAAACAAATCACTACAAAGGGATAATATTTCACGTCATGAATTCATAAAAATGTAAAATATATCCTCTTATGGTATTGAACACTTCCTACGACGCAAGCGTTCTCATATTCTACTGCGTGATTTAGAACTTAATAATGGTTTATATTTATTAAATTTGATATTGCTCTATTTTTACATAAAGGGGGCATCATGTTTATACTCCACGGAATGGAGTACTTTCTAACTCCTGAATCACCTCCATTAGCTAACGTAGGGTTTAGCCTAGGGTTAGAGTCCCGACGTGGTGCATTTTCGTCACTAAATAGCTGGGCCGAAACCGGTCGCTGTCAGCCGCGGAGGAGAATGGCAGCGTTCGGATCCTCTGATCGATAGTTTTCCGTGGTTTCTCAGAACCTACGCGGCCGGAGCAGTACCCCAACTAAAGGGCCACGGACAACGCGTGATGTCTCTCCTTCGTCTTATCCTCTCTCCTTACACACTTTACATACACTACGCTAACACGCGTGACAGGAGCTTAGTTTATCCTGGGAAGACCGCCAGGGTAGATACTTGCAGGGAGAAATCCCCCGCAAGCCGACGTGTTGGTTGGCATGATCTCATCTAGCGGGGTGAAACGTCGCCACGACCCGTGATAAATTATTCACTACACTAACGGGATTAATGGCTGTAACAGTTGACGTGCCAGAAAACAATAAAAAGGAGAACGTGGAATATTAGAGAGAAAATGCACCGAGTTAGTAATCCTTTGTGTGAATTACTGCAAAATTTGATCGCAGACATCATATGTTTCCAATCATGATAGCTACACAAGGGAAAACTGAGCAAATAAAATATGAATAGCTTTGCGTAAAACGTTAGTAAATAGTACGAATGTGTGTTCATAAAATTGGTGGAAAAAAGTGGATGGGGCCAACGAGAATGCAGCATTTGTATATCGATTGTAAGTCGGATATGGTATTCACGAAGATAAAAGCACTGCCAACAGTGAATAAAACTAGGAATTGCATAAAAAACTTGGTTAAATGTTTGGTACACATTTATGAAAATAAAATTGTATTTTTTCAGTAAATATTGACTATGTCCTTTTTCGTGAAAACTACTTTTGCCTGCACGGAAACTGCTTCGCCGACCGAGTCTGCCCCGAATCCAAATTGAGGATGGTTTTTCAAAACCTATCGTTTAAGAATTTTCGACCCGATTTATCATCCCTCAAATCGGGTTTTATGAAAACTGGAAAACTTCTTTACACATCCATACTTCAAGCATTCAAAATCAAAAGATAGTTGTAAAAACAGATGTAAATGCATTCTCAGTTTTTCTTGAATTATCTTTTGCATTGTCGAGTTTCGAAACACTCCTCAATTGCCGGCCATGTCGGGCGCAAAACCGGCCCGGTGACAGCCGTCGAGATGCCGCGTGCTGAGCCCGTCTGGGCCGCAGTGCACCGGGGCGGCGGGCGGGCGGGCGGGCGGGCGGGCGGGCGCTGGGGCCGGCTGCATGGCGGCGCACGCGACGCGGCGGCGGCGGCGGCGGCGGCGGCGGCGGCGGCGGCGGCGGCGGCGGCGCCCGCAGACGTCGCCATGGCGTTTCGCGGGCACGCGATTACCGGGAATCCGCCGCGGCCGCCGGTAGTGCCCGTGGCCATCCTTATTGATTTTCGGGGCAGGGGCAGCGGCGCCGGCGCCCCGCCGCGCCGGGTGCAGCGCGACCCCGATAAGATACAACGGAGGCCGCGAACACGTGTACACTCGAAACATGGTGGCGGCGGAGTCGTCCACGGATTGAGCGAGGACCATGAAACGGCGTCAAATCACTGGTTTGAAAAAAGAACTTTCACATGACGAAGTCAAAACGGTGAATTCCTAAACTTCAGTGGAGCTAAATATCCAAATATCGTCGATTGTGTGTCTGTAAAGGTTTCCATTATTTAAAATTAGTAGTATTTAAGCACCAAGAGCATTACAAGGGTTCTAATGATCGAGCGGCAACAGAAAAGGCAGAGTGCTTTTTGGAGCCGAGAGATTATTAGAACCAGTTGGCACCCGTGGCAGATAAAAATATTTTATTTTTTACCTAATTTTAATGATTCAGATGTATTTATTGACTAATTAACTAAAAGTTAACTTGATTCGGTTTATCTTATGCCACTCCCGTAAACCACTTTCATAATTCCCTCCATAAGACACAAAAAGCATAAACTGTGATCATACTTTCTCATACCCACGACCCTGTCGATCCAGGAAATTTATGCAGTGTATAGTGAGCTCCGTATCGATGGAAATAAGCAAAGATATAACAGTAAAACCTAAAAATATTTTTTTGCTTAAATATTTAATTCAGGTTTTGAAGTTATTTGCAATGAAATCGCGGGTAATGAAAAGTTGAAAGTCTTCCACCAGCGTGTTCGGTCACTAGAAATTTCCCATTTAGTACCCAGTATTTAACCCTAGAGGTGGAGCGTGTTTGGCAGCCTATACCAAGTAATGTATGCCGCCTGATAACAACCTACTCGAGTATCACGGCGATCACCTTTTATCTTTGGCATTCCTGGGGTAGCTGTCTGCCTTCCAGCTCCTCGGCTATGGGCCACGCGCCGGGCTCATGACTCGGGTGGTGTGGGGGTGGGGGCGACAGCGAGTTGGCCCTCCGTGTGGTGAACGGTGACGTCAAGGCAAAGGCCGGGGGTCCCGTGCAACCACCTCCACCTTCTCCCTCACCGCCCGAAGGTCGCTGTCTCGCAGACCCAGGCGGGGGGAGGGCGGGCTGGCTGGCGGCCCGCGACGCGCCGCTGTGCTGGCCCACGCCTTGCGGATGTAGGCAGGCGACAGGCGAGTGGGACATGACTTTCAGATAGCGCTTGACTCGTGACTGCTAGAGCTGAAAATAAACGCGTGAATTAATTGAATAGGAAATCAATGAAAGTTCTAAGTGCGTCGCAGTTAGATTGAGAAAAGCAATGATGTATCACGCGCTTGTTTCTCTTTCTATCTGTCGCCTTGTTGGCCTTACTCAATCACGGGGGAGATGCAATGTCTCCACACATTAGAATATACTACTTTCAATCTACAGGTTATGGGGCCTTTACATTTAAATTTCCACCTTCGTATGTTCAAACCTCACAATATTTCAATTTAAAATGGTTATAAAATTGTTCAGTTGTCGCTAATATTCTTTAGTGTGACATCCATGTGGTGGGCTGCGTGTTCTCCATTTTATTTTTTATTAATTGTTATGATTACAAGTGGAGTTCCAAAACTCAAGAGTGTTACCAGTTGGTGTAACTTTATTTTACAACACGAAGATCCAAACAATCATCTTTAGTCTTTTAAAGTTTTATTGCCGTTTGCCTTTAGTGTCGGTTTTAGAGAAATTTTGAACTTAAATGTGAAATATTTGGCATGAACTTCGCAAGTGGCTGTTTACCCGTTTCTCAGTACACCAATAACCAATGTCCTCCGCGAACGTTCACATTGACGTTGAATTCTGGAAAGCGTCGTCTACATCCTTGTCGCGCACTTGGTAGAGGTATGAGGTTAATACTTCATTTCCTTCTGTTGCCAAGTCCACTATTCGGGGCGAATAGAATGTTGCTTTGGGCAGGATACTTTTCCCTTTATGCGTATTACCTGAAATGTATTTTTCTTCATTTTTCAATCTCAACGTTTTGCACTTGCTATGGATGTGAGTTTTATAGAGAAGAAAATAAAATTTTAATTTGATTCCATTTCATTTTTATCTACAAAATTTCGTCACTGTTATGCACGAATTTCCTTTGTGGTAAATGATTAGTCATGTTCTTCCCGATATTTTAAAATTGTGTAGTAATGGTCTCCGTATCTTGTAAGTTCGTTCTCCAGCGAGCGTTGCGAAGGCTGTTGCAAATTTGCGGTTTCGTCCGGTCTGCGCGAGACAGCTTTCGAGTTGATTGACAACAGGGGCGACTGGCCGGCCGAGTGCTTTGTTGCTTCTCAAGGACGTGGCTGGAGCCAACGGTGGCGAACTGGTTAGGCCTCGACTGTTACACGGAACTGGTTGCGGCTGCAAAGCGCGCAGCTTCCAAGTAGCGACATCGCCAACAAACATAGACGTTTCTAAACATCGATTCTCAAAATTAAATCGTAGAGGCCAATAAAACATCGATCAGAATCAATGAACAGTCAAAAATCATCTGAATTCACAATCCTTGGATTATCCGATTCGACAACTCAAAAATAATATAGGCCTCTTGATTGACGAAAACTAGATTTTATTTAATTTTCACCATTATTCACTCACATATACATCGATGACTTTGTAAATACATCGATGTTTGAAAACGTGGACATGGATGTCGCATCCCTAATGCAGGGGCGCGTGCGGGGGCGAGGCGCGCTGGCCGGGCTCCAGGGCCACGGGACGCCGCGTTGTGAACGCACTGAGCGCGTGACGTTGCGTAGCGGCGAGCTCTGCCTCTGCCTCTGCCTTGGCACGAGCGCACGCCAATACCACATGTTTAACGACGTTATGGATGAAGTTCTTGTGGTGTCTCTAGTCTCGCGTGTTGGCGATCACATTTCCGAACTTTCCTCTTCTCCAGCCAAGTGCGAAGGTCTGCGAAGGTTAACTGAACGCTGACTTCGAGGTTTTCTTGAGATTTTTATTTTTCACCAATGCCTCTTTATAACTATATTGTCGGAGATCATTTTTGTGATAATTGGGAATGAAAGCGTGACCTTTCGGAATTTCATGCACTAAACTTTTCTGTTTATGAAAAATCGTACAGTTGATATTGTTGCCTTGTAATGTCAGGAAAATTGGCATTAAATTTATTAAAATTTCGTCGAATTTCATTGTAGGTTCAAGAGTGTAACAAGCTTCTAGGTAATGGCAATTCGATTTAAGATGTAGAGTTGTTTAACACAGCGTGATTACTTGTGCAAATATTATCATGCGCAGGAACTACTCGCTGGGTAAGGCTTACAAATGATGGTATTGCAGTTCACAAATTAATTTCAGTAAGCTTGCGGATTCACAAAAGAACAATTGATCTGAGCTATTACTTTCTGGCATTACTGACCTTTAAGTATACCTCGGTTTCTTAGAAATGGGGAATTATACAATGAGCTATAAGATCTTAGATTCTCCCTACCCGTTGCAAGTAACTTCGTTGAAACGTATATTTCATGGTACTAGATTATTTAAAATGTTTTCATGTAAAATATAAAAAAATGAGTGCTGGAATTCCTCCCGTGGAAGTGTTAACACTCTTCTTTCATGTACGTACTCAGGATTCAAATCCACGTCGAGGTAGCATCTAATGGCATCGCACATATGCAACTCAGTCATTAATATTTCATTTAATTACTGACACTTTTTTTTTCATAGTATTACGCGTTAAAATATTTCAGCGGCAATGCGTATATGAAATTTGAGATCGAGACGACCTTCGGCAGAATGTATAGTATTAAAATATGCATCCTGCTTCATATTTTCTTTTGCGTAGTTGTCTTGAAATTTTCCGTAACGAGATCCATTCAGCATATTTGACCTCTGATATGGAATGAATGTTAGACGCTGCTTAATCAGACATTAGTGGAGAAGTTATATTTTCAAATTACTGGACTAAATTTAAAATTAAACGGTTTTTAATAGTGAAAGTAACGTCGGGAACTTTTTGGGTTTCTTATTGTGTTAGTTATTGGTAACATTTTGATACTATGAAAGAATTCAAAATGCCATACACACACACTCACGCACACACACACACATTCACATACACATCCATACGAAATAAAATATTTCTAAAATGTGTGGATGGAGCGAAAATGTTTTATTTTTTCAAATGTTGCTAATAACGCGCATTTTAAATTTTATTACTTAGTTTTGTTTATTTTTTTAAAGTTTAATTTATCTTTCAACTAAAGGTCTGAATCAACAGAGTACAAACAGGATTGCCCCCGCTCCAAACTGCGCCGTTTCAACGAGAGCACGCACCGCCGCGGCGAGGAGACGCTCTTTGACGTGCTCCGTACGCGTTGTTGCAGTCGCCACAATAGTTTGTACTCGCGCTGTTTGATGCCGCCGCCACGTCGCGTCGCGCCGTCTGCGCTCGCCGCCGCCGCCGCCGCCGCCGCCGCCGCCGCCGCTGCAGCGCGCTGAGCGTACGGGGTCTCCATACGTTTACGACCACGACGCAGCCATGAATGAGCGCGGCGCCCGGCCCGGCCCGGCCCGGCCCGGCCCGCGCCGTGTCGCCGGGGCACGTACTCCACGCGCTCGGAATGGCTGCGGACGACGCGTGGCGGATGGGGGTCTACCGACCTCAACGCCGATTCGGGCCTGGGCACGATTTCGATGCGGTGTTGTGCCTGCCTGATGCACTTAGTAGATTAATCTAAAGAACAAAGTATTTATTTCCATGCCGTTTATAGACGTAGTAGCCTGTTAGCTCTTCATTGTTCTATTCATTGCTTAAACGGTACTTGCGTGTGTTACTGCATCGTCTAAAGAAGTCTCTCATACTACTTTCTCTAGTTGTGATTTTAAATTGCGTTTTGAAGACTTTTTCTCAATGGAAACAATCGACAGACCCCACTATAGAGAGATCCCGAATGTTGTCATTTCATAATATCCTACTCAGTATTAACTTTTAATTCAGGCAAACTCTGACTAGAACTAGTAATCTCGTAGTGGTCCAAGCATAAAGGAGATTGACACACGCGACGCTTCTGAATGCAGCAAGACTCCACGAGATGAACCATGCCCTTTAATCATTGTACCCGGTCCTATAAATACGGTACTCTTCCTACGAGTGAAATGCCGTTCGCCACGAGGTCTCGTTTACAAGCCAGAGCGTTGTGCAATCGGTTCTCAATCTAAAGCGGCCTTCGACATCAGTAGAAACTTAAAATTCTCCGGTATACCTGTGCCGTAATCTTCTCCAGAAGCGCGTTCTAAGTTGCTGAGTTACGCGGTCTAGTTTATCAGCGCTGCCCGAGAAAATTCGCGCGGCGGCGGCGGCGGCGACGACGCGCGCGCACAGCCGCCCTCGCCGCCCGCGCCCCCGATGCCCAGCCGCCTGCATCCGACCACATCGCATCTTGTAGGGCAGCCATGCCAACCAGCCCGCCGCACATCGCCAGTAGGGATGTGACATACACGTTTTTCTGAAATCGATGGATACAACATCGATATTTTGAAGCCAATGTTTTTTCTTTCTATGAATGTTTTGTGTTCGATGTTTTATGTGGTTCATATTTTATTTTTTAATGAAAAAAGGATCATAATAAAACCTGAAATGATTTTCAGATAGTCACAAATTGAACGTTCTTCGGACCAATGTGATAATGAGCTAGAAAAATCAAAATCGAGTTTTCATTTTTGATAGTCTATACAATTTTTGAATTATCCATTTCAAGTTTTGTTAAATGTCTTGGTCATTTTTTCACTGTTTTGTCAATTAAATTTCAAATAACAAGAAGTAAACCTTTAAACTAAATTACCCTCACGTGGCCAGAACAGTTTAAAAATCTTGTAAAAGATTGTATAGCTTTCGGGGACGGAGTTCGTTGTTTTGATGTGTTTCAACCGTTTTTTTCTCCACTGCGCAGATCCAAGGGAACTGTGAGAGCCATGCGCCTCCGCCAAGCGAATCTCTTTCTGTTGTCATTTTACTCAATTTATTCAATAGTGACACTCCATCGATCACTTGGTATCTAAAGAAGTATTCCTATTACAAACACATTTTTTAAATCACATGTTAACAATTATAATGAAATTAAAAAGTTGTTGGTGGGAGGAAAACGAAAAACGAACGGAAATGTCCCACGCCAATACTTTCTGTATTCGCACCTGCCTGCTGCAGGTCATTACGATATGTCCTTAGTAATGCAGGAAAGAGGTTTCAAAGCTGTTTGAAACGTTCTTACTGATGATTTACATTTCATTGTCTTAAATTTTTAGGGCTGTTCAATTTTAATTTTTACTTAAACACAATTTTGTTTAGAGTACAGTTTTTGTAATATATTTGATAAAAAGACCGGGCGTAGCACTAAGTTTTTATATTCCCGTTAATATTCGGCCAGAACTATTGTGCCAAGGCAACTGTTGATAACCAAGGAAGGTTTCTCAAAGTAAATTTTTTGTACAGCCTGTTCCATCTAGCGACTGGATGGATGGATGGGTGGGGGTGGGGGAGGGGGGGAGGGAATCTCGATTCATTTAGGAAGGCTCTACAACGGAATCGCTCTCGGTTCATTCATATACTCGTGTGAGGGAGTGCGAGCTTTCCTTCTTGGGAATAGGGACAGAAATGTGAATGGGTAGCGGTGCGCGCCGCTGAGGGAGCCGGCCTGTGTGGGCTCCTTGCGCCAGCGCGTGGAGCGTGGGCGGCGAGAGCGCGGCGCGGCGCAGCGCGGGCACTGGGCGCGGGAGCGAGGCAGACTCTGACGTCACTCCCGTGACGTAAGCCGTAGTTTGCCCGGCGGCGGTGGCGGCGGAGGCGGCAGCGTGTGTGCGTGCGTGGGAGTAAGCCTGCGGCTGTGGCGGTGGAGCAGCGGTGAGGTGGGGAAGCAGAGATGCACGTTCCGATCGATGGATGAGCGTCAGAGGGGGAGAATCGACATTGACGCCGGCGCGGAGGCGGCGCCTGTGAATTCGGCCGGGAGCGGGGGTGGGGTGGGGTGACACGGGGCAGGGCGCGGCAGGGCGGCGCAGCTCGGCGTTGTGTGGGTGTGGCAGGGAGGAAGAGCGCTTCGAGTCTTTGCACGTGCGTGAGCAGCGCGGGAAAGGGCATGTGGGCATGGGATGGTGTTGGAAATGCCGCGCCAGAATAAGAGCTTATTTTTGTAAGCTTCCGTAAAACAGAAAAGCAAGACCTTGAATTCCTATCTTCTTTTTTTTCTGGAAGATAAGAGTACGGTATTTTAAAACGGAGAACGCTTGGATTACTCGTTTATAGAAAGTATCGGCTAGGTGTAATAAGGGTCAATTTCTTGAAATTCCGATTCTGAATGAGATTCTTGAAAATAAGTGTAAATCCTCATTAAATTTCTAATTAAGAAAAAAATTGAATATTAAATTAGTAGAAAAGCATTTGACGAAATACCTCGCTACACATTTATCTGAGGCAGCTGATGAAACCAAAAATTCAATAATTTAGTTAGTTTTTCGATAGCTGCTTTCATGTAAAACAATTGTTTCAATTTCTTTTAATGTGATATACCCCCATTCCGATGTGAGTTGTTGTTTTTTTTTCTTCAATAAACCAGAGCTGTTAAATCGTTACCTGTTCTGCTATGAAAGACGAAAGACCTGAGTATTCAGAGGCGGATACCAGGAATTGCATGCCTCTCCCCTCTGATCCAACACTTTTTAGTATTTTTAGTCGGTTTAGTAAAAAACATAACAGACAAATATATCTTAGATCTCATCACATTTCAAAGGAGTATTCCCATTATGAATATTTTTTTTAAAATTTCAAACTATCAATTCATCATGTATTACTTCAAAGAGATTAGTGTGCGTGAGGGGGGGGGGGTCCCAAATGAAATTGCCCTCATCCCCTAGAAATACTTTCTGAGTCCGCCTCGGCGAGTATGATTGCTGCTGCTTCATTGTTTCATATCCTCAAGAATGATTTTCTTCACACAATCATTGAAAACGCAGGAGCAGCAGGAGCGTTGTCTGTGAAAATGGTGTAGTTCAAGAACGATAAGTGTGCTGGAGGTAGTAATTAATGCTAATCATTGGTAATCTGGCATTGAGATAATTTTAGATAGTCATAAAATTTTTTAGATTTAATCATTTAAATAAGGTCAATTCAGAAGTCGTCAAATTGTTTCATTCCAAGCATGCACTCTTGATGCAAAGTTTGTAAGCCCACATTGTTGGACTCTGAATTTTAAATGAATTGAAAATCATTAACGGGGCATTTTGTCCACAGCGCATCGCTACAGCTCTGCCGGTCCCTCCGTCGGAAGCATCGGTCGTCGTGACGATGGCCATGCCAGCCCCGGCGAGGACGTCTCAGCTCCACGACATCACTAATTTGCCCCCGTCGACGACGCCCCAGGGCCCGGCGGCCGCCGCCTCCTCCGCCCTGGGCCCCGTGGGCAGCCCGCCCCCCCCCCCCCCCCCCCGGCGGCCCCGCGCTGTGGAGGGCGTCGCCCCTGCTCCCGCCGCCGGTTCCTCCCCAACCCCTCCTCCTCCTCCTCCTCCTCCGTCTCCTCCACAGGCTGCTCTGCGGCGGCGGTTGCCCCAGGGACGGCAAATAATGCGCCGCCTGCCAAGCAGTCCGCCAAAGACTACATTTTTGGGAAGGTCATTGGAGAAGGCAGTTTCTCGACCGTGTACTTGGCGAAAGATATTCATCACAGCAAGGAGTATGCAAGTGAGTTTGAGCTGATTCTATTCATTTAAGGTTTTCAAAAAGTAACAATTTTTGGACCCTTTTGGAAGTTCGCGGTAGTTTTGACCCTTTTCGAAAAAGTTCGCCAAATTTGGTGTTCTTTTTTATTGCTAAATTTTGAATATTTTTACTTCCGAAAATGTTAAAATTTAATTTTATCGTTAATAATTTTCATAAATAACTAGGGAATTGTGTGGATTAATTGTTTTAACATTTTTTCCATTGATTCTTACACAAATTTCCATTAATTTTGTTGGGGGTTGGGAGGGGGGCACCTGGGGCAACTTGCCCTGGGCCCCCACTGAAGGGTCCCTATTTTCTTTTCTTTATTTCCTTCACTTTTTAAAATTTACAAAAAAATGTAGTTACTAATTAATATTAACTGCTGTAAGTTATATCTGTTACTGGAGAGATGAATTCTGCTTCTGTATTGGGAGGGGGGACTTTTCTTAAAGACCCCTGTGGATGTATTGCTTCAGGCCTCTTATTTTCTCTGGGCTCATCTGCATTTTATTGTAGTGCAATACCTTATTGGCTTCATTCTTGCATTCATAAAAGCAAAACAAAATTTTAAAAACATGTAATTTTTAAGTTCTGAGGAGTAAAATTACATTTTGAGTATGGCAAAATATTTTCAACATTGAAGTACATAATACATAATTACATATTCAAGTAAACAGATTCAAAAAGTGTAGTTTCTGCAGCTTACAAATTATTTCAGCGTAGATATATTAGAAAAGTTTGCATGTATTTTTGTATGCAGTTTTGCAATTTAGCTTGTATTATTGCTATCATAAAGGTCTATGTAATTGTAAAGTTCTTGTTTTGTTTTTTTCAGTTAAAGTATGTGAGAAGAGGCATATAGTGAAAGAGCTGAAAGTTGAATATGTAAAGCAGGAAAAGGAAGTGCTGAATATACTGAATTCCAATCAAAACAAGACTGCTCCATTTTTTGTGAAACTGTACAGTACATTTCAAGATAATGAGAGACTGTGTATCCTTTTATGTACTATATTTACAATATGGTTGAAATGTAAAACTGCAAATCACCTTACAGATTCTCCATCAAATACTGAGCATGTACATTAAACAGGTTTACGTACTAGCTCAGCATGGTGCCTCTGGCAGGTATTTTGCTGTTGCTTTGTGCTACTCAAGTTCATAATCAAAATAATTTTAAATAAAATATGTCCATTTTCAGGCAGAGGAACTTGCATCAAAAAGCGTATATAGGAATACTTTCTTTAAAATTTGATTCGTTTAAAATTAGATAAATTGAAGGTGAGTCAATTAATGATTCATATATTGCCTGAAAGACAAGACAGCAATTTTCAATACTGTAGACTCACTGTTGCCTTGAACCCCCAAGTAACCCTATTTTTGCTCTAGAATTCTTCCAGAATATTGTGGCAGGAACTGGCAAAAATAGAGCTACTCAATTTGTCTTGTCGAAATAAATTGAATGAGCCATGGATCACCTCTGATCTCCCGGTTTCAGGTGCCTTCCTGCCTCCAAATTTACAAAATAAAAAAGAATCTCCAAAAAACATTTTAATAGAACTCTCTTTTAATGTTCTGGAAGGATCTGTCGCCATCAATAGACAAAAAATATTCAAAGATACCTAATTTGTTTCTAATGATGGGTAGAGAGGTCTGTTGGCACCTGGGCTCAAGAAAGGTTATAAGATTTGTATAGGTAGAATTAGTGTAATTAAAACTACAAAAATTCTTAGCGTTTGATCCAATCTGACTGTTATTATTTGTAGGTCATATCGTTTCTTGTATTCTGTCCTCATGATTTTTTTAATATAATTATGTGACATTTCCTTAATGATGCTTTAGACTTCGTTTTGTCTTACGCGAAAAATGGAGAACTATTACCGTACATCAATAAAGTTGGATCTTTTGATATTGCATGTACCAGATTTTATGGAGCAGAAATTCTTAGAGCATTGGAACACCTGCATTCGTTAGGAATTATTCACAGGTAAACATTCTTTCTTTTAAGTGTACAATTGCTTATTATTACATTTACATTCTTATTTTAAGTACTGTTGAATTTTAAAGCTTTGCAAACTTTCCTGTTAAAAAAAAAGTTCACGAGAGTGCTGATTTTGTTTCTTTGTTTGCCAAATGAATTCATTTTAGATAAGTGTTTTAATTTGAAGCGAGATTGAAAATTGCAAAATTGTACACAGGTTTACAAAGAGAATCAAATAGATAAAAACAAGGGGCCAGCCCTCCTCTCAAACACTCTGTTTACTTAATTGGGAAGCCTACCTTCTCGTGCTTAAACGAATGAGCTGTACATTGTTTTGACTTTTTATGGAATTGGATCACATCAATGAAATTAAAGCTTGTTTTCATAATTTTTGTTCAAAGAGTATTAGTGTGAGGAAGGGAGCTGGGAATGGCTTTTGAGCTTTCTTAGCCCTCCCTCAAATTCTTTGTTACTGTAAATGTGCCATTTATCTACAATAATTATTATGGAAGAATTTCATTTAAGGTTAACATATTCTCAGACCTGTACCCAAGGACATATGTGATTTTGATGGTTTTCTTTGTTTTACAGAGATTTGAAGCCTGAAAATATTTTATTGGATGAGAGGATGCATGTTCAAATCACTGACTTTGGTTCAGCTAAAATTCTGGAAGATAAACCACGACCTCAACCTCGGCGGCGAGGTAGAACCTTTTCATATATTTTATCACATAGTTAAATAGTGTTAACATCTACATTAAAACTATTACTTTTTTTAGATGGAGAACAATCATCATGGCAAAGACGAAACAGTTTTGTTGGTACTGCACAATATGTATCACCTGAACTCCTAACTGAAAAGTCTGTTTCAAAAAGTTCAGACCTTTGGGCTTTGGGATGTATCATATATCAAATGGTTGCAGGATTACCTCCATTTGTTGCCAGGTACATATTCAACATTTTTGTTTTAAATGTTAAGAGTTCACTTTTTAACCTTTAGCAAAGGTAACATGTTACTAGAAAATTTCTTCATCTATACTTTCTGTTGTAGGAGTGAGTATTTGATTTTCCAAAAAATTATTAAATTGGAGTATGAATTCCCTGATGGATTTGAACCTAAAGCTAAAGACTTGGTTCAGAAACTTTTGGTAAGTAATAATTTGTTTGGTATTAAGAGATTTTATGATTGTGTACATGATGAATTAGAAATATAATTTATCTATATACATCAGCTTCAACCTATGAATTCTGTTCTAGGTATTGGATTCTACAAATAGACTTGGTGCTAAAGACGTTGGAAATTATACATCAGTCCGGTCTCATCACTTTTTTGCTGGATTGGATTTTGAAACGCTCTATAAGCAAACTCCACCTCCAATCTATCCCTACTTGCCTGGGACATCTAAAAATGAGGAATTAAAAAGCCATTATAGGGTAAGAAAGAAGCAACTGAATAAGAAATAAAATATCAAATTTCATTTTTGCTTTTTAAGATGTTAAGACGACCTATTGTATTGTATTATTTCAGGTTCCAGATCATTTAGAACCTGGTCTTGATGACAAACAATTGACAAGGCTTCTTGGGCTCGATCTTCAAGATGCTGAAGCTATTGAGACTCGACCTAGAGAGCCTGTAAGGCCTCGCAAAAAGTCCAGCATAATCGACTTAAGTCCAGGAGAAGTAAATGAAAGGCTGCTATTCAGGCCAGAGAAAGCAAATGGCATAATTTAGTCCAGAAGAATCTTATTCTGAAGTCTGGACTTGTGGACAAAAGGAAGGTATGTTGAATGAGTCTTGCACAACACAAAATTATGTGATGTCATATTTCAAAGGACGAAACTCCTATTTCAAGCAAAATTATCCATGCCTTTACTGAAATGAGGATGGTTTGTGTTTAATTTACATTACCAATTGATTCTTCCTTTTCTGTGATTGAATAGTTACTTTTGGGTTGACATTAGTCTACAATACAAAATAACAATAAATTTTTATCTGCTGACTTTTCCAAATGCAGGAATATAATTTAATATTTTTCCATGCCTGATCAAAAAATGACAGTGGTGATAAATGTGCTCATTTTCTGTCCTAGGGTCTCTTTGCTAGGAGGAGAATGTTATTTTTAACTCTGGGACCTCACCTTTATTATGTAGATCCAGTGGATATGGTTTTGAAAGGAGAGATACCATGGAGTCCAGAACTAAGAGTTGAACCAAAGAATTTCAAGATATTTTTTGTCCACACTGTAAGTTGAATTGTACATAGAAATGTAATACTGAGTATAAGTCTGGGTGTTTTAACTTTATTATTCAGTTACTCTCTCAACTTGATCAGTCTGTTTTTATTCAAATATCACTTCCACTTTGTCTTAAATTGTAAACTAAATAAAATGGTTTCTTCTTCTAGCCAAATCGTACATACTATTTGGAAGATCCTGAGGGTTATGCCTTGGAGTGGTGCAAAGCTATTGAAGAAGTACGGATTCACACTTATGGTTTACGACCATAAGTTTAACTAGAGCACCAAAGGGAAGATGTTTGTTTAATTAGGCAATTAAATTGTGATCTAAACTGAGTATACATTGTTAATGCAGTGCCCCCCAAGTTAAAGGTGTATGAAAGTTTAAAACTTTGGAAAAGTGAATCAGTGTCCAGAAAGACTCAATGTTCCTCTTACTCTACTCGCAGAATCATGAAAAGTATTGATGACATATGATAGGATGGAATAAAGTCGCTTGGTCATGTGTCAATCAGTGTTGTATTGAAGTAGCGCTGTGTCTTGCGCACCTAGTCACACAAGCTGCTTACCAATCATGAATTCAATCGTGATGAGACTTCTAGGATAAAATAAAACCTGACAGCTACTGTGTGTCTACATTTGAACTTGCATGGACCTTGTTTGAATGTTTACCAAAATTATCCTGGATTGAACACTATTTTGTGGTAACATGTCTGCAGTAGTAGTAAAATATACATGTGGCTAATGAATACATTTTTCTATCCTAGTATATGCAATCTAAATTACTGTACTCTGTGGTAGTTCAGTTTTTAATGGAATTAAATGTGGATCGATTACGATTGTATCTATTCTGTATGGATGATATTTATGTTTATTTTTGAATATAAGGATGTCTTCAGAATATAAAATTAAAATTACATTATCCTGATACAGCCAATCTGCTTGTGTGAATGTTCCTCCTTAAAGTTTCTTTTTGAGTGTTGTATTTAGGTTCCACTTTTCATTCCTGTTCAGTTTTAAATAAATAAAGTACCATTTGTAGTGTGAAGGGCTTGCTATGGTAAGCATTCTCATTGTATTTATAAGATCACCGAGCTAAACATGATGTGTGGCAGTAAAAGATTGTATGGCTACAAAGCCTAATGTCAGTATTATACTATAATGTATGGAGGTTTCTGTACATGGAAGTCAATAATTTTGTTTAAAAAATTGATTTATTTATCTGAACATACTATTTTGAAAGGTTGTACATTCATTTTAACTCTGTTGTAGTTTTGTGTTGTAAATAAAATATCATATTTATGAAATGAGCTTTGCATTTTATACTTTTATTTCCCTAGAGTACCATCAGGTGTATTCTAAATATGTAGTAGTATACTCAAAAGGTATATTTAAAGTGGTCAAAATCAGTTGAATATCCAAAAAATATTGTATTTTTTGAGAGTATGAACAAAAAACACACTGATATTCATCAGTTTCACTTATGTTAGTTATGCCTGATTTTCAAGGAAGTATCTTACAACAGTGTCAGATAAAGTGACAAACTTATTTCTTGCATTGGTTTATTGTGGTTCAATTTGGGAAAATTTTATTTGGCCTAAATTGTAATTAATCTTCTTATCCTAATGTCAATATCCAACTTTATCATAAATGTTCTTATTCAGAGCTTTTTGAATAAAAATACATTTCTTGTACTTATCTTTTAGTGTTCAGCATTATGAATGGATTGCATAACAAGGCAATTCAATGTTAGGTATTTGTAGATAATGTGATGTTTTATTTCCTTAAACATATTTTGAAAGCACATTATGGATACAGAGATATCATATAGGTGCTTGAAATAAGTCTTCATGGTCAATAATCATTTTAAATTATTTAAAGTTTTAACCAAAAATTAAAAGGTGATTAATGTTAAGAAATATAAATTAAGTTTAGTAAACCAGTGGATATATAATATCTGAAACTTTAAAAATGATTAGCAAATTGGGTGTTGTGGACTTTGATCATTCTTTATCTGCACCCTTGTGCTGATATTGAAATGGCAATCTTTAGATTTTATTTTATGTGGTTGCCACTGGACTTGCAACATCTAGATTGGCTGATCAAATATTGACAAAGTCAAATTAAACCAATTAAAAGTGATAATTAATAGTTTCATCATTTAAGAAGCAAAAAATACATGCTTGGTACCATTATGAATAAATAAAATTTGATATTAACAGATTTTAAAATTACTGATAGTCATGGAATTCAAGTAATCTTCAACGGAAGACTTGGTCCTTTTATTACTCCCTTCCCTTTTCAAACTGAAATTAATTATTTAGATTTCTCTTTGAATAGCAATAGTCCTCAAAATGTAAGTAATATTTATCTTCCATGTGGAAATGAAAGACTTTGAAATGTATGTAGGAACTAAGAAACTAAGATGCATTTTTACTTCACTTCACACTTAAAAAAAAGGAAAAAAGGATGTTTTAATCCTACATCTGTACACCAGAGTCTGTGCCTTGTGTGAATACTTACATTTCTTTCTGCATTTATGCAATTTGTGAAGCAGTTCACTGTTTTCATTGTGTTAGATACAAACAGTTAACAAGCTCCTGGATTTGTAGCTTCAAACTGATCCACTATGTTCTGTGAACATTCTACTGCATTTCAGAGGAGGGATTCTAATAGTTGGTCGAAGCTGACCCATGCCTGGATGAGAATTCTAAAGCCAGCAACTCAAAATGATTATACATGGTTTCTTCAGATCAATTCCATGACAGGTGTAGCAGTAGCCTAAACAATGGACCATAGAGCATGAGCTTTTCTTCCTTTTCCATCACGACCAGGCCTTCCTTGAAAAGGCCATCCTTCATTGATTGATAAAATCTTCAAAATATCAGAAATTAGGGATGCAGCATTCAGCTGCAAAGGAGTTCAATCACTGTATTTTAAAAAGTTAGTTTGTTTTAGTTTTGTATGAATTCTATTACTGGCAGTAATCTCTATTCAGAACTAATACAAAATCTCAAGTGCGTACTGGAAATCAAACCAGAACCATAAGTGGAAGGTGCGGAAGGTGAACATACCTAACATGGACACTACAAAAAAAAAAAAAAAAAAACATCTATTAAACTTAGTTTTAATTAATTTACATGAATTGCTTATGGCTTAATATATATTAGTGTTCTGAATTTTGGAAATTACATTTCTGTCATTCAATGGAGCTGCAATCCCTAGTTTGGGGCACCAGGTGCCACTGAAGTGGGAATAATAATGGTACTAAATATTAGGAGGAAACACATGAGTGTTAATACACAATATCACCAAGAATATCTCACTAGCTAACAATGATAATTTTATTGGAGATTGGCAATTTAAGAATCCTTAATCTTCTAAGAATACTTGTACTAAAGAAATCTGGAATATACCAGTGTCACATGAAATATAGGTATATTTAAATTTCAATAGTAGTTGGAAGGGAAGAACAGAAATATGTTGGATCAATGTGGAAAGGAAATACAATAA
Organism: Teleogryllus oceanicus; assembly: GCA_964035755.1. Lineage (NCBI taxonomy): Eukaryota > Metazoa > Arthropoda > Insecta > Orthoptera > Gryllidae > Teleogryllus > Teleogryllus oceanicus. Next base: position 221,731,507 of record CAXIVR010000001.1, on the reverse strand, counting down.
TAATGATACAAGAAGAACTGTTAGAATTAGTAAAGAACATGAAATGAAAGTTAACACTACCTTCCAAGATAAAAAGATTGACAAATATATTACATTAACTTCCAGAACAATATAAATCTATCTAAAATGATTGATGTATCAATATCAAATGATTGTATTAATAAATTTGACATTTACGTCCTCAGTTAATTTTTTTAGCAGATCATGAATGAACGTTCATCATGTATCATATTGTATTTTTATTATTCTAGCAATTTTATAATTGTTGTTCTATATCGAAACTGAGTCATGTTATATTTGCTAATATATTGTTTCTATATCTTTTGCAATCATTCAACAAAAGTATCCTATATAACCAAAGGTTTTTAGTGTGTAAATACCAGTAGGCTAATAAAATATGAAATAAAACTAAGAAACAAGAATATTCGTAGTGCTATATCATGTGAACTGAGATAAAAGAGTCATTTTCTTTATTTATGAAGTAACAAAATTGGTTTTGAGAATTATTTCACGAAACTTAAAAAAGACAGTAATTAAAAAATATGTATCAAAATACAAAAATAAAAAGTAAGATTGAAAAAATTAAAACAAAAATTTAATTTAAACACAAGATTTTGTTCACTTCCTTGTATTATCTTAAGCTTGACCTCATGTTACAAATTTAGAAAATTGTGAGAGAAGGTCAATAAACGTTTTTTCTTTAGAAATTAATTTATTCATATTTTTAATTTTTTTTTATAAAGCCAATGTTTCAGCCATTTATTTGGCCTGCTTCATGGCTGTAGTTATATGTACATTACTTGACATATGTAATTCACATCATGATGGAAAAGACCTCTGTTTTTGCTTGTGGGAGCAACAAATTTCCATAAATGTAGATTTCACTAAATATATAAATTAAAAAATATAAATTTCTATAAATATATATATAAATTTCTTTAACTAGTGGTGCTTCAACTACACATACTTTCTTGCATTTTTTAATTTGCAAATTTCAAAAATTCTGAGAGTTCAACAAAAATGAGACTTGCAACATTCTTTTAAGCGTACATTGTTTTAAATGGAATGGAAATAATTTGGAACGGCTTTGAGAAAATGTTTTCATTTTAATACTTTGCATTCACTTTGGTTAAAATTCGTGAAAATTTTAAAAAAAAAGGTCAAACCTGTTTTAAAGATCTGATTTTTTAGAACAGATTTTGTTGAAGCCAAAAATCTGTTTTCAAATTTGTAGTTTTGGAATGTTAATTTACTTTTTTGCAATTTTTGAAAATACAAAGAGTTCACTGGAATTGGAACTAATACCATTTATAGAAAGTAATTGGAGCTGGTTTTGAGGGGGGGAGAAGAAAAAAGAGGCTTAAAAATTGTCTATATTTCATGCAAGAGTATATGATAATGACTCGAACGTATGCAATTTTTGAGAAATCGGTGATTTCAACGAAAATGAGACCTGTTTCATTCTTTTAAGTGTCTAAAGGACACAGTTTAAATTTTGAAATATTCTTGAGAAAATTTTGAAAATGTTGATGAGGCCTGATGTAAAAAAACCCCAAGAATTAAAATACCCGTTTGAAACACACTGGTCCTCAAGTTCCTTTAAATCTTTCAGTAAATATCAATTTTGGAGAAAA